>CM020008.1:5497796-6225526 GCA_009771035.1 Lupinus albus | reverse complement strand
CTTATATCTAACAAGAAAACACTTTACTCTAATCACCTAATACAAACTCATGCAATATGAAGATGTATTAGTTTGAAAACAGAATGCATAGAATGTAAAAATCTAATCAAGAAGCATCAATAATATGCATGAACATGTGATATGAAAAGATGAGAAATATATCATGTAATGCACTCAATCCTAAAGCATAGAATTCTCTCTTTTTAAACTCACAAATGCATTAACAATTAGATGCAACAATTATCACGAAAAATGCTCTAACTTTCTAAAAATGCAACATGCAACTTCTGAGATTAATTCTGAAAAACGCGCAGTTTATAAAGAATTAATTCTGAAACCCATTTAATCGATTAACGAATGCCTTAATCGATTAAACTATTCAAACAGTTAGATTAATCGATTAACATATGCCTTAATCGATTAACAGCATATTTTCATGTGTAAAAAACTCAAATACGTTATGCACTTAATTCATACATGTTTAACACTTAGTTTATGCCTAGAATGCACATATACATGTATTTATGTGATGCATGAACATATTATGAATGACATATCTCAAAATGAAAATGATTTAAACGATTTATGCATATGAGAATTGTATTAGGTGACTTAAGCCTTAGACTCAACTTAAACTAATCTCTAGTCTAAGCTTAGTACCAATCAGAAGACTTAAGCACGTTGATTTGTTGATGATATTCAAGCTCTTATACGCACAAGTTGTCCTCATCAAAACCATGACACATAAAGAGAGCTTTCCAAAGTGTTCCTCTTGAAATGCACACTTTCAATCTCCCCCTTTTTGATGATGACAAACACTACATCAAATATATCAACTGTGATGAAATAGCTTGAAGATCGTGTTGGCATGGTTGATATGATGCGCAAATATTCGGAAGCTGTTATTACGATCAACCTGCACAATCAGAAAACAACAAAACAACCTTTCTCCCCCTTTTGACATTATCAAAAAGATAACCCAGGTCAAAAATAAGGCAGAGATATGAGTTATGCATAAAACAAAGTCAATGAGTTAATCTGGGATTTAACAATTAACCTGTTTTATTTGTAGAAAATTGAACAAATGCGCTAGTTTATACAAAAGAAATAGCCAATTTGGTAAAATGAACGACATACAAGATTTACCATATCAAATCACAATAAGCAGAAAATCTCATATGATCAAGATCCATTCACATAATCAAAATAAGCTATTCGACATAATCAAAAACATAAAAGAGTAAAAGTATTCAGCAACCATACAAACCACGAAATGTCAATCAAGAACATAAAGAGGACACACCCAAGAAAAAACTTGAATCCATAACAACAACTGAATCCAGAAACTCAAAGTATAAGAGAGGTTGAGAAAATGCCAAAAAAAGTGTAAAACCGAATTGCTGTCTGCCTTTAAAATGCTGGTTTTAATCGATTAACGGGCAGGTTTAATCGATTAAACCAATGTAAAATTCGAATTTTCAAAAAACTGATGCCCAGGTAATCGATTAACAGCAAGTGTTTAATCGATTAATCATAGTAAAAATTGATTTTTAGGCAGGCAGTAGAATGGTTTCAACTTTTTAGGGCTCATGCATGCATTGTGATGGATTAATCGAGACATTCATAATCACAGAAAGATTTAATCAAGAGACATATTTTTGCATTTTAACATATATTATTTAAGCAAAAGACACATAGGCATATAAAGGCAAGACGATAATGCAAACAACTAAACAATTTCAATCGAGATATTGTTCATCAAGAATTCCAAGTTCTCTCCTTAGAACAAAGAAAGTATCCCTGGGAAGGGGCTTGGTGAAAATATCAGCTAACTGTTTAGAAGTTTCAACAAATTCAAGAACGCAGTCACCTTTTTGTACATGATCACGCAAAAAATGATGTCTAATTTCTATATGCTTAGTTCTAGAATGCAAAACGGGATTCTTGGATAGGTTTATGGAACTTGTATTATCGCATTTAATAGGGATCTTTTCAAGTTTAAGACCATAGTCCTTGAGTTGCTGCTTCTTCCAAGGATTTGAGCGCAACACACACCAGCGGCAATGTATTCCGCTTCGGCGGTGGACAAAGCAACAAAGGCTTGCTTTTTGCTGTGCCATGCTACTAATGAACTGCCCAACAAGTGACAAGTACCACTAGTGCTTTTCCGATCCAATTTACATCCGGCGAAATCGGAACCGGAATAACCTACCAAGGATAGTGAGGCATCCCGAGGATACCATAATCCCATGTTAGTTGTTCCTTTTAAATATCTCATGATTCTTTTAACAGTTTTAAGATGTGATTCTCTAGGTGATGATTGAAATCTCGCACACATACATACACTAAACATGATATCAGGTCGACTTGCAGTTAAGTAAAGTAATAAGACCCAATTATTCCTCGATACTTTTTACCTCTATTGCTTTTCCTTTTTCGTCCTTATCTAGGTAGCAAGTAGATGCCATAGGAGTGGAAGCTTCCTTACAATTGTCCATTTCAAATTTCTTGAGCAGCTCTTTGCAATATTTTGCCTGATGGATGGATATTCCACTTTCTAGTTGCTTTATCTGAAATCCTAGAAAAAATGTGAGTTCTCCAATCATAGACATTTCGAACTCCCCCTGCATCGTCTCAGAAAATTCTTTACACAAAAAATCATTAGTAGATCCAAATATTATGTCATCCACATAGATTTGTACAAGTAATACATGATTTCTGATTTACGAATAAAAAGCGTTGTGTCAACCAAGCCTCTTTCGAACCCTTTTTTTAAAGAAAGGTACTAAGTCTATCATACCAAGCTCTAGGAGCTTGTTTGAGACCATAGAGTGCCTTTTTAAGTTTATAAACGTGGTTCGGATATTTAAAATTTTCAAAACCAGGCAGTTGGTCAACATAAACTTCTTCTTGAATGTAGCCATTCAAGAAGGCGCTTTTTACGTCCATTTGAAATAGTTTGAAGTTCATAATAGATGCAAAGGAAAATAGCATCCTGATGGCTCTCTAATCTGGCTACAGGGGCATAATCGATACCCTCCTCCTGGTTGTAGCCTTTGGCCACCAAGCGTGCCTTATTTCGAATGATTAAGCATGATCCATCAAGCTTATTTATGAAGACCCAAACAGTACCAATCACGGGATGATCTTTAGGTTTAGGGACCAAGTCCCAAACATTATTACGCTCGAACTGGTTCAGCTCTTCTTGCATAGCTATACCCCAGTGCACATCCTTAATGGCCTCATCAATGGTCGTAGGCTCAATTTGAGATACAAAAGCTACAAAATTACAAACGTTTCGTAAGGAACTACGGGTTACCACTCCCGTCGATATGTCACCTATTACTTTGTCGATCGGGTGAGCTTTCTTGGTTTTCCACACAACTGGCATATCTGATCCTACTGAGGTTTATAAGTCATTTCTTAGAGGCCCTCACTTATACATTCAGGGTCAACTGACCAAAGTTGGGTCATTATCTGTTGAGAACAGACTGTTGCATTATATTATTGCTTACATTTTGGTGCAGAGGAACACGAATCACGCACAACCTACTGTGAATGATTTGCGTTTCATGTATGTTGTAAAGATTAATGTAATGTTCAACGGCCTGAGGGATTTTGAAAATAATGAACAGTTTGTGTCTCTGTCTCAGTCGAAGCTGCTTCCCTATAGTATTTTCATTTCACGCATTGTTGATTATCTGCACATTGATGTTTCTGATACCATCATTGTTGAGTACACTGATAAGGATCATCATTGTTGAGTACACTGATAAGGATCATATGGTTGGTGAAAGCCTCATTCATAAAATGGGTATATACAAGTATGGTACTACTTGGCAATACCAAGAGGACTACACTACTATTGGTCTAGATTTGTCCAATGATGATAATCAGGGTGACATGGGTGATCAGCACGCTACAACTCAGGGGGAGCCTTCTGGAACAGCACCTCATAACTCTGCTTTGGTTTAGATCAGTTGGAAGCCATGGAGCAACGGCTTAACAACCGTATGGATCTTCACTTCCAGGATTGAAAAATCATACTTTGCAGGTATGGAACAGTATGAAGAGCGTCAAACTGCTTATTCAGACAACCAATTTCACGAGTTGAGGAATATGATTCAATCTACTGCTGAAGCTCAGAATGCTATGTTTTGTTCAGAATTTCAGAAGTTATCTGTGCTTATCAGGGGAGACCAGAACATTGTCATTCCTATTGATCACATTGACGATCCTCCACCTCCACCTCAACCATAGCTTAGAAGACTTTAGACCTAGGATATCTCACCATTAGGTTTATTTCTTCTTTATGGCACTTTCTGGATTCAGTTGTTGTTATGGATTCAAGTTTTTCTTGTGTGTGCCTCTTTTATGTTCTTGATTGACATTTCGTGGTTTGTATGGTTGCTGAATACTTTTACTCTTTATGCTATTGTTATTTGATTATGTTGAATAGCTTATTTTGATTACGTGAATGGTTCTTGATCATATGAGATTTTCTGCTTATTGTGATTTGATATGGTAAATCTTGTATGCCGTTCATTTACCAAATTGGCTATTTCTTTTGTAAAAACTAGCGCATTTGTTCAAATTTTCTACAAAATAAAACAGGTTAATTGTTAAATCCCAAATTAACTCATTGACTTTGTTTTATGCATAACTCATATCTCTGCCTTATTTTTGACCTGGGTTATCTTTTTGATAATGTCAAAAGGGGGAGAAAGGTTGTTTTGTTGTTTTCTGATTGTGCAGGTTGATCGTAATAACAACTTCCGAAATATTTGCGCATCATATCAACAATGCCAACACAATCTTCAAGCTATTTCATCACAGTTGATATATTTGATGTAGTGTTTGTCATCATCAAAAAGGGGGAGATTGAAAGTGTGCATGTCAAGAGGAACACTTTGGAAAGCTCTCTTTATGTGTCATGGTTTTGACGAGGACAACTTGTGCGTATAAGAGCTTGAAGATCATCAACAAATCAATGTGCTTAAGTCTTCTGATTGGTACTAAGCTTAGACTAGAGATTAGTTTAAGTTGAGTCTAAGGCTTAAGTCACCTAATACATGTCTCATGCATAAATCGTTTAAATCATTTTCATTTTGAGATATGTCATTCATAATATGTTCATGCATCACATAAATACATGTATATGTGCATTCTAGGCATAAACTAAGTGTTAAACATGTATGAATTAAGTGCATAACGTATTTGAGTTTTTTACACATGAAAATATGTTGTTAATCGATTAAGGCATAGGTTAATCGATTAATCTAACTGTTTTAACAGTTTAATCGATTAAGGCATTCGTTAATTGATTAAATGGGTTTCAGAATTAATTCTTTATAAACTGCGTTTTTCAGAATTAATCTAAGAAGTTGCATGTTGCATTTTTAGAAAGTTCATGCATATCACATGTTTTCATCTTTTCATATCACATGTTCATGCATATTATTGATGCTTCTTGATTAGATTTTTACATTCTATGCATTATGTTTTCAAACTAATACATCTTCATATTGCATGAGTTTGTATTAGGTGATTAGAGGAAAGTGTTTCTTGTTAGATATAAGCTTTGTAATAGCTTAAGTTTACTCTATTTTCTTTTTGATTGAGAAATTGTTGTAACATTGGGAATCTTGAGGTGTCGCATCCCCGAAGAGATTGAGTGTATTTCATTGTGTTTAGATTTAGAGATAAGGAAAGAACATAGGTTCTTGGCTGGGGCTACGCCGAAAGAAAGGTTTTCTTTGTCGGTGGGAAGGGAGTCAAACCATAGAATAAGAGTCTTTATTATCTTGTATTGTCTAAGTGTTGTAATTGGATGATGTGTATGTAATAACATTGATTCGATTATAGTGAAGAAAATCTCCCAAATCAGCCGGGAGGCCTGGATGTAGTTTGCGGTGGACAAGCAAACGAACCAGGATAAAAATTCGTGTTGCAGGATTTTTCTCTCTCTATTTTTATTGCATTTAATCGGTTAACTTGTATAGTGGATTTAATGGCTAATATGTTTCTGTGCTATACTGTTAATACTCTAATAAATCTGTAAGCTCTGTAAATTCGTTTTGTTTTCGATTAATTGTCGTGCAAGTAATCGTATCTGCCTAAGCTTACTGTTTCTGTTTAATCGATTAAGTCAAGTTTGTTAATCGATTATACTCATTCTGTTAATCGATTAAGTCGATTGTTTTGATTGTGTTAATCGATTATCCCTGTTCTGTTAATCGATTAATTAGGTGTATTTCAGCATTAAGTGTTGTTTTTCGAAAAGCGGATATTCTAACCGCTATACCTATTCAACCCCCCCCCCCTTCTAGGTGTATTGTAACCACTGATACCTAACAAAAAAATTTCGAAATCCTCACTGTTTAAAGGGAAACACGAAAACAGTCCCTAGTTGGCACTCCAAACTATCTAAATTTTAACTATATGTTAACTTATGTTTCAAATTTCCTTATGGTTTATAAATTCTGAGTTTTATGAGCATAAACTTATGTTAGTACTCTGTTCTATGAAGATAAATTGTGTATCTCAAGATAATGATTTTTCTGAGATTTTTCTAAAGCGAATCTGAGCTTCCTACGTCAAATTCTGAGTTTTAAACCAACAATGTCTCTGAAAATCTCTTCGTGCCTAATCGAGATCTTAGTTATGTCCAAAGTAAATATTTGGGAATGTTCTAATGTCTAGAACCCCACTAAGGTGTTTTCTTTACAATCCGAATAAACTTAGTGATATCGAAATTAACTATTTACGACCTAACCAGGTACTCGACGCTCGGGCAAACGACAACAAAGGAACATTAAGTTCAGTGAGGGTAAAGGTATGGAGAGAAGTGTCTTTATATAAGTGCTTAGAAATGATGCCAAAGATATTCGTGCATCTCTAAGCTAGGCCATGCACGGATATAGTCGAATACTAATTCTGCGGCCGCGAACAATTGAGTAGCGAGACTTAGTTGTTCGTAAATTAATTTAACTCTAAATTATGATGGATATGTTTGGTTGAAGTGCTTTATTGGAATTGAATGATTATGTCGGTTGATGTGAATGATGATTATGACTGAAAGTTTGATTATGAAAGTACTGATTTAACTGAATATTCTGTTGAATTTTGAACTATGACATATTGTTGAGTTGACTATTGAACTGTCATCAAACATTCTCATGGCATAGCATATGAGCATTCTTGATGAAACTTAAAGAATGAAAGTTTTTCTTATGAAAGATTTGACAAAGGATGAAGGGGAAATATTTTTTTTATGAATGTTATCAGAACTGGCGTACTTTTACAGTTATTAGAAAATCCTTTTGATTAATAAGCCAATGAGTTAGAACTTGAAAATATGTTATAACTGAGTTTCAACGAAAAATGTTTTGTTATTACCCTAAAAAGTTTTCCCCTGATTCTTCTTTTAAAAGGATAAAAGCTATGCTTTGAATGAATCGGAAGATTCATGTCACTATGTTTACCGTTTGTAACATAGTCTGCGGGAAGATACTACACTGAGATTGTGTTGAGAACCCAGAGGGGTACCGTGTCTGTGTGACTTGGTTGAGGGGACATTGTGGGTGGAGATTGATTTGTCAGGAATAGGGTAGCTCCCTTGAGCCGACAGAACTCTTCGCAGTAACTACAGCGACCTCTGACACCCCCTTGAAGGTATCGTGCTCAGGATGATGCAGCGGTTATCTTTGCCGACCGGAGGGTATTTCCGGCGCTATTGAGTGCACGATAGTTATATTCCTTTTGGTTACCAATGGTTGGCACGGCGTTGTACTTGTCCATCTCGCTTCCTAAGAACAGCAAATGGCTGGTTGGGCTCGATCAGTCGGTACCATTGTTGTTGATGTATCGTTAGGGGCCCAGTTAGGAGACGTTTTCTCCATGCATTCCTCTACTAGTTGGTCTCATTAGATTAACGAGTGCATTCATCATGACATCATACTCATACATGTGATTAAATTGTTATATTAATACATGTATGATATGTTTTATGTTATGACTTTGTAAATTGTTGATTGCTTGTCTTATATAGAGATGCTTACTCTCCAATCTCATATTACAGGTAGTGATGGACTCAGAGGCTTCTTTTGTGGTTCCTCCTTGTCTAGTAGAGATCATACCTCTCCCGTCGGGGGAGGTTAAGGTGGACCGGTCCAGGGCGGTGTTTAGGGGAGACATAGAAATCCGGTGTTCGTACTCGGATAGGCATAGAGTGATACTCCCCCGCCGCTCCACCGTTCCAGCGGTCCATATCATGCACCTACCAGACGGTTATGAGTTACGACGCACAACTCCTCTTGCTCCTGCCAGATATATTCCGCTTCCTATTGCTCCTCTTGGTCTATCTTCTAGATCCTATCATGCCCGGACACGTAGGGTTGCGCCATTCTGGTGTACACCTAGAGCCTCAGCGAGACATTCTGTTGGGGGACCACCTGTGACCCCGGCTAGTCGTACTGAGTCGACTCTTGGAGTTCAGGCTTGTCGATGTACCCGATGTCTTTATGTACGGGAGAGTCATATGGATTCACCCGCTATTGTTGTGAGAGAGAATCTGGAGTTTGCCCCCGGGTCCTCTTCTCACGGGGTACGTGGGAGGATTCAAGATGACGGGGTTGATATTCGTGGCCCGGTGAGGAGGGCCCGACTATCTCCTCCACCATCATACTCCCCTGCGCCGGCCGAGCCTATGGTTAGAGATGATATTATATATATTTCTAGTGATGAGGAGGATCCAAAGGAAGACCCTGAGGAGGGTAGTTCTCAGGGATAGTAGCAGGAGGATGTTGGGTCGAAATTCTGACGGTCTGTTTGTGCATGGTACGACTGTATAGTTTTCTTTTGGTGCAGTTGCTGTGAGTTCAGTGTACACCCAGCCATAGGATCTTTTGCGTGTGTATATTAATGTATATATATCCTATTATGTTGGAGTGTATATGTGGATGGCATGACTTGGATGATGTACTTTTTTGTTTTTTTGAACTATGACGCTTTTTGAACTAATGATGTATATATATATAGACATATGTATGTTTACTATGTTATGTTGTTGTTTTGCTTATAGTTTAAGTGGTGAGTTCTGAGAGAACCATATGTTCATATGTTATAAAAGAAAAAAAAAATTCATACGCTATTTTTTAAAAACAAAAATATAATTAACCAAGATCGTAAACGACGGTCTCGTATGTAATTGTTTTAACGCTAGAAAAAAGGTGTTACAGCGAGAAATTCTCGCTTGGGCGCGGGCATTAGTATTTCTCCCAGAATTTTATCTGGGAGCCTCGCTTGGGCGAGATGTGGCTCGCATGGGCGAGTGAGAGTGTGTTAACACTGTGGGATTCTCGCTTGAGCGAGAGTGTCAGTGTTTGAAAATGTAAAAAAGCGGGATCTCTCGCCTGGGCGACGTATTCTCACTTGGGCGAGAATCTAAAATCCTGAAACCTAAAATACAGCCCCAAACACGAAAATGGGAGGGTTTTTTGAGAGAAAGGTGAAGAAGAAGCGATTTTCTTGGCTAGAGCTCGCATAAAGGCTACGTGAAGCTAGAGAAGAGGTAAACCTCTTGATTATAACACTTCTCCTTACTTAGAAATTCATTATGGTGAATGGGGTCTCTTCTCTTTGAGTTGGAAAACGACACAACTCTCCCCCTTGATGTAGTAGTTCGTTAGTTAACTTATTTCTTGAAAACTCATAGTATAGAGTGTCTATTTGGAGATGGTGTTTGAAAAATATTGATAGTAAGAACCCCAAAACCTAGAAACGAAATGGTGACGAAAATGGATTGGAAAATGTTTTAAGTTGGGTTGTGGTTTATCATTGATGATGTGGAATGAGGGGTTTTTGAGAGAAAGGAGAAGAGGAAGCGATTTTCCTTGGCTTAGAGCTCGCATAAAGGCTACGTGAAACTAGAGAAAGACCCTAAGGGTGGAGGAAGTTGAGTAGATTCTAACAAGTCATCAAACGCCAACACACGCCAAGGTAAGGTAGCCTTCGTGGCGTTGACTTGCCCTATGTGGTATTGAATAGCCTTCGTGGCGTTGACTTGCCCTATGTGGTATTGAATAGCCTTTGTGGCGTTGACTTGCCCTATGTGGTATTGAATAGCCTTCGTGGTGTTGACTTGCCCTATGTGGTAGTGATTAGCCTTCGTGGCATAGACTTGCCCTATGTGGTATTGAATATCCTTCGTGGCATAGACTTGCCCTGTGTGGTATTGATTAGCCTTCGTGGTGTTGACTTGCCCTATGTGGTATTGAATAGCCTTCGTGGTGTTGACTTGCCCTATGTGGTAATGATTAGCCTTCGTGGCGTAGACTTGCCCTATGTGGTATTGAATAGCCTTCGTGGCATAGACTTGCCCTATGTGGTATTGTTTTGCCTTCGTGGCGTTGACTTGCCCTATGTGGTATTGATTAGCCTTTGTGGCATAGACTTACCCTGCGTGGTATTGGGATAATTGCTATTAAATGTGGTTGATGAATGGTGGATTGATAGTTTTGTGTACCTTAACGGTTGAATTATGTTACTGATAGAATTATATATATATGCTTCTGTTTGTAATAATCATCTTATTCCGATGTATCCATATTGATTATATAGAATTTGTTATCTTACTCCCCTTTGTTTTCTTGATGGTGCCATTGGTGATAATCGGTGCACAGGTAAAGCAAAGGATTAGTAGAACCAGGAGGCGTGTTAGTGTAGCTCTTTCTAGTTTGGGTGTAATTGTGACAGTGACATGCTGTTTTGCATTATGCATGTAATTGTACCTATTACCTGAACCATTTAATCTGTAACCCAGTTTCTCTGGATTTGGTGACTTATCGCTAAACATGTGGGGACGGAGTCCCTTTTGAATAGAATGTAAAGTTTTAGGGTTTTAAACCTCAAAAATACTTGAGTAGTTTAGTCCTTTAATGTTGAAGTTGAATTATAATTAAAAGGAAAGGAAACTCATGGAGTTAGTTATAAGGAGTTAATTATTATTGTTTGTATGTTTAAGAATAAACTGACGAAAATTTTAGGGTATAAATTGGGTCCTTACAACATGGTATCAGGGCATATGTCAACTCTGCGACCTAGGGTATGGCTCGCATGCTTCTTTGTATGACTTATGTGAAATTGGTTGTTGACTTTGTGATTGAATTGTGTTGGATAGTACAAACTGATGTGTAATTATGTGACCCTTACCGGTTGAAGACTTGGTTTACTGACACGTGAGTGAGTGCATGTACTTGTGACGAGATGTCTGGAAGAGGAAGATGAAGTGGGAGAGGATCCGGTCAGAATGATCTGTTAGCCCAAATTGCGGCCGTGCTGATGAACATGAATGAGAACTTGCAGCACCTGAACCAGAATGCGACACCGAGCCCGAAGCCACACCCTCTGGCACCTCAAGGACCGGTAGAGTACCGGGGATTGGATGAGTTCTGTAGATGCAATCCTACTCAGTTCGAAGGTGGGTTTGCTCCTGATGCGGCAAATGAATGGATCCAAAGCTTGGAGCGGATATTTAGAGCCATGGGTTGTTCTGATGCTCAGAAGGTGACTTATGCCTCATATGTCCTGGTTAAGGATGCTGAGAAGTGGTGGGAGTATGCTCGGAGGCAAATGGAATCGGAAGGACAAGCCATCACATGGGAAGCCTTCAAAGGAAAGTTCCTCCAGAAATACTTTCCAGCTGACTTGAAGAGAAAGAAAGAGATGGAGTTCCTACGGTTAGAACAAGGGGATCTATCGGTGGGAAAGTATGCGGCCAAGTTTGAGGAATTGGCCCGGTATTGTCCATATTATGAGCTGGAGGTGGACGGGAGGTCTAAATGTGCTAAGTTTGAGTCGGGCCTGAAACCGAAGTTGAGGATAATGTTTGGACATCAAGAGATCTCTGATTTTCCTACCTTGGTCAACAAGTGTAGGATGTACGAAGACGATATGAAAGCAGATGAAGTGGCAGTTCACAAGCCCAATCCTCCGAAAAATTTTGGACCTCAACGCCATGATCAAGGAAAGGGAAAAGGCAGGGCGTTTCAAGAGGAACGTAAGCCCTACTATCCACCTATGGGGAATCGGAAGTATGGTTATCATGGGTCAAGGACAAACGTCAACGCTGGAGGGTCACCATGGAAATCTCCACCTTTGTAAAACAAATGTGGTAGGCATCACTTTGGGGGTGTATGCCCCGGATCCGGAAATGGGTGTTTCAATTGCAAGGAGTCGGGACACATAAGGAAGTTTTGCCCCAAGATGAACCAGCGTGCGAGTGACCTGAATGTGGAGAGGCCTAGAAACACTGGCAGGGTGTTTACCATGAGTGGTGCCGAAGCAATCGACGTTGAAGGTATGATCAAGGGTAACTGTATGGTGACAGGTATTCCACTTTTAGTGTTGTTCGATTCGGGAGCAACACACTCTTTTATATCTATTGATTGTGTAGAACGACTGGGGTTGTCGACTGAGTTATTGCCCTTTGACTTAGTTGTGTCCACCCCTACTAGTGCATCTGTGGTGGTGTCAATTGGTACGTCCTAGTGTCCGGTAGAAGTTAATGGCAGGATGTTTACTATAGATTTAATATGCTTACCCCTGACCCAATTAGATATAATTCTGGGAATGGATTGGTTGTTGACCAATCGAGTGATGCTTAATTGTGAAGATAAGACTGTAGTGTTCGGGGATCAGCATGAGTCTCCTGGTAAACCTAGCTGTTTTGAAACCAGTGTTAGCTAAGAGAGTCTGGACTTCCATTAAGAAGGGGAGCAGTGTTTATGTTACTAGCATCAATGGAGGGTAACGAGAAACCCAGAGTCAAAGACATACTGGTAGTATGTGACTTCCCCGAAGTGTTTCCTGGAGATATTCCGGATTTACCTCCAGCGAGAGAAGTTGAATTCTCTATCGATTTAATACCAGGGACGGGACCCATTTCTATAGCCCCTTATAGAATGGCACCCTTAGAGTTAGCTGAGCTGAAAAACCAGATTGAAGATTTGTTGGCGAAAAAGTTCATTTGTCCTAGTGTTTCTCCGTGGGGTGCACTGGTCTTGTTGGTCAAGAAGAAAGATGGGAGTATGAGGTTATGCACCGACTACAGACAGTTGAACAAGGTCACCGTTAAAAATAAGTATTCGTTGCCTAGGATTGATGACTTGATGGACCAGTTAAGAGGAGCTGTGGTATTTTCTAAGATTGATCTCCGATCTGGTTACCATCAACTCAGAGTGAAATCTGAGGACATTCCTAAGATGGCCTTCAGAACTAGGTATGGGCATTTGGAATAGTTGGTAATGCCTTTCGGAGTGACGAATGCACCATCAATATTTACCGACTACATGAATCGGATTTTTCACCCATACTTGGATAACATTCGTATTGGTATTTATTGATGACATTTTGGTCTACTCCAAGAGCCGAGAAGAACATGCAGAACACCTGAAAATTGTCCTTGGGGTTTTAAAGAGTAATCAGCTGTATGCAAAGCTATCCAAATGCGACTTTTGGCTGGAGTCTGTGAATTTCTTGGGCATGTGATCTCTCAAGAAGGAGTGGCAGTAGATCCCTCGAAAGTCGAAGCTATTATGGAATGGGTAGTACCCAAGTCGGTTACGGAGATCAGGAGTTTTTGGGGTTGGGAGGTTATTACCAGAAGTTTATAGAGGGGTTTTCAAAGCTAGCATTACCGCTAACGAAGTTAACCCAAAAGGAGAACCATATGTGTGGACATCCCAATGTGAGGAAAGTTTCCAAGAATTGAAGCGGAGGTTGACTATGGCACCTGTGTGTTGGTTCTTCCGTGTAATGATCGTGACTTCAGTGTGTACTGTGATGCTTCCAAACAAGGTTTAGGTTGTGTCTTGATGCGGAAGGAGGAAGGTGGTTGCCTACGCTTCGAGACAGTTGAGGTCACATGAGCAGAACTACCCTACTCATGACTTGGAGTTAGCAGCCGTGGTGTTTGCGTAGAAGATTTGGAGACATCTTCTTTATGGTGTGAGGTTTGAAGTGTTCAGTGATCATAATGTGAAGAAGATCTCTGCTTCTGACCTTGGCACGGTTTTGATGAAGACACCAACATCACCAAAAAGAAGAAAAGGAAGACTACTTATGAAGACAAAGAAGATCAAAGCTTCAAGACAATAGACTAAGTCTTATAGGTACTTCTATCCTAAAATTCTTAGTATATACAAAGTTATAATGCTCAAACCATTTTTAAGAAAAGTTGAAACACTTTAGAATTTGTTAAAACAATTTTCAAAAATAGTGTGTAACAGGTAACTTCTTTTAAGTAACAGGTTACATGTGTAAGAAAAGAGTCTTCAAACCTCTAACAGCTACGAGTAATTGATTACAAAGTATTGTAATCGATTACACGAAGAAAAATAACAAAACTGTCAAACAGTGTTGTTGAGTAATCGATTACTCAAAATCCAGTAATCGATTACATAGTGTAAATTTTCAAATAGCTGTTAACAGTATTGATTGGGTAATCGATTACCCAAGTCAGTAATCGATTACTGAGAGCTGTTGGAAGAGTTTTCAGATTTCAAAGTGAAAGGTTTCACTCCAAACGAAATCCCTTCACTCCAAATAACTCATACACTTTCAGAAGACACCTAGGGTGTTTTGGAAGTCTATATAAAGCTCTCTAAACTCACCACACAAAAACACACAACTTTCATATACAATTTACATACACTTTCAAAAAGCTCTCAAAGTTTTAATCTTATTTCACTACTCTTTTGCAACTCAGTACTTAGACTTTCAAAGTTAATTTTTAAGTTGCTTAAAGAGTCTTTCAAAAGATTTCAAGAGCATTATTACTTATTGTATGCAAGAGTTGATTAGATTGCAAGTTATACAAATTTCATACTTGTAAAGGCAATCTGCCATTGTTATATATTCTTCATTTATGCAAGAATACTTTCTTTCACGGGGGTGAAAGAAGGGGGAATAGAATCACTTGGAAAGGTGTTTTCCAAGGGTGAAAAAGAATTAGGAGTGTGTAATGTACATAGAAATCTCGGGGTGAGATATTGTAATTACAACTCATAATTCTTAGTGGAAAAATCTCTTGTGTGGCAAGAGTACTGGACGTAACCTTCGGTGGACAAGAAGGTGAACCAGTAAAAAATCACTGTGTATTCTCTTCTCCCTTATCTCTTTCATTATTATTTTCTGCATATATTTTCCGCTGCACTTTAATCTTTAGTTTTGCAGAAAAAAGTGGCCATTATTTTAAGACAACTAATTCACCCCCCCCCCTCTTAGTTGCACTCTGATACTTACACATAAGAGTCTGAAATACCTTTCCGACCAGAAAGAATTGAATATGAGACAAAGAAGATGGATGGAGTTCTTGAAGGACTACGATTTTAACTTACAGTATCACCCTGGAAAAGCCAATGTGGTGGCTGATGTGTTGAGTCGGAAGTCATTACATGTGTCTTCACTGATGATCCGCGAGGAGAAGTTAATTGAGGAGTTCCGAGATATGAATTTAGCCGTCCAATTGAAACCTCAAAATGCAATTTGGGAATGCTCAAGGTGACTAACGAGTTGCTTGACCAGATTAGGAGGTTACAAATTGAGGATCTTGAGTTGCAAGCAAAACGCGATTTAATGACTAGTGGGAAGGAGACAGATTTGAATCGGATTCTAGTGGAATGTTGAGATATAAGGGAAGGGTGTGCGTGCCTCAAGACGCGAAATGGAGAAAAGAGTATTCTGGAGGAGTCACACAAGAGTAGAATGAATTTTCACCGGGAACTACGAAGATGTACCAAGATCTGAAAAAGCTGTTTTGGTGGTCTGGGTTAAAAAGAGATGTGGCTTTGTATGTCTCGAGTTGTCTCGTCTGCCAGAAAGCAAGATTGAACATCAGCGGCCAGCGGGAGAGTTACAATCTCTGGAAATTCCTGTATGGAAGTGGGATAGTTTTCAATGGACTTTGTGTCAGGCTTTCAGAGAACTCAGAAGGGGTATGACTCAATATGGGTAATAGTGGATCGGCTAACTAAGTCCGCTCACTTCTTACCGATGAATATGAGGTATTCTATGGAATGACTGGCGGAATTGTATATCCGGGAGATAGTTCGGCTACATGGTATACCCGAAAGCATTGTATCAATAGAGATCCTCGTTTCACTTCGAAATTTTGGACTAGTTTGCAATCCGCTTTGGGGACTAAGTTGAAAATGAGCTATGCTTATCATCCACAAACGGACGGGCAATCCGAAAGAACCATACAATCGTTGGAAGACCTTTTGAGAGCTTGTTTTGGAACAACTGGGAAGTTGGGATGGTATGCTGCCTTTGATCGAATTCACGTACAAACACAGTTTCCATTCAAGTATAAGTATGGCACCCTATGAGGCCTTGTATGGAGGAAGTGCAGGACTCCGATGAGTTGGTTTGAAACGGGAGAAAACTTGGTATTGGGACCTGAACTGGTTCGAGAGACAACTGAGAAGATAAAGAGGGTGAGGAGAACATGAAGGTAGCACAGAGTCGGCCAAAACAGTTATTATGACCAGAGGCGGAAACCACTCGAGTTCAATGAAGGGGATCATGTGTTCATGAGAGTAGTCCCGACTACTGGAATAGGGAGGGTGTTGAAGTCCCGTAAGCTTACCCCAAGGTTCATTGGACCGTATCAAATATTGGAGCGGATTGGACCGGTCGCTTATCGGATTGCCTTACCCCCTTTGTTGTCAAATATCCACAACGTATTTCATGTGTCTCAACTGAGGAAATATGTTGGAGATCCATCTCCTGTAGTTGAGTCAGATCAAATAGCGCTGAAGGATAATCTGACTTTTAGAACTTTGCCTGTGAGGATCATGGACAAGAGTATTAAGAAATTGAGGGGAAAGGAAATTCCCTTGGTGAAAGTATTATGGAGCCAAGTCGATGAAGGGGATGACTTGGAGGTAGAACGTGACATGGTGGAGGACTACCCGCATTTGTTCGAATAAAGGATATTTGATTTTCTGGGACGAAAATTCCTCTAAAGAGGGGGAGGATTGTAACCCCCTAAAAGTTTGATAATTGGAACATGGTGAAACTCAGTCAGTCTGGGAACTACTGACTGATTCTCGCTTGGGCGAGGGCTTCAGTATTTCTCCCATAATTTATCTAGGAGCCTCGCTTGGGCGAGATGTGGCTCGTTTGGGCGAGAGAGAGGTGTTGGTACAATGGATTCTCACTTGAGCGAGAGCGTTAGTGTTTGAAAATGTAAAAAAGTGGAATCTCTCGCTTGGGCGACGTATTCTCACTTGGGCGAGAATCTAAAATCCTGAAACCTAAAATAGAGCCCCAAACACGAAAATGGGAGGGGTTTTGAGAGAAAGGAGAAGAGGAGGAAGCAATTTTCTTGGCTAGAGCTCGCATAAAGGCTACGTGAAGCTAGAGAAGAGGTAAACCTCTTGATTTTAACAATTCTCCTTACTTAGAAATTCATATGGTGAATGAGGTCTCTTCTCTTTCAGTTGGAAAACGACCCAAACTCTCCCCCTTGATGTAGTAGTTCGTTAGTTAACTTATTTCTTGAAAACTCATAGTATAGAGTGTTATTGGAGATGGTGTTGAAAAATATTGATAGTAAGAAACCCCAAACCTAGAAACGAAATGGTGACGAAAATGGATTGAAAATGTTAAGTTTGTTTTGGTTTTGATGATTGATGATGTGGAATGAGGGGTTTTTGAGAGAGAGGAGAAGAGGAAGCGATTTTCTTGGCTAGAGCTCGCATAAAGGCTACGTGAAGCTAGAGAAGAGACCCTAAGGTTGGAGGAAGTGGAGTGGATTCTAACAAGTCGTCAAACGCCAACACACGCCAAGGTAAGGGAGACGTGTTTCCATAGTTAAGGATTTGATGTGAAAAGGTGTAACCCCTAAAAGTTTGATAATTGGAACATGGTGAAACTCAGTCAGTCTGGGAGCTACTGACTGATTCTCGCTTGAGCGAGAATCTCTCGCTTGGGCGAGAGCACCAGTATTTCACCCAGAATTTTATCTAGGAGCCTCGCTAGGGCGAGATGGCTCGCCTGGGCGAGATGGCTCGCCTGGGCGAGAGGGAGTGTGTTGACACTGTGGGATTCTCGCTTGAGCGAGAGCGTTAGTGTTTGAAAATGTAAAAGGCAGGATCTCTCGCCTGGGCGACGTATTCTCTCTTGGGCGAGAATCTAAAATCCTGAAACCTAAAATAGCCCCAAACACGAAAATGGGGGGAGTTTTTGAGAGAAAGGAGAAGAGGAAGCGATTTTCTTGGCTAGAGCTCGCATAAAGACTACGTGAAGCTATAGAAGAGGTAAACTCTTGATTTTAACACTTCTCCTTACTTAGAAACTTATTAAGATTATTGGGGTCTCTTCTCTTTGAGTTGGAAAACGACTCAACTCTCTCAATTGGTGTAGTAGTTCGTTTAGTTAACTTCTTTCTCGAAAACTCATAATATAGAGTATCTATTTGGAGATGTTGAAAAATATTGATATTAAGAAACCCCAACACCTAGAAACGAAATGGTAAAGAAAATGGGTTGGAAAATGATAAGTTGGGTTATGGTTTACGATTGGTGATGAGGAATGAAGGGTTAAATGTTTATGAATGCAGATGGGAGTCTCGATAGAGATAGTTTTGAGAGTTATCAGAGTATGAATTAATTTGTGGTAGAAACATGTAAAATGAGTTATAATGTGATGTTACGAATATATTATTGATGTTGTTTTTGTGTGTGTGTGAATGGGTAAAGACCCTAAGGTTGGAGGAAGCGGAGTAGATTCAAACAAGCCGTCAAACGCCAACACACGCCAAGGTAAGGGAGACGTGTTTCCATAGTTAATGATTTTATGGAAAAGGTAAATGTATTGGCATTATTGTTATGACAATAGAGTAAAACTGGTTATTATTTGTTATGTGGTATTGATTAGCCTTCGTGGCGTTGACTTGCCCTATGTGGTATTGAATAGCCTTCGTGGCGTTGACTTGCCCTATGTGGTATTGATTAGCCTTCGTGGCATTGACTTGCCCTATGTGGTATTGATTTAGCTTTCGTGGGTTGACTTGCCCTATGTGGTATTGAATAGCCTTCGTGGCGTTGACTTGCCTATGTGGTATTGAATAGCCTTCGTGGCGTTGACTTGCCCTATGTGGTATTGATAGCCTTCGTGGCGTTGGACTGACCTATCTGGTATTGATTAGCCTTCGTGGCGTTGACTTGCCCTATGTGGTATTGATTAGCCTCGTGGTGTTGACTTACCCTATGTGGTAATGGATAATTACTATTTAAATGTGGTTGGTAATTGGTTAGAATGATTAGTTTAGTGTACCTTAACGGTTGCATTATGTTACTGATAGAATCATGTAGATATGTATATGTTGCATTATAATTATTCTATTCTGATTATATATTACTGATTATAAACTTTGATGTTTACTCCTTATGTTTTCTTGATGTTGATTTTCGTGATAACCGTGTCCAAGTCAAGTTAAGGATTAGCGGAATTCGATGATGTCGTAGTTTAGTTTTATGACCATTGTGAATAGGAATACTATAGTGTTGTTTTTATATGCACGTACTTGTATCTATTGTTGAACTAATTGACATGTATCCCCATTTCTAGGGACTTGATGTATGATTGAAGTGTATGCGGGGGCGGAGCCCTCCTTTTGAAAATTAAAAAATGTGAAGGTTATGGGTTATGAACACAAAAAAATTTGTTAGAGTAATTTGTCATTATTGAAATTGAACCTTAATTCTACGATGATAAATCATGGAATAGCTAGTGAGCAAGTAGTTACTAGAATTTATATGTTTAACAATAAATGAAGAAAATTTTAGGGTGATAAATGGGTTTACAAAAGGTAAAGTTATTGGCATTATATCTTATTACTACGATAATGAAGTGATAATGGTTATTATATGACAATTGTATTGATTAGCCTTCGTGGCGTTGACTTGCCCTATGCGGTATTGAATAGCCTTCGTGGTGTTGACTTGCCCTATGTGGTAATGATTAGCCTTCGTGACATAGACTTGCTCTATGTGGTATTGAATAGCCTTCGTGGCATAGACTTGCCCTATGTGGTATTGATTAGCCTTCGTGGCGTTGACTTGCCCTATGTGGTATTGATTAGCCTTTGTGGCATAGACTTACCGTGCGTGGTATTGGGATAATTGCTATTAAATGTGGTTGATGAATGGTGGATTGATAGTTTAGTGTACCTTAACGGTTGAATTATGTTACTGATAAAATTATATATATATGTATTTGTTTGTAATATAATCATCTTATTCCGATGTATCCATACTGATTATCTTGAATTTGTTATCTTACTCCCTTTTGTTTTCTTGATGGTGCCATTGGTGATAATCGGTGCACAGGTAAAGCAAAGGATTAGTAGAACCAGGAGGGGTGTTAGTGTAGCTCTTTCTAGTTTGGGTGTAATGGTGATAGTGACGTGATGTTTTGCATTATGCATGTAATTGTACCTATTACCTGAACCATTTAATCTGTAACCCAGTTTCTCTTGATTTGGTGAATTATCGCTAAACATGTGGGGACGGAGTCCCTTTTAAATAGAATGTAAAGTTTCAGGGTTTTGAACCCTAAAAATACTTGAGTAGTTTAGTCCTTTAATGTTGAAGTTGAATTATAATTAAAAGGAAAGGAAACTCATGGAGTTAGTTATAAGGAGAGTTAATTATTATTGTTTGTATGTTTAAAAATAAACTGACGAAAATTTTAGGGTATAAATTGGGTCCTTACAAACCTCGACGTGCAAATGCTAACCCTGGACATTCTCCACCACGTCAAAATGCCCCCCTTCCTCCACAAAATGCTAAACCTCGGAACAATAATGCAGGACGTTAAGCATTTTTTGATAAGTTGACATCTTCTTCAATACTGAAAAGATTTACAGGAGAGGATATGGACCCTCATCTCTTGATGATGAAGAATTCAATACTTTTTACTTTATTATATTTTGGAATAAATTAGTTTGTTTTGTTATAGTACTTTAGCATTTTATCATTCAAAAGCTAGTTTTATATTTTTTCACCTATTGTTATTCAGCATGTTAGAAGCCATTGCTATCTCATCCTATATGTTAGTTTATTCTAAAAGTAATACTTACTGAAAAATAATATATATTGAGTGATTATATTGAATCCTAATGCATTACATTTGATGGTAGAATGAAAATCTCAACCTTTTAATAAGATGCTCCAACGAGACAAGATTTTGATTTACTTCAAATCATGTTTAAAACATATAAAGCATTACATTCACATTAATTCAAAAAATTGCAGATCCAGCCTTATAATATTGTTCACAACATCATCAACATACAGAACCTGAATTTAACATAGTTTCCCGATCCAAAAGAAATGCATTATGAACAATATAATCATAATGCATTATGATCTAAAAGAATTGCAAGGTATGCATTATGACCAATCTGTATTGTGCAAAATGCTTGTGTTTATGGGAAATACAATATAAAAGTACTTGCTAAACTAAAAATTATTAATAAATTAGCCATAAGTTAACATATATCTTATTCTTTTTAAAATTAAGGAATACATTTTTATTATGAGTTATACATATTTTTGATTACTTATTTTATAATTAAACAATAAATTAGTATAAATTTATATTAGACATTGTCTAAAATTAAGGAATCACAATTTTTTTTATTGAAATTGTATTAATTTTTGAATTAATGTTTTCTTTACTTTTAATAAAAAATTGAAATTACCATAAAAATATAAAATGTCAACAATAACAACATACTTAATTAAGCTTTGAAAATACCTTAAAGTCTAATTTGACCGATTAAAAAATTTGGATAACTACATACATAATTGTGTCATCTTATACATAATGTGAAAATAAAAAAAATATATCCTCTTTACTTTTTTAATAAAAAATTGATATTACTATTAAAGTAGAAAATTTAGAATAGTTTTCTTCTTCTTTTGGTTGTTACTATTTTCATACTGCAATATTATGGACTACATAACTATTATGAGTTATATATATCTTATTCTTTTTACAATTAAGGAATACATATTTATTATGAGATATACATATTTTCTTATACTTATTTTAATTAAACAAAAAATGAGTATAAATTTATATTAGGCATTGTCTAAAATAAAGGAATCACAAATAAAATTTATTGAAATTAAGAAATACATATTTATTATGAGTTATACATATTTCGTATTTTGTAATTATATAACGACCCAATTTTCAACACTCGAAAATTTTGAAACTTTATTAATGTAAATATTAGTTAAGTTTCCCAATTCAAAATGCGGAAATAATCAATAATACTTTTTTCATCAAAACATCCATCACATTCTATTTTAATTCATAATTCATACAATTATCCTTTGTTTCAATTACAACACTGATAAAAAGGTATTCATGCTAATCTTATTGCATCTTTCGAAAAGTTCATTTATACACATAGTTACTTCAACATATTTCTCATAGTACATACATTATACAAAATATAATTTCGGAATACAAAACGACTACTCCAGTCTATACTCCCATCAGCAATCATCCACGATGCAACAACAACATCCTGAACTCATATATAACACATAGACAAGGAAAAGCAGAGGGAGTAAGAACCAACTACGGGACCGTAGCGTGGGATTACATGGAGTAATATCATTAAAGTATAACAACCTATACAATCATCTAAAATCAATCATAGTAAACGATATCATTTATATACCAGTCAATACTCTTAACCACATAATGTTCACATATTCAATCGGTATAATTATCACGTTTCACTTAGGCAATTCAACACTTCCAAAACAATACTACTCCTACGACAACCCAATATCACAAAGGCCAATCAAATCAATACCACCAAGGCAAGTCAACTTCCAAACCACGAAGGGCAGGTCTACTCCATACCACGAAGGGCAGGTCACAATTCCGTACCACGAAGGGCAGATCACAATTCCGTACCACGAAGGGCAGGTCACAATTCCGTACCACGAAGGGAAGGTCACAATTCCGTACCACGAAGGGCAGGTCACAATTCCCTACCACGACGGGCAGGTCACAACTCCGTACCACGAAGGGCAGGTCACAACTCCGTACCACGAAGGGCAGGTCACAATTCCGTACCACGAAGTGCAGGTCACAATTCCGTACCACGAAGGGCAGGTCACAATTCCATACCACGAAGGGCAGGTCACAATTCCGTACCACGAAGGGCAGGTCACAATTCCGTACTACAACATCAATCACAATATAATATTTCCACTGCATTATTCTAACATTGCAACTTCCTCAAAACACAAGACACCACATCAATGTCATAAACATAATGTATCTCATATCCTACCACAACAAAACTACTCACAACATCATCATCACATAATATAATTATGTCCATTTATCACCAACAAGCGGTTCATCACAAAATCATTATTACAAATAAATCCACATATGTTTATAGCAATTAAGCGACTCATAACTTAATCATTTTCATAGACATACTCGTCTCCACATTTAACAAATCAACAACTCATCACACAATCATTGATACAAACACACCCATATATGTATATAGCAAATCAATCATCCATAACACAACATTATCATAAATAAACCACACACAACATATTCTTCATCATATAACACATTGACGTTAGAACCATCTTCTCACATGGGCCATAAACGCCCAAAAGAGTTTCTATCCGTTAATATGCTCCGATTCTTGAGGGAAATCGGAGAATGATGACTCTAGTGAATTACTCTAAGACCACAATGGTCTTCTCCCTCACCTTAGGTTGCGTAAGCTCCGTTGCTCCGCAAAAGACCTCCATTGTTGCTTTTTCCTCTCCAAAGCACTCTAATGTTCCATTAAGAAGCAATAGGAAGAGGTTTGATGTGTTTTTTGAGGTTTAGTGGAGGGAGTGGTCGGAATCCATGAGGAGTCGCCGCTAGGAGTGAAAGGGGATAAAAGAAGTGAAGATTAGGGTTTCTAGATCCCCTTTTCACTTTTATAGCTCGGACGCCCAAGCGAGGGATTCTCGCTCAGGCGAGAATTTCACAGTGGCGATATTTTATATGATGTAATCGATTACATGCATAGTGTAATCGATTACATCATGAAAAATTACACATATCTGACATTTTTATACGATGTAATCGATTACAAGAATAGTGTAATCGATTACATGAATAGTGTAATCGATTACATGAATAGTGTAATCGATTACATGAATAGTGTAATCGATTACATAATAAAAATTACACATGTCTGATCAGATATCAGCATGTAATCGATTACAAGGACCATGTAATCGACTACACTGTGTCAACAGCCCAAAATTGTCATTTCTCGCCCACGCGAGACAACTCTCGCTCGGGCGAGAATCCTCCAGTATAGTTCAGGATTTCACCTTCCCAGGTGATCCTTTCTCGCTCAAGCGAGACTTCCAGGACTGATACTATAATTTTAAAGACTCAAAAATCAGGATGTTACAATCCTTCCCCCCTAAAAGAAATTTCGTCCCCGAAATTTTATCAGGTTATTCTCAGGAATATACTATTATCACTCCGACACTAGGCATAGATATACATGACCAAACTTAGGTCCGACTATCTAAACAATTAAGATTGCTTAGTCGACAGACAAGGACACATACCACGTAACAGTGATACCACAATGACAATTTCTGGACTAACTTTTCAGAGTCCACATACTAAAGGCAGATAGATATATGGAAAACTAGGACAATTAAGAGAAAATTATTACCACCAGAATAAACATTCTCAAATATTCATAAAAATAATAGATCTTCCCGATCTATTAAGATAAAAATCGTTCAAAATGATCAACACATACGGTGAGATTCACAATGACACATTCGAATTCAAAAGAAAGTGGGACTCAATACCCATCATCTACCAAGATGAACCAGATTACATCCAAAATGCAATAGCTAGATCGACATCCACTCGATGGAAATAGCGTCATTTCATTTCCCACATGAAAGTAGCCACAATTAACTCAAAAATTCTCACTAGCATTTTCAAACTTGTACTTGCTATAACACATAAACAAGTCATTCATTCAACGAGTAGCATTTAGACAAATAAGATTTCTAGAGTTTTTCAGAGCATCAAACAAAATCACTGAGTAACTATCCAATCCAATCAAACATTCCTACAAAACACGGATGCGGTAGAAGAATATTCGCCAATTTTAGTCTCAACTCGGCGTACAAGACCGTAGGTGAACTCAAATTACATGTTTCGTTACCAATGATTATTGCAATTTTTTTTTTTTTTAACATTCATCCAATAACATGTGCATTACATGGATACTCAAACTATCATGGTATGCATACATTTCGAACTTGATTCTACATCGTGTCTAGAACACATAATCGGAATTACCTCACAGAGTTTTTAACACAAATTGTATTCGTACACGATGTTGCTAACCGTTTGGATATTCAACAAGGAACTCATTCAATGCTAGCCAATTATACCTTCAACCCAAAATGATTTTCAAAAAATTAGATTAGATATACGGTGCATGACAATCATTTCGTGAAAGCAAGGTTTTCTTAATCATCTCCTCATAATTTAAAAACTATTTCCCTCATGCGACACTGAAAGTCCAAATCACAATTTTCTAAGGACTAGTTAGCTCTGAAATTACATTCCATTCAGGAAAGTAGAGTCCTCATATTTCATTTACAAAACACATTCATGCAATAACACCACAATTATGCATAGCAATTACTGACGCACATGAAACAGAAACAAGTTCTGTAAGTACAATATCAAAGCATAAAAGTGGGTGTACATCATCACTATATCATGCATTTAATTATTCAAATATAACAAGTCAATCATCATAGACCGAAAGTTTCATGTACAAAAATCAAAACAACTTTGCTATTCCCAATACTACTTTCTTCAAGGAGCATAGAAACAAAATTTTGTTTATCGATAACCCGCTAAAACTTCAACAACACAACATCCATGTTCATCATCAAGCTCAGATTTATGCACCTATAAGATAACTGGCAACCATGAAAAGGTATCACTATAACATTTGCATGCTTATTCTTTTTCATACTAACTCATTTTGATCACCCCATGAGTCACTTCAAATAACAACATATCTAAAGGTTCACGTTTATTCAAATACATTTATCACAATGACGTGGTAAGTAACTTAACTAACCTCATTCATTACCTTGAAACATAAGTTTACCACTTAGCATAAATATACAGATAAATGCAAACAAAGGAGGATAACCTTTTGCAACTCACAAAAACGAAGATACCCGACTTAGTCTTTTCAAAATATACTAGGTATCTTTAATTTACATTTCCTCGTTAACACAATACTTTTAAAACCAATATATCATTCTCAACACCTTCCATACAACATATCCATTTACATGTTCACCTGAATCATTTACATTACTATTCAAGTCATTACCGATCAATTACATATTGCTTCTAGAATCCACACATCGCGGAACAAATTATCGGATATTAAATTAATCTCAAAGGGATATTTCACCATTGTCATACAAAACATGTTACACACAAATTCTTCATTTCATTCAACTTTCTAAACTTTCATGCATCGTAAGCAACTTGTATGCATGAATAAGTCAAGAAGTACATGTTCATTTCTAGGAAAAACATGCAAGTATATGCTAGTGGACTTTTACCAGTAAAGTTGTATGGTTACATGTCTCATAATAAAGTGTAAATATTTAGCCACCGAGTTTAATAAACGGTCAATCACTACATCGTGCATATTTGTTTCAATCCTGAGGAATGGCAAGATAATTAACAACATACATTAACTAGGAACATGTAGGAAATCACATAACATAACATAGAACTTTTCATGTTCTAGATTATCCTACTATTAGCAAAGGCTAACATTCCCCTTATTATCAAAAATCATCCATCAAATAAAAATCCAATTTTCAGGACACAAGATATAGTTCTTTAAGGTTTATATTCTCATGATGCCAACAAGATATTCAATTCTCTATTAGATGTCATAGTGGGCGACCATTACCCTAATCATGTTCAACCATACTCATAGAGACATATAAGCAAACGTCCAAAGAAAACTAATTCAGTCGTTTCTCTTCAGTTATCTTAATGTTAGTGATAAAAGAAAGTCCATAGCAAGACATCGACAAGAAGTCCATAACAATAGATTCACCACAAGGAACTCTCAACAAGTAAATTTCACATCAAGAATTTTCGCAGGAAATCACAACCAGAAACTCATCATAGGCAATTTTCTACAAGAGGTTCACAACCAGAGATTTTCAGCAAGAGTTTTCAACAAGAATCCCCAACAAGGGCTTACCAACAAGAATTTCAACAATGAGACAATAACAGTGAATTCAACAAGAATTTTATAACACGGGATTCTTCAATAAATTCTCAACAAGAAATCCAACAAGAAGTTTTCAACAAACACTTCATTAATAACTCACCACAAGACATCCAACGATAAATTCACCACCAAACACATACTGCAAGGAATTCAACAATCATCTTTCACATCAGCATTTACCACATAGTCAACAACAATGCACATAAGTCAAGTAGTTACCCACACCAATTTCACAAAGAAGCATGTAAGGTCATACCTACTAGGCCGCAGAGTTGACATATGCTCTGATACCATATTATAACGACCCAATTTTCAACACTCGAAAATTTTGAAACTTTATTAAATGTAAATATTAGTTAAGTTTCCCAATTCAAATGCGCGGAAATAATCAATAATACTTTTTCATCAAAAACATTCCATCACATTCTATTTTAATTCATAATTCATAAATTATCCTTTATTTCAATTACAACACTGATAAAGGTATTCATGCTAATCTTATTGCATCTTTCGAAAAAGTTCATTTATACAACATAGTTACTTCAACATATTTCTCATAGTACATACATTATACAAATATAATTTCGGAATACAAAAACGACTACTCCAGTCTATACTCCCATCAGCAATCATCCACGACGCAACAACAACATCCTGAACTCATATATAACACATAGACAAGGAAAAGCAGAGGGAGTAAGAACCAACTACGGGACCGTAGCGTGGGATTACATGGAGTAATATCATTAAAGTATAACAACCTATACAATCATCTAAAATCAATCATAGTAAACATATATCATTTATATACCAGTCAATACTAAACCACATAATGTTCACTATTCAATCGGTATAATTATCAGTTTCACTTAGGCAATTCAACACTTCCAAAACAATACAATACTCCTACGACAACCCAATATCACAAAGGCCAATCAAATCAATGAAAGTGTGCATGTCAAGAGGAACACTTTGGAAAGCTCTCCTTATATGTCTGGTTTTGATGAGGACAACTTGTGCTAATAAGAGCTTGAAGATCATCAACAAATCAACATGCTTAAGCCTTCCGATTGGTACCTTGCTTAGACTAGATTAGTTTAGGTTGAGTCCAAGGCTTAAGTCACCTAATACATATCTCAATTGCATAAATCTTTTAAATCTTTTTCATCTTGAGATATGTCATTCATAATATGTTCATGCATCATATAAATACATGTACATGTGCATTCTAGGCATAATCTAAGTATTAAACATGTATGAATTTAAGTGCATAACATATTTGAAGTTTTTACACATGAAAGAATGCTGTTAATCGATTACCACTTAGGTTAATCGATTAATCTAACTGTTTGCACAGTGTAATCGATTACAACAAAGGTTAATCGATTAATCTAACATTTTTGTGAAGCTTAATCGATTAAAGCTGTCGTTAATCGATTAACTGGGCTATTAAAATCAATTCTTTATAAACTGCATTTTCAGAATTGATCTCATAAGTTGCATGTTAAATTTTTAGAGAGTTAGAGCATTTTTTTTCGTGTTAATTGTTGCATCTAGTTGTAAATGCATTTGTGAGCTTAGAAAAGAGAGAATTCTATGCTTTAGGATTGAGTGCTTTTCATGATACATTTCTCATCTTTTCTTAGTCACATGTTCTTGCATTTTTACATGATTCTTGATTAGATGTTTACATATTATGCATTCTGTTTTTCACTAATACATTTTCATACTGCATGAGCTTGTATTAGGTGATTAGAGTAAAGCCTTATCTTGTTAGATATAAGTCTTGTTATAGCTTAAGTTTACTCTGTATTGTTTTGTTTGAAAAAGTGTTGTAATTGTGGGAATCTCAAGGTGTCATATCACCAAGAGATTGAGTGTGTCTTCACTGAGTGTTAGACTTAGGGATAAGTAAAGAACAAGGTTCTTGGCTGGGGCTACGCCGAAAGAAAGGTTTTCTTTGTCGGTAGGAAGGGAGTCAAACCATAGAATAGGATTCTTTTTATCTTGTAAGTGTCTAATTGTTGTAATTGGATAGTGTGTATGTAATTAACATTCATTCAATTATAGTGAAGAAAAATCTCCCAAATCAGCCGGGAGGCCTGGATGTAGTTTGCGGTGGACAAGCAAACGAACCAGGATAAAATTCGTGTTGCAGGACTTTTTCTATCCCTTCTCTCTTTATTGCATTTGATCGATTAATTTGTTTAGTAGATTTAATTGATAATCTGTTTCTGTACTGTATTGTTTTTACTCTGATAAATTCTGTAAGCTTGGCATAATCGTTTCGTTATCAATTAATTGTCGCGCAAGAAATTGTACTTGCATCTGCTTACTGTCACGGTTTAATCGATTAAGTGTGGTGTGTTAATCGATTACTTCAGTCTGTTAATCGATTAAGTGGACTGTGTTGAAAGTGTTAATCGATTACCCTGTTTCGTTAATCGATTAATCAAGGTGTTTTCAGCATTAAGTGTTGTTTTCGAAAAGCGGACATTCTAACCGCTACAACCTATTCAACCACCCCCCCCCCCCCCTTCTAGGTGTATTGTAACCACTGATACCTAACAAGTGGTATCAGAGCTAGTGCGAAGTGCTAGCTCAACCGCGTATTCGTGATCCTTAGGGAAAAAGGAATGGGTTCGTCAAACCCATTTGGTGGTGATGGTTCATCCATTAATCGACCACCTATATTCAGTGGTGAAGGGTATGCCTACTGGAAAGTCCGCATGCAAATTTTTATTGAAGCCATAGACTCGGATATTTGGGAATCCGTAGTCAACGGCCCTTTCGTTCCACAGCATCTTGTGGACATGAACCTAAAGACAAGCCTAAAAGTCTATGGACCGATGATGAGCGCAAAAAGGTGCAGCATAACCTACGCGCCAAAAATATCATCACATCGGCCCTATCCTATGATGAGTTCTTTAGAGTATCGCAGTGCCAAAATGCAAAAGAAATGTGGGACACTTTACAAGTGACTCATGAAGGCACTAGCGAAGTCAAGCGCGCTAGATTAAATGCGCTTACCCATGAGTATGAGTTATTTCGCATGTTACCTAGTGAATCAATCTGTGATATGCAAAAGCGATTTACTCATATTGTTAATCATTTAGTTGCTCTAGATAAATCTTTTGCCAGAGGTGAACTAACTAATAAAGTTTTGCGTTGTCTTGACAGGAAATGGCAACCAAAAGTAACTGCAATTGTTGAATCCAAAGACTTGGATTCTATGCCTCTAGCTACATTATTTGGAAAACTTCAAGAGCACGAAATGGAATTGGGGCGCTTGACTATGCACGAAGATTCAGATCGGAAAAAGAAAAACATCACATTGAAGGCCACGACCTCCAAATCAAAAGAAGATAAAGATGATGATGAATCTGACTCCGATCTAGATGATGAAACTATGAATCTCCTTGTTCGAAAATTTAGCAAATTCATCAAAAGAAAAGGAGGATTCAAGAAGTTTCAGAAGAAAGAAGCGAAAGAGTCAACCAACAAAGGCAAGAACAACAAAGATCGCTTCACTTGCCATGAGTGTGGAAAAGCCGGACATATGAGATTTCAATGTCCTACCTATCTGAAAAAGGTTGATTCAGAGAAGAGCACTCCCAGGGAATTCAAATCCAAGAAAGCTTACATTGTATGGGATGTACCTGAGGAGGAAACAACATCAAGCACTTCTAGTGAGGAGGAGTCAGCGAAGCTGTGTCTGATGGTCAGATCTGACAACAATGGCAACTCAGACTCACACGAGGATAATAATGAGGTATATTCTGACACCTCATCCACTTCGGATGACTTACCCTCTTATGAAGTTTTATATAATGCTTATGTTGAGTTACATGAGGAACTAAAGAAATTGGCTAGAATAAACGTTGATAAGAAAAGGGAAATCCTTAGAAATGAAAAGAAATTAAGCCAATTACAAAAAGAATTAGATGAATTAAAATTAGAAAATGAAACTTTAGATCTCATCTATTCTTGTAACACATGTGACTGCTCTGCTAATAATTTATGTCAAAAGCCTGTATGTGAGACTTGCGAGATTTTGCAAGAAGACAATCTTAAACTAAAAGAAAAACTCGAACGTCTCACAAACAGTAAACAGCAATTAGACACTCTGCTCAGTCAAACAAGAAACGTTGGTGATCGTACTGGTCTAGGTTATACTCGCTCTGCTAAGAACAAGAGACCATATAGAAAACCTGTAGTTCATACTAAGAATAAAAATCATAAGCGCTCTCCTACATGTTTTTATTGTAATACGTATGGTCATACTTCTTACTCTTGTTACATTAGAAAATATGGTATACCTAGCGGAGCTTATGTATGGATAAAGAAGGGAGATAATTCCCTAATCACTAACAGAAAAGGACCCAACATAATTTGGGTACCTGAGAAAAGCAGGTGATCTATTTTGCAGGTATGTCTTCGAACACAAGGACAAAAATGGTATTTAGACAGTGGATGTTCGAGACATATGACAGGTGACAGATCAAATTTCCTGGATCTATCACTTAAAGGAAAAGGATACGTCACGTACGGAGACAACAACAAGGGAAAGATACTTGGCACCGGAACAGTTGGTAACTCATCTCATACTCAAATTGAAAATGTTCTGTATGTTGAAGGACTAGAACATAATCTTCTGAGTATAAGCCAACTCTGTGACAAAGGTAATCGTGTATCTTTCGATTCTGACTGTTGCATCATTCGTGACATTTTATCTAATAATGTTAAATTTGTTGGTCATCGTATAAATAATATTTACATGGTTAACTTGGATGATGTCACCACATTATTTTCAAAATGTTTTATTTCTAAAGAAGATGACATCTGGCTCTGGCACAGACGCGTTGCACACATCCATATAAAACATCTAGATAAATTATCATCAAACCAACTAGTTGAGGGGCTACCAAAACTAAATTTTAAAACTAAAGAGATTTGTGACACTTGTCAAAAGTGTAAACAAACCAAAAACTCTTTCAAAAACAAAAATGTGATATCCACTTCAAGACCTTTGGAGTTACTCCATATGGACTTGTTTGGACCATCACAAATCATGAGTTTTGGTGGTAGCTACTATGCTCTAGTTATTGTTGATGATTTCTCTCGTTTTACATGGACATTATTTTATCTGCTAAAAGCGACGCTTTCAACTCTTTTAAAAATCTTGCCAAGCAAATCCAAAATCAACTTAACCTGAAAATAGTATATATACGAAGTGATCACGGGGGAGAATTTGAGAACTTTCAGTTCGACAAATTCTGTGATAAGCATGGCATTATGCATCAGTTCTCTGCTCCTCGCACTCCACAACAAAATGGAGTTGTTGAAAGGAAAAATCGTGTGCTAGAAGAATTAGCGAGAACCATGCTCAATGAAAGTAATACCCCCAAATATTTCTGGGCAGATGCAGTTCATACTGCATGTTATGTTATAAATCGAGTACTGTTAAGGCCTAATTTGAATAAAACTCCTTATGAACTATTAAAAGGCCGTAAACCAAACATATCCCATCTTCACGCTTTCGGTTGCAAATGTTTTATATTAAATAATGGAAAGCGGGCTTTAGGAAAATTTGATTCAAAAGCCGATGAGGGAATATTTTTGGGATACTCGATTCATAGCAAAGCGTTCAGAATTTTTAATAAATATTCTATGCAAGTTGAAGAGTCTATCCATGTACAGTTTGATGAATCTTCTCCAAAAGAGAAGAGAAAGGTCGTATCTGATGATGTTGCAGGTGCTTTGGAAGAAGCATACTCAAAGAACATGGATAATGAAGAAGCAACCAATGAAGAATGTCAAAACAAATCTCAGGAGCATTCAGATATGCCAGTTGTGTGGAAAACCAAGAAAGCTCACCCGATCGACAAAGTAATAGGTGACATATCTACGGGAGTGGTAACCCGTAGTTCCTTACGAAACTTTTGTAACTTTGTAGCTTTTGTATCTCAAATTGAGCCTAAGACCATTGATGAGGCCATTGAGGATGTGCACTGGGGTATAGCTATGCAAGAAGAGCTAAACCAGTTCGAACGTAATAATGTTTGGGACTTGGTCCCTAAACCTAAAGATCATCCTGTGATTGGTACTCGATGGGTCTTCAGAAACAAGCTTGATGAATCAGGCTTGATCATTCGAAATAAAGCACGCTTGGTGGCCAAAGGCTACAACCAGGAGGAAGGTATCGATTATGACGAAACCTATGCCCCTGTAGCCAGATTAGAGGCCATCAGGATGCTACTTTCCTTTGCATCGATTATGAACTTCAAATTATTTCAAATGGACGTAAAAAGCGCCTTCCTGAATGGCTATATTCAAGAAGAAGTTTATGTTAACCAACCGCCTGGTTTTGAAAATTTTAAATATCCGAACCATGTTTATAAACTTAAAAAGGCACTCTATGGTCTCAAACAAGCTCCTAGAGCTTGGTATGATAGACTTAGTACCTTTCTTTTAGAAAAAGGGTTCGAAAGAGGCTTGGTTGACACAACGCTTTTTATTCGTAAATCAGAAAACTCTGTATTACTTGTGCAAATCTATGTAGATGACATAATTTTTGGATCTACTAATGATATTTTGTGTAAAGATTTTTCTGAGATGATGCAGGGGGAGTTCGAAATGTCTATGATGGGAGAACTCACATTCTTTCTAGGACTTCAGATAAAGCAACTAGAAAGTGGGATTTTCATCCATCAGACAAAATATTGCAAAGAGCTGCTCAAGAAATTTGAGATGAACAATTGTAAGGAAGCTTCCACTCCTATGGCATCTGCTTGCTACCTAGATAAGGACGAAAAAGGAAAAGCAATAGAGGTAACAAAGTATCGAGGAATTATTGGGTCTTTACTTTACTTAACTGCAAGTCGACCTGATATCATGTTTAGCGTATGCATGTGTGCGAGATTTCAATCATCTCCTAAAGAATCACATCTTAAAACCGTTAAAAGAATCATGAGATACTTAAAAGGAACAACTAACATGGGATTATGGTATCCTCGGGATGCCTCATTATCCTTGGTAGGTTATTCCGATTCCGATTTCGCCGGATGTAAATTGGATCGGAAAAGCACTAGTGGTACCTGTCACTTGTTGGGGAGTTCATTAGTAGCATGGCACAGCAAAAAGCAAGCTTGTGTTGCTTTGTCCACCGCCGAAGCGGAATACATTGCCGCTGGTGTGTGTTGCGCTCAAATCCTTTGGATGAAGCAGCAACTCAAGGACTATGGTCTTAAAATTGAAAAGATCCCTATTAAATGCGATAATACAAGTGCCATAAACCTTTCCAAGAATCCCGTCTTGCATTCTAGAACTAAGCATATAGAAATTAGACATCATTTTCTGCGTGATCATGTACAAAAAGGTGACTGCGTTCTTGAATTTGTTGAAACTTCTAAACAATTAGCCGATATTTTCACCAAGCCCCTTCCCAGGGATACTTTCTTTGTTCTAAGGAGAGAACTTGGAATTCTTGATGAACAATATCTTGATTAAAATTGTTTAGTTGTTTACATCATCGTCTAGTTTCTCTATGTCTATGTATCTTTAGCTTTTCGATATTTGTTATAATGCAAAAGTATGTCTCTTGATTATTTTTTTTGTGATTCTGAATGTTTCAATAAATTTGTCACAATGCATACAAAAGCCTTAAGAAGTTGAAACCATTTTACTGCCTGAAAACCTTTTTTTTACTATGAGTAATCGATTACATCTTCATTAATCGATTACCTGGGCATCAGTTGCTTGAAAATTCGAAATATTACTATGAGTAATCGATTACATCTTCACTTAATCGATTACCTGGGCATCAGTTCTTTAAAAAATTCGAAATTTTACACTGGTTAATCGATTAACCTGCCCGTTAATCGATTAAAACCAGTTTTATAAAGGCAAACAGTAGCTCGGTTTCACACTTTCTTGGCTTTTTCACTTTCTCGTTTATGCTTTGAGTTTCTAAATCTATAACACAACTAATCCAAAGTGCATCAAAAGTAGAAACACCTATTCCTAACCCTCTTAAAACCATCAAGGAATCATACTTCTTCATCCTCATTATATCCCATTCCAAGGTTCCACCAAGCATAACCTAGGTTAGGTTTGCCTACACCCATATCTGACCATTCACTGCTATTTCGGTTTCTGCCACATTATGGAGCAAAGTCGTCCTAAAAGGGTCAAGACATCAGCCACTCGTGTACGAAGACGAGAGGTCGGTTCACCTTCTACTCGGGACCGTGGTGACCCCTACTATTCACTCATCTTGCAAGAAACCCGTATGGCGAAATTTCAAGGTCGGAAACCCTACATATATACGGTATGTTGACTTAACTTGGTTAGCGGAACAGAACTTTAGCTTCCCGCATGATATGGAAGCTCAGGGAACTATTCAGTTCATGGAATTAAAGGGACAAGTCTACCCTGCTCTTGTTAGGGAATTCTATGCTAATTTTAGATATAAGGATGGAAAATATTGGTCAATGATTTCTGGCAATTTGTTTGAACTCAACGATGAAATTTTCATGAATGTCGGTGGTTTATCTTCTTCTGGATATAGTATAGGAGATTGTTCCTGGGTAAGGAAAATTTGATCCTACTGAAGTCTATAAGTCTTTTCTAAGAGGCCCTCATTTATACATTCAGGGTCAACTGACCAAAGCTGGGTCACTATCTGTTGAGAACAGGCTGCTACACTACATTATTGCTTACATCTTAGTACAGAGGAACACAAATCACGCACAGCCTACTGTGAATGATTTACGTTTCATGTATGCAGTAAAGAATAATGTGAATGATTAATTGGCCTGAGGAGATCTTGAAAATTATGAACAGTGTATCTTTATCTCAGTCGAAGCTGCTTCCCTACAGTATCTTCATCTCACGCATTGTTGATTATTTGCGCATTGACGTTTCCGATACTATCATTGTTGAATATACTGACAAGGATCATCTGGTTGGTGAAAGCCTCATACATAAGATGGGTATATACAAGTATGGTAGTACTTGGCAATACCAAGAGGACTACACCACTATTGGTCTGGATTTATCTGATGATGATAATCAGGATGGACACAGGATAATCAGCATGCTACAACTCAGGGGGAGCCTTCTGGATCAGCACCTCAGAACTCTGCTTTTGGCTTCGATCAGTTGGAAGCTATGGAGCAACGGCTTAACAACCGTATGGATCTTCACTTCCAAGGACTGAAAAGACTCATACTTTGCTGGTATGGAACAGTATGAGGAGCGACAAAATGCGTATTCGGACAACCAATTTCGGGAGTTGAGGAATCTGATTCAATCTACCGCTGAAGCTCAGAATGCCTTGTTTTGTTCAGAATTTCAGAAGCTATCTGTGCTTATCAGGGGAGATCAGAACATTGTCATTTTCTGCTGATCACACTGACGATCCTCATCCTCCACCTCAACCTTAGTTTAGAAGACTTTAGACCTAGGATATCTTACCTTAGGTTTATTTTCTTCTTTTTGGCACTCTTTGGATTTAGATGTTGTTATGGATTCTAGTCTCTCTGTTGTGTGCCTCTTTCATGTTTTTAATTGACGTTTTCTGGTTATATGGCTGCTAAACATTGTTACTCTTTATGCTACTTTTTTATAATTATGTCGAATAGCCTACTCTGTTTATGTGTATGGTTCTTGATCGTATGAGATTTTCTACTTGATATGGTTAATCTGTATGCCGTTCACTTTACTTGTTTGGCTATTTCTGTTGTATAAACTTGCGCATTTGTTTAATCCTCTTTAACGTAAAACAGGTTAATTGTTAAATCCCAAATTAACTCATTACTGTGTTTTATGCATTACTCATATCTCTGCCTCTTCTTTGACCTGAGTTATCTTTTTGATAATGTCAAAAGGGGGAGAAAGGTTGTTTTGTTTGTCTGATTGTGCAGGTGATCGTAATAACAGCTTCCTTATTTGCGCATCATATCAACCTTGCCAACACAATCTTCAAGCATTTCATCACAGCTGTTACATTTGATGTGGAGTTTGTCATCATCAAAAGGGGGAGATGAAAGTGTGCATGTCAAGAGGAACACTTTTGAAAGCTCTCCTTATATGTCTTGGTTTTGATGAGGACAACTTGTCTAATAAGAGCTTGAAGATTGTGTTGGCAAGGTTGATATGATGCCAAATATCGAAGCTGTTTATTAACAACCTGCACAATCAGAAGACAAAACACCCTTTCTCCCCCTTTTGACATTATCAAAAGAATAACTCAGGTCAAAGAAGAGGCAGAGATATGAGTAATGCATAAAACACATTAAGATTTAATTTGGGATTTAACAATTAACCTGTTTTACGTTAAAGAGGATTAAACAAATGCGCAGTTTATTCAACAGAAATAGCAAACAAGTAAAGTAACGGCATTCAAGATTAACCATATCAAAGCAGAAAATCTCATACGATCAAGACCATACACATAAACAGAGTAGGCCATTCGACATAATTATAAAAGTAGCATAAAGAGTAACAATGTTTAGCAGCCATATAACCAGAAAACGTCATTAAAAACATGAAAGAGGCACCACAACAGAGAGACTAGAATCCATAACAACATCTAAATCCAAAGAGTGCCAAAAAGAAGAATAAACCTAAAGGTAAGATATCCTAGTTCTAAGTCTTCTAAACTAAGGTTGAGGTGGAGGATGAGGATCGTCAGTGTGATCAGCAGAAATGACAATGTTCTGATCTCCCCTGATAAGCACAGAGAGCTTCTGAAATTCTGAACAAAACAAGGCATTCTGAGCTTCAGCGGTAGATTGAATCAGATTCCTCAACTCCCGAAATTGGTTGTCCGAGTACGCAATTTGTCGCTCCTCATACTGTTCCATACCAGCAAAGTATGAGTCTTTTAGTCCTTGGAAGTGAAGATCCATACGGTTGTTAAGCCGTTGCTCCATAGCTTCCAACTGATCGAAGCCAAAAGCAGAGTTCTGAGGTGCTGATCCAGAAGGCTCCCCCTGAGTTGTAGCATGCTGATTATCTGTGCCATCCTGATTATCATCATCAGATAAATCCAGACCAATAGTGGTGTAGTCCTCTTGGTATTGCCAAGTACTACCATACTTGTATATACCCATCTTATGTATGAGGCTTTCACCAACCAGATGATCCTTGTCAGTATATTCAACAATGATAGTATCGGAAACGTCAATGCGCAAATAGTCAACAATGCGTGAGATGAAGATACTGTAGGGAAGCAGCTTCGACTGAGATAAAGATACACTGTTCATAATTTTCAAGATCTCCTCAGGCCAATTAATCATTACATTATTCTTTACTGCATACATGAAACGTAAATCATTCACAGTAGGCTGTGCGTGATTTGTGTTCCTCTGTACTAAGATGTAAGCAATAATGTAGTGTAGCAGCCTGTTCTCAACAGATAGTGACCCAGCTTTGGTCAGTTGACCCTGAATGTATAAATGAGGGCCTCTTAGAAAAGACTTATAGACTTCAGTAGGATCAAAATTTTCCTTACCCAGGAACAATCTCCTATACTATATCCAGAAGAAGATAAACCACCGACATTCATGAAAATTTCATCGTTGAGTTCAAACAAATTGCCAGAAATCATTGACCAATATTTTCCATCCTTATATCTAAAATTAGCATAGAATTCCCTAACAAGAGCAGGGTAGACTTGTCCCTTTAATTCCATGAACTGAATAGTTCCCTGAGCTTCCATATCATGCGGGAAGCTAAAGTTCTGTTCCGCTAACCAAGTTAAGTCAACATACCGTATATATGTAGGTTTCCGACCTTGAAATTTCGCCATACGGGTTTCTTGCAGATGAGTGAATAGTAGGGGTCACCACGGTCCCGAGTAGGAAGGCGAACCGACCTCTCGTCTTCGTACACGAGTGGCTGATGTCTTGACCCTTTTAGGACGACTTTGCTCCATAATGTGGCAGAAACCGAAATAGCAGTGAATGGTCAGATATGGGTGTAGGCAAACCTAACCTAGGTTATGCTTTGGTGGAACCTTGGAGATGGGATATAATGAGGATGAAGAAGTATGATTCCTTGATGGTTTAAGAGGGTTAGGAATAGGTGTTTCTACTTTTGATGCACTTTGGATTAGTTGTGTTATAGATTTAGAAACTCAAAGCATAAACGAGAAAGTGAGAAAAGCCAAAGAAAGTGTGAAACCGAGCTACTGTTTGCCTTTATAAAACTGGTTTTAATCGATTAACGGGCAGGGTTTAATCGATTAACCAGTGTAAAATTTCGAATTTTTTGAAAGAACTGATGCCCAGGTAATCGATTAAGTGAAGATGTAATCGATTACTCATAGTAATATTTCGAATTTTCAAGCAACTGATGCCCAGGTAATCGATTAATTGAAGATGTAATCGATTACTCATAGTAAAAAAAAAGGTTTCAGGCAGTAAAATGGTTTCAACTTCTTAAGGCTTTGTATGCATTGTGACAAATTTATTGAAACATTCAGAATCACAAAAAAAATAATCAAGAGACATACTTTTGCATTATAACAAATATCGAAAAGCTAAAGATACATAGACATAGAGAAACTAGACGATGATGTAAACAACTAAACAATTTTAATCAAGATATTGTTCATCAAGAATTCCAAGTTCTCTCCTTAGAACAAAGAAAGTATCCCTGGGAAGGGGCTTGGTGAAAATATCGGCTAATTGTTTAGAAGTTTCAACAAATTCAAGAACGCAGTCACCTTTTTGTACATGATCACGCAGAAAATGATGTCTAATTTCTATATGCTTAGTTCTAGAATGCAAGACGGGATTCTTGGAAAGGTTTATGGCACTTGTATTATCGCATTTAATAGGGATCTTTTCAAGTTTAAGACCATAGTCCTTGAGTTGCTGCTTCATCCAAAGGATTTGAGCGCAACACACACCAGCGGCAATGTATTCCGCTTCGGCGGTGGACAAAGCAACACAAGCTTGCTTTTTGCTGTGCCATGCTACTAATGAACTCCCAACAAGTGACAGGTACCACTAGTGCTTTTCCGATCCAATTTACATCCGGCGAAATCGGAATCGGAATAACCTACCAAGGATAATGAGGCATCCCGAGGATACCATAATCCCATGTTAGTTGTTCCTTTTAAGTATCTCATGATTCTTTTAACGGTTTTAAGATGTGATTCTTTAGGAGATGATTGAAATCTCGCACACATGCATACGCTAAACATGATATCAGGTCGACTTGCAGTTAAGTAAAGTAAAGACCCAATAATTCCTCGATACTTTGTTACCTCTATTGCTTTTCCTTTTTCGTCCTTATCTAGGTAGCAAGCAGATGCCATAGGAGTGGAAGCTTCCTTACAATTGTTCATCTCAAATTTCTTGAGCAGCTCTTTGCAATATTTTGTCTGATGGATGAAAATCCCACTTTCTAGTTGCTTTATCTGAAGTCCTAGAAAGAATGTGAGTTCTCCCATCATAGACATTTCGAACTCCCCCTGCATCATCTCAGAAAAATCTTTACACAAAATATCATTAGTAGATCCAAAAATTATGTCATCTACATAGATTTGCACAAGTAATACAGAGTTTTCTGATTTACGAATAAAAAGCGTTGTGTCAACCAAGCCTCTTTCGAACCCTTTTTCTAAAAGAAAGGTACTAAGTCTATCATACCAAGCTCTAGGAGCTTGTTTGAGACCATAGAGTGCCTTTTTAAGTTTATAAACATGGTTCGGATATTTAAAATTTTCAAAACCAGGCGGTTGGTTAACATAAACTTCTTCTTGAATATAGCCATTCAGGAAGGCGCTTTTTACGTCCATTTGAAATAATTTGAAGTTCATAATCGATGCAAAGGAAAGTAGCATCCTGATGGCCTCTAATCTGGCTACAGGGGCATAGGTTTCGTCATAATCGATACCTTCCTCCTGGTTGTAGCCTTTGGCCACCAAGCGTGCTTTATTTCGAATGATCAAGCCTGATTCATCAAGCTTGTTTCTGAAGACCCATCGAGTACCAATCACAGGATGATCTTTAGGTTTAGGGACCAAGTCCCAAACATTATTACGTTCGAACTGGTTTAGCTCTTCTTGCATAGCTATACCCCAGTGCACATCCTCAATGGCCTCATCAATGGTCTTAGGCTCAATTTGAGATACAAAAGCTACAAAGTTACAAAGTTTCGTAAGGAACTACGGGTTACCACTCCCGTAGATATGTCACCTATTACTTTGTCGATCGGGTGAGCTTTCTTGGTTTTCCACACAACTGGCATATCTGAATGCTCCTGAGATTTGTTTTGACATTCTTCATTGGTTGCTTCTACATTATCCATGTTCTTTGAGTATGCTTCTTCCAAAGCACCTGCAACATCATCAGATACGACCTTTCTCTTCTCTTTTGGAGAAGATTCATCAAACTGTACATGGATAGACTCTTCAACTTGCATAGAATACTTATTAAAAATTCTGAACGCTTTGCTATGAATCGAGTATCCCAAAAATATTCCCTCATCGGCTTTTGAATCAAATTTTCCTAAAGCCCGCTTTCCATTATTTAATATAAAACATTTGCAACCGAAAGCGTGAAGATGGGATATGTTTGGTTTACGGCCTTTTAATAGTTCATAAGGAGTTTTATTCAAATTAGGCCTTAACAGTACTCGATTTATAACATAACATGCAGTATGAACTGCATCTGCCCAGAAATATTTGGGGGTATTACTTTCATTGAGCATGGTTCTCGCTAATTCTTCTAGCACACGATTTTTCCTTTCAACAACTCCATTTTGTTGTGGAGTGCGAGGAGCAGAGAACTGATGCATAATGCCATGCTTATCACAGAATTTGTCGAACTGAAAGTTCTCAAATTCTCCCCCGTGATCACTTCGTATATATACTATTTTCAGGTTAAGTTGATTTTGGATTTGCTTGGCAAGATTTTTAAAAGAGTTGAAAGCGTCGCTTTTAGCAGATAAAAATAATGTCCATGTAAAACGAGAGAAATCATCAACAATAACTAGAGCATAGTAGCTACCACCAAAACTCATGATTTGTGATGGTCCAAACAAGTCCATATGGAGTAACTCCAAAGGTCTTGAAGTGGATATCACATTTTTGTTTTTGAAAGAGTTTTTGGTTTGTTTACACTTTTGACAAGTGTCACAAATCTCTTTAGTTTTAAAATTTAGTTTTGGTAGCCCCTCAACTAGTTGGTTTGATGATAATTTATCTAGATGTTTTATATGGATGTGTGCAACGCGTCTGTGCCAGAGCCAGATGTCATCTTCTTTAGAAATAAAACATTTTGAAAATAATGTGGTGACATCATCCAAGTTAACCATGTAAATATTATTTATACGATGACCAACAAATTTAACATTATTAGATAAAATGTCACGAATGATGCAACAGTCAGAATCGAAAGATACACGATTACCTTTGTCACAGAGTTGGCTTATACTCAGAAGATTATGTTCTAGTCCTTCAACATACAGAACATTTTCAATTTGAGTATGAGATGAGTTACCAACTGTTCCGGTGCCAAGTATCTTTCCCTTGTTGTTGTCTCCGTACGTGACGTATCCTTTTCCTTTAAGTGATAGATCCAGGAAATTTGATCTGTCACCTGTCATATGTCTCGAACATCCACTGTCTAAATACCATTTTTGTCCTTGTGTTCGAAGACATACCTGCAAAATAGATCACCTGCTTTTCTCAGGTACCCAAATTATGTTGGGTCCTTTTCTGTTAGTGATTAGGGAATTATCTCCCTTCTTTATCCATACATAAGCTCCGCTAGGTATACCATATTTTCTAATGTAACAAGAGTAAGAAGTATGACCATACGTATTACAATAAAAACATGTAGGAGAGCGCTTATGATTTTTATTCTTAGTATGAACTACAGGTTTTCTATATGGTCTCTTGTTCTTAGCAGAGCGAGTATAACCTAGACCAGTACGATCACCAACGTTTCTTGTTTGACTGAGCAGAGTGTCTAATTGCTGTTTACTGTTTGTGAGACGTTCGAGTTTTTCTTTTAGTTTAAGATTGTCTTCTTGCAAAATCTCGCAAGTCTCACATACAGGCTTTTGACATAAATTATTAGCAGAGCAGTCACATGTGTTACAAGAATAGATGAGATCTAAAGTTTCATTTTCTAATTTTAATTCATCTAATTCTTTTTGTAATTGGCTTAATTTCTTTCATTTCTAAGGATTTCCCTTTTCTTATCAACGTTTATTCTAGCCAATTTCTTTAGTTCCTCATGTAACTCAACATAAGCATTATATAAAACTTCATAAGAGGGTAAGTCATCCGAAGTGGATGAGGTGTCAGAATATACCTCATTATTATCCTCGTGTGAGTCTGAGTTGCCATTGTTGTCAGATCTGACCATCAGACACAGCTTCGCTGACTCCTCCTCACTAGAAGTGCTTGATGTTGTTTCCTCCTCAGGTACATCCCATACAATGTAAGCTTTCTTGGATTTGAATTCCCTGGGAGTGCTCTTCTCTGAATCAACCTTTTTCAGATAGGTAGGACATTGAAATCTCATATGTCCGGCTTTTCCACACTCATGGCAAGTGAAGCGATCTTTGTTGTTCTTGCCTTTGTTGGTTGACTCTTTCGCTTCTTTCTTCTGAAACTTCTTGAATCCTCCTTTTCTTTTGATGAATTTGCTAAATTTTCGAACAAGGAGATTCATAGTTTCATCATCTAGATCGGAGTCAGATTCATCATCATCTTTATCTTCTTTTGATTTGGAGGTCGTGGCCTTCAATGTGATGTTTTTCTTTTTCCGATCTGAATCTTCGTGCATAGTCAAGCGCCCCAATTCCATTTCGTGCTCTTGAAGTTTTCCAAATAAGTGTAGCTAGAGGCATAGAATCCAAGTCTTTGGATTCAACAATTGCAGTTACTTTTGGTTGCCATTTCCTGTCAAGACAACGCAAAACTTTATTAGTTAGTTCACCTCTGGCAAAAGATTTATCTAGAGCAACTAAATGATTAACAATATGAGTAAATCGCTTTTGCATATCACAGATTGATTCACTAGGTAACATGCGAAATAACTCATACTCATGGGTAAGCGCATTTAATCTAGCGCGCTTGACTTCGCTAGTGCCTTCATGAGTCACTTGTAAAGTGTCCCACATTTCTTTTGCATTTTGGCACTGCGATACTCTAAAGAACTCATCATAGGATAGGGCCGATGTGATGATATTTTTGGCGCGTAGGTTATGCTGCACCTTTTTGCGCTCATCATCGGTCCATAGACTTTTAGGCTTGTCTTTAGGTTCATTGTCCACAAGATGCTGTGGAACGAAAGGGCCGTTGACTACGGATTCCCAAATATCCGAGTCTATGGCTTCAATAAAAATTTGCATGCGGACTTTCCAGTAGGCATACCCTTCACCACTGAATATAGGTGGTCGATTAATGGATGAACCATCACCACCAAATGGGTTTGACGAACCCATTCCTTTTTCCCTAAGGATCACGAATACGCGGTTGAGCTAGCACTTCGCACTAGCTCTGATACCACTTGTTAGGTATCAGTGGTTACAATACACCTAGAAGGGGGGGGGGGGGGGTTGAATAGGTGTAGCGGTTAGAATGTCCGCTTTTCGAAAACAACACTTAATGCTGAAAAACACCTTGATTAATCGATTAACGAAACAGGGTAATCGATTAACACTTTCAACACAGTCCACTTAATCGATTAACAGACTGAAGTAATCGATTAACACACCACACTTAATCGATTAAACCGTGACAGTAAGCAGATGCAAGTACAATTTCTTGCGCGACAATTAATTGATAACGAAACGATTATGCCAAGCTTACAGAATTTATCAGAGTAAAAACAATACAGTACAGAAACAGATTATCAATTAAATCTACTAAACAAATTAATCGATCAAATGCAATAAAGAGAGAGAGGGATAGAAAAAGTCCTGCAACAAGAATTTTATCCTGGTTCGTTTGCTTGTCCACCGCAAACTACATCCAGGCCTCCCGGCTGATTTGGGAGATTTTTCTTCACTATAATTGAATGAATGTTAATTACATACACACTATCCAATTACAACAATTAGACACTTACAAGATAAAAAAGAACCTATTCTATGGTTTGACTCCCTTCCTACCGACAAAGAAAACCTTTCTTTCGGCGTAGCCCCAGCCAAGAACCTTGTTCTTTACTTATCCCTAAGTCTAACACTCAGTGAAGACACACTCAATCTCTTGGTGATATGACACCTTGAGATTCCCACAATTACAACACTTTTTCAAACAAAAGCAATACAGAGTAAACTTAAGCTATAACAAGACTTATATCTAACAAGATAAGGCTTTACTCTAATCACCTAATACAAGCTCATGCAGTATGAAAAATGTATTAGTGAAAAACAGAATGCATAATATGTAAACATCTAATCAAGAATCATGTAAAAATGCAAGAACATGTGATAAGAAAAGATGAGAAATGTATCATGAAAAGCACTCAATCCTAAAGCATAGAATTCTCTCTTTTCTAAGCTCACAAATGCATTTACAACTAGATGCAACAATTAACACGAAAAAAATGCTCTAACTCTCTAAAAATTTAACATGCAACTTATGAGATCAATTCTGAAAATGCAGTTTATAAAGAATTGATTTTAATAGCCCAGTTAATCGATTAACGACAGCTTTAATCGATTAAGCTTCACAAAAATGTTAGATTAATCGATTAACCTTTGTTGTAATCGATTACACTGTGCAAACAGTTAGATTAATCGATTAACCTAAGTGGTAATCGATTAACAGCATTCTTTCATGTGTAAAAACTTCAAATATGTTATGCACTTAAATTCATACATGTTTAATACTTAGATTATGCCTAGAATGCACATGTACATGTATTTATATGATGCATGAACATATTATGAATGACATATCTCAAGATGAAAAAGATTTAAAAGATTTATGCAATTGAGATATGTATTAGGTGACTTAAGCCTTGGACTCAACCTAAACTAATCTAGTCTAAGCAAGGTACCGATCGGAAGGCTTAAGCATGTTGATTTGTTGATGATCTTCAAGCTCTTATTAGCACAAGTTGTCCTCATCAAAACCAAGACATATAAGGAGAGCTTTCCAAAGTGTTCCTCTTGACATGCACACTTTCATTGATTTGATTGGCCTTTGTGATATTGGGTTGTCGTAGGAGTATTGTATTGTTTTGGAAGTGTTGAATTGCCTAAGTGAAACGTGATAATTATACCGATTGAATATGTGAACATTATGTGGTTTAAGTATTGACTGGTATATAAATGATATATGTTTACTATGATTGATTTTAGATGATTGTATAGGTTGTTATACTTTAATGATATTACTCCATGTAATCCCACGCTACGGTCCCGTAGTTGGTTCTTACTCCCTCTGCTTTTCCTTGTCTATGTGTTATATATGAGTTCAGGATGTTGTTGTTGCGTCGTGGATGATTGCTGATGGGAGTATAGACTGGAGTAGTCGTTTTTGTATTCCGAAATTATATTTGTATAATGTATGTACTATGAGAAATATGTTGAAGTAACTATGTTGTATAAATGAACTTTTTCGAAAGATGCAATAAGATTAGCATGAATACCTTTATCAGTGTTGTAATTGAAATAAAGGATAATTTTATGAATTATGAATTAAAATAGAATGTGATGGAATGTTTTTGATGAAAAAGTATTATTGATTATTTCCGCATTTTGAATTGGGAAACTTAACTAATATTTACATTTAATAAAGTTTCAAAATTTTCGAGTGTTGAAAATTGGGTCGTTATAATATGGTATCAGAGCATATGTCAACTCTGCGGCCTAGGGTATGACCTTACATGCTTCTTTGTGAAATTGGTGTGGGTAACTACTTGACTTATGTGCATTGTTGTTGACTATGTGGTAAATGCTGATGTGAAAGATGATTGTTGAATTCCTTGCAGTATGTGTTTGGTGGTGAATTTATCGTTGGATGTCTTGTGGTGAGTTATTAATGAAGTGTTTGTTGAAAACTTCTTGTTGGATTTCTTGTTGAGAATTTATTGAAGAATCCCGTGTTATAAAATTCTTGTTGAATTCACTGTTATTGTCTCATTGTTGAAATTCTTGTTGGTAAGCCCTTGTTGGGGATTCTTGTTGAAAACTCTTGCTGAAAATCTCTGGTTGTGAACCTCTTGTAGAAAATTGCCTATGATGAGTTTCTGGTTGTGATTTCCTGCGAAATTTCTTGATGTGAAATTTACTTGTTGAGAGTTCCTTGTGGTGAATCTATTGTTATGGACTTCTTGTCGATGTCTTGCTATGGACTTTCTTTTATCACTAACATTAAGATAACTGAAGAGAAACGACTGAATTAGTTTTCTTTGGACGTTTGCTTATATGTCTCTATGAGTATGGTTGAACATGATTAGGGTAATGGTCGCCCACTATGACATCTAATAGAGAATTGAATATCTTGTTGGCATCATGAGAATATAAACCTTGAAAGAACTATATCTTGTGTCCTGAAAATTGGATTTTTATTTGATGGATGATTTTTGATAATAAGGGGAATGTTAGCCTTTGCTAATAGTAGGATAATCTAGAACATGAAAAGTTCTATGTTATGTTATGTGATTTCCTACATGTTCCTAGTTAATGTATGTTGTTAATTATCTTGCCATTCCTCAGGATTGAAACAAATATGCACGATGTAGTGATTGACCGTTTATTAAACTCGGTGGCTAAATATTTACACTTTATTATGAGACATGTAACCATACAACTTTACTGGTAAAAGTCCACTAGCATATACTTGCATGTTTTTCCTAGAAATGAACATGTACTTCTTGACTTATTCATGCATACAAGTTGCTTACGATGCATGAAAGTTTAGAAAGTTGAATGAAATGAAGAATTTGTGTGTAACATGTTTTGTATGACAATGGTGAAATATCCCTTTGAGATTAATTCTTAATATCCGATAATTTGTTCCGCGATGTGTGGATTCTAGAAGCAATATGTAATTGATCGGTAATGACTTGAATAGTAATGTAAATGATTCAGGTGAACATGTAAATGGATATGTTGTATGGAAGGTGTTGAGAATGATATATTGGTTTTAAAAGTATTGTGTTAACGAGGAAATGTAAATTAAAGATACCTAGTATATTTTGAAAAGACTAAGTCGGGTATCTTCGTTTTTGTGAGTTGCAAAAGGTTATCCTCCTTTGTTTGCATTTATCTGTATATTTATGCTAAGTGGTAAACTTATGTTTCAAGGTAATGAATGAGGTTAGTTAAGTTACTTACCACGTCATTGTGATAAATGTATTTGAATAAACGTGAACCTTTAGATATGTTGTTATTTTGAAGTGACTCATGGGGTGATCAAAATGAGTTAGTATGAAAAAGAATAAGCATGCAAATGTTATAGTGATACCTTTTCATGGTGCCAGTTATTTCTTATAGGTGCATAAATCTGAGCCTTGATGATGAACATGGATGTTGTGTTGTTGAAGTTTTAGCGGGTTAATCGATAAACAAAATTTTGTTTCTATGCTCCTTGAAGAAAGTAGTATTGGGAATAGCAAAGTTGTTTTGATTTTTGTACATGAAACTTTCGGTCTATGATGATTGGACTTGTTATATTTGAATAATTAAATGCATAGTATAGTGGATGATGTACACCCACTTTATGCTTTGATATTGTACTTACAGAAACCTTGTTTCCTGGGTTTTCATGTGCGTCAGTAATTTGCTATGCATAATTAGTGGTGTATGCTAGGAATGTGTTTTTGTAAATGGAAATATGAGACTCTATTTCCTGAATGGAATGTAATTTCAGAGCTAACTAGTCCTTAGAAAATTGTGATTTGGACTTTCAGTGTCGCATGAGGGAAATAGTTTTTAATTATGAGGAGATGATTAAGAAAACCTTGCTTTCACGAAATGATTGTCATGCACCGTATATCTAATCTAATTTTTTGAAAATCATTTTGGGTGAAGTGTATAATTTGGCTAAGCATTGAATGAGTTCCTTGTTGAATATCCAAACGGTTAGCAACTCCATCTTGTACGAATACAATGTTGTTAAAAACTCTGTGAGGTAATTCCGATTATGTGTTTCTAGACACGATGTAGAATCAAGTTCGAAATGTATGCATACCATGATAGTTTGAGTATCCCATGTAATGCACATGTTATTGGATTGAATGTTAAAAAAAAAAAATTGCAATAATCATTGGTAACGAAACATGTAATTTGAGTGACCTACGGTCTTGTACGCCGAGTTGAGACTAAAATTGGCGAATATTCTTCTACCGCATCCGTGTTTTGTAGGAATGTTTGATTGGATTGGATAGTTACTCAGTGATTTGTTTGATGCTCAGAAAAAACTCTAGAAATCTTATTTGTCTAAATGCTACTCGTTGAATGAATGACTTGTTTATGTGTTATAGCAAGTACAAGTTTGAAAATGCTAGTGAGAATTTTTGAGTTAATTGTGGCTACTTTCATGTGGGAAATGAAATGACGCTATTTCCATCGAGTGGATGTCGATCTAGCTATTGCATTTTGGATGTAATCTGGTTCATCTTGGTAGATGATGGGTATTGAGTCCCACTTTCTTTTGAATTCGAATGTGTCATTGTGAATCTCACCGTATGTGTTGATCATTTGAACGATTTTTATCTTAATAGATCGGGAAGATCTATTATGTTTTATGAATATTTGAGAATGTTTATTCTGGTGGTAATAATTTTCTCTTATTGTCCTAGTTTTCCATATATCTATCTGCCTTTAGTATGTGGACTCTGAAAAGTTAGTCCAGAAATTGTCATTGTGGTATCACTGTTACGTGGTATGTGTCCTTGTCTGTCGACTAAGCAATATTAATTGTTTAGATAGTCGGACCTAAGTTTGGTCATGTATATCTATGCCTAGTGTCGGAGTGATAATAGTATATTCCTGAGAATAACCTGATAAAATTTCGGGGACGAAATTTCTTTTAGGGGGGAAGGATTGTAACATCCTGATGTTTTGAGTCTTTAAAATTATAGTATCAGTCCTGGAAGTCTCGCTTGAGCGAGAAAGGATCACCTGGGAAGGTGAAATCCTGAACTATACTGGAGGATTCTCGCCCGAGCGAGAGTTGTCTCGCGTGGGCGAGAAATGACAATTTTGGGCTGTTGACACAGTGTAGTCGATTACATGGTCCTTGTAATCGATTACATGCTGATATCTGATCAGACATGTGTAATTTTTATTATGTAATCGATTACACTATTCATGTAATCGATTACACTATTCATGTAATCGATTACACTATTCATGTAATCGATTACACTATTCTTGTAATCGATTACATCGTATAAAAATGTCAGATATGTGTAATTTTTCATGATGTAATCGATTACACTATGCATGTAATCGATTACATCATATAAAAATATCGCCACTGTGAAATTCTCGCCTGAGCGAGAATCCCTCGCTTGGGCGTCCGAGCTATAAAAGTGAAAAGGGGATCTAGAAACCCTAATCTTCACTTCTTTTATCCCCTTTCACTCCTAGCGGCGACTCCTCATGGATTCCGACCATTCCCTCCACTAAACCTCAAAAAAACACATCAAACCTCTTCCTATTGCTTCTTAATGGAACATTAGAGTGCTTTGGAGAGGAAAAAGCAACAATGGAGGTCTTTTGCGGAGCAACGGAGCTTACGCAACCTAAGGTGAGGGAGAAGACCATTGTGGTCTTAGAGTAATTCATTAGAGTCATCATTCTCCGATTTCCCTCAAGAATCGGAGCATATTAACGGATAGAAACTCTTTTGGGCGTTTATGGCCCATGTGAGAAGATGGTTCTAACGTCAATGTGTTATATGATGAAGAATATGTTGTGTGTGGTTTATTTATGATAATGTTGTGTTATGGATGATTGATTTGCTATATACATATATGGGTGGTGTTGTATCAATGATTGTGTGATGAGTTGTTGATTTGTTAAATGTGGAGACGAGTATGTCTATGAAAATGATTAAGTTATGAGTCGCTTAATTGCTATAAACATATGTGGATTTATTTGTAATAATGATTTTGTGATGAACCGCTTGTTGGTGATAAATGGACATAATTATATTATGTGATGATGATGTTGTGAGTAGTTTTGTTGTGGTAGGATATGAGATACATTATGTTTATGACATTGATGTGGTGTCTTGTGTTTTGAGGAAGTTGCAATGTTAGAATAATGCAGTGGAAATATTATATTGTGATTGATGTTGTAGTACGGAATTGTGACCTGCCCTTCGTGGTACGGAATTGTGACCTGCCCTTCGTGGTATGGAATTGTGACCTGCCCTTCGTGGTACGGAATTGTGACCTGCACTTCGTGGTACGGAATGTGACCTGCCCTTCGTGGTACGGAGTTGTGACCTGCCCTTCGTGGTACGGAGTTGTGACCTGCCCGTCGTGGTAGGGAATTGTGACCTGCCCTTCGTGGTACGGAATTGTGACCTTCCCTTCGTGGTACGGAATTGTGACTGCCCTTCGTGGTACGGAATTGTGATCTGCCCTTCGTGGTACGGAATTGTGACCTGCCCTTCGTGGTATGGAGTTAGACCTGCCCTTCGTGGTTTGGAAGTTGACTTGCCTTGGTGGTATTGATTTGATTGGCCTTTGTGATATTGGGGTTGTCGTAGGAGTATTGTATTGTTTTGGAAGTGTTGAATTGCCTAAGTGAAACGTGATAATTATACCGATTGAATATGGAACATTATGTGGTTTAAGTATTGACTGGTATATAAATGATATCGGTTTACTATGATTGATTTTAGATGATTGTATAGGTTGTTATACTTTAATGATATTACTCCATGTAATCCCACGCTACGGTCCCGTAGTTGGTTCTTACTCCTCTGCTTTCCTTGTCTATGTGTTATATATGAGTTCAGGATGTTGTTGTTGCATCGTGGATGATTGCTGATGGGAGTATAGACTGGAGTAGTCGTTTTTGTATTCCGAAATTATATTTGTATAATGTATGTACTATGAGAAATATGTTGAAGTAACTATGTTGTATAAATGAACTTTTTCGAAAGATGCAATAAGATTAGCATGAATACCTTTATCAGTGTTGTAATTGAAACAAAGGATAATTGTATGAATTATGAATTAAAATAGAATGTGATGGAATGTTTTTGATGAAAAAGTATTATTGATTATTTCCGCATTTTGAATTGGGAAACTTAACTAATATTTACATTTAATAAAGTTTCAAAATTTTCGAGTGTTGAAAATTGGGTCGTTATATAATTACAAAATACGAAATATGTATAACTCATAATAAATATGTATTTCTTAATTTCAATAAATTTTATTTGTGATTCCTTTATTTTAGACAATGCCTAATATAAATTTATACTCATTTTTTGTTTAATTATAAAAATAGTAATAAGAAATATGTATATCTCATAATAAATATGTATTCCTTAATTGTAAAAAGAATAAGATATATATAACTCATAATAGTTATGTAGTCCATAATATTGCAGTATGAAAATAGTAACAACCAAAAAGAAGAAGAAAAACTATTCTAAATTTTCTACTTTAATAGTAATATCAATTTTTTATTAAAAAAGTAAAGAGGATATATTTTTTTTTATTTTCACATTATGTATAAGATGACACAATTATGTATGTAGTTATCCAAATTTTTTAATCGGTCAAATTAGACTTTAAGGTATTTTCAAAGCTTAATTAAGTATGTTGTTATTGTTGACATTTTATATTTTTATGGTAATTTCAATTTTTTATTAAAAGTAAAGAAAACATTAATTCAAAATTAATACAATTTCAATAAAAAAAATTGTGATTCCTTATTTTAGACAATGTCTAATATAAATTTATACTAATTTATTGTTTAATTATAAAATAAGTAATCAAAAATATGTATAACTCATAATAAAATGTATCCTTAATTTTAAAAAGAATAAGATATATGTTAACTTATGGCTAATTTATTAATAATTTTAGTTTAGCAAGTACTTTATATTGTATTTCCCATAAACACAAGCATTTTGCACAATACAGATTGGTCATATGCTACCTTGCAATTCTTTTAGATCATAATGCATTCTGATTATATTGTTCATAATGCATTTCTTTTGGATCGGGAAACTATGTTAATTCAGGTTCTGTATGTTGATGATGTTGTGAACAATATTATAGGCGGATCTGCATTTTTTGAATTAATGTGAATGTAATGCTTATATGTTTTTAAACATGATTTGAAGTAAATCAAAATCTTGTCTCGTTGGAGCATCTTATTAAAAGGTTGAGATTTTCATCTACCATCAAATGTTAATGCATTAGGATTCAATATAATCACTCAATATATATATTTTTCAGTAAGTATTACTTTTAGAATAAACTAACATATAGGATGAGATAGCAATGGCTTCTAACATGCTGAATAACAATAGGTGAAAAAAATTAGAAACTAGCTTTTGAATGATAAAATGCTAAAGTTCCTATAACAAAACAAACTAATTTATTCCAAAATATAATAAAGTAAAAAGTATTGAATTCTTCATCATCAAGAGATGAGGGTCCATATCCTCTCCTGTAAATCTTTTCAGTATTGAAGAAGATTGTCAACTTATCAAAAAATGCTTAACGTCCTGCATTATTGTTCCGAGGTTTAGCATTTTGTGGAGGAAGGGGGGCATTTTGACGTGGTGGAGAATGTCCAGGGTTAGCATTTGCACGTAGAGGTTTGTAAGGACCCAATTTATACCCTAAAATTTTCGTCAGTTTATTTTTAAACATACAAACATAATAATTAACTCTCCTTATAACTTAACTCCATGAGTTTCCTTTCCTTTTAATTATAATTCAACTTCAACATTAAAGGACTAAACTACTCAAGTATTTTTAGGGTTCAAAACCCTGAACTTTACATTCTATTTAAAAGGGACTCCGTCCCCACATGTTTAGCGATAATTCACCAAATCAAGAGAAACTGGGTTACAGATTAAATGGTTCAGGTAATAGGTACAATTCCATGCATAATGCAAAACATCACGTCACTATCACCATTACACCCAAACTAGAAAGAGCTACACTAACACCCCTCCTGGTTCTACTAATCCTTTGCTTTACCTGTGCACCGATTATCACCAATGGCACCATCAAGAAAAAAAAAGGGAGTAAGAATACAAATTCAAGATAATCAGTATGGATACATCGGAATAAGATGATTATATTACAAACAAATACATATATATATAATTTTATCAGTAACATAATTCAACCGTTAAGGTACACTAAACTATCAATCCACCATTCATCAACCACATTTAATAGCAATTATCCCAATACCACGCACGGTAAGTCTATGCACAAAGGCTAATCAATACCACATAGGGCAAGTCAACGCCACGAAGCTAATCAATACCCACATAGGGCAAGTCTATGCCACGAAGGCTATTCATACCACATAGAGCAAGTCTATGTCACGAAGGCTAATCATTAACCAACATAGGGCAAGTCAACACCACGAAGGCTATTCAATACCGCATAGGGCAAGTCAACGCCACGAAGGCTAATCAATACAATTGTCATATAATAACCAGTATCACTTCATTATCGTAGTAATAATAATAATGCCAATACGTTTACCTTTGTAAGAACCAATTTTATACCCTAAAATTTTCGTTCATTTATTGTTAACATATAAATTCTAGTAACTACTTTCTCACTATCTATTCCCATGATTTACATCATCGATATAATTAAGGTTCAATTTCAATAATGACAAATTAATCTACCAAGTATTTTTGGGTTCATAACCCATAACCTTCACATTTTTAATTTCAAAGGAGGGCTCCGTCCCGCATACACTTCAATCATACATCAAGTCCCTAGAAATGGGGATACATGTCAATTAGTTCAAGCAATAGATACAAGTACGTGCATAATACAAAACAACACTATAGTATTCCTATTACAACAATGTTCATAAAACTAAACTACGACATCATTCGAATCCGCTAATCCTTAACTTGACTTGTACACCGGTTATCACGAAATACAACATCAAGAAAACATAAGGGAGTAAGACATCAAGTTATATAATCAGTAATATATAATCAGAATAGAATAATTATAATGCAAACATATACATATCTACATGATTCTATCAGTAACATAATGCAACCGTTAAGGTACACTAAACTATCATTCTACCAATTACCAACCACATTTAATAGTAATTATCCATTACCACATAGGGTAAGTCAACACCACGAAGGCTAATCAATACCACATAGGGCAAGTCAACGCCACGAAGGCTAATCAATACCAGATAGGGTCAGTCAACGCCACGAAGGCTATTCAATACCACATAGGGCAAGTCAACGCCACGAAGGCTATTCAATACCACATAGGGCAAGTCAACGCCACGAAGGCTATTCAATACCACATAGGGCAAGTCAACGCCACGAAAGCTAATCAATACCACATAGGGCAAGTCAATGCCACGAAGGCTAATCAATACCACATAGGGCAAGTCAACGCCACGAAGGCTATTCAATACCACATAGGGCAAGTCAACGCCACGAAGGCTAATCAATACCACATAACAAATAATAACCAGTTTACTCTATTGTCATAACAATAATGCCAATACATTTACCTTTTCCATAAAATCATTAACTATGGAAACACGTCTCCCTTACCTTGGCGTGTGTTGGCGTTTGACGGCTTGTTTGAATCTACTCCGCTTCCTCCAACCTTAGGGTCTTTACCCATTCACACACACACAAAAACAACATCAATAATATATTCGTAACATCACATTATAACTCATTTTACATGTTTCTACCACAAATTAATTCATACTCTGATAACTCTCAAAACTATCTCTATCGAGACTCCCATCTGCATTCATAAACATTTAACCCTTCATTCCTCATCACCAATCGTAAACCATAACCCAACTTATCATTTTCCAACCCATTTTCTTTACCATTTCGTTTCTAGGTGTTGGGGTTTCTTAATATCAATATTTTTCAACATCTCCAAATAGATACTCTATATTATGAGTTTTCGAGAAAGAAGTTAACTAAAACGAACTACTACACCAATTGAGAGAGTTGAGTCGTTTTCCAACTCAAAGAGAAGAGACCCCAATAATCTTAATAAGTTTCTAAGTAAGGAGAAGTGTTAAAATCAAGAGGTTTACCTCTTCTATAGCTTCACGTAGTCTTTATGCGAGCTCTAGCCAAGAAAATCGCTTCCTCTTCTCCTTTCTCTCAAAAACTCCCCCCATTTTCGTGTTTGGGGCTCTATTTTAGGTTTCAGGATTTTAGATTCTCGCCCAAGAGAGAATACGTCGCCCAGGCGAGAGATCCTGCCTTTTTACATTTTCAAACACTAACGCTCTCGCTCAAGCGAGAATCCCACAGTGTCAACACACTCCCTCTCGCCCAGGCGAGCCATCTCGCCCAGGCGAGCCATCTCGCCCTAGCGAGGCTCCTAGATAAAATTCTGGGTGAAATACTGGTGCTCTCGCCCAAGCGAGAGATTCTCGCTCAAGCGAGAATCAGTCAGTAGCTCCCAGACTGACTGAGTTTCACCATGTTCCAATTATCAAACTTTTAGGGGGTTACACCTTTCACATCAAATCCTTAACTATGGAAACACGTCTCCCTTACCTTGGCGTGTGTTGGCGTTTGACGACTTGTTAGAATCCACTCCACTTCCTCCAACCTTAGGGTCTCTTCTCTAGCTTCACGTAGCCTTTATGCGAGCTCTAGCCAAGAAAATCGCTTCCTCTTCTCCTCTCTCTCAAAAACCCCTCATTCCACATCATCAATCATAAACCACAACCCAACTTAACATTTTCCAATCCATTTTCGTCACCATTTCGTTTCTAGGTTTTGGGGTTTCTTACTATCAATATTTTTCAAACACCATCTCCAAATAGACACTCTATACTATGAGTTTTCAAGAAATAAGTTAACTAACGAACTACTACATCAAGGGGGAGAGTTGGGTCGTTTTCCAACTGAAAGAGAAGAGACCTCATTCACCATAATGAATTTCTAAGTAAGGAGAATTGTTAAAATCAAGAGGTTTACCTCTTCTCTAGCTTCACGTAGCCTTTATGCGAGCTCTAGCCAAGAAAATTGCTTCCTCTTCTCCTTTCTCTCAAAAACCCCTCCCATTTTCGTGTTTGGGGCTCTATTTTAGGTTTCAGGATTTTAGATTCTCGCCCAAGTGAGAATACGTCGCCCAAGCGAGAGATTCCACTTTTTTACATTTTCAAACACTAACGCTCTCGCTCAAGTGAGAATCCATTGTACCAACACACTCTCTCTCGCCCAAACGAGCCACATCTCGCCCAAGCGAGGCTCCTAGATAAAATTATGGGAGAAATACTGAAGCCCTCGCCCAAGCGAGAATCAGTCAGTAGTTCCCAGACTGACTGAGTTTCACCATGTTCCAATTATCAAACTTTTAGGGGGTTACAATCCTCCCCCTCTTAGAGGAATTTTCGTCCCAGAAAATCAAATATACCTTTATTCGAACAAATGCGGGTAGTCCTCCACCATGTCACGTTCTACCTCCCAAGTTTCATCCCCTTCATCGACTTGGCTCCATAATACTTTCACCAAGGGAATTTCCTTTCCCCTCAATTTCTTAATACTCTTGTCCATGATCCTCACAGGCAAAGTTCTAAAAGTCAGATTATCCTTCAGCTCTATTTGATCTGACTCAACTACATGAGATGGATCTCCAACATATTTCCTCAGTTGAGACACATGAAATACGTTGTGGATATTTGACAACAAAGGGGGTAAGGCAATCCGATAAGCGACCGGTCCAATCCGCTCCAATATTTGATACGGTCCAATGAACCTTGGGGTAAGCTTACGGGACTTCAACACCCTCCCTATTCCAGTAGTCGGGACTACTCTCATGAACACATGATCCCCTTCATTGAACTCGAGTGGTTTCCGCCTCTGGTCATAATAACTGTTTTGCCGACTCTGTGCTACCTTCATGTTCTCCCTCACCCTCTTTATCTTCTCAGTTGTCTCTCGAACCAGTTCAGGTCCCAATACCAAGTTTTCTCCCGTTTCAAACCAACTCATCGGAGTCCTGCACTTCCTCCCATACAAGGCCTCATAGGGTGCCATACTTATACTTGAATGGAAACTGTTGTTGTACGTGAATTCGATCAAAGGCAGCATACCATCCCAACTTCCCAGTTGTTCCAAAACAAGCTCTCAAAAGGTCTTCCAACGATTGTATGGTTCTTTCGGATTGCCCGTCCGTTTGTGGATGATAAGCATAGCTCATTTTCAACTTAGTCCCCAAAGCGGATTGCAAACTAGTCCAAAATTTCGAAGTGAAACGAGGATCTCTATTTGATACAATGCTTTCGGGTATACCATGTAGCCGAACTATCTCCCGGATATACAATTCCGCCAGTCATTCCATAGAATACCTCATATTCATCGGTAAGAAGTGAGCGGACTTAGTTAGCCGATCCACTATTACCCATATTGAGTCATACCCCTTCTGAGTTCTCTGAAAGCCTGACACAAAGTCCATTGAAATACTATCCCACTTCCATACAGGAATTTCCAGAGATTGTAACTCTCCCGCTGGCCGCTGATGTTCAATCTTGGCTTTCTGGCAGACGAGACAACTCGAGACATACAAAGCCACATCTCTTTTTAACCCAGACCACCAAAACAGCTTTTTCAGATCTTGGTACATCTTCGTAGTTCCCGGGTGAAAATTCATTCTACTCTTGTGTGACTCCTCCAGAATACTCTTTCTCCATTTCGCGTCTTGAGGCACGCACACCCTTCCCTTATATCTCAACATTCCACTAGAATCCGATTCAAAATCTGTCTCCTTCCCACTAGTCATTAAATCGCGTTTTGCTTGCAACTCAAGATCCTCAATTTGTAACCTCCTAATCTGGTCAAGCAACTCGTTAGTCACCTTGAGCATTCCCAAATTGCATTTTGAGGTTTCAATTGGACGGCTAAATTCATATCTCGGAACTCCTCAATTAACTTCTCCTCGCGGATCATCAGTGAAGACACATGTAATGACTTCCGACTCAACACATCAGCCACCACATTGGCTTTTCCAGGGTGATACTGTAAGTTAAAATCGTAGTCCTTCAAGAACTCCATCCATCTTCTTTGTCTCATATTCAATTCTTTCTGGTCGGAAAGGTATTTCAGACTCTTATGTGTAAGTATCAGAGTGCAACTAAGAGGGGGGGGGGTGAATTAGTTGTCTTAAAATAATGGCCACTTTTTCTGCAAAACTAAAGATTAAAGTGCAGCGGAAAATATATGCAGAAAATAATAATGAAAGAGATAAGGGAGAAGAGAATACACAGTGATTTTTATACTGGTTCACCTTCTTGTCCACCGAAGGTTACGTCCAGTACTCTTGCCACACAAGAGATTTTTCCACTAAGAATTATGAGTTGTAATTACAATATCTCACCCCGAGATTTCTATGTACATTACACACTCCCTAATTCTTTTTCACCCTTGGAAAACACCTTTCCAAGTGATTCTATTCCCCCTTCTTTTCACACCCCGTGAAAGAAAGTATTCTTGCATAAATGAAGAATATATAACAATGGCAGATTGCCTTTACAAGTATGAAATTTGTATAACTTGCAATCTAATCAACTCTTGCATACAATAAGTAATAATGCTCTTGAAATCTTTTGAAAGACTCTTTAAGCAACTTAAGAAATTAACTTTGAAAGTCTAAGTACTGAGTTGCAAAAGAGTAGTGAAATAAGATTAAAACTTTGAGAGCTTTTTGAAAGTGTATGTAAATTGTATATGAAAGTTGTGTTTTTGTGTGTGTGAGTTTAGAGCCTTTATATAGACTTCCAAAACACCCTAGGTGTCTTTCTGAAAGTGTATGAGTTATTTGGAGTGAAGGGATTTCGTTTGGAGTGAAACCTTTTCACTTTGAAATCTGAAAACTCTTCCAACAGCTCTCAGTAATCGATTACTGACTTGGGTAATCGATTACCCAATCAATACTGTTAACAGCTATTTGAAAATTTACACTATGTAATCGATTACTGGATTTTGAGTAATCGATTACTCAAACAACACTGTTTGACAGTTTTGTTATTTTTCTTCGTGTAATCGATTACAATACTTTGGTAATCAATTACTCGTAGCTGTTAGAGGTTTGAAGACTCTTTTCTTACACATGTAACCTGTTACTTAAAAGAAGTTACCTGTTACACACTATTTTTGAAAATTGTTTTAACAAATTCTAAAGTGTTTCAACTTTTCTTAAAAATGGTTTGAGCATTATAACTTTGTATATACTAAGAATTTTAGGATAGAAGTACCTATAAAGACTTAGTCTATTGTCTTGAAGCTTTGATCTTCTTTGTCTTCATAAGTAGTCTTCCTTTTCTTCTTTTTGGTGATGTTGGTGTCTTCATCAAAACCGTGCCAAGGTCAGAAGCAGAGATCTTCTTCACATTATGATCACTGAACACTTCAAACCTCACACCATAAAGAAGATGTCTCCAAATCTTCTACGCAAACACCACGGCTGCTAACTCCAAGTCATGAGTAGGGTAGTTCTGCTCATGTGACCTCAACTGTCTCGAAGCGTAGGCAACCACCTTTCCTTCCTGCATCAAGACACAACCTAAACCTTGTTTGGAAGCATCACAGTACACACTGAAGTCACGATCATTACACGGAAGAACCAACACAGGTGCCATAGTCAACCTCCGCTTCAATTCTTGGAAACTTTCCTCACATTGGGATGTCCACACATATGGTTCTCCTTTTCTGGTTAACTTCGTTAGCGGTAATGCTAGCTTTGAAAACCCCTCTATAAACTTCTGGTAATAACCTCCCAACCCCAGAAAACTCCTGATCTCCGTAACCGACTTGGGTACTACCCATTCCATAATAGCTTCGACTTTCGAGGGATCTACTGCCACTCCTTCTTGAGAGATCACATGCCCAAGAAAATTCACAGACTCCAGCCAAAAGTCGCATTTGGATAGCTTTGCATACAGCTGATTACTCTTTAAAACCCCAAGGACAATTTTCAGGTGTTCTGCATGTTCTTCTCGGCTCTTGGAGTAGACCAAAATGTCATCAATAAATACCAATACGAATGTTATCCAAGTATGGGTGAAAAATCCGATTCATGTAGTCGGTAAATATTGATGGTGCATTCGTCACTCCGAAAGGCATTACCAACTATTCCAAATGCCCATACCTAGTTCTGAAGGCCATCTTAGGAATGTCCTCAGATTTCACTCTGAGTTGATGGTAACCAGATCGGAGATCAATCTTAGAAAATACCACAGCTCCTCTTAACTGGTCCATCAAGTCATCAATCCTAGGCAACGAATACTTATTTTTAACGGTGACCTTGTTCAACTGTCTGTAGTCGGTGCATAACCTCATACTCCCATCTTTCTTCTTGACCAACAAGACCAGTGCACCCCACGGAGAAACACTAGGACAAATGAACTTTTTCGCCAACAAATCTTCAATCTGGTTTTTCAGCTCAGCTAACTCTAAGGGTGCCATTCTATAAGGGGCTATAGAAATGGGTCCCGTCCCTGGTATTAAATCGATAGAGAATTCAACTTCTCTCGCTGGAGGTAAATCCGGAATATCTCCAGGAAACACTTCGGGGAAGTCACATACTACCAGTATGTCTTTGACTCTGGGTTTCTCGTTACCCTCCATTGATGCTAGTAACATAAACACTGCTCCCCTTCTTAATGGAAGTCCAGACTCTCTTAGCTAACACTGGTTTCAAACAGCTAGGTTTACCAGGAGACTCATGCTGATCCCCGAACACTACAGTCTTATCTTCACAATTAAGCATCACTCGATTGGTCAACAACCAATCCATTCCCAGAATTATATCTAATTGGGTCAGGGGTAAGCATATTAAATCTATAGTAAACATCCTGCCATTAACTTCTACCGGACACTAGGACGTACCAATTGACACCACCACAGATGCACTAGTAGGGGTGGACACAACTAAGTCAAAGGGCAATAACTCAGTCGACAACCCCAGTCGTTCTACACAATCAATAGATATAAAAGAGTGTGTTGCTCCCGAATCGAACAACACTAAAAGTGGAATACCTGTCACCATACAGTTACCCTTGATCATACCTTCAACGTCGATTGCTTCGGCACCACTCATGGTAAACACCCTGCCAGTGTTTCTAGGCCTCTCCACATTCAGGTCACTCGCACGCTGGTTCATCTTGGGGCAAAACTTCCTTATGTGTCCCGACTCCTTGCAATTGAAACACCCATTTCCGGATCCGGGGCATACACCCCCAAAGTGATGCCTACCACATTTGTTTTACAAAGGTGGAGATTTCCATGGTGACCCTCCAGCGTTGACGTTTGTCCTTGACCCATGATAACCATACTTCCGATTCCCCATAGGTGGATAGTAGGGCTTACGTTCCTCTTGAAACGCCCTGCCTTTTCCCTTTCCTTGATCATGGCGTTGAGGTCCAAAATTTTTCGGAGGATTGGGCTTGTGAACTGCCACTTCATCTGCTTTCATATCGTCTTCGTACATCCTACACTTGTTGACCAAGGTAGGAAAATCAGAGATCTCTTGATGTCCAAACATTATCCTCAACTTCGGTTTCAGGCCCGACTCAAACTTAGCACATTTAGACCTCCCGTCCACCTCCAGCTCATAATATGGACAATACCGGGCCAATTCCTCAAACTTGGCCGCATACTTTCCCACCGATAGATCCCCTTGTTCTAACCGTAGGAACTCCATCTCTTTCTTTCTCTTCAAGTCAGCTGGAAAGTATTTCTGGAGGAACTTTCCTTTGAAGGCTTCCCATGTGATGGCTTGTCCTTCCGATTCCATTTGCCTCCGAGCATACTCCCACCACTTCTCAGCATCCTTAACCAGGACATATGAGGCATAAGTCACCTTCTGAGCATCAGAACAACCCATGGCTCTAAATATCCGCTCCAAGCTTTGGATCCATTCATTTGCCGCATCAGGAGCAAACCCACCTTCGAACTGAGTAGGATTGCATCTACAGAACTCATCCAATCCCCGGTACTCTACCGGTCCTTGAGGTGCCAGAGGGTGTGGCTTCGGGCTCGGTGTCGCATTCTGGTTCAGGTGCTGCAAGTTCTCATTCATGTTCATCAGCACGGCCGCAATTTGGGCTAACAGATCATTCTGACCGGATCCTCTCCCACTTCATCTTCCTCTTCCAGACATCTCGTCACAAGTACATGCACTCACTCACGTGTCAGTAAACCAAGTCTTCAACCGGTAAGGGTCACATAATTACACATCAGTTTGTACTATCCAACACAATTCAATCACAAAGTCAACAACCAATTTCACATAAGTCATACAAAGAAGCATGCGAGCCATACCCTAGGTCGCAGAGTTGACATATGCCCTGATACCATGTTGTAAGGACCCAATTTATACCCTAAAATTTTCGTCAGTTTATTCTTAAACATACAAACAATAATAATTAACTCTCCTTATAACTAACTCCATGAGTTTCCTTTCCTTTTAATTATAATTCAACTTCAACATTAAAGGACTAAACTACTCAAGTATTTTTGAGGTTTAAAACCCTAAAACTTTACATTCTATTCAAAAGGGACTCCGTCCCCACATGTTTAGCGATAAGTCACCAAATCCAGAGAAACTGGGTTACAGATTAAATGGTTCAGGTAATAGGTACAATTACATGCATAATGCAAAACAGCATGTCACTGTCACAATTACACCCAAACTAGAAAGAGCTACACTAACACGCCTCCTGGTTCTACTAATCCTTTGCTTTACCTGTGCACCGATTATCACCAATGGCACCATCAAGAAAACAAAAGGGAGTAAGATAACAAATTCTATATAATCAATATGGATACATCGGAATAAGATGATTATTACAAACAGAAGCATATATATATAATTCTATCAGTAACATAATTCAACCGTTAAGGTACACAAAACTATCAATCCACCATTCATCAACCACATTTAATAGCAATTATCCCAATACCACGCAGGGTAAGTCTATGCCACAAAGGCTAATCAATACCACATAGGGCAAGTCAACGCCACGAAGGCAAAACAATACCACATAGGGCAAGTCTATGCCACGAAGGCTATTCAATACCACATAGGGCAAGTCTACGCCACGAAGGCTAATCATTACCACATAGGGCAAGTCAACACCACGAAGGCTATTCAATACCACATAGGGCAAGTCAACACCACGAAGGCTAATCAATACCACACAGGGCAAGTCTATGCCACGAAGGATATTCAATACCACATAGGGCAAGTCTATGCCACGAAGGCTAATCACTACCACATAGGGCAAGTCAACACCACGAAGGCTATTCAATACCACATAGGGCAAGTCAACGCCACAAAGGCTATTCAATACCACATAGGGCAAGTCAACGCCACGAAGGCTATTCAATACCACATAGGGCAAGTCAACGCCACGAAGGCTACCTTACCTTGGCGTGTGTTGGCGTTTGATGACTTGTTAGAATCTACTCAACTTCCTCCACCCTTAGGGTCTCTTCTCTAGTTTCACGTAGCCTTTATGCGAGCTCTAGCCAAGAAAATCGCTTCCTCTTCTCCTTTCTCTCAAAAACCCCTCATTCCACATCATCAATGATAAACCACAACCCAACTTAAAACATTTTCCAATCCATTTTCGTCACCATTTCGTTTCTAGGTTTTGGGGTTCTTACTATCAATATTTTTCAAACACCATCTCCAAATAGACACTCTATACTATGAGTTTTCAAGAAATAAGTTAACTAACGAACTACTACATCAAGGGGGAGAGTTGTGTCGTTTTCCAACTCAAAGAGAAGAGACCCCATTCACCATAATGAATTTCTAAGTAAGGAGAAGTGTTATAATCAAGAGGTTTACCTCTTCTCTAGCTTCACGTAGCCTTTATGCGAGCTCTAGCCAAGAAAATCGCTTCTTCTTCACCTTTCTCTCAAAAAACCCTCCCATTTTCGTGTTTGGGGCTGTATTTTAGGTTTCAGGATTTTAGATTCTCGCCCAAGTGAGAATACGTCGCCCAGGCGAGAGATCCCGCTTTTTTACATTTTCAAACACTGACACTCTCGCTCAAGCGAGAATCCCACAGTGTTAACACACTCTCACTCGCCCATGCGAGCCACATCTCGCCCAAGCGAGGCTCCCAGATAAAATTCTGGGAGAAATACTAATGCCCGCGCCCAAGCGAGAATTTCTCGCTGTAACACCTTTTTTCTAGCGTTAAAACAATTACATACGAGACCGTCGTTTACGATCTTGGTTAATTATATTTTTGTTTTTAAAAAATAGCGTATGAATTTTTTTTTTCTTTTATAACATATGAACATATGGTTCTCTCAGAACTCACCACTTAAACTATAAGCAAAACAACAACATAACATAGTAAACATACATATGTCTATATATATATACATCATTAGTTCAAAAAGCGTCATAGTTCAAAAAAACAAAAAAGTACATCATCCAAGTCATGCCATCCACATATACACTCCAACATAATAGGATATATATACATTAATATACACACGCAAAAGATCCTATGGCTGGGTGTACACTGAACTCACAGCAACTGCACCAAAAGAAAACTATACAGTCGTACCATGCACAAACAGACCGTCAGAATTTCGACCCAACATCCTCCTGCTACTATCCCTGAGAACTACCCTCCTCAGGGTCTTCCTTTGGATCCTCCTCATCACTAGAAATATATATAATATCATCTCTAACCATAGGCTCGGCCGGCGCAGGGGAGTATGATGGTGGAGGAGATAGTCGGGCCCTCCTCACCGGGCCACGAATATCAACCCCGTCATCTTGAATCCTCCCACGTACCCCGTGAGAAGAGGACCCGGGGGCAAACTCCAGATTCTCTCTCACAACAATAGCGGGTGAATCCATATGACTCTCCCGTACATAAAGACATCGGGTACATCGACAAGCCTGAACTCCAAGAGTCGACTCAGTACGACTAGCCGGGGTCACAGGTGGTCCCCCAACAGAATGTCTCGCTGAGGCTCTAGGTGTACACCAGAATGGCGCAACCCTACGTGTCCGGGCATGATAGGATCTAGAAGATAGACCAAGAGGAGCAATAGGAAGCGGAATATATCTGGCAGGAGCAAGAGGAGTTGTGCGTCGTAACTCATAACCGTCTGGTAGGTGCATGATATGGACCGCTGGAACGGTGGAGCGGCGGGGGAGTATCACTCTATGCCTATCCGAGTACGAACACCGGATTTCTATGTCTCCCCTAAACACCGCCCTGGACCGGTCCACCTTAACCTCCCCCGACGGGAGAGGTATGATCTCTACTAGACAAGGAGGAACCACAAAAGAAGCCTCTGAGTCCATCACTACCTGTAATATGAGATTGGAGAGTAAGCATCTCTATATAAGACAAGCAATCAACAATTTACAAAGTCATAACATAAAACATATCATACATGTATTAATATAACAATTTAATCACATGTATGAGTATGATGTCATGATGAATGCACTCGTTAATCTAATGAGACCAACTAGTAGAGGAATGCATGGAGAAAACGTCTCCTAACTGGGCCCCTAACGATACATCAACAACAATGGTACCGACTGATCGAGCCCAACCAGCCATTTGCTGTTCTTAGGAAGCGAGATGGACAAGTACAACGCCGTGCCAACCATTGGTAACCAAAAGGAATATAACTATCGTGCACTCAATAGCGCCGGAAATACCCTCCGGTCGGCAAAGATAACCGCTGCATCATCCTGAGCACGATACCTTCAAGGGGGTGTCAGAGGTCGCTGTAGTTACTGCGAAGAGTTCTGTCGGCTCAAGGGAGCTACCCTATTCCTGACAAATCAATCTCCACCCACAATGTCCCCTCAACCAAGTCACACAGACACGGTACCCCTCTGGGTTCTCAACACAATCTCAGTGTAGTATCTTCCCGCAGACTATGTTACAAACGGTAAACATAGTGACATGAATCTTCCGATTCATTCAAAGCATAGCTTTTATCCTTTTAAAAGAAGAATCAGGGGAAAACTTTTTAGGGTAATAACAAAACATTTTTCGTTGAAACTCAGTTATAACATATTTTCAAGTTCTAACTCATTGGCTTATTAATCAAAAGGATTTTCTAATAACTGTAAAAGTACGCCAGTTCTGATAACATTCATAAAAAAAATATTTCCCCTTCATCCTTTGTCAAATCTTTCATAAGAAAAACTTTCATTCTTTAAGTTTCATCAAGAATGCTCATATGCTATGCCATGAGAATGTTTGATGACAGTTCAATAGTCAACTCAACAATATGTCATAGTTCAAAATTCAACAGAATATTCAGTTAAATCAGTACTTTCATAATCAAACTTTCAGTCATAATCATCATTCACATCAACCGACATAATCATTCAATTCCAATAAAGCACTTCAACCAAACATATCCATCATAATTTAGAGTTAAATTAATTTACGAACAACTAAGTCTCGCTACTCAATTGTTCGCGGCCGCAGAATTAGTATTCGACTATATCCGTGCATGGCCTAGCTTAGAGATGCACGAATATCTTTGGCATCATTTCTAAGCACTTATATAAAGACACTTCTCTCCATACCTTTACCCTCACTGAACTTAATGTTCCTTTGTTGTCGTTTGCCCGAGCGTCGAGTACCTGGTTAGGTCGTAAATAGTTAATTTCGATATCACTAAGTTTATTCGGATTGTAAAGAAAACACCTTAGTGGGGTTCTAGACATTAGAACATTCCCAAATATTTACTTTGGACATAACTAAGATCTCGATTAGGCACGAAGAGATTTTCAGAGACATTGTTGGTTTAAAACTCAGAATTTGACGTAGGAAGCTCAGATTCGCTTTAGAAAAATCTCAGAAAAATCATTATCTTGAGATACACAATTTATCTTCATAGAACAGAGTACTAACATAAGTTTATGCTCATAAAACTCAGAATTTATAAACCATAAGGAAATTTGAAACATAAGTTAACATATAGTTAAAATTTAGATAGTTTGGAGTGCCAACTAGGGACTGTTTTCGTGTTTCCCTTTAAACAGTGAGGATTTCGAAATTTTTTTGTTAGGTATCAGTGGTTACAATACACCTAGAAGGGGGGGGGGGTTGAATAGGTATAGCGGTTAGAATATCCGCTTTTCGAAAAACAACACTTAATGCTGAAATACACCTAATTAATCGATTAACAGAACAGGGATAATCGATTAACACAATCAAAACAATCGACTTAATCGATTAACAGAATGAGTATAATCGATTAACAAACTTGACTTAATCGATTAAACAGAAACAGTAAGCTTAGGCAGATACGATTACTTGCACGACAATTAATCGAAAACAAAACGAATTTACAGAGCTTACAGATTTATTAGAGTATTAACAGTATAGCACAGAAACATATTAGCCATTAAATCCACTATACAAGTTAACCGATTAAATGCAATAAAAATAGAGAGAGAAAAATCCTGCAACACGAATTTTTATCCTGGTTCGTTTGCTTGTCCACCGCAAACTACATCCAGGCCTCCCGGCTGATTTGGGAGATTTTCTTCACTATAATCGAATCAATGTTATTACATACACATCATCCAATTACAACACTTAGACAATACAAGATAATAAAGACTCTTATTCTATGGTTTGACTCCCTTCCCACCGACAAAGAAAACCTTTCTTTCGGCGTAGCCCCAGCCAAGAACCTATGTTCTTTCCTTATCTCTAAATCTAAACACAATCTAAATCTAAACACAATGAAATACACTCTAATCTCTTCGGGGATGCGACACCTCAAGATTCCCAATGTTACAACAATTTCTCAATCAAAAAGAAAATAGAGTAAACTTAAGCTATTACAAAGCTTATATCTAACAAGAAACACTTTCCTCTAATCACCTAATACAAACTCATGCAATATGAAGATGTATTAGTTTGAAAACATAATGCATAGAATGTAAAAATCTAATCAAGAAGCATCAATAATATGCATGAACATGTGATATGAAAAGATGAAAACATGTGATATGCATGAACTTTCTAAAAATGCAACATGCAACTTCTTAGATTAATTCTGAAAAACGCAGTTTATAAAGAATTAATTCTGAAACCCATTTAATCAATTAACGAATGCCTTAATCGATTAAACTGTTAAAACAGTTAGATTAATCGATTAACCTATGCCTTAATCGATTAACAACATATTTTCATGTGTAAAAAACTCAAATACGTTATGCACTTAATTCATACATGTTTAACACTTAGTTTATGCCTAGAATGCACATATACATGTATTTATGTGATGCATGAACATATTATGAATGACATATCTCAAAATGAAAATGATTTAAACGATTTATGCATGAGACATGTATTAGGTGACTTAAGCCTTAGACTCAACTTAAACTAATCTCTAGTCTAAGCTTAGTACCAATCAGAAGACTTAAGCACATTGATTTGTTGATGATCTTCAAGCTCTTATACGCACAAGTTGTCCTCGTCAAAACCATGACACATAAAGAGAGCTTTCCAAAGTGTTCCTCTTGACATGCACACTTTCAATCTCCCCCTTTTTGATGATGACAAACACTACATCAAATATATCAACTGTGATGAAATAGCTTGAAGATTGTGTTGGCATTGTTGATATGATGCGCAAATATTTCGGAAGTTGTTATTACGATCAACCTGCACAATCAGAAAACAACAAAACAACCTTTCTCCCCCTTTTGACATTATCAAAAAGATAACCCAGGTCAAAAATAAGGCAGAGATATGAGTTATGCATAAAACAAAGTCAATGAGTTAATTTGGGATTTAACAATTAACCTGTTTTATTTTGTAGAAAATTTGAACAAATGCGCTAGTTTTTACAAAAGAAATAGCCAATTTGGTAAAATGAACGGCATACAAGATTTACCATATCAAATCACAATAAGCAGAAAATCTCATATGATCAAGAACCATTCACGTAATCAAAATAAGCTATTCAACATAATCAAAATAACAATAGCATAAAGAGTAAAAGTATTCAGCAACCATACAAACCACGAAATGTCAATCAAGAACATAAAAGAGGCACACACAAGAAAAACTTGAATCCATAACAACAACTGAATCCAGAAAGTGCCATAAAGAAGAAATAAACCTAATGGTGAGATATCCTAGGTCTAAAGTCTTCTAAGCTATGGTTGAGGTGGAGGTGGAGGATCGTCAATGTGATCAATAGGAATGACAATGTTCTGGTCTCCCCTGATAAGCACAGATAACTTCTGAAATTCTGAACAAAACATAGCATTCTGAGCTTCAGCAGTAGATTGAATCATATTCCTCAACTCGTGAAATTGGTTGTCTGAATAAGCAGTTTGACGCTCTTCATACTGTTCCATACCTGCAAAGTATGAATTTTTCAATCCTTGGAAGTGAAGATCCATACGGTTGTTAAGCCGTTGCTCCATGGCTTCCAACTGATCTAAACCAAAAGCAGAGTTATGAGGTGCTGTTCCAGAAGGCTCCCCCTGAGTTGTAGCGTGCTGATCACCCATGTCACCCTGATTATCATCATTGGACAAATCTAGACCAATAGTAGTGTAGTCCTCTTGGTATTGCCAAGTAGTACCATACTTGTATATACCCATTTTATGAATGAGGCTTTCACCAACCATATGATCCTTATCAGTGTACTCAACAATGATGATCCTTATCAGTGTACTCAACAATGATGGTATCAGAAACATCAATGTGCAGATAATCAACAATGCGTGAAATGAAAATACTATAGGGAAGCAGCTTCGACTGAGACAGAGACACACTGTTCATTATTTTCAAAATCTCCTCAGGCCAGTTGAACATTACATTAATCTTTACAACATACATGAAACGCAAATCATTCACAGTAGGTTGTGCGTGATTCGTGTTCCTCTGCACCAAAATGTAAGCAATAATATAATGCAACAGTCTGTTCTCAACAGATAATGACCCAACTTTGGTCAGTTGACCCTGAATGTATAAGTGAGGGCCTCTAAGAAATGACTTATAAACCTCAGTAGGATCAGATATGCCAGTTGTGTGGAAAACCAAGAAAGCTCACCCGATCGACAAAGTAATAGGTGACATATCGACGGGAGTGGTAACCCGTAGTTCCTTACGAAACGTTTGTAATTTTGTAGCTTTTGTATCTCAAATTGAGCCTACGACCATTGATGAGGCCATTAAGGATGTGCACTGGGGTATAGCTATGCAAGAAGAGCTGAACCAGTTCGAGCGTAATAATGTTTGGGACTTGGTCCCTAAACCTAAAGATCATCCCGTGATTGGTACTCGATGGGTCTTCATAAATAAGCTTGATGGATCATGCTTAATCATTCGAAATAAGGCACGCTTGGTGGCCAAAGGCTACAACCAGGAGGAGGGTATCGATTATGCCCCTGTAGCCAGATTAGAGGCCATCAGGATGCTATTTTCCTTTGCATCTATTATGAACTTCAAACTATTTCAAATGGACGTAAAAAGCGCCTTCTTGAATGGCTACATTCAAGAAGAAGTTTATGTTGACCAACTGCCTGGTTTTGAAAATTTTAAATATCCGAACCACGTTTATAAACTTAAAAAGGCACTCTATGGTCTCAAACAAGCTCCTAGAGCTTGGTATGATAGACTTAGTACCTTTCTTTTAAAAAAGGGTTCGAAAGAGGCTTGGTTGACACAACGCTTTTTATTCGTAAATCAGAAAATCATGTATTACTTGTACAAATCTATGTGGATGACATAATATTTGGATCTACTAATGATTTTTTGTGTAAAGAATTTTCTGAGACGATGCAGGGGGAGTTCGAAATGTCTATGATTGGAGAACTCACATTTTTTCTAGGATTTCAGATAAAGCAACTAGAAAGTGGAATATCCATCCATCAGGCAAAATATTGCAAAGAGCTGCTCAAGAAATTTGAAATGGACAATTGTAAGGAAGCTTCCACTCCTATGGCATCTACTTGCTACCTAGATAAGGACGAAAAAGGAAAAGCAATAGAGGTAACAAAGTATCGAGGAATAATTGGGTCATTACTTTACTTAACTGCAAGTCGACCTGATATCATGTTTAGTGTATGTATGTGTGCGAGATTTCAATCATCACCTAGAGAATCACATCTTAAAACTGTTAAAAGAATCATGAGATATTTAAAAGGAACAACTAACATGGGATTATGGTATCCTCGGGATGCCTCACTATCCTTGGTAGGTTATTCCGGTTCCGATTTCGCCGGATGTAAATTGGATCGGAAAAGCACTAGTGGTACTTGTCACTTGTTGGGCAGTTCATTAGTAGCATGGCACAGCAAAAAGCAAGCCTTTGTTGCTTTGTCCACCGCCGAAGCGGAATACATTGCCGCTGGTGTGTGTTGCGCTCAAATCCTTTGGAAGAAGCAGCAACTCAAGGACTATGGTCTTAAACTTGAAAAGATCCCTATTAAATGCGATAATACAAGTTCCATAAACCTATCCAAGAATCCCGTTTTGCATTCTAGAACTAAGCATATAGAAATTAGACATCATTTTTTGCGTGATCATGTACAAAAAGGTGACTGCGTTCTTGAATTTGTTGAAACTTCTAAACAGTTAGCTGATATTTTCACCAAGCCCCTTCCCAGGGATACTTTCTTTGTTCTAAGGAGAGAACTTGGAATTCTTGATGAACAATATCTCGATTGAAATTGTTTAGTTGTTTGCATTATCGTCTTGCCTTTATATGCCTATGTGTCTTTTGCTTAAATAATATATGTTAAAATGCAAAAATATGTCTCTTGATTAAATCTTTCTGTGATTATGAATGTCTCGATTAATCCATCACAATGCATGCATGAGCCCTAAAAAGTTGAAACCATTCTACTGCCTAAAAATCAATTTTTACTATGATTAATCGATTAAACACTTGCTGTTAATCGATTACCTGGGCATCAGTTTTTTGAAAATTCGAATTTTACATTGGTTTAATCGATTAAACCTGCCCGTTAATCGATTAAAACCAGCATTTTAAAGGCAGACAGCAATTCGGTTTTACACTTTTTTTGGCATTTTCTCAACCTCTCTTATACTTTGAGTTTCTGGATTCAGTTGTTGTTATGGATTCAAGTTTTTTCTTGGGTGTGTCTCTTTTATGTTCTTGATTGACATTTCGTGGTTTGTATGGTTGCTGAATACTTTTACTCTTTTATGTTTTTGATTATGTCGAATAGCTTATTTTGATTATGTGAATGGATCTTGATCATATGAGATTTTCTGCTTATTGTGATTTGATATGGTAAATCTTGTATGTCGTTCATTTTACCAAATTGGCTATTTCTTTTGTATAAACTAGCGCATTTGTTCAATTTTCTACAAAATAAAACAGGTTAATTGTTAAATCCCAGATTAACTCATTGACTTTGTTTTATGCATAACTCATATCTCTGCCTTATTTTTGACCTGGGTTATCTTTTTGATAATGTCAAAAGGGGGAGAAAGGTTGTTTTGTTGTTTTCTGATTGTGCAGGTTGATCGTAATAACAGCTTCCGAAATATTTGCGCATCATATCAACCATGCCAACACGATCTTCAAGCTATTTCATCACAGTTGATATATTTGATGTAGTGTTTGTCATCATCAAAAAGGGGGAGATTGAAAGTGTGCATTTCAAGAGGAACACTTTGGAAAGCTCTCTTTATGTGTCATGGTTTTGATGAGGACAACTTGTGCGTATAAGAGCTTGAATATCATCAACAAATCAACGTGCTTAAGTCTTCTGATTGGTACTAAGCTTAGACTAGAGATTAGTTTAAGTTGAGTCTAAGGCTTAAGTCACCTAATACAATTCTCATATGCATAAATCGTTTAAATCATTTTCATTTTGAGATATGTCATTCATAATATGTTCATGCATCACATAAATACATGTATATGTGCATTCTAGGCATAAACTAAGTGTTAAACATGTATGAATTAAGTGCATAACGTATTTGAGTTTTTTACACATGAAAATATGCTGTTAATCGATTAAGGCATATGTTAATCGATTAATCTAACTGTTTGAATAGTTTAATCGATTAAGGCATTCGTTAATCGATTAAATGGGTTTCAGAATTAATTCTTTATAAACTGCGTTTTTCAGAATTAATCTCAGAAGTTGCATGTTGCATTTTTAGAAAGTTAGAGCATTTTTCGTGATAATTGTTGCATCTAATTGTTAATGCATTTGTGAGTTTAGAAAAGAGAGAATTCTATGCTTTAGGATTGAGTGCATTACATGATATATTTCTCATCTTTTCATATCACATGTTCATGCATATTATTGATGCTTCTTGATTAGATTTTTACATTCTATGCATTCTGTTTTCAAACTAATACATCTTCATATTGCATGAGTTTGTATTAGGTGATTAGAGTAAAGTGTTTTCTTGTTAGATATAAGCTTTTTAATAGCTTAAGTTTACTCTATTTTCTTTTTGTTTGAGAAATTGTTGTAACATTGGGAATCTCGAGGTGTCGTATCGCCGAAGAGATTGAGTGTATCTTCATTGTGTTTAGACTTAGAGATAAGGAAGACCAAATGTGTAAAGTTTGAGATGGGGTTGAAACCCGAGCTGAGGGTGACGTTTGGTCACGTAGAGATTCCTGATTTTCCTACACTAGTGAACAAGTGTAGGATGTATGAGGATAATGTGCGGGCGAGGGACGCTGCTGCTAGAAAAGAGAACCCTCCTCGACACTATGGCCCTCAACGGAACTTCTCACACGGAAAAGGGAAGGGCAAAGTGTTTCAAGAGGAACGGAAGCCTTACTCTCCTCCAACGGGTAGTCGTAGTCATACTTCACATCGACCGAAGACTCATATTAATGCTGGAGGGTCACGGTTGAACTCTCCATCTTTGTGCGGCAAATGTGGCCGAACTCATGTCGGTGACTCATGCCCTGGAACGACGCTTGCCTGTTTTCACTGCAAGGAGGTTGGGCATGTCAGAAGGTATTGTCCTAAGCTACAGCAGAGTGTGAATGTTGTGAGGGCGGAACGACCCCGATCTACTGGCAGAGTATTCTCCATGAGTGGTGTAGAGGCTTCGGGTCTAGATGGCCTGATTAAAGGTAATTGCATGGTGGCAAATATTCCTCTTTTAGTGTTGTTTGATTCGGGAGTGACACACTCCTTTGTATCTATTGAATGCGGGATAGACTGAAATTGCAAACTGAGTCGTTGCCTTTCGACTTGGTCGTATCCACCCCAACTAATGTGCCTATGGTGGTGTCGACAGTTGTGTCTCGATGTCCGATGGTGGTAAATGGTAGGACATTTACCGTGGATTTAATCTGCTTACCACTATCCCAATTAGATCTAATTCTGGGAATGGACTGGTTGTCAACGAATCTTGTGGTGCTTAATTGTGCTGATAAGACCGTGGTATTCGGAGATCTAGATGGGATTTCTGATGCGGTTAGTTATGTGAAGTCGTTGTCGGCAAAGGAAGTCAGGACTTCCTGTAAAGAGGGAGGAGTCGTGTTTATGGTGTTGGCATCCCTGGAAGGTATTGAGAAACCCAAGGTTGAGGACATTCCGATTGTTCGGGAATTTCCTGAGGTATTTCCTGATGACATTCCGGAGTTACCCCCAGTGAGAGAAGTTGAATTCTCTATTGATTTGGTACCTGGAACGGGACCCATCTTTATAGCTCCGTATAGAATGGCACCGTTGGAATTGGCGGAGTTGAGAAAGCAGGTTGAGGACTTGTTGGCAAAGAAGTTTATTCGTCCTAGTGTCTCGCCGTGGGGTGAGCCTGTCTTGTTGGTTAAGAAGAAGGATGGTAGTATGCGGTTGTGTACTGACTACCGGCAGTTTAACAAGGTTACTATTAAGAACATGTATCCATTGCCTCGGATTGATGACTTGATGATTCAGTTGAGAGGGGCGGTAGTGTTTTCAAAGATTGATCTTGGGTCGGTTACCACCAACTTCGTGTGAAATTCGAAGACATTCCTAAAACTGCTTTTAGGACGAGGTATGGACATTTTGAGTATTTGGTCATGCCTTTTGGTGTAACGAATGCCCCAGTGATATTTACCGACTACATGAATCGGATTTTTCATCCATATTTGGATTCATTCGTAGTGGTATTTATTGATGACATTCTGGTTTACTCCAAAAGCCGAGAGGAAAACATGTAGAGCACCTAAGAATTGTTCTAGAGCTTTTGAGTAAGAACCAATTGTATTCTAAATTGTCTAAATGTGATTTATGGTTGGAATCGGTAAACTTTCTAGGACATGTAATATCCAAGGAAGGGGTAGCTGTAGATCCTTCCAAAGTTGAAGTGGTTATGGAATGGGAAGTACCTAAGTCAGTTACTGAGATCCGGAGTGTTCTGGGTTTGGGTGGTTATTATCGAAAATTCATTGAGGGATTTTCGAAGTTGGCATTACCGTTGACTATGCTCACCAGGAAGGGGGAACCTTTTGTGTGAACAATCCGTTGTGAAGAGAGTTTCCAAGAGTTGAAACGGAGATTGACTACCGCGCCAGTGTTGGTCTTCCTTGTACTGATAGGGATTTCAGTTTTTATTGTGATTTGAGGTGTACAACGACCACAAGAGTTTGAAGTACCTGTTCGATCAAAAGGAATTGAACATGAGACAGAGAAGGTGGATGGAATTCCTTAAGGATTACGATTTTGGGTTGCAGTATCATCCGGGAAAGGCCAATGTGGTGGCCGATGCCCTAAGTCGGAAGTGTTTTCATATGTCAGCTTTGATGGTAAGAGAAGGGAAACTGATTGAAGAATTCAGAGATATGAACTTGGAAGTTCAATTAAGGCCTCATAGTATGATGATAGGAATACTGAAGGTCACCAATGAACTGTTTAATCAAATCCGAGTAATAGAAGTTGAGGATATCGAGATAATGGCTAAACGGGATATGATGCTAAGTGGCAAGGAAACTGATTTCGCATCGGACCCTAGTGGATTGCTGCGTTATAAAGGGAGACTGTGTCTACCTCGTGATGAGGAATTACGGAAGAGTATTTTACAGGAGTCCCATAAGAGCAAGATGAGTTTTCACCCGGGAACTACCAACATTTGAAGAAGTTGTTTTGGTGGTCTGGGTTGAAAAGGGATGTGGCTTCATATGTCTCGAGTTGTTTTGTATGTTAGAAAGCCAAAATTGAGCATCAGCGACCGGCGGGAGAGTTACAATCCCAAGAAATTCCTGTGTGGAAGTGGGATAGTATCTCCATGGATTTTGTATCGGGTTTCCCCAAAACTAAGAAAGGATATGATTCGATATGGGTGATAGTCGATCAGTTAACGAAATCTGCACACTTTCTGCCTATGAACATGAGGTGTTCTTTGGAACGATTGGTGGAACTGTATATCCGGGAAATAGTTTGTTTGCATGGGATACCGTCGAGCATTATATCGGATAGAGATCTCCGTTTTACATCCAACTTTTGGACTAGTTTGCAGTCCGCATTAGGAACTAAGTTGAAGTTAAGTTCAGCTTATCATCCACAAACGGATGGTCAATCAGAAAGAACTATACAGTCATTGGAAGATCTGTTGAGGGCTTGTGTCTTAGAGCAACCGGGGAGTTGGGATGGCATGTTTCCTTTGATTGAGTTTACCTACAACAATAGCTTCCATTCGAGTATTGGGATGGCACCCTATGAGGCATTGTATGGTAGAAAGTGCCGAACTCCAGTGAGTTGGTTTGAAACTGGGGAGAACTTGATATTGGGACCCGAGCTAGTCCAAGAGACGACGAAAAAGATCAAAAAGATCCGGGAGAATATGAGAATAGCCCAGAGTCGGCAGAAAAGCTATTACGATAAGAGCCGGAAACCTCTTGAGTTTAATGAGGGAGAACATGTCTTCATGAGAGTAGTCCCGACTACCGGGATTGGTAAATTGTAGAAGTCCTGTAAGCTGACTCCGCGATTTATTGGAACGTATCAAGTGTTGAAGATAATTGGGCAGGTAGCATATCAGATTGCTTTGCCTCCGTTGTTGTCGAATCTCCACAATGTGTTTCATGTGTCTCAGTTGAGGAAATATGTTGGGGATCCATCTCATGTGGTAGAATCTGATCAGATAGTGTTGAAGGATAACTTGACTTTTTCGACGTTGCCCGTGAGAATCATGGACAGCAGTATCAAGAGACTAAGAGGGAAGGAGATTCCGTTGGTGAAAGTACTATGGAGCCAAGTAGACGAAGGGGATGCTACTTGGGAGGTGGAACGCGATATGAGGGAGGATTACCCTCATTTGTTCGAAACGAGGTATGTTTAATTTTCGGGGACGAAAATTCTTATAAGAGGGGGAGGATTGTAACACCCTAAATTTAAGTCTTTAAAATTATATTATCAGTCTTGGGATTCTCGCTTGAGTGAGGGATTCTCGCCTAAGCGCGAAAAGTGATGTTTTGGACCTGTCGAGGCTGTAAGATCCTCGCTTGAGCGAGAGATGCCTCGCTTGGGCGAGAGTTCCCTCACCTGGGCGAGAGGCTCAGATCTGAATTTTTAAAATAGGCGGGATTTTCTCGCTTGAGTGAGAATGGGCTCGCTTAAGCGAGAACCCGACGAGACAACATTTAATGAGAAACCCCAAACACATTTTAGGGTTAAGAATTGAAGAGAGGTGAGATAAGAGAGCTTTTCCAAGGGCAAGGAGCTTTGATACTCATCCAAGAGCTTGAGAAGAGGTAAAACTCTTGTTTCTAACTCTCTTCTTCTCTTTATAACTCATTTTGGGTATATTTGGACCTCTTCTCAAAATGTGAGAAATCATGGAAACTCATTCTTTTGAGTTATGGTTCGTTTTATGTCGTTTTTACCTTGTAAACTCTTGGTTTAGAGTTTGTATATCAAGAATGGAAAGGGTTGTGGGTTGATTCATGAAAACCCCAAAACCCTAAAGAGAAAATGTGGTTGAAATGCAAAAATGGGTAAAATGCTAGAGGTAGAAGATGAGTTTACTTACTAATGTTGAAATATGAGATGATTATGTATGTTTTGGATGGTTGTAAACTTATGATGAAAGTAGTTTAGCAACATTGAAAATATGATGAATATCTTGAATGGTTAAATAATGCAATATAAGTTGTTTATGTGATATTTGGAATAAATGACTAACATTGTGTTATATGGTGGGAATGAGAAAAGATCATAGAGTTGGCGGCGGTGTCAGTGGAACTTGTGAAGTTTCCAAGAACCAAACCCAACACTCACCGAGGTAAGGATAAGTCATTAATTGTGCATTTAGAATGGAAAATGTGTGTATTTTCTGGTTATGCAATGATTGAGTTGTGAATGACGCATTTAGTATAAACATATATGGGTGTGTTTATACTAAAGTGGGCGTAGATTTACGAAAATGAGGTATGGTGAAATCAAAGAAAGGAAAATATATTTTTAGCCGACCATGAATGGTTAGCGACTTTGGCTTGAGTATATAAGCAAAACTGCTTTTGCTAACCCTAAACCCTAATTCTCACGGCAACGTCGAAAAAGTCAAGTTATCCTTCAACTCTATCTGATCAGATTCTACCACATGAGAGGGATCCCCAACATATTTCCTCAACTGAGACACATGAAACACATTGTGGAGATTCGACAACAACGGAGGCAAAGCAATCCGATATGCTACCTGCCCAATTCTCTTCAACACTTGATACGGCCCAATAAATCGTGGAGTCAGCTTACAAGACTTCAACACTCTACCAATCCCGGTAGTCGGGACTACTCTCATGAAGACATGTTCTCCCTCATTAAACTCAAGAGGTTTCCGCCTCTTATCGTAATAGCTTTTCTGCCGACTCTAGGCTATTCTCATATAATCCTGGATCTTTTTGATCTTTTTTGTCGTCTCTTGGACTAGCTCGGGTCCCAATATCAAGTTCTCCCTAGTTTCAAACCAACTCACTGGAGTTCGGCACTTTCTACCATACAATGCCTCATAGGGTGCCATCGCAATACTCGAATGGAAGCTATTGTTGTAGGTAAACTCAATCAAGGGCAACATACCATCCCAACTCCCCGGTTCCTCTAAGACACAAGCCCTCAAAAGATCTTCCAATGACTGTATAGTTCTTTCCGATTGACCGTCCGTTTGTGGATGATAAGTTGAACATAACTTTAACTTAGTTCTCAATGCAGACTGCAAACTAGTCCAAAAGTTGGAAGTAAAACGGGGATCGCTATCTGATACAATGCTCGATCCCTAAGTGAGTGTGTAAGGTACAAGTAGATCTCGGGGTGAGATATTTGTAATTGCAACTCATTATATTTAATAAAGGAATCTCTTGCGAGTCAAGAGTACTGGACGTAGCCTTCGGTGGACAAGAAGATGAACCAGTATAAAACACACGCGTACTCTCTTTCCCATCTCTTTGTCATTTATTTATCCTTCCTAAGTCAATATTTTTCTGCACAATATTTCCGCTGCACATTAACTTTGATATTGCAGAAAAATTGGCCATACTTATTGCAACAACTAATTCACCCCCCCCCCCCCCTCTTAGTTGCAATCTCAGTCTTACAATATTATTTTTTATTCAGTATTACTTTTAGAATAAACTAACATATAGGATGAGAAAGCAATGGCTACTAACATGCTAAATAACAATAGGTGAAAAAATATAAAACTAGCTTTTGAATGATAAAATGCTAAAGTACTATAACAAAGCCTGGGCGAGGAAGGCTCACCTAGGAGGATGAAATCCTGGGCTATACTGCAGGATTCTCGCTTGAGCGAGAGTTGGCTCGCTTGAGCGTGAGTGGTCTCGCCTGGACGAGAGTTGACCCGCCTAGGCAAGAAAAGTGATGCTTTGGACGTGTCGAGGCTGTAAGATTCTCACCTGAGTGAGAAGATCCTCGCTTGAGCGAGAGATGCCTCAACTGAGCGAGAGTTCCCTCGCCTGGGCGAGAGAGTCAGATCTGAGTTTTTAAAATGGGCGGGATTTTCTCGCTTGAGCGAGAATGAGCTCGATTAAGCGAGAACCTGACGAGTGCATTAAATGAGAAAAAATCCCAAACACATTTTAGGGTTAAGAATTGAAGAGAGGTGAGAGAAGAGAGCTTTTCCATGGGCAAGGAGCTTTGATACTAATCCAAGAGCTTGAGAAGAGGTAAAACTCTTGATTCTAACTCTCTTCTTCTCTTTGAAACTCATTTTGGTTATGTGGGATCTCTTCTCAAAATGTGTAAAACCATGGAAACTCGCCCTTTTGAGTTATGGTTCGTTTTAGGTTGTTTATACCTTGTAAACTCTTGCTTGAGAGTAAGTATTTCAAGAATGGAAAGGCTTTGTGGGTTGATTCATGAAAACCCCAAAACCCTAAAGAGAAAATGTGGTTAAAGTGGAAAATGAGTAAAATGCTAGAGGTAGAAGATGAGTTTACTTTCTAATGTTGAAATATGAGATGAATATGTATGTTTTGGATGGTTGTAAACTTATGATGAAAGTAGTTTAGCAACATTGAAAATATGATGAATATCTAGTATGGTTAAATAATGCAATATAAGTTGTTTATGTGATATTTGGAATAAATGACTAACATTGTGTTATATGGTGGGAATGAGGAAAGATCCTAAAGTTGGAGGCGGTGTCGATGGAACTTATGAAGTTGCCAAGAACCAAACCCAACACTCACCGAGGTAAGGATAAGTCTTTATTTGTGCATTTGGAATGGAAAATGTGTTTATTTTCTGGTTATGCAATGATTGAGTTGTGAATTACGCATTTACTATAAACATATATGGGTGTGTTTATACTAAAATGGGTGTAGATTTACGGGGAATGGAAAATGTGTTTATTTTCTGGTTATGCAATGATTGAATTGTGAATTACGCATTTAGTATAAACATATATGGGTGTGTTTATACTAAAGTGGGTGTAGATTTACGGAAAATGAGAAATGGTGAAATCAAGGAAAGGAAAATATATTTTTAGCCAACCATGATTGGTTAGCGACTCTGGCTTGAGTATATAAGCAAAACTCTGCCTTGAGTATATAAGTGAAACTCTGGCTTGAGTATCTAAGTGAAACTCTGGCTTGAGTATATAAGCAAAACTATAGCTCGAGTATATGTAGCATGTTTTCTTTTAAAAGGAATGAGAATCTGCTTTTAATTAACCTTAAGGGGTGTAGCGACTTTGGCTCAAGTTATGCAGCAAAGAAAATGAATTTCAAAATGGTTTACTAACCCTTTTCTAATGTGGATTATCTTATAATGACGTTTGTTGAATTAATGACTTACTCCTTTGTGTGTTTTGTGCTTCTGTCAATGATAATTCCATTGCAGATAAACAGGTGATATGAGGGGGACTCATTTTTGGGAGCTTTGGGAGCTTTATGTTTTGGATTCATTTATTTGCACTATTTTGTACATGAGTGCATATATTTGATAGTTTAAGCATTATGTAACTACGAATATATATTAACTTACATGGTGTTGTAACTCTGGATATTTGTAGCTTTGGGTATTTTGGAAACCCATAGCTAGTTATATGCGGTGGTTACCGAATTATATTTATATGAATTATGATTTTCTGCTGAAAAGAATGGATACAAATATGAGGATATGGAATGAGTATGAATTGGTAAATAGAATTAAAATTAAAAATGAATGTGCGGGAAATGAATAAGGGAAAAATTTTCAAGGGTAGAATTTGGGTCTTTACAATATGGTATCAGAGCATAGTTAATTATGCGGCCTAGGGTATGGCCTTACTTGCTTCTTTGTAACATTTAGTTGATGTTAACTATGTAATTTTGGTGAAATGTTGTATGATTATGTGATGATTTATCTGGTAAAACGTGGTTACTGATGAACAAATGACTGCAGGTAACCATTACTAAAATGTCCTGGAGAAGACGAGGAAAAGGATCAGGTCAGAATGAATTGCTGGCCCAGATTGCGGTCGTGCTGACAAAAATGAATGAGAACTTGCAACATCTAAATCAGAATGCTACACCAAGTCCGAGTTCCCAACCACTAGTTCCGCCTGGACCGGCTGAGTACCGGGGTTTGGAAGAATTCTGCAGGAGGAACCCTAGTCAGTTCCAAAGTGGATTCGCTCCTAATGCTGTCATTGAATGGGTCCAAGGGTTAGAGAGGATCTTCAGAGCCATGAATTGTTCTGATGCTCAGAAGGTGGCATACGCCACTTACATGCTAGTGAAGGAGGTCGAGAATTGGTGGGAGATGACCCGGAGGCAGATGGAGACCGAAGGGCAGATCATCACGTGGGGAACCTTCAAGGGAAAATTCCTCCAGAAATATTTCCCTGCAGACCTGAAAAGGAAGAAGGAGATGGAATTCTTGCAATTAGAGCAAGGAAACATGACAGTGGGGGAGTATTCGGTCAAATTTGAAGAATTGATCTGGTATTGCCCTTATGCTGAACTAGAGTTGGACGGGAGGTCCAAATGTGTGAAATTTGAGATGGGGTTGAGGCCCGAGCTCAGGGTGACATTTGGTCACAAAGAAATTTCTGATTTCCCTACACTAGTGAACAAGTGTAGGATGTATGAGGATAATGTGCGGATGAGGGACACTGCTGCTACAAAAGAGAACCCTCCACGACACTATGGCCCTCAACGGAACTTCTCACACGGAAAAGGGAAGGGCAAAATGTTTCAAGAGGAACGAAAGCCTTACTCTCCTCCAATGGGTAGTCGGAGTCATACTTCGCATGGACTGAAGACTCATGATAATGCCGAAGGGTCATGGTTGAACTCTCCATCTTTGTGCGGCAAATGTGGCCGAACTCATGTCGGTGACTCATGCCCTGAAACGACGCATACCTGTTTGCACTACAAGGAGGTTGGGCATATTAGAAGATATTGTCCTAAGTTACCGCATAGTGTAAATGATGTAAGAGTTGAGTGACCTCGAACTACTGGCAGAGTATTCACCATGTGTGGTGCAGAGGCGTCGGGTGTAGATGGCCTGATTAAAGGTAATTGCATGGTGGCAGGTATTCCCCTTTTAGTGTTGATTCGATTCGGGAGCGACACACTCCTTTCTATCTATTGAATGTGTGGATAGACTGAAATTTCAAATTGAGTTGCCTTTCGACTTGGTCGTATCCACCCCAACTGATGTGCCTGTGGTGGTGTCGACAATGGTGTCTCGATGTCCGGTAGTGGTAAACGGTAGGACTTTTACCGTGGATTTAATCTGCTTACCACTATCCCAATTGGATCTAATTATGGGGATGGACTGGTCGGCGAATCATGTAATGCTTAATTGTGCCGATAAGACTGTGATATTCGGAAATCTAGATGAGATTTTGATGAGGTTAATGACATGAAACCGTTATCGGAAAAGGAAGTCAGAACTTCCTGTAAGGAGGGAGGAGCCGTTGTTTATGTTGTTGGCAATCCTTGGAGGGTATTGAGGAAACCTAAGGTTGAGGATATTCTGATAGTTCGTGAGTTTCCTGAGGTATTTCCTGGTGATATTTCGGATTTACCTCCAGTAAGAGAAGTGGAATTCTCTATTTGATTTGGTACCTGGAATGGGACCCATCTCTATAGCTCCTTATAGGATGGCACCGTTAGAATTGATTGAGTTGAAAAAGCAGGTTGGGGACTTATTGGCCAAGAATTTTATTCGTCCTAGTGTCTCGCCGTGGGGTGCAACTGTTTTGTTGGTTAAGAAGAAGGATGGTAGTATGCGGTTGTGTACTAACTACCGGCAATTGACTAAGGTTACCTATAAGAACAAGTATCCATTGCCTCGGATTGATGACTTGATGGATCAGCTGAGAGGGGCGGTAGTGTTTTTCAAAGATCGATCTTCGGTCGGGTTACCACCAACTTCGTGTGAAATCGGAAGACTTCCTAAGACTGCCTTTAGGACAAGGTATGGACATTTCGAATATTTGGTCATGCCTTTTGGCGTAACGAATGCCCCAGCAATATTTACCTACTACATGAATCGGATTATCCATCCGTATTTGGATTCATTCGTAGTGGTATTTATTGATGACATTCTGGTTTACTCCAAAAGCCGGGAGGAACATTCAGAGCACCTGAGAATTGTCCTAGAACTCTTGAGTAAGAACCAGTTGTACAATAAATTGTCTAAATGTGATTTCTGGTTGGAATTGGTGAACTTTCTCGGACATGTAATATCCAAGGAAGGGGTAGCTGTCGATCCTTCAAAGGTTGAAGCGGTTATGGAATGGGTAGTACCCATGTCGGTTACCGAAATCCGGAGTTTTCTGGGTTTGGCTGGCTATTATCGGAAATTCATTGAAGGATTTTCGAAGTTGGCACTACCATTGACTAAGCTCACTAGGAAAGGAGAACCGTATATGTGGACACTTCGTTGTGAAGAAGCTTTCAGGAGTTGAAACGAAGGTTGACTACTACACCAGTGTTGGTTCTTCCTTGTACCGATAAGGATTTTAGTGTTTATTGTGATGCTTCCAAGCAAGGTTTGGATTGTGTTCTGATGCAGGAAGGGAAAGTTGTTGCCTATGTTTCTCGTCAGTTGAGAACGCACGAGCAAAACTACCCTACTCATGATTTAGAATTGGCTGCAGCAGTCTTTGCTTTAAAAAACTGGAGACACCATCTCTATGGCATAAGGTTTGTGGTGTACAGTGACCACAAGAGTTTGAAATATTTGTTTGATCAAAAGGAGCTGAATATGAGGCAGAGAAGATGGATGGAGTTCCTAAAGGATTATGATTTTGGGTTGCAGTAACCATCCGGGAAAGGCCAATGTAGTGGCCGATGCGCTAAGTCGGAAATCTTTACACATGTCGGCTTTGCTGGTTAGGGAAGAGAAACTGATTGAAGAGTTCAGGGACATGAACTTGGATGTTTAGATAAAGCCTCATGGTATGATTTGGGGGATGCTGAAGGTCACCAACGAACTGTTTGATCAAATCCGAAGTAATGCAATTTGAGGATATCGAGATAATGGCAAAACGGGATTGATGCTAAGTGGCAAGGAAACTGATTTCGCATCAGACCCTAGTGGGATGATGCGTTACAAAGGGAGGGTGTGTGTACCTCTTGATGAGGAATTACAGAAGAGTATTTTGGAGGAGTCCCATAAGAGTAAGATGAGTTTTCACCCGGGGACAACGAAAATGTACCAAAACTTGAAGAAGTTATTTTGGTGGTCTGGATTGAAGAGAGATGTGGCTTCGTATGTCTCGAGTTGTTTGGTATGTCAGAAATCCAAGATTGAGCATCAACGACCAGCGGGAGAGGTACAATCCCTAGAAATTCCCGTTTGGAAGTGGGACAATATCTCCATGGATTTTGTATCTAGTTTTCCGAAGACTCAGAAAGGGTACGACTCGATATGGGTAATAGTGGATCGGTTGAGTAAGTCTGCTCATTTCTTACCGATGAACATGAGATACTCCCTAGAACGATTGGCGAAGCTGTATATCCGAGAAATTGTTCGTTTGCATGGGATACCGTCAAGCATTGTGTCGGATAGGGATCCCCATTTCACTTCAAACTTTTGGACCAGTTTGCAGTCCGCATTGGGAACTAAGTTGAAGTTGAGTTCAGCATATCATCCACAAATGGATGGTCAATCGGAAAGAACAATACAATCATTGGGGGACCTTCTGAGGGCTTGCATCTTGGAACAACCAGGGAGTTGGGATGGCATGTTGCCTCTGATTGAATTTACCTACAACAATAGCTTCCATTCGAGTATTGGAATGGCACACCTTATGAGGCATTGTATGGTAGGAAGTGCCGAACTCCAGTGAGTTGGTTTGAGACTGGGAGGAGAACTTGATATTGGGGCCCAAACTGGTCAAAGAGACGACGGATAAGATCAAGAAAATCTGGGAGAACATGAGGATCGCCCAGAGTTGGTAGAAAAGCTATTACGATAAGAGGCGGAAACCTCTTGAGTTTAACGAGGGAGATCATGTTTTCATGAGAGTAGTCCCGACTACCGGAATAGGTAGAGTGTTGAAGTCTCGTAAGCTGACTACCGGAATATATTGGGTCGTATCAAATACTATAAAGGATTGGGCCGATAGCGTATCGTATTGCTTTACCTCCGTTGTTGTCGAATCTCCACAATGTGTTTCATGTGTCTCAGTTGAAGAAATATGTTGGGGATCCATCTCATGTGGTTGAGTCGGACCAGATAGAGTTGAAGGATAACTTGACTTTTGCGACGTTGCCTGTGAGAATCATGGATACCAGTGTCAAAAGATTGAGAGGCAAAGAGATTCCTTTGGTGAAAGTGTTGTGGAGCCGAGTAGACGATGGGGATGCTACTTGGAAGGTGGAACGTGATATGAGGGAGGATTACCCTCATTTGTTCGAATCGAGCTATGTTTAATTTTCGGGGACGAAAATGTTTATAAGAGGGGGAGGATTGTAACACCCTAAATTTGAGTCTTTAAAATTATAGTATCAGTCTTGGGATTCTCGCTTGAGCGAGGGAGTCTCGCCTGGGAGAGAAAGGCTCACCTGGGAGGGTGAAATCCTTGGACTATACTGGAGGATTCTCGCCTGAGCGAGAATTGTTTCGCCTGGGCGAGAAATGGCATTTTGGGACTGTTGAGACTGTAAGATTCTAGTTTAAGCGAGAATCCCTCGCTTGAGCGAGAGGGTCAGATCTGAATTTTTAAAATAGGCGGGATTTTCTCGCTTGAGCGAGAAAGGGCTCGCTTAAGCGAGAACCCGACGAGACAACATTTAATGAGAAACCCCAAAACACATTTTAGGGTTAAGAAAAGAAGAGAGGTGAGAGAAGAGAGTTTTTCCAAGGGCAAGAAGCTTCAATATTCATCTAAGAGCTTGACAATAGGTAATATAGATTTTTATGTAGTTAAACTTTAAATTATATTCAAAGCTCAATTAAGTACGTAGTTATTGTTATCATTTTAGATTTTTATGGTAATTTCAATATTTTTATTAAAAGTAAAGAGAATATTTTAACAGATTTTATTAAAAAGTAAAGAAAATATATTAATTTAAATTTCCACAACCAATTCTAAAAGTGATCAGTTTCATTTTTTAGGTAACGAATGATTTGATATGATTACACCAACAATTAGAATAATAATATTTGGAAAATGGTCAATTCAAATATTAATACAATTCAATAAATTTTATTTGTGATTCCTTAATTTCAGGAAATGCCTAATATAAATTTAAACTCATTTATTGTTTAATTAAAAAATAAGAAATATGTATAACTCATAATAAATATGTATTCCTTAATTTTAAAAAGAATAAGAGATGTGTATAACATATAATAAATATGTAGTCCATAATATTGCAGTATGAAAATTGTAAAAACGAGAAGTAAAAAAAAAAATTCACAATTTTCTATTTTAATAGTAATTTGAATTTTTTAATAAAAAGTAAAGAAAATATATTTTTATATTTTCACATTTGTATAATATTACACAATTAAGTATGTAGTTATTCACATTTTGTAACCAGTCTATTTTGACTTTAAAGTATTTTCAAAGCTCAATTAAGTATATAGTTATTATTGACATTTTAGATTTTATGATAATTTCATATTTTTAGAAAGTGAAGAAAATATTAATTCAAATTTTAAAACAATTTCTATAAATTTTATTTGTGATTCCTTTATTTTAGACAATGCCTAATATAAATTTATACTGATTAATTGTTTAATTATAAAATAAGTAATAAGAAATATGTATAACTCATAATAAATATGTATTCCTTAATTTTAAAAATAATAAGAGTTATGTATAACTCATAATAGTTATGTAGTCCATAATATTGCAGTATGAAAATTGTAACAACGAAAAGAAGAAGAAAACTATTCTAAATTTTCTACTTTAATAGTAATTTCAATTTTTTATTAAAAAGTAAAGAGGATATATTTTTTTATTTTCACATTATGTATAAGATGACACAATTAGGTAAGTAGTAATTCACATTTTGTAATCAGACAATTTAGACTTTAAAGTATTTTCAAAGCTCAATTAAGTATGTAGTTATTGTTGAAATTTTAGATTTTTATGGTAATTTCAATTTTTTATTAAAAATAAAGAAAATATTAATTCAAAAATAATACAAATTCAATATTTTTTTTGTGATTCCTTAATTTTAGACAATATCTAATATAAATTTATACTCATTTATTGTTTAATTATAAAATAAGTAATCAGAAATATGAATAACTCATAATAAAAATGTATTCCTTAATTTAAAAAGAATAAGAGATATGTAAACTTATGGCTAATTTATTTATAATTTTTAGTTTAGCAAGTACTTTTATATTGTATTTCCCATAAACATAAGCATTTTGCACACTAAGGATTGTTAATAATGCATACCTTGCAATCCTTTTAGATCATAATGCATTATGATTATATTGTTCATAATGCATTTCTTTTGGAACGGGAAACTATGTTAAATTCAGGTTGTGTATATTGATGATGTTGTGAACAATATTATAAGGCTGGATCTGCAATTTTTTGAATTAATGTGAATGTAATGCTTTATATGTTTTTAAACATGATTTGAAGTAAATCAAAATCTTGTCTCATTGGAGCATCTTATTAAAAGGTTGAGATTTTCATTCTACCATCAAATGTAATGCATTAGGATTCAATATAATCACTCAATATATATTATTTTTTATTCGGTATTACTTTTAGAATAAACTAACATATAGGATGAGATAGCAATGGCTTCTAACATGTTGAATAACAATAGGTGAAAAAAATATAAAAATAGCTTCGAATGATAAAATGCTAAAGTACTATAACAAAACAAACTAATTTATTCCAAAATATAATAAAGTAAAAAGTATTGAATTCTTCATCATCATGAGATGAGGGTCCATATCCTCTCCTGTAAATCTTTTCAGTATCGAAGAAGATGTCAACTTATGAGATAATGCTTAACGTCCTACATTATTGTTCTGAGGGTTTAGCATTTTGTAGAGGAAGGGGGGCATTTTGACGTGGTGGGGAATGTTCAGGGTTAGCATTTGCACGTCGAGGTTCACTTGGGAAACGATAATGCATAGTATTACTAGGTTGATTATATACCAAATGACCATATGAACCTTTATATAACACCCTAAATTTAAGTCTTTAAAATTATAGTATCAGTCCTGGGATTCTCGTTGAGCGAGGGATTCTCGCTTGGGCAAGAAAGGCTAACCTGGGAGGGTAAAATCCTGGGCTATACTGAAGGATTCTCGCCTGAGCAAGAATTGGCTCACTTGAGCGAGAGTGGTCTCGCCTGAGCGAGAGCTGGATCGCCTAGGCGAGGAAAAGTGATGTTTTGGACCTGTCGAGGCTGTGTTGTAAGATCCTCGCTTGAGCGAGAGTTCCCTCGCCTGGGCGAGAGGTTCAGATCAGAGTTTTTAAAATAGGCGGGATTTTTTTGCTTGAGCGAGAATGGGCTCGCTTAAGCGAGAACCCGACGAGACAACAATAAATGAAAAACCCCCAAACACATTTTACGGTTAGAAATTGAAGAGAGGTGAGAGAAGAGAGCTTTTCCAAGGGCAAGGAGCTTGGATACTGATCTAAGAGCTTGAGAATAGGTAAAACTGTTGATTCTAACTCTCTTCTTCTCTTTGAAATTCATTTTGGGTGTGTTGGATCTCTTCTCAAAATGTGTAAAACCAAGGAAACTCGCCCTTTTGAGTTATGGTTCGTTTTATGTTGTTTTTATCTTGTAAACTCTTGGTTTAGAGTTGGTATTTCAAGAATGGAAAGGGTTTGTGGGTTGATTCACGAAAACCCCAAAAAACCTAAAAGGAAAATGTGGTTTAAGTGGAAAATGGGTAAAATACTAGAGGTAGAGGATGAGTTTACATTCTAATGTTGAAATATGAGATGAATATGTATGTTTTAGATGGTTGTAAACTTATGATGAAAGTAGTTTAGAAACATTGAAAATATGATGAATATCTTGTATGGTTAAATAATGCAATATAAGTTGTTTATGTGATATTTGGAATAAATGACTAACATTGTGTTATGGTGGGAATGAGGAAAGATCCTAAAGTTTGCGGCGGGTGTCGGTGGAAACTTGTGAAGTTACCAAGAACCAAACCCAACACTCAACGAGGTAAGGATAAGTCTTAACTTATGCATTGTGATAGAAAATGCGTGGATTTCTGGTTGTGGATAATGGATTGAGTTGTAAATCACTTAATTATTATGAGCATATATGGGTATGTTTCTAATACTGAGGGCGTGGATTTACTGTTTATGAATTGAGGAAGTGTTAATGAAAATAAAACTCGTTTTTAGTCGACCATGAATGGTTAGCGACTTTGGCTCAAGTAATGTAGCAAGTTTTGGCTCAAGCGATGTAGCAAGCTTTGGCTCAAGCGATGTAACAAGCTTTGGCTCAAGCGATTGTAACAAGCTTTGGCTCAAGCAATGTATCATGATTTTCAAAAGTATAAACAATCGAAATGGTTTTAAGTGTATTTAACTTTATATTGTTACTTAATCTTATTAAAATGTGGATTAACATACATTGACATTTATTTCCTTAACGACTTACTCCTTTGTGTTTTCTGTGTATGGTCAATGTTAATCCCATTGCAGGTAGGTGGAAGATGTAAGGACGTTTGATTAGGAGCTTAGAGGCTTTTAAAATTTTGAAGTCCTTATATTCATTCTTTTGTAATATGACTAACTGTATTTGATACATGAATATTTGTAACTCTGGATATTCGTGGCTATGGGTATTTTGGAATCCCATAGCTAAATGTATGCGGTAGTTACCGTAATGCCTGAATGAATTATTATTTTATGTTATGCGAATGTGTATGTTATTTTGGTAGTGGGAGATGGGTATGAGCAAGGAAATGAGACTTAACTTAAATTGTTGGTATTTTTATTTAAAAGTCGTAGAAAAATGTATAAAGGATGAATAAAATAAGGAAGAATTTTCAAGGGTAGAATTTGGGTCCTTACAATATGGTATCAGAGCATAGTAAATCCTGCGGCCTAGGATATGGCCTTTCATGCTTTTTTGTAATCGTTATATGTTGAAATTGTTTGATTGTATTAATTGTTAAGTGATTATGTGAACTGTGTTTAGACAAATTCAATTACTGATCAATAAGCAAGTACATGTACTCATGGCAGGAAGAGGAAGAGGGGCAAGTCAGAACGTCCTGAACGATTTATTGGCTCAAACAGTGGCGGCATTGCAGCAGGTCAACGAGAACATGCATAACCTGAACCAGAATCCGACACCAAGCCCGAGCTCACACCCACTAGTTCCACCTGGACCAGTAGAATACCGAGGTTTAGATGAGTTCTACAGGAGGAACCCCAGTCAGTTCCATGGGGGATTTGCTCCTGATGCTGCCATTGAGTGGATCCAAGGGGTGGAGCGGATCTTCAGAGCCATGGATTGTACGGAGGCTCAGAAGTTGGTGTATGCCACTTATATGTTAGTCACGGAGGCCGAGAACTGGTGCGAATTCACTCGGCGCTAAATGGAAGCTGAAGGATGACTGATCTCCTGTGGTACATTCAAGGAGAAATTCCTTCACAAGTACTTTCCTGCTGACTTGAAAAGGAAGAAAGAGATGGAGTTCATGAAATTGGAGCATGGGAACATGTCGGTGGGGACTAAGCGGCCAAGTTTGAAGAATTGGCCCGATTTTCCCCTATGCCGAATTGGAAGTGGACAGAAGGTCCAAGTGTGTCAAGTTCGAATCGGGTTGAAGCCCAAGTTGAAAAGTATGTTTGGGCACCAAGATATTGCCGACTTCCCTACCTTAGTGAACAAGTGTAGGGTGTATGAAGATGATTTGACATCCGATGAAGCGGCGACATCTAAGGCGATTTCTCCCAAACACTTTGGGCCTCAACGGAACTTCTCACATGGAAAGGGGAAGGGAAAGGCGTTTCAAGAGGAACGATAGCCTACTCTCCTCCTATAGGTAATCGAGGCTACACTTCACATGGGCCGAGGACTCATGTCAATGTCGGAGGATCACTGTTGAATTCTCCATCTTTATGCGGCAAATGTGGCCGAACTCATGCTGGTGACTTTTGCCCGGAACTGCACTCATTTGTTTCACTACAAGGAGGTTGGCATGTCAGGATATATTGTCCTAAGCTACAACAAAGTGTGAATGCTGCGAGGGTTGAGCGGACCTCGATCCACTGGCAGAGTGTTCACCATGATTGGTGTAGAGGCATCGGGTGTTAGATAGTCTGATCACAAAGAGTTGAAGGATAACTTGACTTTTTCGACGTTGCCCGTGAGGATCATGGATAGTGTCAAGAGGACTAAGAGGCAAAGAGATTCTTTGGTGAAAGTAACGTGAGCCAAGTAGACGAAGGGATGCTACTTGGGAGGTGGAACGCGATATGAGGGAGGATTACCCTCATCTGTTCGAATCAAGGTATGTTTAATTTTTGGGACGAAAATTCTTATAAGACGGGGAGGATTGTAACACCCTAAATTTAAGTCTTAAAAATTATAGTATTAGTCCTGGGATTCTCACTTGAGCGAGGGATTCTCGCCTGGGCGAGAAAGGCTCACGTGGGAGGGTAAAATCTTGGGCTATACTGAAGGATTCTCGCCTGAGAGAGAGTTGGCTCGCTTGAGCGAGAGTGGTCTCACTGGAGCGAGAACTGGCTCGCCTGGGCTAGAAAAGTGATGTTTTGGACCTGTCGAGGCTGTTGTAATATCCTCGCTTGAGCGAGAGTTACCTCGCTTGGGCGAGAGGGTCAGATCAGAGTTCTTAAATAGGCGGAATTTTCTCACTTGAGCGAGAATGGGCTCGCTGAAGCGAAAACCCGACGAGACAACATTAAATGAAAAACCCCCAAACACATTTTAGGGTTAGAAATTTAAGAGACGTGAGAGAAGAGAGCTTTTCCAAGGGCAAAGAGCTTGGATACTCATCTAAGAGCTTGAGAAGAGGTAATACTCTTGATTCTAACTCTCTTATTCTCTTTGAAATTCATTTTGGGTATGTTGGATCTCTTCTCAAAATGTGTAAAACCATGGAAACCCGCCCTTTTGAGTTATGGTTCATTTTATGTTGATTTTATCTTGTAAACTTTTGGTTTAGAGTTGGTATTTCAAGAATGGAAAGGATTTGTGGGTTGATTCATGAGAACCCCAAAAACCCTAAAAGGAAAATGTGGTTAAAGTGGAAAATGGGTAAAATACTAGAGGTAGAGGATGAGTTTACATTCTAATGTTGAAATATGAGATGAATATGTATGTTTTAGATGGTTGTAAACTTATGATGAAAGTAGTTTAGAAACATTGAAAATATGATGAATATCTTGTATGGTTAAATAGTGCAATATAAGTTGTTTATGTGATATTTGGAATAAATGACTAACATTGTGTTATATGATGGGAATGAGGAAAGATCCTAAAGTTGGCGGTGTCGGTGGAACTTGCGAAGTTACCAAGAACCAAACCCAACACTCATCAAGGTAAGGATAAGTCTTAACTTATGCATTCTGATAGAAAATGCGCGGATTTCTAGTTGTGGATAATGGATTGAGTTGTAAATCACTTAATTATTATGAGCATATATGGGTATGTTTGTAATAATGAGGGCATGGATTTACTGTTTATGAATTAAGGAAGTGTTAATGAAAAGAAAACTCGTTTTTAGCCGACCATGAATGGTTAACGATTTTGGCTCAAGTAATGTAGCAAGCTTTAGCTCAAGCGATTGTAGCAAGATTTGGCTCAAGCGATATAGCAAGCTTTGGCTCATGCGATATAGCAAGCTTTGGCTCAAGCGATTTTAGCAAGCTTTGGCTCAAGCGATGTAGCAAGCTTTGGCTCAAGCGATGTAGCAAGCTTTGGCTCAAGTTATGTAGTACGTTTTCAAAACAAAAGAGAAATCAGTTTTTGCTAACCTTAAGGGGTTTGTAGCGGCTTTGGCTCAAGCAATGTAGAAAACTTTGGCTCAAGTTATGTAGCATGATTTTCAAAAGTATAAACAATGGAAATGGTTTTAAGTGTATTTAACTTTATTTTGTTACTTAATCTTATTAAAATGTGGATTTAATCTTATTAAAATGTGTATTTAACATTGACATTTATTTCGTTAACGACTTACTCCTTTGTGTTTTCTGTGTATGGTCAATGTTAATCCCATTGCGGGTAGGTGGAAGATGTAAGGACATTTGATTAGGAGCTTAGAGGCTTTTAAATTTTTGAAGTCCTTATATTCATTCTTTTGTAATATGACTAACTGTATTTGATACATGAATATTTGTGACTCTAGATATTCGTGGCTATGAGTATTTTGGAATCCCATAGCTAATTGTATGCAATAGTTACTGTAAGGACCCAAATTCTACCCTTGAAATTTTTTCCTTATTTTATTCATCCTTCATACATTTTCCTACGACTTTTAAATAAAGATACTAACAACTCAACTTAAGTCTCATTTCCCTACTCTTATCAATTTCATAACCTCAAAATAACAAACATGTTCGCATAGCCGAAAATCATAATTCATTCATATATCCCGGTAACTACCGCATACAATTAACTCTAAGATTCCAAAATACCCATAGCTACGAATATCCAGAATTACAAATATTCATGTTCAAAATATAGTTAGTCCTATTACAAAAGAATGAGTATAAGGACTTCCAAAAAAAAGAATTAAAAGCCTCTATGCTCCTAATCCAAAACGTCCTTATATCTTCCACCTACCTGCAATGGGATTAACATTGACCATACATAGAAACACAAACAAGTTTGTCGTTAACATAACATAATGTCAGTACACGTTAATCCACATTTTAATAAAGTTAAGTAAAAACTTAGAATTAAATGTACTTAAAACTATTTCCTTCGTTTATACTTTTGAAAGCATGCTCCATAACTTGAGCTAAAGTTTGCTACATTGCTTGAGCCAAAGCTTGCTACATTGCTTGAGCCAAAGCTTGCTACATTGCTTGAGCCAAAGATTGCTTCATTGCTTGAGCCAAAGCTTGCTACATTGCTTGAGCCAAAGCTTGCTACATTATCTTGAAAACTCTTGGTTTAGAGTTAGTATTTCAACAATGGAAAGGATTTGAGGGTTGATTCATGAAAACGCCAAACCCTAAAGTGAAAATGTGGATAAAGTGGAAAATGGGTAAAATGCTAGAGGTAGAAGATGATTGAACCTTCCAATGTTGAAATATGTGATGGATATGTATGTTTTAGATGGTTGTAAACTTATGATGAAAGTAGTTTATAAACATTGAAAATATGATGAATATCTTGTATGGTTGAGTAATGCAATATAAGTTGTTTATGGGATATTTGGAAATAAATGACTGACATTATTGTTATGTGATGGGGATAATGAAAGATCCTAAGGTTGGAGGAGGGTAGCGAAGGAACTTGAAAAGTTACCCAAAACCAACCCCGACACGTACCAAGGTAAGGAGAAGTTATTAATGGTATATGATAATAGAAAATGTGTGGATTTTCTGATTACGTATATGATATGTGTATGATTTGGCCGATGTGGTATAGAGAATGACTTGTCCTAGGTGACATCATGTATGACTTGCCCTATGTGGTATTGTGTATGACTTGCCCTATGTGGTATTGTGTATGACTTTCCCTACGTGGTATTGTGTATGACTTGCCCTATGTGGTAATGGAAAGGTAAACGTACAAGTGGAAAATAATGATTTGAAATGGTATTGATGAATGAGGTGACAAGGTATGGTATAGATGAACGGGTAGATCCAAAGTGTGGGATGTGGTAACATGAGACGGACAATGATGATATGTCGATTTTATCTTTTAACGGCAAGTCTTCTATCAAAACTTTAAAAGTGTGGATTATCGTTTACTAATATTTATTGAATTGATAACTTACTCCTTTGTTGTTGTGTATATCTGTCATGATAATCCCATTGCAGGTAAACGAGGTAGTGAGGATACTCGGTTCGAGGCATGAGGAGCTTAGAACTCGGAATCCTTATTTTGCTTTTTGTTTGATGTAAACTGTTAAATGGATGATTGTAAATCCTAACTAATTTAGTACTACATTTTTGTAATGCTGGATATTAATAGCTATGGGAATTTTGGAATCCCATAGCTAGTCATATGCGGTACTTACCAATAAGGAAATATATGAATTATGTTTTTCTGCCTTATGGGAAATGATCCTAGCATATTACGATAACTGAATCTGAAGTATTGAATGTTGTTTAACGGAAGTAGAGTACAGATGGTAAGAATATCTATATTAAAATGAGAAAAATTTTCAGGGGTAGAAATTGGGATTTTACAATTGGCAGTCCACCAATACATAAATAGTAAATACACACCATCATCATTACAAACATACCCATATATGCTTATAACAATTAAGTGATATACAATTCATTTCGTTATCCATAATCAGAACCATTCACGCATTTTCCATCACAATGCATAAGTTAAAGACTTATCCTTACCTCAGTGAGTGTTGGGTTTGGTTCCTGGTAACTTCGCAAGTTCCACCGACACAGCCGCGAACTTTAGGATCTCTTCTCAAGCTTCTAAATGACTCACAAGCCTTCTTGCTCTTGAAAAAGCCCTGTTCTCTCACTTCTCTCTAGGTTAACCCTCATAAATGTGTTTGGGGTTCCCTATTTAATGTAACAGAGTCGGGTCCTCGCTTAAGCTTCCAAAAATGAGACCACCTCATGTCACCTGTTTATCTGCAATGGGATTATCAATGACAAAAACACAAACACATAAAGGAGTAAGTCATTAATTCAATAAACATCATTATAAGATAATCCACATTAGAAAAGGTTAGTAAAGCACTTTGAAATTCCTTTTCCATGCTACATTACTTGAGCCAAAGTCGCTACACCCCTTAGGGTTAGCTAAAAGCAATTTCTCATCTCTTTTACAAAGAAAACATCCCACATAAACTCGGGTTGAAGTGTTGCCACATAAACTCGGGCCGAAGTGTTGCCACATAAACTCGGGCCGAAGTATTGCCACATAAACTCGGGCCGAAGTGTTGCCACATAAACTCGGGCCGACGTATTGCCACATACACTCGGGCCGAAGTGTTGCCACATAAACTCGGGCCGAAGTGTTGCAACATAAACTCGGGCGGAAGTGTTGCCACATAAACTCTGGCCAAAATGTTGCCAGATAAACTCGAGTTGAAGTGTTGCTACATAACTCGAGCCGAAGTCGCTAACCATTTATGGTCAGCTAAAAATATATTTCCTTTTCATTGATTTCACCATCAATCCTATCCAGTGAATCAACCCAATCCTTACTACAAACATACCCGTATAAGTTTATAATAAATACGTGATTGACCAATTAATCCTTGCACAACCAGAAAATACACACATTTTCCATTTCAAATACACAAATTAAAGACTTATCCTTACCTTGGTGAGTGTTGGGTTGGGTTCTTGGTAACTGCACTAGTTCTACCAACACCGCCGCCAACTCTAGGATCTTTCCCATTGCCACCATACAGCACAATGTTAGTTGTTTATTTCAAATATCACATAAACAACTCATATTGCATTATTTAACCACACAAGATATTTAACACATTTTCCATGTTGCTAAACTACTTTCATCAAAAGTTTACAACATCTAAAGCATATATATTCATCTCATATTTCAACATTAGAAAGCTTATTCATCTTCTACCTCTAGCACTTTACCCATTTTCTTCTTTAACCACATTTCCACTTTAGTGTTTTGGGGTTTTCATGAATCAACCCACAAACCCTCTTCCTTCTTGAAATACTAACTCTATACCAAGAGTTTACAAGATTAAATAACATAAAACGAACCATAACTCAAAAGGGTGAGTTTCCATGGTTTCTCTCATTTTGAGAAGAGATCCAACATACCCAAAACAAGTTTCAAAGGGAAGAAGAGAGTTAGAATCAAGAGATTTACCTCTTCTCAAGCTTCTAAATGACTCACAAGCCTACTTGCTCTTTTAAAGGCTCTCTTCTCTCACTTCTATCTAGGTTAACCCTCATAAATGTGTTTGGGGTCCCCTATTTAATGCAACAGTGTCAGGTCCTCGTTTGAGCGATCCCTTTCTCGCTCAAACGAGAAAATCCCGCCTATTTTAAAAACTCAGATCTGACCCTCTCGCTCAAGCGAGAATCTTACAGCCTCGACAGGTCCAAAACATCAATTTTCTCGCTTAGGCGAGCCAACCCTCGCTCAGGCGAGAATCCTCTAGTATAGCCCAGGAATTCACCCTTCCAGTAGAACCTTTCTCGCTCAAGCGAGCCACTCTCGCTCAGGCGAGAATCCTACAGTATAGCACAAGATTTCACCCTCCTAGGTGAGCCTTTCTCGCCCAGGCGAGAATACCTCGCTCAAGCGAGAATCTCAGGACTGATACTATAATTTTTAAAGATGTAAATTAAGGGTGTTACATCTCACCCAGAAGAGGGAACTCTCGCCCAGGTGAGGCATCTCTCGCTCAAGCGAGGATCTTACAACCTCGACAACTCCAAAATATCACATTTCATCGCCCAGGCGAGCCAATCTCTCGCTCAGGCGAGACCACTCTCGCTCAAGCGAGCCAACTCTCGCTCAGGCGAGAATCCTTCCCTAAAGCCCAGGATTTCACCCTCCCAGTTGAGCCTTCCTTGCCCAGGCGAGCCAACTTTCGCTCAGGCGAGACCACTCTCGCTCAAGCGAGCCAACCCTCGCTCAGGCGAGAATCCTTCAGTATAGCCCAGGATTTCACCCTCCCAGGTGATCCTTTCTCGCCCAGGCAAGAATCCGTCGCTCAAGCGAGAATCCCAAGACTGATACTATAATTTTAAAAACTTAAATTTAGGGTGGTACAATCCTCCCCCTCTTATAAGATTTTTCGTCCCCGAAAATTAAACATACCTCGATTCGAACAAATGACGGTAATCCTCCCTCATATCACGTTCCACCTCCCAAGTAGCATCCCCTTCATCTACTTGGCTCGACAGTACTTTCACCAATGGAATCTCTTTGCCTCTTAGCCTCTTAGCCTCTTGACACTGGTATTCATGATCTTCATGGGTAACGTCGAAAAAGTCAAGTTATCCTTCAACTCTATCCGATCAGACTCAACCACATGAGATGGGTCTCCAACATACTTCCTTAACTGAGACACATGAAACACATTGTGAAGGTTCGACAACAACGGAGGCAAATCAATCTAATATGCTACCAGCCCAATCCTTTTCAATACTTGATACGGTCCAATAAATCTCGGAGTCAGCTTGTGAGACTTCAACACTCTACCAATTCCGGTAGTCGGGGCTACTATCATGAAAACATGATCTCCCTCATTAAACTCAAGTGGTTTCCGCCTCTTATCGTAATAGCTTTTCTGCCAACTTTGGGCGATCCTCATATTCTCCCGGATTTTCTTCATCTTTTCCGTCGTCTCTTGGACCAGCTCGGACCCCAATATCAAGTTCTCCCCAGTCTCAAACCAACTCACTGGACTTCGGCACATCCTACCATACAACTCTTCATAAGGTTCCATTCCAATACTCGAATGGAAGCTATTGTTGTAGGTAAATTCAATCAGAGGCAACATGCCATCCCAACTCCATGGTTATTCCAAGACACAACCCCTCAGAAGATCTTCTAATGACTGTATTGTTCTTTCAGATTGACCGTCCGTTTGTGAATGATAAGCTGAACTCAACTTCAACTTAGTTCCCAATGCGGACTGCAAACTAGTCCAAAAGTTGGAAGTGAAACTAGGATCCCTATCCGATATAATGCTCGACAGTATCCCATGCAAAAGAACTATTTCCCGGATGTACAGTTCTGCAATCGCTCCAAAGAATACCTCATGTTCATCGGCAGAAAGTGTGCAGATTTAGTTAACCGATCCACCATCACCCATATCGAATCATACCCTTTCTGAGTCTTTGGAAAACCCGATACAAAATCCATGGAGATACTATCCCATTTCCCAAATGGGAATTTCTGGGGATTGTAGTTCTCCCGCTGGCCGTTGATGCTCAATCTTGGCTTTCTGACAGACAAGACAGCTCGAGACATACAAAGCTACATCATTTTTCAGCCCAGACTGTAACACCCCAAATTTACCCTCTTTGAAATTAGGTAACAGTCCTGAAGAATGGGGCATACTACCAGATTCTCGCTTGAGCGAGAGGATCTCGCCCAAGCGAGAGGATCAGAGTTTTGAAATTGGAAATTCTAGGAGTCTCGCCCATGCGAGGAATGGGTCGCTTGAGCGAGAGAAAACCTGGGCAGGCTGTGAGATTCTCGCTTGAGCGAGAGAATCTCGCCCAGGCGAGAGAGCCCGTGTCTGGAACATTAAAATATTGTGGGTTTCTCGCCCAAGCGAGATATTCTCGCTCGGGCGAGAGTGCCCAGCTATAAAAGAAAATAAACGGGTTTCACAAACCCTAATCTTCATTTTCTTTTCTCCCATTTCACTCCCAACGGCGGCTCCCCATAGATTCCGACTCATTCCTCCTCTAAACCTCAAAAACACATCAAAACCTCTTCCTCTTGCTTCTTAATGGAACATTAGAGAGCTTTGGAGAGGAAAAAGCAACAATGGAGGTTGAAAGAGATGGAGGGATATGGAGCTCTTTGCGGATCCATGGAGCTTACGCAACCTAAGGTGAGGGAGAAGACCATTGTGGTCTTAGAGTACTTCATTAGAGTCATCATCTCTGATTTCCCTCAAAAATCGGAGCATATTAACGGATAGAAACTCTCTTGGGAGTTTGTGGTCCATGTGAGAGTCTTTATTTAACATGAGGATGTATTAGCCATAAAAGTGGAGATATATGTGTGGGGAAAACCATTTATTTAGGTAAAACGCTATATGCTCATTTATGGTAATACACCGTCATTAAAGATGGTTCTAACGTTAATGTGTATATGATGAAGGATATCTTATGCGTGGTTTGTTTATGATAATGGTTACGTTGTGTGATAATGATGGTGTGTGAGATATTTATGGTCATAAACATAAATGAGTATGTTGTGAGTGGTTGATTGTTATAAACATGTATGGGTGTGTTGTAACAATGAATGTGTGATTAGTTGTTAATGTGTTAAAATGGATATGAGTATGTTGTGAGTTGTGGATTGTTATAAACCTATATGGGTGTGCATGTAATGATGACTGTGTGATAAGTTGTTAAGGTGTTAAAATGGATAAGGGTATGTTTGTGACAATGAATGTGTTGTACGCTATTTATGGTGATAAAACAATGAGATGTCTTGCGTTGATTGTGATGACATGGATGTGAGTGTAATGGGGAATTACTCGACCTGCCCTATGTGGTATGGGGAATTACTCGACCTGCCCGATGTGGTATGGGGAATTATTCGACCTTCTCGATGTGGTATGGGGAATGAACTCGACCTGCCCGATGTGGTATGGGGAATAAACTCGACCTTCCCGATGTGGTATGGGGAATGAACTCGACCTTCCTGATGTGGTATGGGGAATGAACTCGACCTGCCCAATGTGGTATGGGGATTACTCGACATGCCCGATGTGGTAGAGGATTATTTGTACGGTGCAAAATTGTTGAAAGAGAATCAAGGGTAAATTACTACGGAATGTGAATGATGTGAAAAGTGTATATTCGGAATGAAAATCATATGCATGCCATAAGATATATATTATGGGATATATATCTTATAGGGTGAATATGAACGATGAGAAATGCGTATGTTTGGATGAATAAAATATGCACACTATAGCACATATATATTATGGGATGTATGTGTACTATAGGGTAAATATGGATGATATGAGATGAATAAAATATGCACACTATAGAACATATATATTATGGGATGTATATGTACTATAGGGTGAATATGGATAATATGTGTTGATTGATGTATGTTTATCATGATTGATGTTAGATGTGTGTGGTTTTAATACTTTAATGTTATTACTCCATGTAAATCCACGCTACGGTCGCCGTAGTTGGTTCTTACTCCCTCTGTCTTTCCTTGTATGTGTTATGTATTTGAGTTCAGGTCGTGGCGGTAGCGCATCGGATGCTTACGGAGGAGAGTACATGTTTGAGTAGTTGCTTTATGTTCTCAATGTTGTAATTGAATAATGCATGTAATATAGAGAGTATGTTAAAAGGGATTTTATGTATGAGTGACTCTCTCCTAATTGTATAGTTAGGATATTAAACGATGTAAAAATGGGAGTTTTATTGAGAATGAATAATTGTATTTAAATTCTGTAATTAAAAGGAAATGAAATGACATGTTTCAAATGAAGTGAACGATTGATTGTTTCCGCACCTGAAAGAGGAATTGAACTTATATATATATTTAATCAAGTTTTCCAAATCGTTCGAGTAATGTCTTTTAAAAGTAATCACTTCTTTTACTTGAACAAGGTTTTAAAAAGAATTTTTTGATTACGAAAATCGGGTTCTTACACAGACCACCAAAACAGCTTTTTCAAATCTTGGTACATCTTTTTCAAATCTTGGTACATCTTTGTAGTCCCCGGGTGAAAACTCATTTTACTCTTGTGTGACTCCACAAAAATATTCTTTCACAATTCTACATCATGAGGCACACACTCTCCCACTAGGGTCCAATGTGAAATCAGTTTCCTTACCACTCGGCATTAAATCCCGTTTTAGCCATTAGCTCACTATCCTCCACTTGCATTACCCGGATTTGACCGAACAGTTCATTTGTGACCTTAAGCATATGCAACAACCTTCCCTTCTTGCATCAACACACAACCCAAACCTTGCTTGGATGCATCGCAATACACACTGAAATCCCGATCAGTACAAGGAAGAACCAACACTGGCGAAGTCTCTACACCCCTTAGGGTTAGCTAAAAACAAATTCTCATCTCTTTTATAAAGAAAACATGCCGCGTAAACTCGGGCTGAAGTGTTGCTATATAAACTCGAGCCGAAGTCGCTACACCCCTTAGGGTTAGCTAAAAACAAATTCTCATCTCTTTTATAAAGAAAACATGCCGCGTAAACTCGGGCTGAAGTGTTGCTACATAAACTCGAGCCGAAGTCGCTACACGCCTTAGGGTTAGCTAAAAACAAATTCTCATATCTTTTATAAAGAAAACATGCCGCTTAAACTCGGGCTGAAGTGTTGCTACATAAACTCGAGCCGAAGTCGCTACACCCCTTAGGGTTAGCTAAAAAACAAATTCTCATCTCTTTTATAAAGAAAACATGCCGTGTAAACTCGGGCTGAAGTGTTACTACATAAACTCGAGCCGAAGTCGCTACACCCCTTAGGGTTAGCTAAAAACAAATTATCATCTCTTTTATAAAGACAACATGCCGCGTAAACTCGGGCTGAAGTGTTGCTACATAAACTCGAGCCGAAGTCGCTACACCCCTTAGGGTTAGCTAAAAAAAATTCTCATCTCTTTTATAAAGAAAACATGCCGCTTAAACTCGGGCTGAAGTGTTGCTACATAAACTCGAGCCGAAGTCGCTACACCCCTTAGGGTTTGCTAAAAAACAAATTCTCATGTCTTTTATAAAGAAAACATGCCGCATAAACTCGGGCTGAAGTGTTGCCTCGTAAACTCGGGCCGAAGTGTTGCCTCGTAAACTCGGGCCGAAGTGTTGCCTCGTAAACTCGGGCCGAAGTGTTGCCTCGTAAACTCGGGCCGAAGTGTTGCCTCGTAAACTCGGGCCGAAGTCGCTAAATATTTATGGTCGGCTAAAAATATATTTTCTTTTCATTGAATTCGCCATTAATCATTTCCCGTAAATCCACGCCATCTTTAGTATAAACACACCCATATATGTTTATATTAACTACGTGATTTACAATATGATTATTGCATGACCAGAAAACGCACACGTTTTCCATCTTCCGTAAATCTACGCCTACTTTAGTATAAACACACCCATATATGTTTATACTAAATGCGCAATTTACAACTTATTCATTTCATAACCAGAAAATACCCACATTTTCCTTTTCCGTAAATCTACGTCATCTTTAATATAAACACACCCATATATGTTTATACTAAATGCGTAATTTACAACTTAATCTTTGCATAACCAGAAAATACACATTTTCTATTTCAAATGCAAAATTAAAGACTTATCCTTACCTTGGTGAGTATTGGGGTTCGGTTCTTGGCAACTTCTCTAGTTCTACCAACACCACCTCCAACCTTAGGATCTTTCCTCATCCCACCAATAACAACAATGTTAGTCATTTATTCCAAATATCACATAAACAACTTATTTTTCATCATTTAATCATACAAAATATTCATCATCAATATTCAACCATCTAAAACATGCATAACATCTCATATTTCAATATTTCCAAAACTACTTCAATACAAGTTTCTAAATATCAAAGCATACATGTTCATCTCGTATAACAACATCAAAGCACTACTCATTATCCACATCTAACATTTCATCTCTTTCTCTTTATACTTATATTCTCATTTTGGGGGTTTTTGGGGGTTTTTCATGAATAACCCATAAAACTTTCCATTCATCAAATACCAACTCTAAACCAAGAGTTTACAGGATAAAAACAACATAAAACGAACCATAACTCTAAAGAATGAGTTTCCATGGTTTCTCATGTTTTGAAAATAAATCCAACGTACCCAAAACAAGTTAGAGAGGAAGAAGAAGAGTTAGTAACAAGAGGTTTACCTCTTCTCAAGCTCCAAGATGAGTCCTAAGGCTCCTTGCTCTTGAAAAGCTCTCCTCTCTCTCTTCTCTTCGAAGTTCTAACCTAAAATGTGTTTTGGGTTTCTATTTTATAGACACTGCGATAAGTGTAATCGATTACAAGTATAGTGTAATCGATTACACTGTGTAAATTACAGAGGCATCGTCGCTATGTAATCGATTACCAAAATGGTGTAATCGATTACATTAATACGATGTAATCGATTACCAGAAGTGTGTAATCGATTACATTAATTCGATGTAATCGATTACCAGAAGTGTGTAATCGATTACACAATGTAAATTACAGAGGCATCGTCGCTATGTAATCGATTACCAACATGGTGTAATCGATTACATTGTGTCAGATGTACATATCTGATGCTTTTAATACGTTGTAATCGATTACGAGTGTAGTGTAATCGATTACAAAATGTAAAATACACATATCTGATGCTTTTATCAGCATGTAATCGATTACTAGGACTGTGTAATCGATTACATCATGCTAAATACAATTATCTGATGCTTTTATTAGCATGTAATCGATTACGAGGACTGTGTAATCGATTACACTGCCCAAAATTGCCATTTCTCGCCGAGGCGAGACAACTCTCGCTCAGGCGAGAATCCTCCAGTATAGCCCAGGATTTCACCCTCTCAGGTGATCCTTTCTCGCTCAGGCGAGAATCTCTCGCTCAAGCGAGACTTCCAGAACTGATACTCTAATTTTTAAAGACTAAAATCCGGGGTGTTACAATCCTCCCCCTCTTATAAGAATTTTCGTCGCCGAAAATTAAACATGCCTCGGAAATAATATCATCACCTAGACCTTAGGCACAAGGATACTCCACCAAAATCATAATCGATTATCTACTCCATTAAGATCGCTTAATCAGTCACTAAGGGCATACACCACTAAACCGTGACATCACCCACCAATTCATGAATTAATTCATCAATGTCCAAATATTAAGGTGTCAGCCTTTAATAACTCGAGTGCCATGGGAACTAATCCATAATTCAGGCTAAGGAATTTCCCTATATCCATCAAGAACCATAGATCTCTAGCACTTATCCATCTATCAATCCTAACATACGTTAGGAATTCTGATAACACTCTCGAACTTCAGCGAATGGGAAACTCCTTATCCCATATCTATCTAAATGCATCTTTTAACATCCATCATACACTAGCTAGTTTCATCTCCACTCGAGAATCTAGCACAATTTCCTTTTACTCGATCTACAAAATACATACACAATAGGACTCTTAGTGTCTCATCCATTGTACACAATCAAACTATCCAGTAATTGTCTAATTACATCAAATATTTCTACCATCAAATGTTATCGTCTAAAGAAATTACCAATTTCTAGCCTTCACCGAAACCATAAAACCATTTATTCACACCAAAACTAGGTATTCCGTTACCAATCGGCAAGCACAAGTCGACCAACACTCAACCTACAACTTGCGTTCGGTATGGTCACTCCAATTCCGTCAGCAAAATAAACTTATTAACCCACTCGCATTATGATCAGAAATACATGGACGTCCTTTATCAATAAATTTTCCTAACAACTTCATACTTATCCCGAGATGGTTGCTAAATTTCAGAATCCTCCAACATGATACTAAATCATTACTTAGCCACAAGCTATGTTTCACCCAAAAATGATTTTCGAAAACGGTTTGAATCTACGACTCATGGCAACTACGTCGTGAAACAAGGTTCGCACACTCATTTCAACGCAACCCAAAACTTCTTCTCTCCTATGGTTACACCACACCCATACACCGCAATTTCTGACGTTCACGAAACAACAACCACTTTTGCCGGTACACATTCAACGCATACAATTGCGGAACACCACCACTATTTCATGCGTTGCCAATGTCCTACCGCTAAAGAACCGGTCATTCGAGACCAAAAGTTTCACAACTAATAAAATGGATTCATCACATCGACGGGGTAAGTAACTTAACTATCCGCTTTTTCTCGACTATCAGTATACTCCTTCCCCCTTAGCATACACATACATATCAATGCATACTCAATTTTTACATCTTCACTTCAACAAGTACACACAGTTAAACACAACACGATTTTGCTGACCGCTAGTCCATTTCCAGGATTAAATCCAACTGGGACATCATCGCGCATATCAACACTATAGTAAACGTTCTACCATTTACCCCAACCGTACACTGAGACACTCCCGATCAAAAATAAGTTTTTGAGGTTCAACATCCCCGCACATAATTTGGTGTTCACTACCAATATACATTTGCTATGGCGAGTACTCCTCTTTAACAAAAATCAAATTTTATAGACCAAAAGCTTCATGCACAAGAATCAAAATAACTTTTTCATAATTCATCCATCAAGGTACAATTAACCAAGCATTAGTACATAATCTCGAAAGATGTTTTCCCCATTGTCATACAGAACATGTTATGCACCAATTCTTCATTTCATTCACAGAAGAAAATCCACTTTCCAAGAAAAATACATAGTTCTTTCAAATCTTAATATCTTGAAATACTAACGAGTTCTTAAATACCCTCTCGTGACAGTTACTGAATAAACACCGATCCCTTTTTCGAAGGGGAATTCTGACTCTCTTAACCGACATTGGCCCCATACCACTAGCATGGTCAGAGACCTTGCACAGATCCCCAACCGCTACAACCCTGTCAGCGCTATTCAATCATAACATGTTTTGCCGACAATCAGTTCATCCCCAGAATTATATCTAACTGGGATAACGACAAGCAGACTGAGTCTATGGTAAATATCACACCTTTTACCACAACCGGACTCTAGAACATAAACGTCGACACCACCACCAGCACAAAGATTGGGGTCGACGTGACCAAGTCGGAAGTAATGACTCAGTTTACAATCTCAGTCGGTTTTCACATTTAACATATATGAGGGAGTGTGTCGCTCCCGAATCAACAACACTAAACAAGGAATACCTGTCACCATGCGTTTACCTCTCGCCGGATCATCAACACCCGATGTCCCTGCGCCACTTGGGGTAACCATCCGACCGTGGTCCCTTGCGTCCCCAGCATGCATGACATTAGATCTCCGATCCAGCTTAGGACAGAGAGCCTGGACCTGGAGCCACGCTCCGATTCAAATTTCGTAAGTTTTCATTCATGCCCTGAAGCACCTCTAACATCTGTGCCAAGAGATCATCGGAAGTATTTTGGCTCGTTTCTCTTCCACTTTCAGCCATGCGTACCTGCACTCACGTACTTGTCAGTAGACTAATTTTATAACCAGACAAGCATCACATAAACACACAACCGTCAATGCTAACCAAGCAGTTCAAGCACATAAAGATCACAAAGAAGCATGTAAGGCCATATCCTAGGCCGCAGGATTAACTATGCTCTGATACCATATTGTAACGACCCGATTTTATACCCTTGAAAATTTTTCATTCATTTTAATCATTTTGCATGCATTTTCCTACACTTACTATCATACTTTCAAATTCCATAATCACCTACACTTGATTTGACAGAAAAACATAATTCATATTCGTAATGTCTCACGGATAATGAGACCCCATAAGTATAGTTCTCCGAAATAACCATACACCCAGTTACAACTATTCGACTAATAGTTAGCTATGATTACAATCATTTAAATCTGCAAGTAGTCATTTAAGATACAAAAACATAAATAGTGAATTCGAAGTCTAAAGCTCCTAAAGCTCCCGACCTAGCATACTTCATTCATCTATTTACCTGCAATGGGATTATCAATGACAAAAGTACAAAACACACAAAGGAGTAAGTTGTTAATTCAATAAACGTCATTATAAGATAATCCACATTAGAAAAAGGGTTAGTAAACCATTTCCAAAATTCATTTTGTCTTGCTGCATTACTTGAGCCAAAGTCACTACACCCTCAGGGTTAGCTAAAGCAGATTCTCATCCTTTTTACCAATAAAACACGCCCCATAAACTCGGGCCGAAGTGTTGCTACATAAACTCGAGCCGAAGTCGCTACACCCCTTAGGGTTAGCTAAAAACAAATTCTCATCTCTTTTATAAAGAAAACATGCCGCGTAAACTCGGGCTGAAGTGTTGCTACATAAACTCGAGCCGAAGTCGCTACACCCCTTAGGGTTAGCTAAAATCAAATTCTCATCTCTTTTATAAAGAAAACATGTTGCGTAAACTCGGGCTGAAGTGTTGCTACATAAACTCGAGCCGAAGTCGCTACACCCCTTAGGGTTAGCTAAAAAACAAATTCTCATCTCTTTCATAAAGAAAACATGATTATTGCACGCCATCTTTAGTATAAATAGACCCATATATGTTTATACTAACTACGTGATTTACAATATGATTATTGCATGACCAGAAAACGCACACGTTTTCCATCTTTCGTAAATCTACGCCTACTATAGTATAAACACACCCATATATGTTTATACTAAATGCGCAATTTACAACTTATTCATTTCATAACCAGAAAATACCCACATTTTCCTTTTCCGTAAATCTACGTCATCTTTAATATAAACACACCCATATATGTTTATACTAAATGCGTAATTTACAACTTAATCTTTGCATAACCAGAAAATACACATTTTCTATTTCAAATGCAAAATTAAAGACTTATCCTTACCTTGGTGAGTATTGGACTTCGGTTCTTGGCAACTTCTCTAGTTCTACCGACACCACCTCCAACCTTAGGATCTTTCCTCATCCCACCAATAACAACAATGTTAGTCATTTATTCCAAATATCACATAAACAACTTATTTTGCATCATTTAATCATTCAAAATATTCATCATCAATATTCAACCATCTAAAACATGCATAACATCTCATATTTCAATATTTCCAAAACTACTTCAATACAAGTTTCTAAATATCAAAGCATACATGTTCATCTCATATAACAACATCAAAGCACTACTCATTATCCACATCTAACATTTCATGTCTTTCTCTTTATACTTATATTCTCATTTTGGGGGTTTTTGGGGGTTTTTCATGAATAACCCATAAAACTTTCCATTCATCAAATACCAACTCTAAACCAAGAGTTTACAAGATAAAAACAACATAAAACGAACCATAACTCTAAAGAATAAGTTTCCATGGTTTCTCATGTTTTGAAAATAAATCCAACGTACCCAAAACAAGTTAGAGAGGAAGAAGAAGAATTAGTAACAAGAGGTTTACCTCTTCTCAAGCTCCAAGATGAGTCCTAAGGCTCCTTGCTCTTGAAAAGCTCTCCTCTCTCTCTTCTCTTCGAAGTTCTAACCTAAAATGTGTTTTGGGTTTCTATTTTATAGACACTGCGATAAGTGTAATCGATTACAAGTATAGTGTAATCGATTACACTGTGTAAATTACAGAGACATCGTCGCTATGTAATCGATTACCAACATGGTGTAATCGATTACATTAATACGATGTAATCGATTACCAGAAGTGTGTAATCGATTACATTAATACGATGTAATCGATTACCAGAAGTGTGTAATCGATTACACAATGTAAATTATAGAGGCATCGTCGCTATGTAATCGATTACCAATATGGTGTAATCGATTACATTGTGTCAGATGTACATATCTGATGCTTTTAATATGTTGTAATCGATTACGAGTGTAGTGTAATCGATTACAAAATGTAAAATACACATATCTGATGCTTTTATCAGCATGTAATCGATTACCAGGACTGTGTAATCGATTACATCATGCAAAATACAAATATCTGATGCTTTTATCAGCATGTAATCGATTACGAGGACTGTGTAATCGATTACACTGCCCAAAAATTGCCATTTCTCGCCGAGGCGAGACAACTCTCGCTCAGGCGAGAATCCTCCAGTATAGCCCAGGATTTCACCCTCCTAGGTGATCCTTTCTCGCTCAGGCGAGAATCTCTCGCTTAAGCGAGACTTCCAGAACTGATACTCTAATTTCTAAAGACTAAAATTCGGGGTGTTACAGTTTCTCATTTAATACAACTCGTCGGCTTCTCGATTAAGCGAGCCCTTTCTTGCTCAAGCGAGAAAATCCCGCCTATTTTTAAAAAATCAGAACTGACCCTCTCGCTCAAGCTAGAATCTCACAGTATCAACAGTCCCAAAATGCCATTTCTCGCCCAGGCGAGATAACTCTCGCTCAGGCGAGAATCCTCCAATATATCCTAGGTGAGCCTTTCTCGCCCAGGTGAGAATCTCTCGCTCAAGCGAGGATCCCAAGACTAATACTATAATTTTAAAGATTCAAATTTAGGGTGTTACAATCCTCCCCCTCTTATAAGAAATTTCATCCCCGAAAATTAAACATACCTCGATTTGAACAAATGAGGGTAATCCTCCCTCATGTCACGTTCCATCTCCCAAGTAGCATCCCCTTCGTCTACTTGGCTGCACAATACTTTCACTAAAGGAATCTCTTTGCCTCTTAGTCTCTTGATACTGGTATCCATGATCCTCATGGGCAATGTCGAAAAGGTCAAGTTATCCTTCAACTCTATCTGATCAGATTCTACCACATGAGATGGATCTCCCACATACTTCCTTAAATGAGACACATGAAAGACATTATGAAGGTTTGACAACAACGGAGGCAAAGCAATCCGATATGCTACCGGCCCAATCCTTTTCAATACTTGATATGGTCCAATAAATCTCGGAGTCAGCTTGCGAGATTTCAACACTCTACCAATTTAGGTAGTCGGGACTATTCTCATGAAAACATGATCTCCCTCATTAAACTCAAGAGCTTTCCGCCTCTTATCGTAATAGCTTTTCTGTCGACTATGTGCGATCCTCATGTTCTCTCGGATTTTCTTGATCTTATCCGTAGTCTCTTGGACCAGCTCGGGCCCCAATATCAAGTTCTCTCCACTCTCAAACCAACTCACTGGAGTTCGGCACTTCCTACCATACAACGCCTCATAAGGTGCCATTCCAATACTCGAATGGAAGCTATTGTTGTAAGTAAATTCAATCAGAGGCAACATGCCATCCCAACTCCCCGGTTGTTCCAAGACACAAGCCCTGAGAAGATCTTCCAACGACTGTATAGTTCTTTCCGATTGACCGTCCGTTTGTGGATGATAAGCTGAACTTAACTTCAACTTAGTACCCAATGCGGACTGCAAACTAGTCCAAAAGTTAGAAGTAAAATGAGGATCCCTATCCGATATAATGCTCGACGGTATCCCATGCAAACGAACTATTTCCCGGATATACAGTTCTGCCAATTGCTCCAAAGAGTATCTGTAACGACCCGATTTTCTACCCTTGAAAAGTTTTCGTTTATTTTAATCATTTCTTACATACAGTCGTCACCTTCATTGAAAACTCTCAAGTATCATTTTCGAAAATACTCTTTACCCTATTTTCTTATCATACAAATTTATGTTGCGGAAAAACATAATTCATTCAAATAGCATTTACCACATACAACCAGTTATGGGTCTCCCAAGGTTATAAAGCCCATAACTACACATATCCGTATTGATCTAAACGGATTTACAGTCATCCCATAATACTAATAAATCAACTACAACGTCACTTAGCAATACAGACAAGCGAATAATTAAACACAAAAGCTTCCTAATTGAGCTTCATCCTCAAAATCCTTCATTTACCTACGATGAGATTATTATAAACAACACACAAAACAAAAGGGAGTAAGTCATTAGTTTAAAAACTAACATCACATGATAATCCACATATCAAATACGATTAAACTTTAATATAGATTATAAACGCAATTACGTAAATGCAAACATTCATCTCTTCTTTCGTTCATTTCTACGTTATCCATATTCATCCTATAGAATATATATCCCATAATATATATTCTATAGCATGCATATTATGTTCATTCGAAGCATCGTTCTTCTCATTATTCATATCCACACTATAGTATATATATATCCCATACTATATATCTTATAGCATGTATATTACTTTTATCCTTAACGTCTTCATTTCCAACATTCATATTCACCCTATAGTATATATATCCCATAATATATATCCTATAGCATGCATATGACTTTCGCTCTTAACGTCCTCGTTTCTCATATGTCGTATTCATCCTTAATCGTATTCACCGAGTTCTTTCACAACTATAATCTCCTACCACCTCGGGTAGATCCAATTACATCTCCATACCACATCGGGTAGGTCTAGTTCACCATCCATACCACATCGGGCAGGTCTAGTTCATCATCCATACCACATCGGGCAGGTCTAGTTCATCATCCATACCACATCGGGCAGGTCTAGTTCATCATCCATACCACATCGGGCAGGTCTAGTTTATCAGCCATACCACATCGGGCTGGTCTAGTTCATCATCCATACCACATCGGGAAGGTCTAGTTCATCATCCATACCACATCGGGCAGGTCTACTGTTATATTCCATACCACATCGGGTAGGTCTAGTTATACTCCATACCACATCGGGCAGGTCTAGTTATACTCCATACCACATCGGGAAGGTCTAGTTATACTCCATACCACATCGGGCAGGTCTAGTTATACTCCATACCACATCGGGTAGGTCTAGTATTATATTCCATACCACATCGGGTAGGTCTAGTGTTATGCTCCATACCACATCGGGTAGGTCTAGTGTTATACTCAATACCACATCGGGTAGGTGTAGTTATAATCCATACCACATCGGGTAGGTCTAGTTCACAATTCTTCACTACCATTCCCGGTAGGAGAACAATAACAGTCCACTACCACTCCGGGTAGGACACAACAACAGTCCGCTACCACTCCGGGTAGGACACGATAACAGTCCGCTACTATTTAAGGTAGGACACAATAACAGTCTACTACCACTCCGGGTAGGACACAACAAACAGTTCACTACCACTCCGGGTAGGACACAACAAACAGTTCACTACCACTCCGGGTAGGACACAATAACAGTCAACCACTATCTCTTCGAGTAGGGTAACCACAATAAACCACTACCTATTCGGGTAGGGTAACAACAATCAAACTTACAACACATTACCTCATTCACATACCTCATTCACATCAGTGAGTATAAATTAGAGCCACTTATCCCTTACCTCAGTGAGTTTTGGGAATCGGTTCCGAGTAACTTTAAAAGTCTCCTCCGCGATTTCCTCCAACCTTAGGATCTCTTCTCAAGCTCCACCAATAACAACAATGTTAGTCATTTATTCCAAATATCACATAAACAACTTATTTTGCATCATTTAATCATACAAAATATTCATCATCAATATTCAACCATCTAAAACATGCATAACATCTCATATTTCAATATTTCCAAAACTACTTCAATACAAGTTTCTAAATATCAAAGCATACATGTTCATCTCATATAACAACATTAAAGCACTACTCATTATCCACATCTAACATTTCATCTCTTTCTCTTTATACTCATATTCTCATTTTGGGGGTTTTTCATGAATAACCCATAAAACTTTCCATTCATCAAATACCAACTCTAAACCAAGAGTTTACAAGATAAAAACAACATAAAACGAACCATAACTCTAAAGGATGAGTTTCCATGGTTTCTCATGTTTTGAAAATGAATCCAACATACCCAAAACAAGTTAGAGAGGTAGAAGAAGAGTTAGTAACAAGAGGTTTACCTCTTCTCAAGCTCCAAGATGAGTCCTAAGGCTCCTTGCTCTTGAAAAGCTCTCCTTTCTCTCTTCTCTTCGAAGTTCTAACCCAAAAATGTGTTTTGGGTTTCTATTTTATAGACACTGCGATAAGTGTAATCGATTACAAGTATAGTGTAATCGATTACACTGTGTAAATTATAGAGGCATCGTCGCTATGTAATCGATTACCAACATGGTGTAATCGATTACATTAATACGATGTAATCGATTACCATAAGTGTGTAATCGATTACACAGTGTAAATTACAAAGGCATCGTCGCGATGTAATCGATTACCAACATGGTGTAATCGATTACAAACATGGTGTAATCGATTACATTGTGTCAGATGTACATATCTGATGCTTTTAATCATCATGTAATCGATTACCAGGACTGTGTAATCGATTACACTGTGTCAGATGCACAGGTCTGATTAGTTTATCAGCATGTAATCAATTACCAGGAGTGTGTAATCGATTACACCGTGTCAATAGCCCAAAATTGCCATTTCTCGCCTAGGCGAGACAACTCTCGCTCAGGCGAGAATCCTCCAGTATAGTCCAGGATTTCACCCTCCCAGGTGATCCTTTCTCGCTCAGGCGAGAATCTCTCGATCAAGCGAGGCTTCCAGGACTGATACTATAATTTTAAAGATTAAAATTTGGGGTGTTACAATATCTCATGTTCATAGGTAGAAAGTGTGCAGATTTCGTTAACCGATCCACTATCACCCATATCGAATCATATCCTCTCTGAGTTTTAGGGAAGCCCGATACAAAATCCATGGAGATACTATCCCACTTCCACACAGGAATTTCTTTGGATTGTAACTCTCTCGCCGGTCGCTGGTGCTCAATTTTGGCTTTCTGACACACTAAACAACTCGAGACATACGAAGCCACATCCCTCTTCAACCCTGACCACCAAAATAGCTTCTTCAAATCTTGGTATATTTTGGTAGTTCCCGGGTGAAAACTCATCTTGCTCTTATGAGACTATGCTAAGATACTTTTCCGTAATTCCTCATCACGAGGCACACACTCTCCCTTTATAACGCAGCATTCCACTAGTGTCCGATGTGAAACCAGTTTCCTTGCCACTTAGCATCAAATCTTGTTTGGCTATTATCTCGATATCTTCAACTTGTAATACTCGGATTTGATCAAACAGTTCGTTGGTGACCTTCAGCATTCCCAAAATCATACCATGAGGCTTTACCTGAACATCCAAGTTCATATCTCTGAACTCTTCAATCAGTTTCCCCTCCCTAACCATCAAAGCCAACATGTGTAAAGATTTCCGGCTTAGCGCATCGGCCACTACATTGGTCTTTCCCGGATGGTACTGCAATCCAAAATCATAATCCTTTAGAAATTCCATCCACCTTCGTTGTCTCATATTCAATTCCTTTTGATCAAACAGGTACTTTAAACTTTTGTGGTCGCTTTATACCTCAAATCTCACGCCATAAAGATGGTGCATCCAGATTTTTAAGGCAAAGACCCCTACAGCTAATTCCAAGTCATGGGTAGGGTAGTTTTGCTCATGCGTCCTTAATTGTCGAGAAGCATAGGCAACAACCTTCCCTTCTTGCATCAACACACAACCTAAGCCTTGCTTAGAATCATCACAATACACACTGAAGTCCCGATCAGTACAAGGAAGAACCAAAACTGGCGTCGTAGTCAACCTTCGTTTCAACTCTTGAAAACTTTCTTCACATCGAAGTGTCCACACATACGGTGCCCCTTTCCTAGTGAGTTTTCTCAATGGTAGAGCCAACTTCGAAAATCCCTCAATGAATTTCCGATAATACCCCGCCAAACCCAGAAAGCTCCTGATCTCAGTGACTGATTTGGGCACCGCCCATTCCATAACCGCTTCAACCTTTGAAGGATCTACTATCACTCCTTCCTTGGATATCAAATGTCCAAGAAAGTTTACCGATTCCAACCAGAATTCACATTTTGACAGCTTCGCATGCAACCGATTCTTACTAAGAAGTTCTAGCACAACCTTCAAGTGCTCAACATGCTCATCTCGGCTTTTGGAGTAAACCAAAATGTCATCAATAAATACCACTACGAATGAATCTAAATACGGATGAAAAATCCGATTCATGTAGTCGGTAAATATTGCTGGGGCATTCGTTACACCAAAAGGCATGACCAAGTATTCAAAATGTCCATACCTTGTCCTAAAAGTAGTTTTAGGAATGTCTTCCGACTTCACAAGAAGTTGGTGGTATCCTGACCGAAGATCAATCTTTGAAAACACTACTGCCCCTCTCAGCTGATCCATCAAGTCATCAATCCGAGGCAATGGGTTCTTGTTCTTAATAGTAACCTTGTTCAACTGTCGGTAGTCAGTAGACAACCGCATACTACCATCCTTCTTCTTGACCAACAAAATCGGCGCACCCCACGGCGAGACACTAGGACGGATAAACTTCTTGGCCAATAAGTCCTCAACCTGCTTTTTCAACTCCGTCAATTCTAACGGTGACATCCTATAAGGAGCTATAGAGATGGGTCCCGTTCCAGGTACCAAATCAATAGAGAATTCCACTTCTCTTACCGGTGATAACTCCGGAATATCTCCAGCAAATACCTCAGGAAACTCACGAACTATCGGAATCTCCTCAACCCCAGGTTTCTCAATACCCTCCAAGGATGCCAACAACATAAACACGGCTCCTCCCTCCTTACAGGAAGTCCTGAATATCACGGTTCTTTCGGCACAATTAAGCATTACATGATTCACCGACAACCAGTCCATCCCCAGAATTAGGTCAACCTGGGATAGTGGTAAGCAGATTAAATCCACGGTAAAAGTCTTACCGTTTAACACTACCAGACATCGAGACACCACTGTCGACACCACCACAGGCACATTAGTTGGGGTGGATACGACTAAGTCGAAAGGCAACGACTCAGTTTGCAAATTCAGTTTATTCACGCAGTCAAAAGATACAAAGGAGTGTGTCGCTCCCGAATCAAACAACACTAAAAGCGGAATACCTGCCACCGTGCAGTTACCTTGGATCAGACCATCAACCTCTGATGCCTCCGCACCACTCATGGTAAACACCCTACTAGTGTTTCTGGGTCTCCTGGCATTTCCACCATTTGTCCTCTGGTCAAGTTTAGGACAAAACCTCTTCACGTGCCCTTGCACTCCACGGTAGAAACACCCATTTCCAAATCTAGGACAAATGCTACCCATGTGTCTCCGATTACACTTACTGCACAAAGGGTAGGAGTTATGAGACGATCCTCCGGTAGTAGTAGAGGCGGTTGGTCCTTGGAAACCTTGGTTGCGATGGTTGTTGGGCGGAGCATAAGGTCATCGGTCATGACTCATCCTCTCTTTACCTTTCCCTTCACAATGTGGCGTTGGGGGCCATAGTTTCGTGGAGGGTTCCCTTTACAAGCAGCAACATCCCTCATCCGCACATTATCCTCATGCATTCTACACTTGTTCACTAGTGTAGGAAAATCAGCAATTTCTTTGTGACCAAACGTCACCCTAAGCTCGGGCTTCAACCCCATCTCAAACTTCACACATTTGGACCTCCTGTCCAACTCTAGTTTAGCATAAGGGAAATATCGGATCAATTCTTCAAATTTGGCCGAATACTCCCCCACCATCATGTTTCTTTGCTCTAATTGCAAGAATTTCATCTTCTTCTTCCTTTTCAGGTTTGCAGGAAAATATTTCTGGAGGAATTTTCCCATGAAGGTTCCCCACGTGATGATCTGCCCTTCGATCTCCATCTGCCTTCGGATCATCTCGCACCAGTTCTCGGCCTCCTTCACTAGCATGTAAGTGGCCTAAGGCACCTTCTGAGCATCAGAGCAATTCATGGCTCTAAAGATCCTCTCTAATCCTTGGACCCATTCAATGGCCGCATTAGGGGCGAATCCTCCTTGGAACTGGCTGGGATTCCTTCTACAGAATTCATCCAGACCTCTATACTCAGCCGGACCGGGTGGAACCAAAGGGTGTGAACTCGGGCTTGGTGTCGCATTCAGATTCAAGTGCTGCAAGTACTCGTTAACGTTTGTCAACACTACCGCAATCTGGGCCAATAATTCGTTCTGACCCGATCCTCTTCCTCGTCCTTGAAAGTGTGCATGTCAAGAGGAACACTTTGGAAAGCTCTCCTTATATGTCTTGGTTTTGATGAGGACAACTTGTGCTAATAAGAGCTTGAAGATCATCAACAAATCAACATGCTTAAGCCTTCCGATTGGTACCTTGCTTAGAATAGACTAGTTTAGGTTGAGTCCAAGGCTTAAGTCACCTAATACATATCTCAATTGCATAAATCTTTTAAATCTTTTTCATCTTGAGATATGTCATTCATAATATGTTCATGCATCATATAAATACATGTACATGTGCATTCTAGGCATAATCTAAGTATTAAACATGTATGAATTTAAGTGCATAACATATTTGAATTGTTTTTACACATGAAAGAATGCTGTTAATCGATTATCACATAGGTTAATCGATTAATCTAACTGTTTGCACAGTGTAATCGATTACAACAAAGGTTAATCGATTAATCTAACATTTTTGTGAAGCTTAATCGATTAAAGCTGTCGTTAATCGATTAACTGGGCATTAAAATCAATTCTTTATAAACTGCATTTTCAGAATTGATCTCATAAGTTGCATGCTAAATTTTTTAGAGAGTTAGAGCATTTTTTTCGTGTTAATTGTTGCATCTAGTTGTAAATGCATTTGTGAGCTTAGAAAAGAGAGAATTCTATGCTTTAGGATTGAGTGCTTTTCATGATACATTTCTCATCTTTTCTTATCACATGTTCTTGCATTTTTACACGATTCTTGATTAGATGTTTACATATTATGCATTCTGTTTTTTCACTAATACATTTTCATACTGCATGAGCTTGTATTAGGTGATTAGAGTAAAGCCTTATCTTGTTAGATATAAGTCTTGTTATAGCTTAAGTTTACTCTGTATTGTTTTGTTTGAAAAAGTGTTGTAATTGTGGGAATCTCAAGGTGTCATATCACCAAGAGATTGAGTGTGTCTTCACTGAGTGTTAGACTTAGGGATAAGTAAAGAACAAGGTTCTTGGCTGGGGCTACGCCGAAAGAAAGGTTTTCTTTGTCGGTAGGAAGGGAGTCAAACCATAGAATAGGTTTCTTTTTTATCTTGTAAGTGTCTAATTGTTGTAATTGGATAGTGTGTATGTAATTAACATTCATTCAATTATAGTGAAGAAAAATCTCCCAAATCAGCCGGGAGGCCTGGATGTAGTTTGCGGTGGACAAGCAAACGAACCAGGATAAAATTCTTGTTGCAGGACTTTTTCTATCTCTCTCTCTCTTTATTGCATTTGATCGATTAATATTTAATTGATAATCTGTTTCTGTACTGTATTGTTTTTACTCTGATAAATTCCGTAAGCTTGGCATAATCGTTTCGTTATCAATTAATTGTCGCGCAAGATATTGTACTTGCATCTGCTTACTGTCACGGTTTAATCGATTAAGTGTGGTGTGTTAATCGATTACTTCAGTCTGTTAATCGATTAAGTGGACTGTGTTGAAAGTGTTAATTGATTACCCTGTTTCGTTAATCGATTAATCAAGGTGTTTTTCAGCATTAAGTGTTGTTTTTTGAAAAGCGGACATTCTAACCGCTACACCTATTCAACCCCCCCCCCCCTTCTAGGTGTATTGTAACCACTGATACCTAACAAGTGGTATCAGAGCTAGTGCGAAGTGCTAGCTCAACCGCGTATTCGTGATCCTTAGGGAAAAAGGAATGGGTTCGTCAAACCCATTTGGTGGTGATGGTTCATCCATTAATCGACCACCTATATTCAGTGGTGAAGGGTATGCCTACTGGAAAGTCCGCATGCAAATTTTTATTGAAGCCATAGACTCGGATATTTGGGAATCCGTAGTCAACGGCCCTTTTGTTCCACAGCATCTTGTGGACAATGAACCTAAAGACAAGCCTAAAAGTCTATGGACCGATGATGAGCGCAAAAAGGTGCAGCATAACCTACGCGCCAAAAATATCATCACATCGGCCCTATCCTATGATGATTTCTTTAGAGTATCGCAGTGCCAAAATGCAAAAGAAATGTGGGACACTTTACAAGTGACTCATGAAGGCACTAGCGAAGTCAAGCGCACTAGATTAAATGCGCTTACCCATGAGTATGAGTTATTTCGCATGTTACCTAGTGAATCAATCTGTGATATGCAAAAGCGATTTACTCATATTGTTAATCATTTAGTTGCTCTAGATAAATCTTTGCCAGAGGTGAACTAACTAATAAAGTTTTGCGTTGTCTTGACAGGAAATGGCAACCAAAAGTAACTGCAATTGTTGAATCCAAAGACTTGGATTCTATGCCTCTAGCTACACTATTTGGAAAACTTCAAGAGCACGAAATGGAATTGGGGCGCTTGACTATGCACGAAGATTCAGATCGGAAAAAGAAAAACATCACATTGAAGGCCACGACCTCCAAATCAAAAGAAGATAAAGATGATGATGAATCTGACTCCGATCTAGATGATGAAACTATGAATCTCCTTGTTCGAAAATTTAGTAAATTCATCAAAAGAAAAGGAGGATTCAAGAAGTTTCAGAAGAAAGAAGCGAAAGAGTCAACCAACAAAGGCAAGAACAACAAAGATCGCTTCACTTGCCATGAGTGTGGAAAAGCCGGACATATGAGATTTCAATGTCCTACCTATCTGAAAAAGGTTGATTCAGAGAAGAGCACTCCCAGGGAATTCAAATCCAAGAAAGCTTACATTGTATGGGATGTACCTGAGGAGGAAACAACATCAAGCACTTCTAGTGAGCAGGAGTCAGCGAAGTTGTGTCTGATGGTCAAATCTGACAACAATGGCAACTCAGACTCACATGAGGATAATAATGAGGTATATTCTGACACCTCATCCACTTCGGATGACTTACCCTCTTATGAAGTCTTATATAATGCTTATGTTGAGTTACATGAGGAACTAAAGAAATTGGCTAGAATAAATGTTGATAAGAAAAGGGAAATCCTTAGAAATGAGAAAAAATTAAGCCAATTACAAAAAGAAGTAGATGAATTAAAATTAGAAAATGAAACCTTAGATCTCATCTATTCTTGTAACACATGTGACTGCTCTGCTAATAATTTATGTCAAAAGCATGTATGTGAGACTTGCGAGATTTTGCAAGAAGACAATCTTAAACTAAAAGAAAAACTCGAACGTCTCACAAACAGTAAACATCAATTAGACACTCTGCTCAGTCAAACAAGAAACGTTGGTGATCGTACTGGTCTAGGTTATACTCGCTCAGCTAAGAACAAGAGACCATATAGAAAACTAGTAGTTCATACTAAGAATAAAAATCATAAGCGCTCTCCTACATGTTTTTATTGTAATACGTATGGTCATACTTCTTACTCTTGTTACATTAGAAAATATGGTATACCTAGCGGAGTTTATGTATGGATAAAGAAGGGAGATAATTCCCTAATCACTAACAGAAAAGGACCCAACATAATTTGGGTACCTGAGAAAAGCAGGTGATCTATTTTGCAGGTATGTCTTCGAACACAAGGACAAAAATGGTATTTAGACAGTGGATGTTCGAGACATATGACAGGTGACAGATCAAATTTCCTGGATCTATCACTTAAAGGAAAAGGATACGTCACGTACGGAGACAACAACAAGGGAAAGATACTTGGCACCGGAACAGTTGGTAACTCATCTCATACTCAAATTGAAAATGTTCTGTATGTTGAAGGACTAGAACATAATCTTCTGAGTATAAGTCAACTCTGTGACAAAGGTAATCGAGTATCTTTCGATTCTGACTGTTGCATCATTCGTGACATTTTATCTAATAATGTTAAATTTGTTGGTCATCGTATAAATAATATTTACATGGTTAACTTGGATGATGTCACCACATTATTTTCAAAATGTTTTATTTCTAAAGAAGATGACATCTGGCTCTGGCACAGACGCGTTGCACACATCCATATAAAACATCTAGATAAATTATCATCAAACCAACTAGTTGAGGGGCTACCAAAACTAAATTTTAAAACTAAAGAGATTTGTGACACTTGTCAAAAGTGTAAACAAACCAAAAACTCTTTCAAAAACAAAAATGTGATATCCACTTCAAGACCTTTGGAGTTACTCCATATGGACTTGTTTGGACCATCACAAATCATGAGTTTTGGTGGTAGCTACTATGCTCTAGTTATTGTTGATGATTTCTCTCGTTTTACATGGACATTATTTTTATCTGCTAAAAGCGACGCTTTCAACTCTTTTAAAAATCTTGCCAAGCAAATCCAAAATCAACTTAACCTGAAAATAGTATATATACGAAGTGATCACGGGGGAGAATTTGAGAACTTTCAGTTCGACAAATTATGTGATAAGCATGGCATTATGCATCAGTTCTCTGCTCCTCGCACTCCACAACAAAATGGAGTTGTTGAAAGGAAAAATCGTGTGCTAGAAGAATTAGCGAGAACCATGCTCAATGAAAGTAATACCCCCAAATATTTCTGGGCAGATGCAGTTCATACTGCATGTTATGTTATAAATCGAGTACTGTTAAGGCCTAATTTGAATAAAACTCCTTATGAACTATTAAAAGGCCGTAAACCAAACATATCCCATCTTCACGCTTTCGGTTGCAAATATTTTATATTAAATAATGGAAAGCGGGCTTTAGGAAAATTTGATTCAAAAGCCGATGAGGGAATATTTTTGGGATACTCGATTCATAGCAAAGCGTTCAGAATTTTTAATAAATATTCTATGCAAGTTGAAGAGTCTATCCATGTACAGTTTGATGAATCTTCTCCAAAAGAGAAGAGAAAGGTCGTATCTGATGATGTTGTAGGTGCTTTGGAAGAAGCATACTCAAAGAACATGGATAATGAAGAAGCAACCAATGAAGAATGTCAAAACAAATCTCAGGAGCATTCAGATATGCCAGTTGTGTGGAAAACCAAGAAAGCTCACCCGATCGACAAAGTAATAGGTGACATATCTACGGGAGTGGTAACCCGTAGTTCCTTCAGATATGCCACTGATCTTTTGTAACTTTGTAGCTTTTGTATCTCAAATTGAGCCTAAGACCATTGATGAGGCCATTGAGGATGTGCACTGGGGTATAGCTATGCAAGAAGAGCTAAACCAGTTCGAACGTAATAATGTTTGGGACTTGGTCCCTAAACCTAAAGATCATCCTGTGATTGGTACTCGATGGGTCTTCAGAAACAAGCTTGATGAATCAGGCTTGATCATTCGAAATAAAGCACGATTGGTGGCCAAAGGCTACGAAGGTATCAATTATGACGAAACCTATGCCCCTGTAGCCAGATTAGAGGCCATCAGGATGCTACTTTCCTTTGCATCAATTATGAACTTCAAATTATTTCAAATGGACGTAAAAAGCGCCTTCCTGAATGGCTATATTCAAGAAGAAGTTTATGTTAACCAACCGCCTGGTTTGGAAAATTTTAAATATCCGAACCATGTTTATAAACTTAAAAAGGCATTCTATGGTCTCAAACAAGCTCCTAGAGCTTGGTATGATAGACTTAGTACCTTTCTTTTAGAAAAAGGGTTCGAAAGAGGCTTGGTTGACACAACGCTTTTTATTCGTAAATCAGAAAACTCTGTATTACTTGTGCAAATCTATGTAGATGACATAATCTTTGGATCTACTAATGATATTTTGTGTAAAGATTTTTCTGAGATGATGCAGGGGGAGTTCGAAATGTCTATGATGGGAGAACTCACATTCTTTCTAGGACTTCAGATAAAGCAACTAGAAAGTGGGATTTTCATCCATCAGACAAAATATTGCAAAGAGCTGCTCAAGAAATTTGAGATGAACAATTGTAAGGAAGCTTCCACTCCTATGGCATCTGCTTGCTACCTAGATAAGGACGAAAAAGGAAAAGCAATAGAGGTAACAAAGTATCGAGGAATTATTGGGTCTTTACTTTACTTAACTGCAAGTCGACCTGATATCATGTTTAGCGTATGCATGTGTGCGAGATTTCAATCATCTCCTAAAGAATCACATCTTAAAACCGTTAAAAGAATCATGAGATACTTAAAAGGAACAACTAACATGGGATTATGGTATCCTCGGGATGCCTCATTATCCTTGGTAGGTTATTCCGATTCCGATTTCGCCGGATGTAAATTGGATCGGAAAAGCACTAGTGGTACCTGTCATTTGTTGGGGAGTTCATTAGTAGCATGGCACAGCAAAAAGCAAGCTTGTGTTGCTTTGTCCACCGTCGAAGCGGAATACATTGCCGCTGGTGTGTGTTGCGCTCAAATCCTTTGGATGAAGCAGCAACTCAAGGACTATGGTCTTAAAATTGAAAAGATCCCTATTAAATGCGATAATACAAGTGCCATAAACCTTTCCAAGAATCCCGTCTTGCATTCTAGAACTAAGCATATAGAAATTAGACATCATTTTCTGCGTGATCATGTACAAAAAGGTGACTGCGTTCTTGAATTTGTTGAAACTTCTAAACAATTAGCAGATATTTTCACCAAGCCCCTTCCCAGGGATACCTTCTTTGTTCTAAGGAGAGAACTTGGAATTCTTGATGAACAATATCTTGATTAAAATTGTTTAGCTGTTTATATCTTCGTCTAGTTTCTCTATGTCTATGTTTCTTTAGCGTTTCGATATTTGTTATAATGCAAAAGTATGTCTCTTGATTATTTTTTTGTGATTCTGAATGTTTCAATAAATTTGTCACAATACATACAACAGCCTTAAAAAGTTGAAACCATTTTACTGCCTGAAAATCTTTTTTTTACCATGTGTAATCGATTACACTTGTTGTTAATCGATTACCCGGGCATCAGTTGCTTGAAAATTCGAAATGTTACTATGAGTAATCGATTACACTGTCTGTTAATCGATTACCTGGGCATCAGTTCTTTAAAAAATTCGAAAATTTTACACTGGTTAATCGATTAAACCTGCCCGTTAATCGATTAAAACCAGTTTTATAAAGGCAAACAGTAGCTCGGTTTCACACTTTCTTTGGCATGTTTCACTTTCTCGTTTATGCCTTGAGTTTCTAAAATCTATAACAAAACTCTTTGGATTTAGATGTTGTTATGGATTCTAGTCTCTCTGTTGTGTGCCTCTTTCATGTTTTTAATTGACGTTTTCTGGTTATATGGCTGCTAAACATTGTTACTCTTTATGCTACTTTTTATAATTATGTCGAATAGCCTACTCTGTTTATGTGTATGGTTCTTGATCGTATGAGATTTTCTACTTTGATATAGTTAATCTTGTATGCCATTCATTTTACTTGTTTGGCTATTTCTGTTGTATAAACTTGCGCATTTGTTTAATCCTCTTTAACGTAAAACAGGTTAATTGTTAAATCCCAAATTAACTCATTAACTGTGTTTTATGCATTACTCATATCTCTGCCTCTTCTTTGACCTGAGTTATCTTTTTGATAATGTCAAAAGGGGGAGAAAGGTTGTTTTGTTGTTTTCTGATTGTGCAGGTTGATCGTAATAACAGCTTCCGATATTTGCGCATCATATCAACCTTGCCAACACAATCTTCAAGCTATTTTCATCACAGCTGTTACATTTGATGTGGAGTTTGTCATCATCAAAAAGGGGGAGATTGAAAGTGTGCATGTCAAGAGGAACACTTTGGAAAGCTCTCCTTATATGTCTTGGTTTTGATGAGGACAACTTGTGCTAATAAGAGCTTGAAGATCATGAACAAATCAACATGCTTAAGCCTTCCGATTGGTACCTTGCTTAGACTAGACTAGTTTAGGTTGAGTCCAAGGCTTAAGTCACCTAATACATATCTCAATTGCATAAATCTTTTAAATCTTTTTCATCTTGAGATATGTCATTCATAATATGTTCATGCATCATATAAATACATGTACATGTGCATTCTAGGCATAATCTAAGTATTAAACATGTATGAATTTAAGTGCATACCATATTTGAATTGTTTTTACACATGAAAGAATGCTGTTAATCGATTATCACATAGGTTAATCGATTAATCTAACTGTTTGCACAGTGTAATCGATTACAACAAAGGTTAATCGATTAATCTAACATTTTTGTGAAGCTTAATCGATTAAAGCTGTCGTTAATCGATTAACTGGGCATTAAAATCAATTCTTTATAAACTGCATTTTCAGAATTGATCTCATAAGTTGCATGCTAAATTTTTTAGAGAGTTAGAGCATTTTTTTCGTGTTAATTGTTGCATCTAGTTGTAAATGCATTTGTGAGCTTAGAAAAGAGAGAATTCTATGCTTTAGGATTGAGTGCTTTTCATGATACATTTCTCATCTTTTCTTATCACATGTTCTTGCATTTTTACACGATTCTTGATTAGATGTTTACATATTATGCATTCTGTTTTTTCACTAATACATTTTCATACTGCATGAGCTTGTATTAGGTGATTAGAGTAAAGCCTTATCTTGTTAGATATAAGTCTTGTTATAGCTTAAGTTTACTCTGTATTGTTTTGTTTGAAAAAGTGTTGTAATTGTGGGAATCTCAAGGTGTCATATCACCAAGAGATTGAGTGTGTCTTCACTGAGTGTTAGACTTAGGGATAAGTAAAGAACAAGGTTCTTGGCTGGGGCTACGCCGAAAGAAAGGTTTTCTTTGTCGGTAGGAAGGGAGTCAAACCATAGAATAGGTTTCTTTTTTATCTTGTAAGTGTCTAATTGTTGTAATTGGATAGTGTGTATGTAATTAACATTCATTCAATTATAGTGAAGAAAAATCTCCCAAATCAGCCGGGAGGCCTGGATGTAGTTTGCGGTGGACAAGCAAACGAACCAGGATAAAATTCTTGTTGCAGGACTTTTTCTATCCCTTTCTCTCTTTATTGCATTTGATCGATTAATTTGTTCAGTAGATTTAATTGATAATCTGTTTCTGTACTGTATTGTTTTTACTCTGATAAATTCTGTAAGCTTGGCATAATCGTTTCGTTATCAATTAACTGTCGCGCAAGAAATTGTACTTGCATCTGCTTACTGTCACGGTTTAATCGATTAAGTGTGGTGTGTTAATCGATTACTTCAGTCTGTTAATCGATTAAGTGGACTGTGTTGAAAGTGTTAATCGATTACCCTGTTTCGTTAATCGATTAATCAAGGTGTTTTTTCAGCATTAAGTGTTTTTTTCGAAAAGCGGACATTCTAACCGCTACACCTATTCAACCCCCCCCCCCCCCCCCCCCCCCCCCCTTCTAGGTGTATTGTAACCACTGATACCTAATAGTCCTCTTCCAGACATTTTAATAACGGGTACCTGCACTCATTTGTTCATCAGTAACCACGTTTTACTAGATAAATCATCACATAAATTATGTATTGCTAAACTATGTTGATTGAGGAACATTTCTCCACATTGATTGCATTGTGCATCCCACACCATGATTATTATTAATCCTCAATTTTCTAATTTGTACTTAGAGATTGTTTATGCATTCTTGAGTTACTTAGCGATGTATTTATAACATATCATGTTTTATGTTTACTTGTTGCAAATCTCTAAAGAGATACAATTATTAAGTGAAGTAAATAGTAAATTAGAAACATGGTAATTATTAAGTCATTTGAAGTTATTTTTATGTATCATTTGTAAATAATTAGTAATTTCAAGAAAAGTAAAGAATTAGTAATTTCAAATAAATGTAAAGAATTATATGTAGTCCATAATATTGCAGTATGAAAATAGTAACAATAAGAAGAAAACAAAATATTCAAAACTTTCTATTTGAAGTGTAATTTCAATTTTTGAAAAAAGTAAAGAAATTTTTTATTTTTTTTATTTTCACATTGTGCACTTATTGAAACATGACAATTCCAACGGTGTAATAATATAATTTCATAATATTAGAATTTAAAAAATAGAACTATAACCTTGAAATTATAACCAAAATAATTTATAAATTCTAATATATGCGTGTGATTTTAAATTTCCCCTACAAATTTTAAAAGTGATCATTTGCAATTTTTAGGTAATGAATGATTTGATATGATTACACCTAAAATTAGAATAGTAATATTACGAAAATGGTTAATTCAAATATTAATACAATTTCAGTAAGTTTTATTTGTGATTCCTTAATTTCAGGAAATATAATAAAATAAGTAATAAGAAAAGTTATTTATACTCATGATTACGCCTAATATAAATTTATACTCATTTATTGTTTAATTATAAAATAAGTAATAAGAAATATGTATAACTCGTAATAAATTTGTATTCCTTAATTTTAAAAAGAATAACAGATATGTATAACTCAAAATAATTATGTAGTCCATAATATTGCAGTATGAAAATAGTAACAATGAGAATAAAAAAATACTGAAAATGTTGTATTTGAATAGTAATTTAAATTTTTTATTAAAAAGTGAAGAAAATATATTTTTTTATTTTCACATTTGTATAATATGACACAAATAAGTATGTAGTTATTCACATTTTGTAACCAGTCAATTTAGACATTAAATTATTTTCAAAGCACAATTAAGTATGTAGTTATTGTTATCATTTTAGATTTTTATGGTAATTTCAATTTTTTTATTAAAAAGTAAAGAGAATATTTTGAAAGTTTTTACTAAAAAGTAAAGAAAATATATTATTTTAAATTTCCACAACCAATTCTAAAAGTGATTAGTTTCAATTTTTAGGTAATGAATGATTTGATATGATTACACCGACAATTAGAATAATAATATTAGGAAAATGGTTAATTCACATATTAATACAATTTCAATAAATTTTATTTGTGATTCCTTAATTTCAGGAAATGCCTAATATAAATTTATACTCATTTATTGTTTAATTACAAAATACGAAATATGTATAACTCATAATAAATATGTATTTCTTAATTTCAATAAATTATATTTGTGATTCCTTTATTTTAGACAATGCCTAATATAAATTTATACTCATTTTTTGTTTAATTATAAAATAAGTAATAAGAAATATGTATAACTCATAATAAATATGTATTCCTTATTTGTAAAAAGAATAAGATATATATAACTCATAATAGTTCTGTAGTCCATAATATTGCAGTATGAAAATAGTAACAACCAAAAGAAGAAGAAAACTATTCTAAATTTTCTACTTTAATAGTAATATCAATTTTTTTATTAAAAAAGTAAAGAGGATATATTTTTTTTATTTTCACATTATGTATAAGATGACACAATTATGTATGTAGTTATTCAAATTTTTTAATCGGTCAAATTAGACTTTAAGGTATTTTCAAAGCTTAATTAAGTATGTTGTTATTGTTGACATTTTATATTTTTATGGTAATTTCAATTTTTTATTAAAAGTAAAGAAAACATTAATTCAAAAATTAATACAATTTCAATAAAAAAATTGTGATTCCTTAATTTTAGACAATGTCTAATATAAATTTATACTAATTTATTGTTTAATTATAAAATAAGTAATCAAAAATATGTATAACTCATAATAAAAATGTATTCCTTAATTTTAAAAAGAATAAGATATATGTTAACTTATGGCTAATTTATTAATAATTTTTAGTTTAGCAAGTACTTTTATATTGTATTTCCCATAAACACAAGCATTTTGCACACTACAGATTGGTCATAATGCATACCTTGCAATTCTTTTAGATCATAATACATTATGATTATATTGTTCATAATGCATTTCTTTTGGATCGGGAAACTATGTTAAATTCAGGTTGTGTATGTTGATGATGTTGTGAACAATATTATAAGGCTGGATCTGCAATTTTTTGAATTAATGTGAATGTAATGCTTTATATGTTTTTAAACATGATTTGAAGTAAATCAAAATCTTGTCTCATTGGAGCATCTTATTAAAAGGTTGAGATTTTCATTCTACCATCAAATGTAATGCATTAGGATTCAATATAATCACTCAATATATATTATTTTTCAGTAAGTATTACTTTTAGAATAAACTAACATATAGGATGAGATAGCAATGGCTTCTAACATGCTGAATAACAATAGGTGAAAAAATATAAAACTAGCTTTCGAATGATAAAATGCTAAAGTACTATAACAAAACAAACTAATTTATTCCAAAATATAATAAAGTAAAAAGTATTGAATTCTTCATCATCAAGAGATGAGGGTCCATATCCTCTCCTGTAAATCTTTTCAGTATTGAAGAAGATGTCAACTTATCAAAAAATGCTTAACGTCCTGCATTATTGTTCCGAGGTTTAGCATTTTGTGGAGGAAGGGGGGCATTTTGACGTGGTGGAGAATGTCCAGGGTTAGCATTTGCACGTCGAGGTTTGTAAGGACCCAATTTATACCCTAAAATTTTCGTCAGTTTATTTTTAAACATACAAACAATAATAATTAACTCTCCTTATAACTAACTCCATGAGTTTCCTTTCCTTTTAATTATAATTCAACTTCAACATTAAAGGACTAAACTACTCAAGTATTTTTGGGGTTCAAAACCCTGAAACTTTACATTCTATTTAAAAGGGACTCCGTCCCCACATGTTTAGCGATAATTCACCAAATCAAGAGAAACTGGGTTACAGATTAAATGGTTCAGGTAATAGGTACAATTACATGCATAATGCAAAACAGCATGTCACTATCACCATTACACCCAAACTAGAAAGAGCTACACTAACACCCCTCCTGGTTCTACTAATCCTTTGCTTTACCTGTGCACAGAATATCACCAATGGCACCATCAAGAAAACAAAAGGGAGTAAGATAACAAATTCAAGATAATCAGTATGGATACATCGGAATAAGATGATTATATTACAAACAAATACATAATCATTTCAACATGGCAACCCTTCCTCTCATGCGGTTACACCACAATCATGCATAGCAATTACTGACGCACATGAATTGGAAATAAATTTTGTCGGTACAACATTCAAAGCAGATAATCGGTGTACACCACCACTATATCATGCATTGCCAATGTTCTACTGCAAAAGGATCGATCATCATAGACCAAAAGTTTCACGTTTATTCAAATGCATTCATCACATTGACAGGGTAAGTAACTTAACTAGCCTCCTTCCTTACCTGAAAATATAAGTTTTACCCCTAAGCATACATATATAGATCAATGCAAATTAGATCTTAATTCCTCACTAAGATACTCAACAAGAATATTTCACATCAACAATTATCACATAGTTAAGCATAACATGATTTGCTGAACGTCAGTCCATCGCCAAGATTAAATCCAGCTGGGACATCATTAAGCGTATCAGAACTATGGTAAAGGTTCTACCATTCACCCCAACCGTACACTGAGACACCAATATCGATACACACCACCGGTACACTGACTAGGGTGGATACGACCAAGTCAAAAACAACGAATTTGTGTACAATCTCAGTCGGTTCACACATTCAATAAATACGAGGAGTATGTCGCTCCCTAATCAAACAACACTAAAAGAGGAATACCTGCCATCATGCAATTACCTTTAACCGGATCATCAACACTTGATGTCCCTACGACACTCGGGGTAGCCATTCAACCATGGTCCCTTGTCCTCTCAGCATGAATGACATTAAATCTCCGATCTAGCTTGGGACAAAACCTTTTAATGTGCCCCAACTCCTTGCAGTGGAAACATCCATTTCTCGATCCCGGGTATGTGCTCCCATAATGGAGTCTGCCACATTTGTTGCACATGGGAGTAGAAACCCCTCCGGTAGGAACGGTAGGTGGTCTCGACCCTTGGAAATTTCTATCACGACATCTAGTAGGTGTCACATATGATTCATAACATAACTCATTTATTAAATATCTTATTGTTATTAGACTCTCAACCTCTAACACAATATAATTTGTAACTTCACTTCAATATAATAAATGGATACACTAACAAATAATACTTTGGTTTGTAGTAATGATAGTATAGACTCAAATTCAGAATGAAGTCTATGTGTCGAATTATAACCACCATCATAATGATTCTTTACTTTGTTATAGATATGTTTTGTATATTCTTTACCAACATTTTCATTGTGAACTGTTATGTTAAATTTGGTTGTGTGAAATTCTCTATGGTAAACAATTAAGTTGTGATTCGTTGTAAAAGTTATTTTCTTTATTAAGTTTTTGTTGTATAAGTTAAATCTAATTAAATATACAATTAGGAAAATAAAAATGGAATCTATATGGTTTAATGTTCTTATTTAATTTGATACATTATTTTGCTAATGTGCTTAAAAGGATATTAAGCAAAATAAGAAAAGAAATATAATGTTTAACTTGATAACATTATTTTAATTTATAAATATTTATGTTATAGACATTACTCTATTTTTTATTCAAAGTTCATAACACAATATTTATCATCTATTATCTATTTTTTATTATTAGTTATTTTGTAAAATAATTTTCACTTTAAGCTTATTACCAAGCCAAATGTCCAAAAAAAAGTTTTAAAATAAATAAAAAACGGGTAGCCCGAGCCCGGTTTTAATATAGCCCGGTCGGGTCGGGCTAAAAAGCCCGGATTCACTAAAAAGTGTCAAATATTATACCCAAGCCCTACAAAACTCCGGGTTGTGGCAGGCCGGCCTGCATAGGCCCGCCCATTTTGACAGCTCTAGTGTATATATCCCATAATATATATTTTATAGCATGCATATTACTTTCATTCCAATATACTCATTTCTCATCATTCATATTCACCCTATAGTATATATATCCCATAATATATATTCTATAGCATGCATATTACTTTCATTCCAATATATTCATTTCTCATCATTCATATTCACCCTATAGTATATATATCCCATAATATATATTCTATAGCATGCATATTACTTTCATTCCAATATATTCATTTCTCATCATTCATATTCACCCTATAGTATATATATCCCATAATGTATATTCTATAGCATGCATATTACTTTCATTCCAATATATTCATTTCTCATCATTCATATTCACCGAGTTTTTCCCACAAAGATAATCCTCTACCACATCGGGTAGGTCTAGTTAATTCTCCTTTCCACATCGGGCAGGTGTAGTTAATTATCCATTCAACATCGGGCAGGTCTAGTTAATTATCCATACAACATCGGGCAGGTCTAGTTAATTATCCATACCACATCGTGCGTAGTTAATTCTCCATGCCACATCGGGCAGGTCTTGTTAATTCTCCATACCACATCGGGTAGGTCTAGTTCATTCTCTATACCACATCGGGCAGGTCTAGTTAATTCTCCATACCACATCGGCTAGGTCTAGTTCATTCTCCATACCACATCGGGCAGGTCTAGTTAATTCTCCATACCACATCGGGTTGGTCTATACCACAATAATCCACTACCACTCCGGGTAGGACAACAACATTAATCCACTACCGCTCCGGGTAGGACAACAACAATAATCCACTACCACTACGGGTAGGATAACAACAATAATCCACTACCACTACGGGTAGGGTAACAACAATAAACCACTACCACTTCGGGTAGGGTAACAACAATATTCTTACAAACTTATTACCTCTTTCACATACCTCATTCACATTAGCCAATATGAGTTAGAAACACTTATCCCTTACCTTGGTGAGCGTTGGAGTCGGTTTCGAGTAACTTTACGAATTTTTTCCGCGATATCCTCCAACCTTAGGATCTTTCCTCATTCCCACCAATAACAACAATGTCTGTCATTTATTCACAATAACACATAAACGACTAGTATTTCATCATCAAACATACAAGATATTCACATATTTTCAAGGTTTCCAACACCACTTTAATACGAGTTTCCAAACATCTATAACATACATATTCATCTCATATATCAACATTAAAGCACAAACTCATCTTCCACATTTAACATTTCACCCATTTCCCTTTTTACTCATATTCTCATTTTGGGGGTTTTGGGGTTTTCATGAATAAACCCACAAAACCTTTCCATTTGCCAAATACCAACTCTAAACCAAGAGTTTATAAGAGAAAAACAACCTAAAACGAACCATAACTCTAAAGGAAGAGTTTCCATGGTTTCTCATACTTTGAGAAGAGATCCATACACCCCAAAACGAGTTTGAAAGGAGAAAGAAAGTTAGAATCAAGAGATTTACCTCTTCTCAAGCGAGGGATTTCGTACTCAGGCGAGGCAGTTCTCGCTCAAGCGAGGATCCTCTCGCTGAAGCGAGGATCTTCTCGCTCAAGCGAGGATCTTACAGCCACGACAGGTCCTGAATGCCACTTTTCTCACCCAGGCGATACAACTCTCACTCAGGCGAGACCACTCTCGCTCAAGCCAGACAATTCTCGCTCAAGTGAGAATCCTTCAGTATAGCCCAGGATTTCACCCTCCCAGGTGAGTCTCTCTCGCCTAGGCTACAATTCTCTCGCTCAAGCGAGACTCCCAGGACTGATACTATAATTTAATGACTTTAAATTTAGGGTGTTACAGTAAACACCCTACCAGTGTTTCTAGGCCTCTCCATATTCAAGGCACTCTCACGCTGGTCCAACTTAGGGCAAAATTTCCTTATGTGTCCCGGCTCCTTGCAATTGAAACACCCATTCCCAGATCCGGGGCATACACCCCCAAAGTGATGCCTACCAAATTTGTTGCACGAAGGAGGAGATTTCAATTGTGACCCTCCAGCGTTGACATTTGTTTCGGACCCATGCGAACCATACCTCTGATTTCCCATAGGTGGAGAGTAGGGCTTTCGTTCCTCATGAAACGCCCTGCCTTTTCCCTTCCCTTGCTCATAGTTGCGTTGAGGCCCAAAATTCCTCGGAGGATTGGGCTTGTGAACTGCCACTTCATCTGCTCTCATATCGTCTTCGTACATCCTACACTTGTTGACCAAAGTAGGAAAATCAGAGATCTCTTGATGTCGAAACATCATCCTCAATTTGGGCTTCAGGCTCGACTCAATCTTAGCACATTTAGACCTCCCGTCCACCTCCATCTCTCCCACCGTTAGATCCCCTTGTTCTAACCGTAGAAACTCCATCTCTTTCTTTCTCTTCAAGTCAGCTGGAAAGTATTTCTGGAGGAACTTTCCTTTGAAGGCTTCCCATGTGATGGCTTGTCCTTCCGATTCCATCTGCCTCCGAGCATACTCCCACCAGTTCTCGGCATCCTTAACTAGGACATATGAGGCATAAGTCACCTTCTGAGCATCGGAACAACTCATGGCTCTGAATATCCGCTCCAAGCTTTGGATCCATTCATTTGCTGCGTCGGGAGCAAATCCGCCCACGAACTGAGTAGGATTGCGTCTACAGAACTCATCCACATAGGGAAAGTCTATCCCACAAAGGCGAATCAATACCACATAGGCCAAGTCTATGCCACAATGGCAAATCAATACCACATAAGGAAGTCTATGCCACAAAGGCGAATCAATACCACATAGGGCAAGTCTATGCCACAAAGGCGAATCAATACCACATAGGGCAAGTCTATGCCAAAAAGGCGAATCAATACCACATAGGGCAAGTCTATGCCACAAAGGCGAATTCAATACAACTTCCATTTAATGGCATTCATGACTCTATTATCACAATAACAAATCCAATACGTTTACCTTTTGCATTATATCATTAAGTATGGAAATGCTTCTCCCTTACCTTGGTGTGTGTTGGCGTTTGGCGGCTTGTTAGTCTCTACTATGCTTCCTCCAACCTTAGGGTTCTCCATTCACACACACACAAAAACATAATCAATAATATATTCGTAACATCACATTATACCTCATTTTACATATTTATCCACAAAATAACTCATACTCCGATGACTCTCGAAACTATCTCTATTGAGACTCCAAACATGTACACATAAACATTTAACCCCACAATCCACATCATCAATCCTAAACCACAACCCAACTCAACATTTCACCTCATTTCGTTTATAGGTTTTGGGGTTCCCTAAAATCAACATTTTTCAAACACCATTTCCAAATATACACTCTAAACTACGAGTTTGCAAGAAATAAGTTAAATAAAACGAACCACCACTCAAAGGAGAGAGTTAGGTATTGGCGTTTGGCGACTTGTTAGTCTCTACTCCGCTTCCTCCAACCTTAGGATCTTCATCATATTTTCAATGTTGCTAAACTATTTTCATCATAAGTTTACAACCATCCAAAACATACATAATCATCTCATATTTCAACATTAGAAAATAAACTCATCTTCTACCTCTACCATTTTACCCATTTTCCATTTTAACCACATTTTCTCTTTAGGGTTTTGGGGTTTTCATGAATCAACCCACAACCCTTTCCATTCTTGAAATACTAACTCTAAACCAAGAGTTTACACGGTAAAAACGACATAACACGAACCATAACTCAAAGGACGAGTTTCCATGGTTTCTCACATTTTGAGAAGAAATCCAACATACCCAAAATGAGTTTTAAAGAGAAGAAGAGATCCAACAAACCCAACACTCACCGAGGTAAGGATAAGTCATTAATTGTGCATTTAGAATGGAAAATGTGTGTATTTTCTGGTTATGCAATGATTGAGTTGTGAGTTACACATTTAGTATAAACATATATGGGTGTGTTTATACTAAAGTGGGCGTAGATTTACGAAAATGAGAAATGGTGAAATCAACGAAAGGAAAATGTATTTTTAGCCGACCATGAATGGTTAGCGACTCTGGCTTGAGTATATAAGCGAAACTCTGGCTTGAGTATATAAGCGAAACTCTGGCTTGAGTATATAAGCGAAACTCTGGCTTGAGTATATAACCGAAACTTTGGCTTGAGTATATAAGTGAAACTCTGGCTTGAGTATATAAGCGAAACTCTGGCTTTAGTATATAAGCGAAACTCTAGCTTGAGTATATAAGCGAAACTCTGGCTTGACTATATAAGCAAAACTCTAGCTCGAGTATATGTAGCACGTTTTGGTTTAAAAGAAATGAGAATCTGCTTTTAGCTAACCTAAAGGGGTGTAGAGAGTTTGGCTCAAGTTATGCAGCAAAGAAAATGAATTTCAAAATGGTTCACTAACCCTTTCCTAATGTGGATTATCTTATAATGACGTTTATTGAATTAATGACTTACTCCTTGTGTGTTTTGTGCTTTTGTCATTGATAATCCCATTGCAGATAAACATGAGATATGAAGGGGACTCATTTTTGGAAGTTTTAGGAGCTTTATATTTTGGATTCATTTTTTTGCACTATTTTGTACATGAGTGCATATTTGGTAGTTTAAAGCATTATGTAACTATGGATATATTAACTTACCTGGTGTTGTAACTCTGGATATTTGTAGCTATGGGTATTTTGGAAACCCAAAACTAGTTGTATGCGGTGGTTACTGAATTATATTTATATGAATTATGATATTCTGCTAAGTAGAACGTATACAAATATGAGGATATGGAATGAGTAAGAATAGGTAAATATAATTAAAATTAAAAATGTATGTGAAGGAAATAAATATAGGAAAAAATTTCAAGGGTAGAATTTCGGTCCTTACAATATGGTATCAGAGCATAGTTAGTTTTACGGCCTAGGGTATGGCCTTACTTGCTTCATTGTAACTTCTATTTGATGTGACTATGTGGTTTAAGTGAACTGTTGTGTGTTTATGTGATTATTTATATGGTTAAACATGGATTACTGATAAATTAATGAGTGTAGGTACGTTACGGAGATGTCTGGAAGAGGAAGAGGAAGAGGATCGGGCCAGAATGACTTGTTAGCCCAAATTGTTGCTGTGCTGATGAACATTAATGAGAACTTGCAGCACCTGAACCAGAACGCGACACCAAGTCCTAGTTCGCAACCTTTGGTTCCCCCTGGGCTGGCTGAGTATCGAGGTCTGGAAGAATTCTACAGGAGGAACCCCAGTCAGTTCAAAGGTGGATTCGCTCCTGATGCCGCCATTGAATGGGTCCAAGGAGTGGAAAGAATCTTCAGGGCTATAAGTTGTTCTGATGCTCAAAAAGTGGCCTACGCCACCTACATGCTAGTGAAAGAGGCTGAAAACTGGTGGGAAATGACCCAGAGGCAGATGGAGACCGAAGGGAAAATTATCACGTGGGGAGCTTTCAAGAGTAAATTCCTCTAGAAATATTTTCCTACAGACCTGAAAAGGAAGAAGGAGATGGAATTCTTGCAATTAGAGCAAGGAAACATGTCGGTGGGGGAGTACGCGACCAAGTTTGAGGAATTGATCCGGTATTGCCCTTATGCTGAACTAGAGATGGACGGGAGATCCAAATGTGTAAAGTTTGAGATGGGGTTGAAACCCGAGCTGAGGGTGACGTTTGGTCACGAAGAGATTCCTGATTTTCCTACACTAGTGAACAAGTGTAGGATGTATGAGGATAATGTGCGGGCGAGGGACGCTGCTGCTAGAAAAGAGAACCCTCCACGACAATATGGCCCTCAACGGAACTTCTCACACGGAAAAGGGAAGGGCAAAGTGTTTCAAGAGGAACGGAAGCCTTACTCTCCTCCAACGGGTAGTCGGAGTCATACTTCACATGGGCCGAAGACTCATATTAATGCTGGAGGGTCACGGTTGAACTCTCCATCTTTGTGCGGCAAATGTGGCCGAACTCATGTCGGTGACTCATGCCCTGGAACGACGCTTACCTGTTTTCACTGCAAGGAGGTTGGACATGTTAGAAGGTATTGTCCTAAGCTACAGCAGAGTGTGAATGTTGTGAGGGCAGAACGACCCCGATCTATTGGCAGAGTATTCTCCATGAGTGGTGCAGAGGCTTCGGGTCTAGATGGCCTGATTAAAGGTAATTGCATGGTGGCAGATATTTCTCTTTTAGTGTTGTTTGATTCGGGAGCGACACACTCCTTTGTATCTATTGAATGCGGGATAGACTGAAATTGCAAACAGAGTCGTTGCCTTTCGACTTGGTCGTATCCACCCCCAACTAATGTGCATGTGGTGGTGTCGATAGTTGTGTCTCGATGTCCGGTGGTGGTAAACGGTAGGACATTTACCGTGGATTTAATCTGCTTACCACTATCCCAATTAGATCTAATTCTGGGAATGGACTGGTTGTCGGCGAATCATGTGGTGCTTAATTGTGCTGATAAGACCGTGGTATTCGGAGATCCAAATGGGATTTCTGATGAGGTTAGTTATGTGAAGCCGTTGTCGGCAAAGGAAGTCAGGACTTCCAGTAAAGAGGGAGGAGTCGTGTTTATGTTGTTGGCATCCCTGGAGGATATTGAGAAACCCAAGGTTGAGGACATTCCGATAGTTCGGGAATTTCCTGAGGTATTTCCAAATGACATTCTGGAGTTACCCCCAATGAGAGAAGTTGAATTCTCTATTGATTTGGTACCTGGAACGGGACCCATCTCTATAGCTCCGTATAGAATGGCACCGTTGGAATTGGCGGAGTTGAAAAAGTAGGTTGAGGACTTATTGGCAAAGAAGTTTATTCGTCCTAGTGTCTCGCCGTGGGGTGAGCTTGTCTTGTTGGTTAAGAAGAAGGATGGTAGTATGCGTTTGTGTACTGACTATCGGCAGTTGAACAAGGTTACTATTAAGAACATGTATCCATTGCCTTCGGTTGGGTTACCACCAACTTCGTGTGAAATTCGAAGACATTCCTAAAACTGCTTTTAGGACGAGGTATGGTCATTTTGAGTATTTGGTCATGCCTTTTGGTGTAACGAATGCCCTAGTGATATTTACCGACTACATGAATCGTTGTCATCCGTATTTGGATTCATTCGTAGTGGTATTTATTGATGACATTCTGGTTTACTCCAAAAGCCGAGAGGAACATGCAGAGCACCTGAGAATTGTTCTGGAGCTTTTGAGTAAGAACCAATTGTATGCTAAATTGTCTAAATGTGATTTCTAGTTGGAATCGGTAAACTTTCTGCGACATGTAATATCCAAGGAAGGGGTAGCTGTAGATCCTTCCAAAGTTGAAGCGGTTAAGGAATGGGCAGTACCCAAGTTAGTTACTGAGATCCGTAGTTTTCTGGGTTTGGCTGGTTATTATCGAAAACTCATTGAGGGATTTTCGAAGTTGGCACTACCGTTGACTAAGCTCACCAGAAAGGGGGAACCTTTTGTGTGAACAATCCGTTGTGAAGAGAGTTTCCAAGAGTTGAAATGGAGATTAAATACCGTGCCAGTATTGGTTCTTCCTTGTACTGATAGGGATTTCAGTGTTTATTGTGATGCTTCCAAGAAAGGTTTGGGTTGTGTTCTAATGCAAGAAGGGAAAGTTGTTGCATATGCTTCTTGCCAGTTAAGAACGCATGAACAAAACTACCCTACGCATGATTTAGAATTGGCTGCAATGGTCTTTGCTTTGAAAATTTGGAGACACCATCTATATGACGTAAGATTTGAGGTGTACAACGACCACAAGAGTTTGAAGTACCTGTTTGATCAAAAGGAATTGAACATGAGACAGAGAAGGTGGATGGAATTCCTTAAGGATTACGATTTTGGGTTGCAGTATCATCCGGGAAAGGCCAATGTGGTGGTCGATGCCCTAAGTCGGAAGTCTTTGCATATGTCGGCTTTGATGGTAAGAGAAGGGAAACTGTTTTGGGTTGCAGAGATATGAACTTGGAAGTTCAGATAAGGCCTCATAGTATGTTGATAGAAATACTGAAGGTCACCAATGAACTGTTTGATCAAATCCGAGTAATGCAAGTTGAGGATATCGAGATAATGGCTAAACGGGATATGATGTAAGTGGCAAGGAAACTGATTTCGCATTGGACCCTAGTGGATTGCTGCGTTATAAAGGGAGAGTGTGTGTACCTCGTGATGAGGAATTATGGAAGAGTATTTTACAAGAGTCCCATAAGAGCAAGATGAGTTTTCACCCAGGAACTACCAAGATGTACCAAGATTTGAAGAAGTGTTTTTGGTGGTCTGGGTTGAAGAGGGATGTGGCTTCGTATGTCTCGAGTTGTTTAGTATGTCAGAAAGCCAAAATTGGGCATCAGCGACCGGCTGGAGAGTTACAATCCCTAGAAATTCCTGTGTGGAAGTGGGATAGTATCTCCATGGATTTTGTATCGGGTTTCCCTAAAACTCAGAAAGGATGTGATTCGATATGGGTGATAATGGATCAGTTAACAAAATTTGCACACCTTCTGCCTATGAACATGAGGTATTCTTTGGAACGATTGGCGGAACTGCATATCCGGGAAATGGTTCATTTGCATGGGATACCGTCGAGCATTATATCGGATAGAGATCCCCGTTTTACATCCAACTTTGGGACTAGTTTGCAGTCCGCATTAGGAACTAAGTTGAAGTTAAGTTCAGCTTATCATCCACAAACAGACGGTCAATCGGAAAGAACTATACAGTCATTGGAAGATCTTTTGAGGGCTTGTGTCTTAAAGCAACCGGGGAGTTGGGATGGCATGTTGCCTTTGATTGAGTTTACCCACAACAATAGCTTCCATTCGAGTATAGGGATGGCACCCTATGAGGCATTGTATGGTAGGAAGTGCCGAACTCCAGTGAGTTGGTTTGAAACTGGGGAGAACTTGATATTGTGATCCGAGCTAGTCCAAGAGACGGCGGAAAAGATCAAGAAGATCCTGGAGAATATGAGAATAGCCCAGAGTCGGCAGAAAAGCTATTACGATAAGAGGCGGAAACCTCTTGAGTTTAATGAGGGAGATCATGTCTTCATGAGAGTAGTCCCGACTACCGGGATTGGTAGAGTGTTGAAGTCTCGTAAGCTGACTCCGCGATTTATTGGGCCGTATCAAGTGTTGAAAAGAATTGGGCAGGTAGCATATCGGATTGCTTTGCCTCCGTTGTTATCGAATCTCCACAATGTGTTTCATGTGTCTCAGTTGAGGAAATATGTTGGGGATCCATCTCATGTGGTAGAATCTGATCAGATAGAGTTGAAGGATAACTTGACTTTTTCGACGTTTCCCGTGAGAATCATGGATACCAGTATCAAGAGACTAAGAGGCAAGGAGATTCCTTTGGTGAAAGTACTATGGAGCCAAGTAGACGAAGGGGATGCTACTTGGGAGGTGGAACACGATATGAGGGAGGATTACCCTCATTTTTTCGAATCGAGGTATGTTTAATTTTCGGGGACGAAAATTCTTATAAGAGGGGGAGGATTGTAACACCCTAAATTTAAGTCTTTAAAATTATAGTATCAGTCCTGGGATCTCGCTTGAGCGAGAGATTCTCGCCTGGGAGAGAAAGGCTCAACTGGAAGGGTGAAATCCTGGGATATTATGGAAGGATTCTCGCCTGAGCGAGAGTTGGCTCGCCTAAGCGAGAAAAGTGATGTTTTGGACCTGTCTAGGCTGTAAGATCCTCGCTTGAGCGAGAGATGCCTTGCTTGGGCGAGAGTTCCCTCACCTGGGCGAGAGGCTCAGATCTGAATTTTTAAAATAGGCGGGATTTTCTCGCTTGAGCGAGAATGGGCTCGCTTAAGCGAGAACCTGACGAGACAACATTTAATGAGAAACCCCAAACACATTTTAGGGTTAAGAATTGAAGAAATGTGAGATAAGAGAGCTTTTCCAAGGGCAAGGAGCTTTGATACTCATCCAACAGCTTGAGAAGAGGTAAAACTCTTGATTCTAACTCTCTTCTTCTCTTTAAAACTCATTTTGGGTATGTTGGACCTCTTCTCAAAATGTGAGAAATCATGGGTATGGTTCGTTTTATGTCGTTTTTACCTTGTAAACTCTTGGTTTAGAGTTAGTATTTCAAGAATGGAAAGGGTTGTGGGTTGATTCATGAAAACCCCAAAACCCTAAAGAGAAAATGTGGTTGAAATGGAAAATGGGTAAAATGCTAGTGGTAGAAGATGAGTTTACTTTCTAATGTTGAAATATGAGATGATTATGTATGTTTTGGATGGTTGTAAACTTATGATGAAAGTAGTTTAGCACCATGGAAAATATGATGAATATCTTGAATGGTTAAATAATGCAATATAAGTTGTTTATGTGATATTTGGAATAAATGACTAACATTGTGTTATATGGTGGGAATGAGGAAACATCATAGAGTTGGCGGCGGTGTTGGTGGAACTTGTGAAGTTGCCAAGAACCAAGGTAAGGATAAGTCATTAATTGTGCATTTAGAATGGAAAATGTGTGTATTTTCTGATTATGCAATGATTGAGTTGTGAATTACGCATTTAGTATAAACATATATGGTTGTGTTTATACTAAAGTGGGCGTAGATTTACGAAAATGAGAAATGGTGAAATCAAAGAAAGGAAAAAATATTTTTAGCCGACCATGAATGGTTAGCGACTCTGGCTTGAGTATATAAGCAAAACTCTTGCTTGAGTATATAAGGGAAACTCTGGCTTGAGTATATAAGCGAAACTCTGGCTTGAGTATATAAGCGAAACTCTGGCTTGAGTATATAAGCGAAACTCTGGCTTGAGTATATAAGCGAAACTCTGGCTAGAGTATATAAGCAAAACTCCGGCTCGAGTATTTGTAGCACGTTTTCTTTTAAAAGAAGTGAGAATCTTCTTTTTTCTAACCTTAAGGGCTGTAGCGACTTTGGCTCAAGTTATGCAGCAAAGAAAATGAATTTCAAAATGGTTTACTGACCCTTTCCTTATGTGGATTATCTTATAATGACGTTTATTGAATTAATGACTTACTCCTTGTGTGTTTTGTGCTTTTGTAATTGATAATCCCGTTGTAGATAAACAGGTGATATGAAGGGGACTCATTTTTGGAAGTTTTAGGAGCTTTATATTTTGGATTCATTTATTTGCACTATTTTGTACATGAGTGCATATTTGGTAGTTTAAAGCATTATGTAACTATGGATATATTAACTTACATGGTGTTGTAACTCTGGATATTTGTAGCTATGGGTATTTTGGAAACCCATAGCTAGTTGTATGCGGTGGTTACTGAATTATATTTATATGAATTATGATTTTATGCTAAGTAGAATGTATACGAATATGAGGATATGGAATGGGTATGAATAGGTATATAGAATTAAAATAAAAAAAATGTATGTGAAGGAAATAAATAAGGGAAAAAATTTCAAGAGTAGAATTTCGGTGCTTACAATTCTCACGGGCAACGTCGAAAAAGTCAAGTTATCCTTCAACTCTATCTGATCAGATTCTCCCACATGAGAGGGATCCCCAACATATTTCCTCAATTGAGACACATGAAACACATTGTGGAGATTCAACAACAACGGAGGCAAAGCAATCCGATATGCTACCTGCCCAATTCTCTTCAACACTTGATACGGCCCAATAAATCGCAGAGTCAGCTTACGAGACTTCAATACTTTACCAATCCCGGTAGTGGGGACTACTCTCATGAAGACATGTTCTCCCTCATTAAACTCAAGAGGTTTTCGCCTCTTATCGTAATAGCTTTTCTGCCGACTCTAGGCTATTCTCATATTCTCCCGGATCTTTTTGATCTTTTTCGTCGTCTCTTGGACTAGCTCGGGTCCCAATATCAAGTTCTCCCCAGTTTCAAACCAACTCACTAGAGTTCGACACTTTCTACCATACAATGCCTAATAGGGTGCCATCCCAATACTCGAATGGAAGCTATTGTTGTAGGTACACTCAATCAAGGGCAACTTACCATCCCAACTCCCCGGTTGCTCTAAGACACAAGCCCTCAAAAGATCTTCCAATGACTGTATATTTCTTTCCGATTGACCGTCCGTTTGTGGATGATAAGTTGAACATAACTTCAACTTAGTTCCAAATGAGGACTGCAAACTAGTCCAAAAGTTGGAAGTAAAACGGGGATCCCTATCCGATACAATGCTCGATCCTTAAGTGAGTGTGTAAGGTACAAGGATATCTCAGGGTGAGATATTTGTAATTGCAACTCATTATATTTAATAAAGGAATCTCTTGCAAGTCAAGAGTACTGGACGTAGCCTTCGGTGGACAAGAAGGTGAACCAGTATAAAACACATGCGTACTCTCTTTCCCTTCTCTTTGTCATTTATTTATCCTTCCTAAGTCAATATTTTTCTGCACAATATTTCCGCTGCACATTAAATTTGATATTGCAGAAAAATTGGCCATACTTATTGCAACAATTAATTCACCCCCCCCCCCCCCCTCTTAGTTGCAATCTTAGTCTTACAATATTATTTTTTATTCAGTATTACTTTTAGAATAAACTAACATATAGGATGAGAAAGCATTGGCTTCTAACATGCGGAATAATGATAGGTGAAAAAATATAAAACTAGCTTTTGAATGATAAAATGCTAAAGTACTATAACAAAACAAACTAATTTATTCCAAAATATAATAAAGTAAAAAGTATTGAATTCTTCATCATCATGAGATGAGGGTCCATATCCTCTCCTGTAAATCTTTTCAGTATCGAAGAAGATGTCAACTTATCAAATAATGCTTAACGTCCTACATTATTGTTCCGAGGTTTAGCATTTTGTGGAGGAAGGGGGGCATTTTGACGTGGTGGAGAATGTCCAGGGTTAGCATTTGCAAGTCGAGGTTCACCTGGGAAACGATAAAGCATTGGATTACCAGGTTGATTATATACCATATGACCATATGAACCCTTATGTATTGTAACACCCTAAATTTAAGTCTTTAAAATTATAGTATCAGTCCTAAGATTCTCGCTTGAGCAAGGGATTCTCGCCTGGGCGAGGAAGGCTCACCTGGGAGGGTGAAATCCAGGGCTATACTGCAGGATTCTTGCTTGAGCGAGAGGTGGGTCGCTTGAGCGAGAGTGGTCTCTCCTGGGCGAGAGTTGACCCGCCTAGGCAAGAAAAGTGATGTTTTGGACGTGTCGAGGCTGTAAGATTCTCGCCTGAGCGAGAAGATCTTCGCTTGAGCGAGAGATGCCTCAACTAGGCGAGAGTTCCCTCGTCTGGGCGAGATAGTCAGATCTAAGTTTTTAAAATGGGCGGGATTTTCTCGATTGAGCGAGAATGAGCTCGCTTAAGCGAGAACCCGACGAGTGCATTAAATGAGAAAAAATCCCAAACACATTTTAGGGTTAAGAATTGAAGAGAGGTGAGAGAAGAGAGCTTTTCCAAGGGCAAGGAGCTTTGATACTCATCCAAGAGCTTGAGAAGAGGTAAAAATCTTGATTCTAACTCTCTTCTTCTCTTTGAAACTCATTTTGGGTATGTGGGATCTCTTCTCAAAATGTGTAAAACCATGGAAACTCGCCCTTTTGAGTTATGGTTCGTTTTAGGTAGTTTTTACCTTGTAAACTTTTGGTTGAGAGTTAGTATTTCAAGAATGGAAAGGCTTTGTGGGTTGATTCATGAAAACCCCAAAACCCTAGAGAGAAAATGTGGTTAAAGTGGAAAATGAGTAAAATGCTAGAGGTAGAAGATGAGTTTACTTTCTAATGTTGAAATATGAGATGAATATGTATGTTTTGGATGGTTGTAAACTTATGATGAAAGTAGTTTAGCAACATTGAAAATATGATGAATATCTTGTATGGTTAAATAATGCAATATAAGTTGTTTATGTGATATTTGGAATAAATGACTAACATTGTGTTATGTAACACCCTGAATTTTAGTCTTTAAAATTATAGTATCAGTCCTGGAAGAATCCTGGGACTGTTGACACTGTGAGATTCTAGCTTGAGCGAGAATCCCTCGCTTGAGTGAGAGGGTCAGATCTGAGTTTTTAAAATAGGCGGGATTTTCTCGCCTAAGCGAGAATGGGCTCGCTTGAGCGAGAACCCGACAATTGCTCTTTAAAATAGAAACCACAAACATATTTTAGGGTTAGAACTTTGAAGAGAAGAGAGAGAAGAGAGCTTTTCAAGAGCAAGGAGCCTTAGGACTCATCTTAGAGTTTGAGAAGAGGTAAACCTCTTGCTTCTAACTCTTCTTCTTCCTCTCTAACTTGTTATGGGTATGTTGGATCTATTTTCAAAACATGAGAAACCATGGAAACTCACCCTTTAGAGTTATGGTTAATTTTATGTTATTTTTCTCTTGTAAACTCTTGGCATAGAGTTGGTATTTGATTAATGGAAAGGTTTTGTGGGTTATTCATGAAAACCCCAAAAACCCCCAAAATAAGAATATGGGTATAAAGAGAAAGAGATGAAATGTTAGATGTGGATGATGAGTTTGTGCTTGGATGATGATGTATGAGATAAACATGTATGTTTTAATAGTTAGAAACTTTTATTGAAGTAGTTTAAGAAATATTGAAAATATTTGAATCCCTTGTATGTTGGATGATGAAATACGAGTTATTTATGTGTTATTTTGAATATGAATGAGGTCCTAAGTTTGGAGGAAATCGCGGAGGCGACTTTTGAATATGTTATTGGTGGAAATGAGGAAAGATCCTAAGTTTGGAGGAAATCGCAGAGGCGACTTTTAAAGTTACTCGGAACCGATCCCCAACACTCACCAAGATAAGGGATAAGTTTCTCTAAATCATACTTGCTGATATGAATGAGGTATGTGAAAGAGGTAAAAGGTTTGTAATGATGTCAGGTGGATTTATTGACTATTTATTGGGGGAGTACCAATGGAAATAAGACTCAAAATGAAATCAATAAATTGTAAGTCACTTTGTAGTTACAGGCATATAGACTATGTTGTAATGATGTCGGGTGCATTTATTGACTATTTATTGGGGGAGTACCAATGGAAATAAGACTCAAAATGAAATCAATAAATTGTAAGTCACTTTGTAGTTACAGGCATATGCACTATGCTGTAATGATGTCAGGTGCATTTATTGACTATTTATTGGGGGAGTACCAATGGAAATAAGACTCGGAATAAAGCAATAAATTGTAAGTCACTTTGTAGTTACAGGCATATACACTATGCTGTAATGATGTTGGGTGCATTTATTGACTATTTATTGGGGAGTACCAATGGAAATAAGACTCAAAATGAAATCAATAAATTGTAAGTCACTTTGTAGTTACAAGCATATACACTATGCTATAATGATGTCGGATGCATTTATTTACTATTTATTGGGGGAGTACCAATGGAAATAAGACTCAAAATGAAATCAATAAATTGTAAGTCACTTTGTAGTTACAGGCATATGCACTATGCTGTAATGATGTCAGGTGCATTTATTGACTATTAATTGGGGGAATACCAATGGAAATAAGACTCGGAATAAAGCAATAAATTGTAAGTCACTTTGTAGTTACAGGCATATACACTATGTTGTAATGATGTCGGGTGTATTTATTGACTATTTATTGGGGAGTACCAAAGGAAATAAGACTCAAAATGAAATCAATAAATTGTAAGTCACTTTGTAGTTACAGGCATATACACTATGCTGTAATGATGTCGGGTGCGTTTATTGACTATTTATTGGGGGAGTACCAATGGAAATAAGACTCAAAATGAAATCAATAAATTGTAAGTCACTTTTTAGTTACATGCATATACACTATGCTGTAATGATGTCGGGTGCATTTATTAACTATTTATAGGAGGAATACCAATGGAAATAAGACTCAGAATAAAGCAATAAATTGTAAGTCACTTTGTAGTTACAGGCATACACACTATGTTGTAATGATGTCGGGTGCATTTATTGACTACTTAATGGGGGAGTACCAATGGATATAAGACTCAAAATGAAATCAATAAATTGTAAGTCACTTTGTAGTTACAGGCATATACACTATGCTGTAATGATGTCAGGTGCATTTATTGACTATTTATTGGGGGAGTACCAATGGAAATAAGACTCTAAATGAAATCAATAAATTGTAAGTCACTTTGTAGTTACATGCATATACACTATGTTGTAATGATGTCGGGTGCATTTATTGACTATTTATTGGGGGAATACCAATGGAAATAAGACTCGGAATAAAGCAATAAATTGTAAGTCACTTTGTAGTTACAGGCATATACACTATGTTGTAATGATGTCGGGTGCATTTATTGACTATTTATTGGGGGAGTACCAATGGATATAAGACTCAAAATGAAATCAATAAATTGTAAGTCACTTTGTAGTTACAGGCATATACACTATGCTGTAATGATGTCGGGTGCATTTATTGACTATTCATTGGGGAGTACCAATGGAAATAAGACTCAAAATGAAATCAATAAATTGTAAGTCACTTTGTAGTTACATGCATATACACTATGCTGTAATGATGTCGGATGCATTTATTGACTATTTATTGGGGGAGTACCAATGGAAATAAGACTCAAAATGAAATCAATAAATTGTAAGTCACTTTGTAGTTACAGGCATATGCACTATGCTGTAATGATGTCGGGTGCATTTATTGACTATTTATTGGGGAGTACCAATGGAAATAAGATTCAAAATGAAATCAATAAATTGTAAGTCACTTTGTAGTTACAGGCATATACACTATGCTGTAATGATGTCGGGTGCATTTATTGAGTATTTATTGGGGGAGTACCAATGGAAATAAGACTCGGAATGAAGCAATAAATTGTAAGTCACTTTGTAGTTAGAGGCATATACACTATGCTGTAATGATGTCAGGTGCATTTATTGACTATTTATTGGGGGAGTACCAATGGAAATAAGACTCAAAATGAAATCAATAAATTGTAAGTCACTTTGTAGTTACAGGCATATACACTATGCTGTAATGATGTCGGGTGAATTTATTGACTATTTATTGGGGTAGTACCAATGGAGATATGACTCAAAATGAAATCAATAAATTGTAAGTCACTTTGTAGTTACAGGCATATACACTATGCTGTAATGATGCCTGTTGTATTTATTGACTATTTATTGGGGGAGTACCAATGGAAATAAGTCTCAAAATGAAAGCAATAAAATGTGGATGTCACATGAATGTCGTATGCATGCTATAGGATATATAGTATGGGTTATATATTCTACAGGGTGAATATGAATGATGAGAAATGTGGATGTCACATGAATGTCGTATGCATGCTATAGGATATATAGTATGGGATATATATTCTATAGGGTGAATATGAATGAGGAGAAATGTGGATGTCACACGAATGTCGTATGCATGCTATAGGATATATAGTATGGGATATATATTCTATAGGGTGAATATGAGCGATAAAAAGGAAGAGGTTGAGAAAGGAAGTAATATACATGTTATAGGATATATATTATGGGATATATATGATATAGGATGGATTTGAATAACAAGAAGGATCATGTTTCGAACTAGCGTAATATGCATACTATAGAATATATATTTTGGGATATATATATACTATAGGATGAATATGAGTAAAGTGGAAATTAAAGGAAGATGATTTGAATGTTTACAATTCCTCATGTGTATTTATGATAATCTCATTGTAGGTAAATGAAGGATTTTGAGAAGGAAGCTCACTTAGGAAGCTTTTGTGTTTATTAACCTATTTGTCTTTATTTGCTACTTGACGTTATAGTTAATTTGATAACATTATAGGATGACTGTAAATCCGTTTAGATTAATACAGGTATGTGTAGTTATAGACTTTATAACTCTGGGAAACCCATAACTGATTGTATATGGTAAATGCTATTTGAATGAATTATGTTTTTCCGCAACATAAATGTGTATGATAATATAATAGGGTAAAGAGTATTTTCAAACAGAGATACGTGAGAGTTTTTAATGAAGGTGACGACTGTATGTAAGAAAGGATTAAAATAAATGAAAAATTTTCAAGGGTAAAATTTGGGTCGTTACATGTTATATGGTGGGAATGAGGAAAGATCCTAAAGTTGGAGGCGGTGTCGATGGAACTTACGAAGTTGCCAAGAACCAAACCCAAAACTCACCGAGGTAAGGATAAGTCTTTATTTGTGCATTTGGAATGGAAAATGTGTGTATTTCCTGGTTATGCAATGATTGAGTTGTGAATTACGCACTTAGTATTAACATATATTGGGGTGTTTATACTAAAGTGGACGAAGATTTTTGGGGAATGGATAATGTGTTTATTTTCTGGTTATGCAATGATTGAATTGTGAATTACGCATTTCGTATAAACATATATGGGTGTGTTTATACTAAAGTGGGCGTAGATTTACGGAAAATGAGAAATGGTGAAATCAAGGAAAGGAAAATATATTTTTAGCCGACCATGAATGGTTAGCGACTCTGGCTTGAGTATATAAGCGAAACTCTGCCTTGAGTATATAAGAGAAACTTTGGCTTGAGTATCTAAGCGAAACTCTAGCTTGAGTATATAAGCAAAACTCTGGCTCGAGTATATGTAGCATGTTTTCTTTTAAAAGGAATGAAAATATGCTTTTAGCTAACCTTATGGGGTGTAGCGACTTTGACATAAGTTATGCAGCAAAGAAAATGAATTTCAAAATGGTTTACTAACCCTTTTCTAATGTGGATTATCTTATAATGACGTTTGTTGAATTAATGACTTACTCCTTTGTGTGTTTTGTGTTTTTGTCATTGATAATCTCATTGCAGATAAACAGTTGATATGAGGGGGACTCATTTTTGGAAGCTTTAGGAGCCTTATATTTTATATTCGTTTATTTGCACTATTTTGTACATGAGTGCATATTTGATAGTTTAAAGCATTATGTAACTACGGATATATTAACTTACATGGTGTTGTAACTCTGAATATTTGTAGCTATGGGTATTTTGGAAAATCATAGCTAGTTGTATGGGGTGGTTACCGAATTATATTTATATGAATTATGATTTTCTGCTATGTATAATGGATACGAATATGAGGATATGGAATGAGTATGAATAGGTAAAAAGAATTAAAATGAAAAATGTATGTGAAGCAAATAAGGGAAAAAATTTCAAGGGTAGAATTTTGGGCGTTATATGTATTGCTAAACTATGTTGATTGAGGAACATTTCTCCACATTGATTGCATTGTGCATCCCACACCATGATTATTATTAATCCTCCATTTTCTAATTTGTACTTAGAGATTGTTTATGCATTATTGAGTTACTTAGCGATGTATTTATAACACATCATGTTTTATGTTTACTTGTTGCAAATCTCTAAAGAGATACAATTATTAAGAGAAGTAAATAGTAAATTAGAAACATGCTAATTATTAAGTCAATTGAAGTTATTTTAATGTACCATTTGTAAATAATTAGTAATTTCAAGAAAAGTAAAGAATTAGTAATTTCAAATAAAAGTAAAGAATTATATGTAGTCCATAATATTGCAGTATGAAAATAGTAACAATAAGAATAAAACAATATATTCAAAACTTTCTATTTGAAGTGTAATTTCATTTTTTTTTAAAGTAAAGAAAATATATTTTTTTTCTTTCACATTGTGCACTTATTGTAACATGACAATTCCAACGGTGTAATAATATAATTTCATAATATTAGAATTTAAAAAATAGAACAATAACCTTGAAATTATAACCAAGACAATTTATAAATTCTAATATATGTGTGTGATTTTAAATTTCCCCTACCAATTCTAAAAGTGATCATTTGCAATTTATTGGTAATGAATGATTTGATATGATTACACCTAAAATTAGAATGGTAATATTAGGAAAATGGTTAATTCAAATATTAACACAATTTCAGTAAGTTTTATTTGTGATTCCTTAATTTTAGGCAATGCCTAATATAAATTTATACCTATTTATTGTTTAATTATAAAATAAGTAATAAGAAATATGTATAACTCTTAATAAATATGTATTCCTTAATCTTAAAAAGAATAAGAGATATTTATAACTCAAAATAATTATGTAGTCCATAATATTGCTGTATGAAAATAGTAACAATGAGAATATAAAAAAATACAGTAATTTTTCTATTTGAATAGTAATTGAAATTTTTTATTAAAAAGTGAAGAAAATATATTTTTTTATTTTCACATTTGTATAAGATGACACAATTAAATATGTAGTTATTCACATTTTGTAACCGGTCAATTTAGACTTTAAATTATTTTCAAAGCTCAATTAAGTATGTAGTTATTGTTGTCATTTTAGATTTTTATGGTAATTTCAATTTTTTTATTAAAAAGTAAAGACAATATTTTGACAGTTTTTATTAAAAATTAAAGAAATTATATTATTTTAAATTTCCACAACCAATTCTAAAAGTGATCAGTTTCAATTTTTAGGTAATGAATGATTTGATATGATTACACCGACAATTAAAATAATAATATTCGGAAAATTGTTAATTCAAATATTAATACAATTTCAATAAATTTTATTTGTGATTTTAACACCCTAAATTTGAGTCTTTAAAATTATAGTATCTGTAAGGACCCAAATTATACCCTAAAATTTTCGTCCCTTTATTTTTAACATACAAGCAATAATAATTGACTCTCCTTATAACTAACTCCATGAGTTTCCTTTCTTTTTTATTATAATTCAACTTCAACATTAAAGGACTAAACTACTCAATATTTTTGGGTTTCAAAACCCTCAAACTTTACATTCTAATTAAAAGGGACTTCGTCCCCACATGTTTAGCAATAATTCACCAAATCCAGAGAAACTGGGTTACAGATTAAATGGTTCAGGTAATAGGTACAAATACATGCATAAAGCAAAACAACATGTCACTATCACCATTACACCAAAATTAGAAAGAGCTACACTAACACGCCTCCTGGATCTACTAATCCTTTGCTTTACTTGTGCCTCGATTATCACCAATGGCACCATCAAGAAAACAAAAGGGAGTAAGATAACAATTTCAAGATAATTAGTATAGATACATCGGAATGAGATAATTATAATACAAACAGATACATATATATAATTCTATCAGTAACATAATTCAACCGTTAAAGTACACTAAACTATTAATCCACCATTCATCAACCACATATAATAGCAATTATCCCAATACCACGCAGGGTAAGTCTATGCCACAAAGGCTAATCAATACCACATAGGGTAAGTCAATGCATTGAGGGCTAATCAATACCACATAGGGCAAGTCTATGCCACAAAGGCTAATCAATACCACATAGGGAAAGTCTATGCCAAGAAGGCTAATCAATACCACATAGGGCAAGTCTATGCCACAAGGCTATTCAATACCACATAGGGCAAGTCAACGCCACGAAGGCTATTCAATACAACTGTCATATAATAACCATTATCACTCCATTATCATAATATTAATAACAATGCCAATACGTTTACCTTCCACATCAAATCCTTAACTATGGAAACACGACTCCCTTACCATGGCGTGTGTTGGCATTTGACGGCTTGTTAGGATCTACTCCGCTTCCTCCAACCTTAGGGTCTCTTCTCTAGCTTCACGTAGCCTTTATGTGAGCTCTAGCCAAGAAAATCACTTCCTCTTCTCATTTCTCTCAAAAACCCTTCCCATTTCGTGTTTGGGGCTCTATTTTTGGTTTCAGGATTTAAGATTCTCGCCCAAGCGAGAATACGTCGCCCAAGCGAGAGATCCCGTCCTTTTACATTTTCAAACACTGACGCTTTCGCTCAAGCGAGAATCCCACAGTGTCAACACCTCTCTCTCGCCTAGGCGAGCCACATCTCGCCCAAGCGAGGCTCCCAGATAAAATTTTGGGAGAAATACTGATGCCCTCGCCCAAGCGAGAATCAGTCAGTAGCTCCCAGACTGACTGAGTTTCACCATGTTCCAATTATCAAACTTTTAGGGGGTTACAATCCTCCCCCTCTTAGAGGAATTTTCATCCCCGAAAATCTAACATACCTTTATTCGAACAAATGCGGGTAGTCCTCCACCATGTCACGTTCTACCTCCCAAGTTGCATCCCCTTCATCGACTTGGCTCCATAATACTTTCACCAAGGGAATTTCCTTTCCCCTCAATTTCTTAATACTCTTGTCCATGATCCTCACAGGAAAATTTCTAAAAGTCAGATTATCCTTAAGCTCTATTTGATCCGACTCAACTACATGAGATGGATCTCCAACATATTTCCTCAGTTGAGACACATGAAATACGTTGTGGAGATTTGACAACAAAGGTGGTAAGGCAATCCGATAGGCGACCGGTCCAATCCGCTCCAATATTTGATACGGTCCAATGAACCTTGGGGTAAGCTTACGGGACTTCAACACCCTCCCTATTCCAGTAGTCGGGACTACTCTCATGAACACATGATCCCCTTCATTGAACTCGAGTGGTTTCCGCCTCTGGTCATAATAACTCTTTTGCAGACTCTGTGCTACCTTCATGTTCTCCCTCACCCTCTATATCTTCTCAGTTGTCTCTCGAACCAGTTCGGGTCCCAATACCAAGTTTTCTCCCGTTTCAAACCAACTCATCGGAGTCCTGCACTTCCTCCCATATAAGGCCTCATAGCGTGCCATCCTTATACTTGAATGGAAATTGTTGTTGTACGTGAATTCGATCAAAGGCAGCATACCATCCCAACTCCCCGGTTGTTCCAGAACACAAGCTCTCAGAAGGTCTTCCAACAATTGTAAGGTTCTTTCGGATTGCCCGTCCGTTTGTGGATGATAAGCGGAGCTCATTTTCAACTTAGTACCCAAAGCGGATTGCAAACTAGTCCAAAATTTCGAAGTGAAACGAGGATCTCTATCTGATACAATGCTTTCGGGTATACCATGTAGCCGAACTATCTCCCGGATATACAATTCCGCCAGTCATTCCATAGAATACCTCATATTCATCGTTAAGAAGTGAGCGGACTTAGTTAGCCGATCCACTATTACCCATATTGAGTCATACCCCTTCTGAGTTCTCGAAAAGCCCGACACGAAGTCCATTGAAATACTATCCCACTTTCATACAGGAATTTCCAGAGATTGTAACTCTCCCGCTGGCCGCTGATGTTCAATCTTGGATTTCTGGCAGACGAGACAACTCGAGACATACAAAGCCACATCTCTTTTTAACCCAGACCACAAAAACAACTTTTTCAGATCTTGGTACATCTTCGTAGTTCCCGGGTGAAAATTCATTTTACTCTTGTGTGACTCCTCCAGAATACTCTTTCTCAATTCCGCATCTTGAGGCACACACCATTCCCTTATATTTCAACATTCCACTAGAATCCGATTCAAAATTTGTCTCCTTCCCACTAGTCATTAAATCGCGTTTTGCTTGCAACTCAAGATCCTCAATTTGTAACCTCCTAATCTGGTCAAACAACTCGTTAGTCACTTTGAGCATTCCCAAAATTGCACTTTGAGGTTTCAATTGGACGGCTAAATTCATATCTCGGAACTCCTCAATCAATTTCTCCTTGCAGATCATCAATGAAGACACATGTAATGACTTCCGACTCAACGTATTAGCCACCACATTGGCTTTTCCAGGGTGATACTGTAAGTTAAAATCGTAGTCCTTCAAGAACTCCATCCATCTCCTCTATCTCATAATCAATTCTTTCTGGTCGAAAAGGTATTTCAGACTCTTATGATCACTGAACACTTCAAACCTCACACCATAAAGATGATGTCTCCAAATCTTCAGCGCAAACACCACGGCCGCTAACTCCAAGTCATGAGTAGGGTAGTTCTGCTCATGTGACCTCAACTGTCTCGAAGCATCGGCAACAACCTTTCCTTCCTGCATCAAGACACAACCTAAACCTTGTTTGGAAGCATCACAGTACACACTGAAGTCACGATCATTACACGGAAGAACCAACACAGGTGCCGTAGTCAACCTCCGCTTCAATTCTTGGAAACTTTCTTCACATCGGGTTGTCCACACATATGGTTCTCCTTTTCTGGTTAACTTCGTTAGCGGTAATGCTAACTTTAAAAACCCTTCTATAAACTTCCGGTAATAACCTGCCAACCCCAGAAAACTCCTGATCTCCGTAACCGACTTGGGTACTACCCATTCCATAACAGCTTCGACCTTAGAGGATCTACTGCCACTCCTTCTTGAGAGATCACATGCCCAAGAAAATTCACAGACTCCAGCCAAAAGTCGCATTTGGATATCTTTGCATACAGCTGATTACTCCTTAAAACTCCAAGGACAATTTTCAGGTGTTCTGCATGTTCTTATCGGCTCTTGGAGTAGACCAAAATGTCATCAATAAATACCACTACGAATGAATCCAAGTATGGGTGAAAAATCTGATTCATGTAGTCGGTAAATATTGTTGGTGCATTCGTCACTCCGAAAGGTATTACCAAGTATTCAAAATGTCCATACCTAGTTCTGAAGGTCGTCTTAGGAATGTCCTCAGATTTCACTCTGAGTTGATGGTAACCAAATCGAAGATCAATCTTAGAAAATACCTCCTCTTAACTGGTCCATCAAGTCATCAATCCTAGGCAACGAATACTTATTTTTAACGGTGACCTTGTTCAACTTCTTGTAGTTTGTGCATAACCTCATACTCCCATCTTTCTTCTTGACCAACAAGACCGGTGCACCCCATGGAGAAACACTAGGACGAATGAACTTTTTCGCCAACAAATCTTCAATCTGCTTTTTCAGCTCAGCTAACTCTAAGGGTGCCATTCTATAAGGGGCTATAGAAATGGGTCTCGTCCCTGGTATTAAGTCGATAGAGAATTCAACTTCTCTCGCTAGAGGTAAATCCGGAATATCTCCAGGAAACACTTCGGGGAAGTCACACACTACCGATATGTCTTTGACTCCAGGTTTCCTGTTACCCTCCATTGATGCCAGTAACATAAACACTGCTCCCCCTTCCTTAATGGAAGTCCAGACTCTTTTAGCTGACACTGGTTCCAAACAGCTAGGCTTATTAAGAGATTCATGCTGATCCCCGAACACTACAGTCTTATCGGCATAATTAAGCATCACTCGATTGGCCGACAACCAATCCATTCCTAGAATTATATCTAATTGGGTCAGGGGTAAGCAGATTAAATCTACAGTAAACATCCTGCCATTGACTTCCACCGGACACTGGGATGTAGAAGTTGACACCACCAGAGATGCACTAGTAGGGGTGGACACAACTAAGTCAAAGGGCAATAACTCCGTCGACAACCCCAGTCGTTCTACACAATCAAAAGATATAAAAGAGTGTGTTGCTCCCGAATCGAACAACACTAAAAGTGGAATACCTGTCACCATACAGTTACCTTTGATCATACCTACAACGTCGATTTCTTCGGCACCACTCATGGTAAACACCCTGCCAGTGTTTCTAGGCCTCTCCACATTCAGGTCACTCGCACGCTGGTTCAGCTTGGGGCAAAACTTCCTTATGTGTCCCGGCTCCTTGCAATTGAAACACCCATTCCCGGATCCGGGGCATACACCCACAAAGTGATGCCTACCACATTTGTTGCACAAAGGTGGAGATCTCCATGGTGACCCTTCAGCGTTGACGTTTGTCCTTGACCCATGAGAACCATACTTCCGATTTCCCATAGGTGGAGAGTAGGGCTTACGTTCCTCTTGAAACGCCCTGCCCTTTCCCTTTCCTTGATCATAATGGCCTTGAGGTCCAAATTTTTTCGGAGGATTGGGCTTGTGAACCACCACTTCATCTGCTTTTATATCGTCTTCATATATCCTACACTTGTTGACCAAGGTAGGAATATCAGAGATCTCTTGATGTCCAAACATCATCCTCAACTTGGGTTTCAAGCCCGAATCAAACTTACACTACAACATACTTTGTATTTAGTGGAGGTTTTTTTTGCAATTAGTGGAGGTTTTTAACCTCCACAATATAACTAGCGGAGGTTTCAGAAACCTCCACAGTTATGACCTCTAGATGAGTTTAGTGGAGGTTTTAGAGAACCCCTGGTATTGACAAATTTAGTGGTTTATAAGTGGAGGTTTTTAACCTCCGCTATTTGAGGAGGTTTTTGACCTCCACTATTTGACCTCCGCAATTTGAGGAGGTTTTTGACCTCCACTATTTGACCTCTGTAATTTGATGAGGTTTTTGACCTCCGCTATTTGAGGAGGTTTTTGACCTCCACTATTTGACTTCCGCAATTTGAGGAGGTTTTTGACCTCCGCTATTTGAGGATGTTTTTGACCTCCACTATTTGAGAAGGTTTTTTACCTCCACTGTAGGATTTTAACCTCAAATTAATTTCATAATTTAACAAATTTATTCTCATTAATTTATAATTATTATTTAAATATACAATACTAAATACAAATGCTCTTAACAATATTAAAATTTCATTGCAAATAACTAAAAATAGTCTCAAAAACAAAATACTGAATGTTGCTAAATGTAGAGTAACATAATTGAAAGAGTTATAATTCGTACTTCATTATAAATCCAAATACACCATAAAATCTCAAAATATTAAAAGCAGTCTCATATGACACTTTAAAAAGAAAATACATAACATATATCCTAAACGTTGCAAGCTCCAGATGATCCTCTTGCACCCAAAGGTGTATCAGGCATACTTGCATCATCATTTGCCTGAAATAATAAAATAAAATCTAATATCATAAACTATTAAATAACTGAACATTCAATATACACATTAAGAAAATATAATATACAGAGAATACATATAACATATGTATCTTCTTATCCTAAGTCATATCCCAAACATCTAGTCCATCCATATATGTAATGACCATAAGCATGGATGCAGAGTTCAGTGCCTATTTGTGGTCATGTATCATGTCCTGTTTGTGCAATGTTCATTGTTTTAGTGGTGTCAGCATGAACATAGGTGTCAGCATGAACATAGGAATCAGCATAGGTGTCAGCATGAACATAGGAATCAGCATAGGTGTCAGCATGAACATAGCAAAGGTTTGCTCAGATGACCCAACAACAATAACAAACGGAATAAGGCAAAAAAACAACATCAAATAGCAACAAACAAAATATTGAATGTAATAGTGGTAATCGCACATACCTGTATAAAGAAGTTAGCCAATTCTTTAGGGATCCCTCCTTCTTTCATTATGATGTACGATTTAAATGCTGATTCCAAATTGTTGCATCTTTCTCGCAAATCATTAGAAGATGAAGATTCGGCAACAAATGATGAAGAGTGACTCAAACCAGAAACTCGACGTCTACTATTCCTATATGTATTAGTAGGAACTGCTCCTATACCCATGGTTAGAACCCTCCTAGAGTGAACTGGTCCCATCACTCTACCAACTGAATCATGAGGAGAAACTTCAGATTCATCGGAGTTAGCTTGTGTCAAAGCCTCTTTAATTTGTTCCTACAGGCATTCAAAAATAATATCAATTGTAAAAGCTTGAATATTAAAATTCAATGCATGCAAACGATATTACTTAATTAGATTGAACATACCGCAACAATCTTTGCGCTTTCATTTACAAATGTTCCATCCTTCCTTTTATGAGTGGCAACATATAAGTTTCCACGACCTGGTGGCTTCCCATTTACCATCTAAAATATAGACAACTTAATTCAAAATTGAGCATTTCGAAATAAATAAATGTGAAGATGGTGATCTTTCCCAACCTATGGCTAAGGTTTTGATGATGCTCACTATGTCATCAAATGCAAAAAGAAGACTAGCAAATCAAAAGTCAAAGAAGCTCATATGTGTAGTCTAAGTCTTTTAGGTAAAATGATACTTGAACTTAAAATCTCTTAACTATACGATAAAGGCTGATCTTTGAAAAAATCATGCATGAAACTAAGATCATTTGCACTAAAGCACAAGTGTTCTGTTTTTTAAACAGTGTAATCGATTACACAATCCTGGTAATCGATTACATGATGATAAACAAATCAGACCTGTGAAGTTTACATTGTGTAATCGATTACACCATACTCGTAATCGATTACAACATATTAAAAGCATCAGATATGTGCATTTGTCACATTGTAATCGATTACACCATACTCGTAATCGATTACAACTTATTTAAAGCATCAGATATGTGCATTTGTCACATTGTAATCGATTACACCATGTTTGGTAATCGATTACATCAAGCCGTTGAGTGTGTATTTTAAATTTTTTAACAGGTGTAATCGATTACACCATATGGTAATCGATTACACTTATCAGAACAATATACTGGTTCTGTTTTGATTGAATTGTTGTAGCTCTTAACTTTTCACAAACTCATACTGGTTCATGTGCACGAATTAAACACTATAAATAGGTGTTCCATGACTTGTTTTAAAACACAAATCTGAATACAACTTTCATACTCACAAAGTCACAAAGTTCTCATAATTTCTCTCATTCATTCATAAGTGTTAAGACTTTGATATCAATTTTCATATCTTTCCAATTTTGGAAATTATTCAAAGTCTTAAGCACAAACAAAAGCCTTTGTCCAAGTTATTTGATTCTAAATTAAGTGATCATTTAGTGAGTGATTCAATCCATAATGCTTCTTAGGTGGCCATATATCCTAACAATAAAAAGTAAAAGGATGGTGTAATTACCATCTCACGCCTTCTTCTTGAATTCGGCTTAGAACCACCTGTATGCGGAATCACTTGCTTCTTTCGAATTTCTTTGTTTTTTCTACAAAGTTCCTATGAAAAAAACAATTACACATTCACACAGTAATGAAATAAATAGCAATAGCAAATTTGAAATAACCAGAGTAATGTCAATTTATACCACAGTTGATGGTCTCAAACGATAATGAACAAAACGAGTCCATTGATCTTTGTCTATGCCAATTGGAACATTTCTTATGATTTCATCTCTAGTCTTGGCTGAATAAAAAACTCATCCCATAATCTTTGCCTACTTGCACTCCATTTTCTCCCAAGAGTAAGTTTACAATATCGTCTTGAAATCCGTTCACTTGTTCTAAAACAAAAGCGAGGCTTCAAAAAATTGACACAAATTTGTCAATATCAATTTTACATATAAATATAAACAATATTAGAGATAAAATTTACACATGTATAAATGTTATACCTTTATGATTGTATCAAAGCACTCTGTAAAATAAGTAGAAGGTATACCATTACGTCCACCTGACCACCTATCATAATCTATTGGAAACAACTTGCAATCAGATGCTAATGTTCCTAAAAATCCAGCAAGAAGGCCTTGCGCATCACCATAGGCTGCACCTTGCTCATCAAAATCCAGAATGATACGTTGCCCGATAGGTAAGTTATTCACTTCTCTAACTTTTACCTTAATCTGTTTGACAACTCTTTCTATGTCTATCACAATAAAATAGAACATCAAATATGTCCATCAAGAAACAAAAATTAAATTAACAAAAAAACAAACAAATAGAAACACTTATACCTATTGCTTCAACAATCTAATAATGTGTAGACTCGCGTCCAACATGATTTGTAAATGTTTCAAATTCTTCTGGGACTTCTGGAGCGGACACATTAGGAGCTTGTGAGGAATGTACTGGTGGTGTAGTGTCAAGTGTCGCTTTTGAAGGGGCTTGAACTGATAGTGAAGGGTCTGTAGGATTTATTGCTGGTGAATAATGAGTTGGATCTTCTATTTGAGATGCAATACGTTGTGATTGAGGTGCTGATTTGAATGGATTCTGAAAACGTTTCACTTTTGGCATGTCTTTATATTCATGTAAAAAAAATAGAAAATGAGATACAAACAATTAGATAATAATATGACATAATAAGTAACTTCATAAAGGAAATGAAACAACAATAGCATTAACCATGTAAAACAATTACCTTTGAGAAAGTATGATAGTAATTATATAGTGATTATAGGATATGTCTCTGCCATTTCAGAAAACCACATTTGGAACATGGACATCGAATTGTATCCCCAACAGCTCCATTTCTATTGAATGACTATAATCATTAATATTTTCTCCTTATCATTAATGATTATAATCACTCATCATACACACTACTTGCTCCATATAAATAAAATCACTTAAGAATATTCACCAAAATCTTAAGATGACTATTGTTATGTTTAAAAAAGAAAATCAACAATTAAAGGATAAAAAAAGTTATGCAATGTAGTACTGAACTTGGTTTCCAACACCTGTCAAAGCGTTCTTGTTCTTGGTTGAGGGTGCACCAACCACTACACTATGGATGTCATTCCTCTGCGCAAATTCTAAAATTCCTCTTGTAATGTCACTATCATCAACTACGGCTTCTTTCAATTTAACCTGAATTCACGTGCTAAATCAATAGTGAGTAGTTGAAGTTTCATTTTTTTTTTCAACTTTCAAAAGTACTATAAGAAATTAAATTAATTGAAGTACGAATTTCAATAGAAATCTGAATTACATATAATCATCATCTACAAAAGCATTAAACCCTAAAATTGAACCTGGGAGCTGAGAAAATGAAGAATATGAGAGCTGAGAGCTGCACTATTGTGAATCTGGATGAAGAAAATGAAGAATCTAAATGTCTTAGTGTCTTGTTCCAACCAGATCTATGAGCAATGAAGAATGAAGAGAGTGAAGAATGAAGTGTATGTGAGGTTGAAGAAAGTGAAGAATGAAGGGAGGGAGGTTCAACAAATTATTTGAAAGTGAGGAAAGTGAAGAATGAAGAAGGCTTGTATCATTTATATTAATGGTAGAAACGGATGAATAGTGGAGGTTAAAAACCTCCACAGATTAAATAAAAACCCCCACTATATATTTAGTTAATTGTCTAACTTGTATCATTTAATTTTTTGTGGAGGTTTGAATAACCTCCACGAGAAAACCTCCACTAAATATAAAGTTTCTTGTAGTGTTAGCACATTTAGACCTCCCGTCTACCTCCAGCTCATAGTATGGACAATATCGGGCCAATTCCTCAAACTTGGCCGCATACTCTCCCACCGAGAGATCCCCTTGTTCTAACCGTAGGAACTCCATCTCTTTCTTTCTCTTCAAGTCAGCTGGAAAGTATTTCTGAAGGAACTTTCCTTTAAAGGTTTCCCATGTGATGGCTTGTCCTTCCGATTCCATTTGCCTCCGAGCATACTCCCACCAGTTCTCAGCATCCTTAACCAGGACATAGGAGGCATAAGTCACCTTCTGAGCATCGGAACAACCCATGGCTCTGAATATCCGCTCCAAGCTTTGGATCCATTCATTTACCACATCAGGAGCAAATCCACCTTCGAACTGAGTAGGATTGCGTCTACAGAACTCATCCAATCCCCGGTACTCTACCGGTCCTTGAGGTGTCAGAGGGTGTGGGTTCGGACTCGGCGTCGCGTTCTGGTTCAAGTGTTGCAAGTTCTCATTCATGTACATCAGCACGGCCGCAATTTGGGCCAACAAATCGTTCTGACCCGATCCTCTCCCTCTTCCAGACATCTCATCACAGGTACCTGCACTCACTCACGTGTTAGTAAACTAAGTCTTCAACCGGTAAGGGTCACATAATTACACATCAGTTTGTACAATCCAACACAATTCAATCACAAAGTCAACAACCAATTTCACATAAGTCATACAAAGATGCATGCGAGCCATACCCTAGGCCGCAGATTTGACATATGCTCTGATACCATGTTGTAAGGACCCAAATTATACCCTAAAATTTTCGTCCGTTTATTTTTAACATACAAGGAATAATAATTGACTCTCCTTATAACTAACTCCATGAGTTTCCTTTCCTTTTTATTATAATTCAACTTCAACATTAAAGGACTAAACTACTTAGTATTTTTGGGTTTCAAAACCCTCAAACTTTACATTCTAATTAAAAGGGACTCCGTCCCCACATGTTTTGCAATAATTCACCAAATCCAGAGAAACTGGGTTACAGATTAAATGGTTCAGGTAATAGGTACAAATACATGCATAAAGCAAAACAGCATGTCACTATCACCATTACACCAAAATTAGAAAGAGCTACACTAACAGGCCTCCTAGATCTACTAATCCTTTGCTTTACCTGTGCACCGATTATCACCAATGGCACCATCAGGAAAACAAAAGGGAATAAGATAACAATTTCAAGATAATCAGTATAGATACATCAGAATGAGATAATTATAATACAAACAGATACATATATATATATATATATAATTCTATCAGTAACATAATTCAACCGTTAATGTACACTAAACTATTAATCCACCATTCATCAACCACATTTAATAGCAATTATCCCAATACCACGCAGGGTAAGTCTATGCCACAAAGGCTAATCAATACCACATAGAGAAAGTCAATGCCATGAAGGCTAATCAATACCACATAGGGAAAGTCTATGCCACGAAGGCTAATCAATACTACATAGGGCAAGTCTATGCCACGAAGGCTAATCAATACCACATAGGGCAAATCTATGCCACGAAGGCTAATCAATACCACATAGGGCAAGTCTATGCCACAAGGCTATTCAATACCACATAGGGCAAGTCAACGCCACGAAGGTTATTCAATACAACTGTCATATAATAACCATTATCATAGTATTAATAACAATGCCAATACGTTTACCTTCAACATCAAATCCTTAACTATGGAAACACGACTCCCTTACCTTGGCGTGTGTTGGCGTTTGACGGCATGTTAGGATCTACTCCGCTTCCTCCATCCTTAGGGTCTCTTCTCTAGCTTCACGTAGCCTTTATGCGAGCTCTAGCCAAGAAAATCACTTCCTCTTCTCATTTCCGATTTCGTGTTTGGGGCTCTATTTTAGGTTTCAGGATTTTAGATTCTCGCCCAGGCGAGAGATCCCGTCTATTTACAATTTCAAACACTGACGCTCTCGCTCAAGCGAGAATCCCACAGTGTCAACACCCTCTCTTTCGCCCAGGCGAGCCACATCTCGCCCAAGCGAGGCTCCCCTATAAAATTCTGGGAGAAATATTGATGCCCTCGCCCAAGCGAGAATTTCTCGCTCAAGCGAGAATCAGTCAGTAGCTCCCAGACTGACTGAGTTTCACCATGTTCCAATTATCAAACTTTTAGGGGGTTACAGTACCAGTCCTGGGATTCTCGCTTGAGCGAGGGAGTCTCGCCTGGGACAGAAAGGCTCACCTGGGAGGGTGAAATCTTGGACTATACTGGAGGATTCTCGCCTTAGCGAGAATTGTCTCGCCTGGGCGAGAAATGGCATTTTGGGACTGTTGAGACTGTGAGATTCTCGCTTGAGCGAGAGGGTCAGATCTGAATTTTTAAAATAGGCGGGATTTTCTCGCTTGAGCGAGAAAGGGCTCGCTTAAGCGAGAACCCGACAAGACAACATTTAATGAGAAACCCCAAACACATTTTAGGGTTAAGAAAAGAAGAGAGGTGAGAGAAGAGAACTTTTCCAAGGGCAAGAAGCTTCAATATTCATCTAAGAGCTTGAGAAGAGGTAAAAACTCTTGATTCTAACTCTCTTATTCTCTTTAAAACCTATTTTTGGGTATGTTGGATCTCTTCTCAAAATGAAGAAAACCATGGAAACTCATCCTTTTGAGTTATGGTTCATTCTATGTTGTTTCTCTCTTGCAACTCTTGGTTTAGAGTTAGTATTTCAAGAATGGAAAGGGTTGTGGGTTGATTCATGGAAACCCCAAAACCCTTTAGAGAAAATGTCGTTAAAATGGGTAAAATGCTAGAGGTAGAAGATGAGTTTACTTTCTAATGATGAAATAGAAGATGATTATGTATGTTTTGGATGGTTGTAAACTTATGATAAAAGTAGTTTAGCAACATTGAAAATATGATTAAATATCTTGTATGGTTAAATAATGCAATATAAATTGTTTATGTGATATTTGGAATAAATGACTAACATTGTGTTATATGGTGGGAACGAGGAAAGATCCTAGAGTTGGTTGCGGTGTCGGTGGAACTTGTGAAGTTGCCAAGAACCAAACCCAACACTCACCAAGGTAAGGATAAGTCATTAGTTGTGCATTTGGAATGGAAAATGTGTGTATCTTCTGGTTATGAGATGATTGAGTTGTGAACTACGCGTTTAGTATAAACATATATGGGTGTGTTTATACTAAAGTGGGTGTAGATTCACGGGAAGCGAGAAATTGTGATATCAAAGAAAGGAAAATGTCTTTTTAGCCAACAATGAATGGTTCGCGACTCTGGTTTGAGTATATAAGTGAAACTCTGGCTTGAGTATATAAGCGAAACTCTGGCTTGAGGATATAAGCGAAACTCTGGCTTGAGCATATAAGCGAAACTCTGGCTTGAGTATATAAGCGAAACTCTGGCTTGAGTGTATAAGCGAAACTATAGCTTGAGTATATAAGCTAAACTCTGGCTTGAGTATATAAGCGAAACTCTGGCTTGAGTATATAAGCAAAACTCTGGCTTGAGTATATAAGAAAAACTTCGGCTCGAGTATATGTAGCATGTTTTCTTTTAAAGGAAATGAGAATCTGATTTTAGCTAACCTTGAGGGGTGTATCGACTTTGGCTTAAGTGATGTAGGAAAGTAAATGAATTTCAAAATGGTTTACTAACCCTTTTCTAATGTGGATTATCTTATATTGACGTTATTGAATTAATGACTTACACCTTTGTGTGTTTTGTGCTTATGTCAATGATAATTCCATTGCAGATAAACAGGTGATATGAGGGGGACTCATTTTTGGGAGTTTGGGAGCTTTATGTTTTGGATTCATTTATTTGCACTATTTTGTACATGAGTGCATATTTGATAGTTTAAGCATTATGTAACTACGAATATATATTAACTTACATGGTGTTGTAACTCTGGATATTTGTAGCTATGGGTATTTTGGAAACCCATAGCTAGTTATATGTGGTGGCTACTGAATTATATTTATATGAATTATGATTTTCTGCTGAAAAGAATGGATATGAATATGAGGATATGGAATGAGTATGAATAGGTAAATAGATTTAAAATGTAAAATGTATGTGCGGGAAATGAATAAGGGAAAAGTTTTCAAGGGTAGAATTTGGGTCTTTACAATATGGTATCAGAGCATAGTTAATTCTGCGGCCTAGGGTATGGCCTTACTTGCTTCTTTGTAACATTTAGTTGATGTTACCTATGTAATTTTGGTTAAATGTTGTGTGATTATGTGATGATTAATCTGGAAAAACGTGGTTACTGATGAACAAATGAGTGCAGGTAACCATTACTAAAATTTCTGGGAGAGGACGAGGAAGAGGATCGGGTCAAAATGAATTGCTAGCCCAGATTGCGGTCGTGCTGACAAACATGAATGAGAACTTGCAACATATAAATCAGAATGCTACACCAAGTCCGAGGTGGATTCGCTCCTGATGCTGTCATTGAATGGGTCCAAGGGTTAGAGAGGATCTTTAGAGCCATGAATTGTTCTGATGCTCAGAAGGTGGCATACGCCACTTACATGCTAGTGAAGGAGGCCGAGAACTGGTGGGAGATGACCCAGAGGCAGATGGAGACCGAAGGGCAGATCATCACGTGGGGAACCTTCAAGGGAAAATTCCTCCAGAAATATTTCCCTGCAGACCTGAAAAGGAAGAAGGAGATGGAATTCTTGCAATTAGAGCAAGGAAACATGACGGTAGGGGAGTATTCGGTCAAATTTGAAGAATATATTCGGTATTGCCCTTATGATGAACTAGAGTTGGACGAGAGGTCCAAATGTGTGAAATTTGAGATGGGGTTGAGGCCCGAGCTCAGGGTGACATTTGGTCACGAAGAAATTTATGATTTCCCAACACTGGTGAACAAGTGTAGGATGTATGAGGATAATGTGGGGATGAGGGACACTGCTGCTAGAAAAGAGAACCCTCCACGACACTATGGCCCTCAACGAAACTTCTTACACGGAAAAGGGAAGGGCAAAAGGTTTCAGGAGGAACGGAAGCCTTACTCTCCTCCAACGGGTAGTCGGAGTCATACTTTGCATGGACTGAAGACTCGTGTTAATGCCGAAGGGTCACGGTTGAACTCTCCATCTTTGTGCGGCATATTGGGGGAGTACCAATGGAAAGATGACTCAATATAAGTAATATTATTGGGGGAGTACCAATGGAAAGATGACTCAATATAAGTAATATTATTTGGGGAGTACCAATGGAAAGATGACTCAATATAAGTAATATTATTGGGGGAGTACCGATGGAAAGATGACTCAATAAAAGTAATATTATTGGGGGAGTACCGATGGAAAGATGACTCGATAAAAGTAATATTATTGGGGGAGTACCAATGGAAAGATGACTCAATATAAGTAATATTATTGGGGGAGTACCAATGGAAAGATGACTCAATATAAGTAATATTATTTGGGGAGTACCAATGGAAAGATGGCTCAATATAAGTAATATTATTGGGGGAGTACCGATGGAAAGATGACTCAATAAAAGTAATATTATTGGGGGAGTACCGATGGAAAGATGACTCGATAAAAGTAATATTATTGGGGGAGTACCAATGGAAAGATGACTCAATATAAGTAATATTATTGGGGGAGTACCAATGGAAAGATGACTCAATATAAGTAATATTATTGGGGAAGTACCAATGGAAAGATGACTCAATATAAGTAATATTATTGGGGGAGTACCAATGGAAAGATGACTCAAATAAAAGTAATATTATTGGGGGAGTACAAATGGAAAGATGACTCGGAGTAATGAATGTCGTATGCATGCTATAGGATATATAGTATGAGATATATATTATATAGGGTGAATATGAATGATGAGAAATGTGAATGTCATATGAATGTCGTATCCATGCTATAGGATATATAGTATGGGATATACATTCTATAGGGTGAATAGGAATGATGAGAAATGTGAATGTCACATGAATGTCGTATGCATGCTATAGGATATATAGTATGGGATATATATTCTATAGGGTGAATATGAGCGATAAAAAGGAAGATGTTGAGAAAGAAAGTAATATACATGCTATAGGATATATATTATGGGATATATATGTTATAGGGTGGATACGAATAACGAGATAGATGATGTTTCAAACGAACGTAATATGCATACTATAGAATATATATTTTTGGATATATATACTATAGGATGAATATGAGTAAAGTGGAAGGTAAAGGAAGATGATTTGAATGTTTACAATTCCGTATGTGTGTTTACTAATTATATTAAAGCTTAATTGTATTTTAATGTGGATTATCACGAGATGTTAGTTTTGAACTAATGACTTACTCCCTTCGTTTTGTGTGTTGTTTATGATAATCCCATTGATAGTATTTTGGGATAAATGTAATCTGATTAGGATGATAGGGTGACATGTAACACCCCGAATTTTAGTTTTCAAGATTATAGTAACAGTCCTGGAAGCCTCGCTTGAGCGAGAGTTGTCTCGCCTAGGCGAGAAATGGCAATTTTGGGCTGTTGACATAGTGTAATCGATTACACACTTCTGGTAATCGATTACATTGTATTAAAAGCATCAGATATGTGCATCTGACACAGTGTAATCGATTACACACTGCTGGTAATCGATTACACACTGCTGGTTTTCCGCGGACTCAAAAAGGGTATGATTCGATATGGGTGATCGTGGATCGGTTGACTAAATCTTCTCACTTTCTGCCTATGAACATGAGGTATTCCTTGGAGCGATTGGTGGAACTGTACATCCGGGAAATAGTCCGTTTACATGGGATACCGTCGAGCATTATATCGGATAGGGATCCCCGTTTCACTTCGAACTTTTGGACTAGTTTGCAGTCCGCATTGGGAACTAAGTTGAAGTTGAGTTCAACTTATCATCCGCAAACGGACGGTCAATCGGAAAGAACAATACAGTCATTGGAGGACCTCCTGAGGGCTTGTGCCTTGGAACAACCAGGGAGTTGGGATGGCTTGTTGCCTCTGATTGAATTTACCTACAACAATAGCTTCCATTCGGAAGTGCCGAACTCCATTGAGTTGGTTTGAAACTGGGGAGAACTTGATATTGGGACCCGAAGTCGTTCAGGAGACAACGGACAAAATCAAGAAAATCCGGGAGAATATGAGAATCTCCCAAAGTCGACAGAAGAGCTATTATGATAAGAGGCGGAAACCCCTTGAGTTTAACGAGGGAGATCATGTTTTCATGAGAGTTGTCCCGACTACCGGTATCGGTAGAGTGTTGAAGTCTCGTAAGCTGACTCCTCGATTTATTGGGCCTTATCAGATATTGAAGAGAATTGGGCCGGTAGCGTATCGTATTGCTTTACCTCCGTTGTTCTCCAATCTCCATAATGTATTTCATGTGTCTCAGTTGAGGAAATATGTTGGAGATCCATCTCATGTGGTTGAGTCTGATCAGATAGAGTTGAAGGATAATTTGACTTTTGCGACGTTGCCTGTGAGAATCATGGATACTAGTATAAAGAGATTGAGAGGTAAGGAGATTGCCTTGGTAAAGGTGTTGTGGAGCCAAGTGGACGAAGGAGACGCTACTTGGGAAGTTGAGCAAGAGATGAGGGGAGGATTACCCTCATTTGTTTGAATCGAGGTATGTTGATTTTCGGGGACGAAAATTCTTTTAAGAGGGGGAGGATTGTAACACCCCGAATTTTAGTTTTCAAGATTATAGTAACAGTCCTGGAAGCCTCGCTTGAGCGAGAGTTGTCTCGCCTGGGCGAGAAATGGCAATTTTGGGCTGTTGACATAGTGTAATCGATTACACACTTATGGTAATCGATTACATCGTATTAAAAGCATCAAATATGTGCAACTGACACAGTGTAATCGATTACACACTGCTGGTAATCGATTACACACTGCTGAATTACACACTGCTGGTAATCGATTACACACTTCTAGTAATTGATTACACACTGCTGGTAATCGATTACACACTACTGGTAATCGATTACACACTGCTGGTAACCGATTACACACTTTTGGTAATCGATTACACACTGATGGTAATCGATTACATCGTATTAAAAGCATCAGATATGTGCATCTGACACAGTGTAATCGATTACACACTCCTGGTAATCGATTACACACTCTTGGTAATCGATTACATCGTATTAAAAGCATCAGATATGCGCATTTTTCACGTTGGTAATCGATTACAACCCGACGACACCTCTTTAAAACAGAAACCCAAACACATTTTAAGGTTAAAAACTTTGAAGGGAGGTGAGAGAAGAGAGCTTTTCCAAGGGCAAGGAGTTTTGATACTCACCTAAGAGCTTGAGAAGAGGTAAAACTCTTGATTCTAACTCTTTTCTTCTCTCTTAAACTCATTTTGGGTATGTTGGATCTCTTCTCCAAATGTGAGAAACCATGGAAACTCATCCTTTGGAGTTATGGTTCGTTTATGTGTTTTTCTCTTGTAAACTCTTAGCTTAGAGTTAGTATTTCGAGAATGGAAAAGGTTTGTGGGTTGATTCATGAAAACCCCAAAACCCTAAAGGGATAATGTGGTTAAAGTGGAAAATGGGTAAAATGCTAAAGGTAGAAAATGAGTTTACGTTCTAATGTTGAAATATGAGATGAATATGAATGTTTTAGATGGTTGTAAACTTATGATGAAAATAGTTTAGCAACATTGAAAATATGATGAATATCTTGTATGGTTAAATAATGCAATATAAGTTGTTTATGTGATATTTGGAATAAATGACTAACATTGTGTTATATGGTGGGATGAGGAAAGATCCTAAAGTTGGAGGCGGTGTCGGTGGAACTTGAGAAGTTGTCAAGAACCAAACCCAACACTCACCGAGGTAAGGATAAGTCTTTAATTGAGCATTTGGAATCGAAAATGTGAGTTTCCTGATTATGCAATGATTGATACGTAAAGTACGCATTTGATATAAACATACATGAGTGTGTTTACATTAAAGCGGGCGTAGATTTACGGAAAGGAAAGTATATGGTACTTTATGATTATGCGATGATTGAGTGTAAATCACGTATTTAGTATAAACATATATGGGTGTGTTTATACTAATGTGGGTGTGGATTTACCGGAAATGATTTATGGTGAAACGAATGAAAAAGAAGTACATTTTTAGCCGACCATGAATGGTTAGCGACTCTGGCTTGAGTATAGAAGCATACACTCTGGCTGAGTATAGAAGCATACACTCTGGCTTGAGTATAGAAGCATACACTCTGGCTTGAGTATAGAAGCATACACTCTGGCTTGAGTATAGAAGCATACACTCTGGCTTGAGTATAGAAGCATGAAAATGATTTATGAGGAGATCGATGAAAGGAAAATATGTTTTAGCCGACCATGAATGGTTAGCGACTCTGGCTTGAGTATAGAAGCGTAAACTCTGGCTTGAGTATAGAAGCATACACTCTAGCTTGAGTATAGAAGCATACACTCTGGCTTGAGTATAGAAGCATACACTCTGGCTTGAGTATAGAAGCATACACTCTAGCTTGAGTATAGAAGCATACACTCTGGCTTGAGTATAGAAGCATGAAAATGATTTATGAGGAGATCGATGAAAGGAAAATATGTTTTAGCCGACCATGAATGGTTAGCGACTCTGGCTTGAGTATAGAAGCGTAAACTCTGGCTTGAGTATATAAGCGTGATTTGTTTTAAGAGAAACGAGATTCTGCTTTTAGCTAATCCTAAGGGGTGTAGCGACTTTGGCTCAAGTTATGCAGCAAGATAAAATGAATTTCGAAAATGGTTTACTAACCCCTTTTTCTAATGTGGATTATCTTATAATGACGTTTATTGAATTAACGACTTACTCCTTTGCGTGTTTGTGTTCTTGTCATTGATAATCCCATTGCAGATAAACAGGTGACATGAGGGGGACTCATTTTTGGGGGAGCTTAGGGAGCTTATATTTTGGAATTTCTTTATTTGCACTATTTTGTATATGAGTGCTTATTGAATTATTTTGGGAATATTTTGTAACTATGGATATATGACTTATACGATTGATTGCAATTCCGCATATATGTAGCCATGAGTATTTTGGAAACCCATAGCTAGTTGTATACGGTAGACGCTAGGGTTTAATGAAATGAAAAAATTTCAAGGGGTGAATTTTGGGTTCTTACATGACATGTATTTATGGACGTTATGACCCTGGAAAACCCATAACTAGATGTATGTGGTAAATGATATCTGAATGAATTATGTTTTTCCGCAACATAAATTGGTATGATAATATGATAGGGTAAAGAGTATGTTCAAAGAGATATACTTGACAGGTTTTCATAAAGGTGACGACTGCATGTAAGAAAGGATTAAAATAAACGAAAAATTTTCAAGGGTAAAAATCAGGTCGTTAAAATATGGTATCAGAGCATAGTTAATTCTACGGCCTAGGGCATGGCCTTACTTGCTTCTTTGTAACATGTGTATGATTTGACTAGTTGAGATTGTGTGTATTGAATGTTTAAAGCATGTGACTTGTTATGAGACTATATGCTTTCCTGACTTGAGTGAGTTAAGATTAGCTTACTGACTAGTACACGAGTATAGGTACGCATGGCTGAAAGAGGAAGACGAACGGACCAGAATGTTGCCAATGATCTCTTGGCACAGATGTTAGGGGTGCTTCAAGGCATGAATGAGAACCTACGAAATTTGAATCAGAGCGTGGCGCCAGGTCCAGGCTCTCTGTCCCAAAGCGGATTCGCTCCGAATGCTGCTGTTGGTGGGTCCCAGAGATGGGATGTACTAACATGAAGGCGAACGGAGTGGCGACCTCCAAATCCAAATTCCCCAAGAACGTCGGGCCTCAAAGAAACTTTGTGCACGGAAGGGGAAAGGGCAAGATGTGTCCCGAAGAGCAAGAGCCTTGTCTCTCACCTGCTGGCACTCGGAGGTACACATCGCATGGGCCGAGGACCCGTGCAAATGCCGGAGGGTCACGATTAAACTCCCCATCCTAGTGCAGCAAGTGTAACCAAAGACATGATGGAGGATCGTGTTCTGGAACGACAAATCACTGTTTTCGTTGCAAGGAGACCGGACATGTCAAGAGGTGTTGTCCTATGTAACGGTAGAGTATGAATGCCATAGAGACTGGACAACCTCAATCCATCGGCAGAGTGGTTACCATGTGTGATGCAGAGACATCAGAATTGGATAGTCTGACCCGATGCGGGATGTATGAGGAGAAGGTGATTGAAAGCCAATCATCATACGCTCTAACTGGTGTCCGTCGTAACCATGGGTATCAAGGGTCAAAATCTACCGTAGGGGTTCCTACTCCTTTGTGCAACAAGTGTGGCGGACTCCATCTTGGGAACACATGTCCGGGGTCGGATAATAAATGTTTCTACTGCAAGGAATTGGGACACATCAAAAGATATTGTCCAAAACTGAGTCGACGGATGAATGTCGTTCACGCTGAGTGGGCAAGGGTCCATGGTCGAGCGGTTACCCCAAATCTATGTGCTGGTGGTGGTATCGACGTTTATGTTATAGCGTCCGGTTGTGGTAAATGGTGTGATATTTACCGTAGATTCAGTCTACTTGTCGTTATCCCAGTTAGATAAAGTTCTGGGGATGGACTGATTGTTGGCAAATCATGTTATGATTGAATAGTGCTGACAAGGTTGTGGCGGTTAGGGATCTGTGTGAGATCTCTGACCAGGCTAGTGGTGTGGGGCCAGTGTCGGCTAAGAAAGTCAGAACTCTCCTTCGAAAAAGGGATCGGTATTTATTCAGTAAATGTCACGAGAGGGTATTTAAGAACTCGTTAGTATTTCAAGATGTTAAGATTTGAAAGAACTATTTATTTTGTCTTGGAAAGTGGACTTTCGTCTATGAATGATTGACATTTATAATAAGTATGCTGACAAGAAAAATGTTTAAGTCGGGGATAATTGTTTTCTCTTATGAGTTGTAAAAGGTTAACTGCTTTTGTGGGCTTTTGTGTGTACGCGTATGCTAAGTGATGAAACACATATTTCGAAAATGAAATCGAGGTTGGATAAATTACCTAAATGTCTGTGCGACTAATGCGTTTACATGGACGTTGACGGTTTGGATGTGTTATCGTTTTGAGGTGACCTAGGGTTGGTAACCAAAATCGATTCAGTACGAAAAATTTATTTTTGATTCTCGTGCATGAGGCTTCTAGTCAAGAAAATGTGATTTTGTTAAAGAGGAGTACCCGCCGTAACAAATGTATCTTGTTTGTGAACACCAAAATAGGAGCGGGGATGTGGAACCTCAAAAACTTATTTTGCATCCTGAGTGTCTCAGTGTAAGGTTGGGGTAAATGGTAGAACCTTTACCATAGTGTTGATATGCGCAATGATGTACCAGTGGATTAAATCCTGGAAATGAACTAGCGGTCCTCAAAATCGTGTTATGCTTAACTGTATGTAATTGTTGAAGTGAAGATTTAAAAGTCTTGTTGGAGTAATACGTATGTGTATGCTAAGGGTAAGATTTACACTGATAGTCGAGGAAAGAGGCTAGTCAAGTTACTTAGCCCGTCGATGTGATGAATACATTTTATTAGACGTGAAACTTTTGGTCTCGAATGACCGGTTCTTTTGCGATAGAACATTGGCAATGTATGAAATAGTGGTAGTGTACCTCAATTGTCTGTGTTAAATGTTGTACCGTCAAAAGGTGTTGCTGTTTCGTGAACGTCAGTGATGACGGTATATGAGTGTGATGTAGCCATATGGGAGAAGGAGTTTTGGGTTGTGTTGAACTGATTATGTAAACTTTGTTTCATAAGTGGTGGATTCAAACCGTTTTCGAAAATCATTTTCTTTGGTTGAAACATAGCTTGTGGCTAAGAAATGATTTAGTATCATGTTGGAGAATTCCGAAATTTTAGCAACCATATCGGAATAAGTATGAGGTTGTTAGAAGTTTAGTGATATAAGACGCCCATGTATTTCTGGACTTAATGCGAGTGGGATAATAAGTTTATATTTACTAAAGGAATTGGGGTGACCAAACCGAACGCAAGTTGTAGGTTTGAGTGTTGGTCGACTTGTGCTTGCCAATTGGTAACAAAGTACCTAGTTTTGGTGTGAATCAATAGTTTTATGGTTCAGTTGAGGCTAGAAATCGGTAATTTCTTTAGACGATAAGATTTGATGATATAAATATTTGATGTAATTGGATAATTACGGGATAGTTTGATTGTTTACAACGAATGAGACACTAAGAGTCCTATTGTGTAAGTATTTTGTGGTTTGAGTAAAATGAAATTGTGCTAGATTCTCGAGTGGAGATGAAACTAGCTAGTGCATGATGGATGTTAAAAGATGCATTTAGATAGATAGGAGATAAGGAGTTCCCCATTCGCTGAAGTTCGAGAGTGTTATCGGGATTCTTAACGTATGTTAGGATTGATAGATGGATAGGTGCTAGATACCTATGGTTCTTGACGAATGTAGGAAAGATCTTTAGTCTAAATTACGGTTTAGTTCTCAAGGCATTCGGGATATTAAAGGTTGAAACCTTAATATTTGGACATTGATGAGTTAGTTCATGAATTGGTGGGTGATGTCATAGTTTAGTGGTGTATGCCCTTAGTGACTGATTAAGTGATCTTAATGGAGTAGAGAATCGATTATGATTTTGGTGGAGTATCCTTGTGCCTAAGGTCGTGGTGATGATATTATTTCCGAGGTATGTTTAATTTTCGGGGACGAAAATTCTTATAAGAGGGGGAGGATTGTAACACCCTGAATTTTAGTCTTTAAAAATTAGAGTATCAGTCCTGGAAGTCTCGCTTGAGCGAGAGATTCTCGCCTGAGCGAGAAAGGATCACCTGGGAGGGTAAAATCTTGGGCTATACTGGAAGATTCTCGCCTGAGCGAGAGTTGCCTCGCCTAGGCGAGAAATGGCAAACTGTGGCTGTTGACACGATTACACAATCCTGGTAATCGATTACATGCTGATAAACTAATCAGACCTGTGTATTTTACATGATGTAATCTATTACACTATACTCGTAATCGATTACAACATATTAAAAGCATCAGATATGTGCATTTTTCACATTGTAATCGATTACAACATGTTTGGTAATCGATTACATCAAGTCGTTGAGTTTGTATTTTAAATTTTTAACTGATGTAATCGATTACACCATATGGTAATCGATTACACTTATTCTGTTGAGCGAGAATCCCTCGCTTGAGCGATAGGGTCAGATCTGAGTTTTTAAAATAGGCGGGATTTTCTCGCCTGAGCGAGAATGGGCTCGCTTGAGCGAGAACCCGATGACTGCTCTTTAAAATAGAAACCCCAAACACATTTTAGTGTTAGAACTTTGAAGATAAGAGAGAGAGGAGAGCTTTTCGAGAGAAAAGAGCCTTAGGACTTATCGTAGAGCTTGAGAAGAGGTAAACCTCTTGTTCCTAACTCTTCTTCTTCCTCTCTAACTTGTTTTGGGTATGTTGGATCTATTTTCAAAACATGAGAAACCATGGAAACTCATTCTTTAGAGTTATGGTTCGTTTTACGTTGTTTTTCTCTTGTAAACTCTTGGTTTAGAGTTGATATTTGATGAATGGAAAGGTTTTGTGGGTTATTCATGAAAACCCCAAAAAACCCCAAAATGAGAATATGGGTATAAAGAGAAAGAGATGAAATGTTAGATGTGGATGATGAGTTTGTGCTTTGATGTTGATATATGAGTTAAACATGTATGTTTAGATGTTTGGAAATTTGTATTAAAGTAGTTTTGGAAATCTTGAATATATATGAGTCCCTTGTGTATTTGATGATGAAATATGAGTTATTTATGTGTTATTTTGAATAAATGACTGACATTGTTGTTATTGATGAAAATGAGAAGAGAGATCCTAAGGTTGGAGGAAATCATGGAGGAGACTTTTAAAGTTACTCGGAACCGATCCCCAACACTCACCAAGGTAAGGGATAAGTGTCTCTAAATCATACTTGATGATATGAATGAGGTATGTGAAGGAGGTAATGGTTTAAAATGATACGTTTGTAATTTGTGTATTATGTTGGAAAATGCGTGGCTTTTCTGTTATAAACGAAATATAAGTAACATTATTGGGGGAGTACCAATGGAAAGATGACTCTATAAAAGTAATATTATAGGGGGAGTACCAATGGAAAGATGACTCAATAAAAGTAATATTATTGGGGGAGTACCAATGGAAAGATGACTCAATAAAAGTAATATTATTGGGGGAGTATCGATGGAAAGATGACTCGATAAAAGTAATATTATTGGGGGAGTACCAATGGAAAGATGACTCAATATAAGTAATATTATTGGGGGAGTAACAATGGAAAGATGACTCAATATAAGTAATATTATTGGGGGAGTACCAATGGAAAGATGACTCAATAAAAGTAATATTATTGGGGGAGTACCGATGGAAAGATGACTCGATAAAAGTAATATTATTGGGGGAGTACCAATGGAAAGATGACTCAATATAAGTAATATTATTGGGGGAGTACCAATGGAAAGATGACTTAATATAAGTAATATTATTGGGGGAGTACCGATGGAAAGATGACTCGATAAAAGTAATATTATTGGGGGAGTACCAATGGAAAGATGACTCCATATAAGTAATATTATTGGGGGAGTACCAATGGAAAGATGACTCAATATAAGTAATATTATTGGGGGAGTACCAATGGAAAGATGACTCAAATAAAAGTAATATTATTGGGGGAGTACCAATGGAAAGATGACTCGGAGTAATGAATGTCGTATGCATGCTATAGGATATATAGTATGAGATATATTTTATATAGGGTGAATATGAATGATGAGAAATGTGAATGTCATATGAATGTCGTATGCATGCTATAGGATATATAGTATGGGATATATATTTTATAGGGTGAATAGGAATGATGACAAATGTGAATGTCACATGAATGTCGTATGCATGCTATAGGATATATAGTATGGGATATATATTCTATAGGGTGAATATGAGCGATAAAAAGGAAGATGTTGAGAAAGAAAGTAATATACATGCTATAGGATATATATTATGGGATATATATGTTATAGGGTGGATATGAATAACGAGATAGATGATGTTTCAAACGAACGTAATATGCATACTATAGAATATATATTATGGGATATACCTGGAACGGGACCCATCTCTATAGCTCCTTATAGGATGGCACCGTTAGAATTGACTTAGTTGAAAAAGCAGGTTGAGGACTTATTGGCCAAGAATTTTATTCATCCTAGTGTCTCGCCGTAGGGTGCGGCTGTTTTGTTAGTTAAGAAGAAGGATGGTAGTATGCGGTTGTGTACTGACTACCGACAATTGAATAAGGTTACTATTAAGAACAAGTATCCATTGCCTCGGATTGATGACTTGATGGATCAACCGAGAGCAGCGGTAGTGTTCTCTAAGATCGATCTTCGGTCGGGTTACCACCAACTTCGTGTGAAATCGGAAGGCATTCCTAAGACTGCCTTTAGGACAAGGTATGGACATTTCGAATATTTGGTCATGCCTTTTGGCGTAACGAATTCCCCAACAATATTTACCGACTACATGAATCGGATTTTCCATCCGTATTTGGATTCATTCGTAGTGGTATTTATTGATGACATTCTGGTTTACTCCAAAAGCCGGGAGGAACATGCAGAGCACCTGAGGATTGTCCTAGAACTCTTGAGTAAGAACCAGTTGTACACTAAATTGTCTAACTGTGATTTCTGGTTAGAATCGGTGAACTTTCTCGGACATGTAATATCCAAGGAAGGGGTAGATGTCGATCCTTCAAAGAATGAAGCGGTTATGGAACGGGTAGTACCCAGGTCGGTTACCGAAATCCGGAGTTTTCTGGGTTTGGCTGGCTATTATCGAAAATTCATTGAAGGATTTTCGAAGTTGGCACTACCATTGACTAAGCTCACTAGGAAAGGAGAACCGTATGTGTGGACACTTCGTTGTGAAGAAAGCTTTTAGGAGTTGAAACGAAGGTTGACTACTACACCAGTGTTGGTTCTTCTTTGTACCGATAAGGATTTCGGTGTTTATTGTGATGCTTCCAAGCAAGGTTTGGGTTGTGTTTTGATGCAGGAAGGGAAAGTTGTTGTCTATGCTTCTCGTCAGTTGAGAACACACGAGTAAAACTACCCTACTCATGATTTAGAATTGGCTGCAGTGGTCTTTGCTTTAACAAACTGGAGACACCATCTCTATGGCATAAGGTTTGTGGTGTACAGTGACCACAAGAGTTTGAAATATCTGTTTGATCAAAAGGAGCTGAATATGAGGCAGAGGAGATGGATGGAGTTCCTAAAGGATTATGATTTTGGGTTGCAGTACCATCCGGGAAAGGCCAATGTAGTGGCTAATGCGCTAAGTCGGAAATCTTTACACATGTCGGCTTTGATGGTTAGGGAAGAGAAACTGATTGAAGAGTTCAGGGACATGAACTTGGATGTTTAGATAAAGCCTCATGGTATGATTTTGGGGATGCTGAAGGTCACCAACGAACTGTTTGATCAAATCCGAGTAATGCAATTTGAGGATATCGAGATAATGGCAAAACGGGATTGATGCTAAGTGGCAAGGAAACTGATTTCGCATCAGACCCTAGTGGGATGATGCGTTACAAAGGGAGGGTGTGTGTACCTCGTGATGAGGAATTACGGAAGAGTATTTTGGGGGAGTTCCATAAGAGTAAGATGAATTTTCACCAGGGGACAACGAAAATGTACCAAGACTTGAAGAAGTTATTTTGGTGGTCTAGATTGAAGAGAGATGTGGCTTCGTATGTCTCGAGTTGTTTGGTATGTCAGAAAGCCAACATTGAGCATCAGTGACCAGCGGGAGAGTTACAATCCCTAGAAATTCCGGTTTGGAAGTGGGACAGTATCTCCATGGATTTTGTGTCTGGTTTTCCGAAGACTCAGAAAGGGTACGACTCGATATGGGTAATAGTGGATTGGTTGACTAAGTCTTCTCATTTCTTATCGATGAACATAAGATACTCCCTAGAACGATTGGCGGAGTTGTATATCCGAGAAATTGTTCCTTTGCATGGGATACTGTCAAGCATTGTGTTGGATAGGGATCCCTGTTTCACTTCAAACTTTTGAACTAGTTTGTAGTCCGCATTGGGAACTAAGTTGAAGTTGAGTTCAGCATATCATCCACAAACGTTGATATGGTAGGAAGTTGAGTTCAGCATATCATCCACAAACATTGGGAACTAAGTTGAAGTTGGACCAACAAGGGAGTTGGGATGGCATGTTGCCTCTGATTGAATTTACCTACAACAATAGCTTCCATTCGAGTATTGGAATGGCAGCCTATGAGGCGTTGTATGGTAGGAAGTGCCGAACTCCAGTGAGTTGGTTTGAGACTGGGGAGAACTTGATATTGGGGCCCGAACTGGTCCAAGAGACGACGAATAAGATCAAGAAAATCCGGGAGAACAAGAGGATCGCCCAGAGTCGGCAGAAAAGCTATTACGATAAGAGGCGGAAACCTCTTGAGTTTAACGAGGGAGATCATGTTTTCATGAGAGTAGTCCCGACTACCGGAATAGGTAGAGTGCTTAAGTCTCGTAAACTGACTCCGCGATTTATTGGGTCGTATCAAATACTGAAGAGGATTGGGCCGGTAGCGTATCATATTGTTTTACCTCCATTGTTGTCGAATCTCCACAATGTGTTTCATGTGTCTCAGTTGAGGAAATATGTTGGGGATCCATCTCATGTGGTTGAGTCAGACCAGATAGAGTTGAAGGATAACTTGACTTTTGCGACGTTGCCTGTGAGAATCATGGATACCAGTGTCAAAAGATTGAGAGGCAAAGAGATTCCTTTGGTGAAAGTGTTGTGGAGCCGAGTAGACGAATGGGATGCTACTTGGGAGGTGGAACGTGATATGAGGGAGGATTACCCTCATTTGTTCGAATCGAGGTATGTTTAATTTTCGGGGACAAATTTTTTTATAAGAGGGGGGGATTGTAACACCCTAAATTTGAGTCTTTAAAATTATAGTATCACTCCTGGGATTCTCACTTGAGCGAGGGAGTCTCGCCTGGGAGAGAAAGGCTCACCTGGGAGGATGAAATCTTGGACTATACTGAAGGATTCTCGCCTGAGCGAGAATTGTCTTGCATGGGCGAGAAATGGCATTTTGGTACTGTTGAGACTGTGAGATTCTCGCTTGAGCGAGAATCTTTCGCTTGAGTGAGAATCCCTCGCTTGAGCGAGAGGGTCAGATCTGAATTTTTAAAATAGGCGGGATTTTCTCGCTTGAGCGAGAAAGGGCTCGCTTAAGAGAGAACCCGACGAGACAACATTTAATGAGAAACCCCAAACACATTTTAGGGTTAAGAAAAGAAGAGAGGTGAGAGAAGAGAGCTTGTCCAGGGGCAAGAAGCTTCAATATTCATCTAAGAGCTTGACAAGAGGTAATATAGATTTTTATGTAGTTAGACTTTAAATTATATTCAAAGCTCAATTAAGTACGTATTTATTGTTATCATTTTAGATTTTAATGGTAATTTCAATTTTTTTATTAAAAAGTAAATAGAATATTTTAACAGATTTTATTAAAAAGTAAAGAAAATATATTAATTTAAATTTCCACAACCAATTCTAAAAGTGATCAGTTTCAATTTTTAGGTAATGAATGATTTGATATGATTACACCGACAATTATAATAATAATATTTGGAAAATGGTTAATTCAAATATTAATACAATTTCAATAAATTTTATTTGTGATTCCTTAATTTCAGGAAATGTCTAATATAAATTTATACTCATTTATTATTTAATTAAAAAATAAGAAATATGTATAATTCATAATAAATATATATTCCTTAATTTTTAAAAGAATAAGAGATGTGTATAACTCATAATAAATATGTAGTCCATGATATTGCAGTATGAAAATTGTAAAAACGAGAAGTAAAAAAAAACAATTCACAATTTTCTATTTTAATAGTAATTTGTATTTTTATTATTAAAAAGTAAAGAAAATATATTTTTATATTTTCACATTTTGTATAATATTACACAATTAAGTATGTAGTTATTCACATTTTGTAACCACTCTATTTTGACTTTAAAGTATTTTCAAAGCTCAATTAAGTATATAGTTATTGTTGACATTTCATATTTTTTAAAAAGTAAAGAAAATATTAATTCAAATTTTAAAACAAGTTCTATAAATTTTATTTGTGATTCCTTTATTTTAGACAATGCCTAATATAAATTTATACTCATTAATTGTTTAATTATAAAATAAGTAATAAGAAATATGTATAACTCATAATAAATATGTATTCCTTAATTTTAAAAAGAATAAGAGTTATGTATAACTCATAATAGTTATGTAGTCCATAATATCGTAGTATGAAAATTGTAACAATGAAAAGAAGAAGAAAACTATTCTAAATTTTCTACTTTAATAGTAATTTCAATTTTTTTATTAAAAAGTAAAGAGGATATATTTTTTTATTTTCATATTATGTATAAGATGACACAATTATGTATGTAGTTATTCACATTTTGTAATCGGTCAATTTAGACTTTTTTTTAATTAAAAGTAAAGAAAACATTAATTCAAAAATTAATACAATTTCAATAAAAAAAATATGATTCCTTAATTTTGGACAATGTCTAATATAAAGTTATACTAATTTATTGTTTAATTATAAAATAAGTAATCAGAAATATGTATAACTCATAATAAAAATGTATTCCTTAATTTTAGAAAGAATAAGAGATATGTTAACTTATGGCTAATTTATTAATACTTTTTAGTTAAGCAAGTACTTTTATATTGTATTTCCCATAAACACAAGCATTTTGCACACTACGGATTGTTCATAATGCATACCTTGCAATTCTTTTAGATCATAATGCATTATGATTATATTGTTCATAATGCATTTCTTTTGGATCGGGAAACTATGTTAAATTCAGGTTGTGTATGTTTATGATGTTGTGAAAAATATTATAAGGCTGCAATTTTTTGAATTAATGTGAATGTAATATGTTTTTAAACATGATTTGAAGTAAATCAAAATCTTGTCTCATTGGAGCATCTTATTAAAAGGTTGAGATTTTCATTCTACCATCAAATGTAATGCATTAGGATTCAATATAATCACTCAATATATATTATTTTTCATTAAGTATTACTTTTAGAATAAACTAACATATAGGATGAGATAGCAATGGCTTCTAACATGCTGAATAACAATAGGTGAAAAAATATAAAACTAGCTTTTGAATGATAAAATGCTAAAGTACTATAACAAAACAAACTAATTTATTCCAAAATATAATAAAGTAAAAAGTATTGAATTATTCATCATCAAGAGATGAGAGTCCATATCCTCTCTTGTAAATCTTTTCAGTATTGAAGAAGATGTCAACTTATCAGATAATGCTTAACGTCCTGCGTTATTGTTCCGAGGTTTAGCATTTTGTGGAGGAAGGGGGGCATTTTGACGTGGTGGAAAATGTCCAGGGTTAGCATTTGCTCGTCGAGGTTCACCTGGGAAACGATAATGCATAGTATTACGAGGTTGATTATATACCATATGACCATATGAACCCTTATGTATTGCTAAACTATGTTGATTAAGGAACATTTCTCCACATTGATTGCATTGTGCATCCCACACCATGATTATTATTAATCCTCCATTTTCTAATTTTTACTTAGAGATTGTTTATGCATTCTTGAGTTACTTAGCGATGTATTTATAACATATCATGTTTTATGTTTAGTTGTTACAAATATCTAAAGAGATACAATTATTAAGAGAAGTAAATAGTAAATTAGAAACATGGTAATTATTAAGTCATTTGAAGTTATTTTTATGTATCATTTGTAAATAATTAGTAATTTCAAGAAAAGTAAAGAATTAGTAATTTCAAATAAATGTAAAGAATTATATGTAGTCCATAATATTGCAGTATGAAAATAGTAACAATAAGAAGAAAACAAAATATTCAAACTTCCTATTTGAAGTGTAATTTCAATTTTTTTAAAAAGTAAAGAAAATATTTTTTTTTATTTTCACATTGTGCACTTATTGTAACATGACAATTCCAACGGTGTAATAATATAATTTCACAACATTAGAATTTAAAAAATAGAACTATAACCTTGAAATTATAACCAAAATAATTTATAAATTCTAATATATGTGTGTGATTTTAAATTTCCCCTACCAATTCTAAAAGTGATCATTTGCAATTTTTAGGTAATGAATGATTTGATATGATTACTGTAACACCCTAATTTTGAGTCTTTAAAATTATAGTATCAATCCTGGAAGTCTCTCTTGAGCGAGAGATTCTCGCCTGAGCGAGAAAGGATCACTTGGGAGGGTGAAATCCTAGGCTATACTGGAAGATTCTCGCCTGAGCGAGAGTTGCCTCGCCTGGGCGAGAAATGGCAAACTAGGGCTGTTGACACTGTGAGATTCTCGCCTGAGCGAGAATCCCTCGCTTGAGCGAGAGGAAGCCTGTTGACACTGTGAGATTCTCACCTGAGCGAGAATCTCTCGCTTGAGCGAGAATCCCTCGCTTGAGCGAGAGGGTCAGATCTGAGTTTTTAAAATAGGCGGGATTTTCTTGCCTGAGCGAGAATGGGCTCGCTTGAGCGAGAACCCGACGACTGCTCTTTAAAATAGAAACCCCAAACAAATTTTAGGGTTAGAACTTTGAAGAGAAGAGAGAGAGGAGAACTTTTCAAGAGCAAAGAGCCTTAAGACTCATCTTAGAGCTTGAGAAGAGGTAAACCTCTTGTTCCTAACTCTTCTTCTTCCTCTCTAACTTGTTTTGTGTGTGTTGGATCTATTTTCAAAACATGAGAAACCATGGAAACTCATTCTTTAGAGTTATGGTTCGTTTTATGTTGTTTTTCTATTGTAAACTCTTGGGTTAGAGTTGATATTTGATGAATGGAAAGGTTTTGTGGGTTATTCATGAAAACCCCAAAAAACCCCCAAAATGAGAATATGAGTATAAAGAGAAAGAGATGAAATGTTAGATATGGATGATGAGTTTGTGCTTTGATGTTGATATATGAGATAAACATGTATGTTTAGATGTTTGGAAACTTGTAGTGAAGTAGTTTTGGAAATCTTGAATATATATGAATCCCTTGTATGTTTGATGATGAAATATGAGTTATTTATGTGTTATTTTGAATAAATGACTGACATGGTTGTTATTGGTGGAAATGAGGAAAGATCCTAAGGTTGGAGGAAATCGCGGAGGAGACTTTTAAAGTTACTCGGAACCGATCCCCAACGCTCACCAAGGTAAGGGATAAGTGTCTCTAATTCATACTCACTGATGTGAATGAGGTATGTGAAAGAGGTAATGTGTTGGTAGGTTTATTGTTTTTACCCTACCCAAAGAGGTAATGGTTTATTGTTGTTATCCTACCCGAAGCGGTAGTGATTTATTATTGTTACCCTACCCGAAGAGGTAGTGATTTAAATATTGTGCCATACCTAGAGTGGTAGTGGACTGTTATTTGTCCTACCCGGAGTGGTAGTGGACTGTTATTGTGTCCTACCCGGAGTGGTAGTGGACTGTTTATTGTGTCCTACCCGGAGTGGTAGTAGACTGTTATTGTACCCTACCCGGAGTGGTAGTGGACTGTTAATGTGTACTACCGAGAATGGAAGTGATTATTGTGAACTAGACCTGCCCGATGTGGTATGGATAATAACTAGACCTGCCCTATGTGGTATGGATGATAACTAGACCTGCCCGATGTGGTACGGATAATAACTAGACCTGCCCGATGTGGTATGGATGATAACTAGACCTGACCGATGTGGTATGGATGATAACTAGACCTGCCCTATGTGGTATGGAGAATGACTAGACCTGCCCGATGTGGTATGGATGATAACTAGACCTGCCCTTTGTGGTATGGATAATAACTAGACTTTCCCGATGTAGTATGGATAATAACTAGACCTGCCCGATGTGGTATGAATGATAACTAGACCTGCCCGATGTGGTATGGATGATAACTAGACCTGCCCTATGTGGTATGGAGAATGACTAGACCTGCCTGATGTGGTATGGATGATAACTAGACCTGGCCGATGTGGTATGAATGAGAACTAGACCTGCCCGATGTGGTATGGATAATAACTAGACCTGCCCTATTTGGTATGGATGATGAACTAGACCTGCCCGAGGTGGTATGGAGATGTAATTGGACCTACCCGGTGTGGTAGGGGGTTATATTTGTGAAAGAACTCGGTGAAAACGATTAAGGATGAATACGACATATGAGAAACGAGGATGTTAAGAGCGAATATCATATGCATACTATAGGATATATATTATGGGATATATATACTATAGGGTGAATATGAATGTTGAAAATGAAGACGTAAGAGTAAAAGTAGTATACATGCTATAGGATATATAGTATGGGATATATATACAATAGTGTGGATATGAATAATGAGAAGAACGATGCTTCAAATGAACGTAATATGCATGCTATAGAATATATATTATGGGATATATATTCTATAGGATGAATATGGATAACGTGGAAATGATCGGAAGAAGATATGAATGTTTGCCTTTACGTAATTGTGTTTATAAATTATATTAAAGCTTAATCGTATTTGAAATGTGGATTATCATGTGATGTTAGTTTTGAACTAATGACTTACTCCCTTTGTTTTGTGTGTTGTTTATGATAATGCCATTGTAGGTAAATGAAGGATTTTGATAAGGAAGCTCGTTGAGGAAGCTTTTGTGTTTATGAACCTATTTGTCTTTATTTGCTACTTGACGTTGTAGTTAATTTGATAACATTATGGTATAACTGTAAATTCGTTTAGATTAATACGGATAGGTGTAGTTATGGACTTTATAACTCTGGGAAACCCATAACTGATTGTATTTGGTAAATGCTATTTGAATGAATTATGTTTTTCCGCAACATAAACTTATATGATAATATAATAGGGTAAAGAGTATTTTCAAAGAGAGATACTTGGCAGTTTTTAATGAAGGTGACGACTGTATGTAAGAAATGATTAAAATAAATGAAAAATTTTCAAGGGTAGAATTTGGGTCGTTACAATTACACCGACAATTAGAATAATAATATTAGGAAAATGGTTATTTCAAATATTAATACAATTTCAATAAATTTTATTTGTGATTCCTTAATTTCAGGAAATGCCTAATATAAATTTATACTCATTTATTGTTTAATTAAAAAATATGAAATATGTATAACTCATAATAAATATGTATTTCTTAATTTTAAAAAGAATAAGAGATATGTATAACTCATAATAAATATATAGTCCATAATATTGCAGTAAGAAAATTGTAAAAACGTGAAGTAAAAAAAACAATTCACAATTTTCTATTTTAATAGTAATTTGAATTTTTTTATTAAAAAGTAAAGAAAATATTTTTTTTAGTTTCACATTTTGTATAATATTACACAATAAAGTATGTTAAATTCAGGTTGTGTATGTTGATGATGTTAAATTCAAGTTGTGTATGTTGATGATGTTGTGAACAATATTATAAGGCTGGATCGGCAATTTTTTAATTAATGTGAATGTAATGCTTTATATGTTTTTAAACATGATTTGAAGTAAATCAAAATCTTGTCTCATTGGAGCATCTTATTAAAAGGTTGAGATTTTCATTCTACCATCAAATGTCATTAGGATTCAATATAATCACTCAATATATATTATTTTTTATTCAGTATTACTTTTAGAATAAACTAACATATAGGATGAGATAGCAATGGCTTCTAACATGCTGAATAACAATAGGTGAAAAAATAAAAAAATAGCTTTCGAATGATAAAATGCTAAAGTACTGTAACAAAAGAAACTAATTTATTCCAAAATATAATAAAGTAAAAAGTATTAAATTCTTCATCATCATGAGATGAGGGTCCATATCCTCTCCTGTAAATCTCTTCAGTATCGAAGAAGATGTCAACTTATCAGATAATGCTTAACGTCCTGCATTATTGTTCTGAGGTTTAGCATTTTGTAGAGGAAGGGGGGCATTTTGACGTGGTGGAGAATGTTTAGGGTTAGAATTTGCACGTCGAGGTTCACCTGGGAAACGATAATGCATAGTATTACTAGGTTGATTATATACCATATGACCATATGAACCAATATGTAACACCCTAAATTTAAGTCTTTAAAATTATAGTATCAGTCTTGGGATTCTCGTTGAGTGAGGGATTCTCGCCTGGGCGAGAAAGGCTACCATGGAAGGGTAAAATCCTGGGCTATACTGAAGGATTCTCGCCTGAGCGAGAGTTGGCTCACTTGAGTGAGAGTGGTCTCGCCTGGGCGAGAAAAGTGATGTTTTGGACCTGTCGAGGCTGTAAGATTCTCGCTTGAGCGAGAGTTCCCTCGCCTGGGCGAGAGGGTCAGATCAGAGTTTTTAAAATAGTTGGGATTTTCTCGCTTGAGCGAGAATGGGCTCGCTTAAGCGAGAACCCGATGAGACAGCATTAAATGAAAAACCCCAAACACATTTTAGGGTTAGAAATTGAAGAGAGGTGAGAGAAGAGAGCTTTTCCAAGGGCAAGGAGCTTGGATACTCATCTAAGAGCTTGAGAATAGGTAAAACTCTTGATTCTAACTCTCTTCTTCTCTTTGAAATTCATTTTGGGTGTGTTGGATCTCTTCTCAAAATGTGTAAAACCAAGGAAACTCGCCCTTTTGAGTTATGGTTCGTTTTATGTTGTTCTTATCTTGTAAACTCTTGGTTTAGTGTTGGCATTTCAAGAATGGAAAGGGTTTGTGGGTTGATTCATGAAAACCCCAAAAACCCTAAAAGGAAGATGTGGTTAAAGTGGAAAATGGGTAAAATACTAGAGGTAGAGGATGAGTTTACATTCTAATGTTGAAATATGAGATGAATATGTATGTTTTAGATGGTTGTAAACTTATGATGAAAGTAGTTTAGAAACATTGAAAATATGATGGATATCTTGTATGGTTAAATAGTGCAATATAAGTTGTTTATGTGATATTTGGAATAAATGACTAACATTGTGTTATATGGTGGGAATGAGGAAAGATCCTAAAGTTGGCGGCGATGTTGGTGGAACTTGCGAAGTTACCAAGAACCAAACCCAACACTCAACGAGGTAAGGATAAGTCTTAACTTATGCATTGTGATAGAAAATGCGTGGATTTCTGGTTGTGGATAATGGATTGAGTTGTAAATCACTTAATTATTATGAGCATATATGGGTATGTTTGTAATACTGAGGGAATGGATTTACTGTCTATGAATTGAGGAAGTGTTAATGAAAATAAAACTCGTTTTTAGCCGACCATGAATGGTTAGCGACTTTGGCTCAAGTAATGTAGCAAGTTTTGGCTCAAGTGATGTAGCAAGCTTTGGCTCAAGCGATGTAGCAAGCTTTGACTCAAGCGATGTAGCAAGCTTTGGCTCAAGCGATGTAGCAAGCTTTGGCTCAAGCGATGTAGCAAGCTTTGGCTCAAGCGATGTAGCAAGCTTTGGCTCAAGCGATGTAGCAAACTTTGGCTCAAGTTATGTAGCATGATTTTCAAAAGTATAAACAATGGAAATGGTTTTAAGTGTATTTAACTTTATATTGTTACTTAATCTTATTAAAATGTGGATTAACATACATTGACATTTATTTCGTTAACGACTTACTCCTTTGTGTTTTCTGTGTATGGTCAATGTTAATCCCATTGCAGGTAGGTGGAAGATGTAAGGACGTTTTATTAGGAGCTTAGAGGCTTTTAGAATTTTGAAGTCCTTATATTCATTATTTTGTAATATGACTAACTGTATTTGATACATGAATATTTATAACTCTGGATATTCGTGGCTATGGGTATTTTGGTATCCCATAGCTAATTGTATGCGATAGTTACCGTAATGCCTGAATAAATTATGATTTTATGTTATGCGAATGTGTATGTTATTTTGGTAGTTGGAGATGGGTATGAGCAAGGAAATGAGACTTAACTTAAATTGTTGGTATTTTTATTTAAAAGTCGTAGGAAAATGTATAAAGGATGAATAAAATAAGGAAGAATTTTCAAGGGTAGAATTTGGGTCCTTACACTATGGTATCAGAGCATAGTTAATCTTTCGGCCTAGGATATGGCCTTGCATGCTTCTTTGTAATCGTTATATGTTGAAATTGTTTGATTGTATTAATTGTTAAGTGGTTATGTGAACTGTGTTTAGACAAATTCAATTACTGACCAATAAGCAAGTACATGTACTCATGGCAGGAAGAGGAAGAGGGGCAAGTCAGAACGTCCCGAACGATTTATTGGCTCAGATGGTGGCGGCATTGCAGCAGGTCAACGAGAATATGCATAACCTGAACCAGAATCCGACACCAATCCCGAGCTCACACCCACTAGTTCCACCTGGACCAGCAGAATACTGAGGTTTAGATGAGTTATGCAGGAGGAACCCCAGCCAGTTCCACAGGGGATTTTCTCCTGATGCTGCCATTGAGTGGATCTAAGGGGTGGAGCGGATCTTCAGAGCCATGAACTGTACGGAGGCTCAGAAGTTGGCGTATGCCACTTATATGTTAGTCACGGAGGCCGAGAAATGGTGCGAATTCACTCGGCGCCAAATGGAAGCTGAAGGACGACTGATCTCCTGCGGTACATTCAAGGAGAAATTCCTTCACAAGTACTTTCCTGCCGACTTGAAAAGGAAGAAAGGGATTGAGTTCCTGAAATTGGAGCATGGGAACATGTCGGTGGGGACTACGCGGCCTAGTTTGAAGAATTGGCCCGGTTTTCCCCTACGCCGAATTGGAAGTGGACAAAAGGTCCAAGTGTGTCAAGTTCGAATCGGGTTTGAAGCCCAAGTTGAAAAGTATGTTTGGGCACCAAGAGATTGCCGACTTCCCTACCTTAGTGAACAAGTGTAGGGTGTATGAAGATGATTTGGCAACCAATGAAGCGGCGACATCTAAGGCGATTCCTCCCAAACAGTTTGGGCCTCAACGGAACTTCTCACATGGAAAGTGGAAGGGAAAGGCGTTTCAAGAGGAACGGAAGCCTTACTCTCCTCCTATGGGTAATCGGGGCTACATTTCACATGGGCCGAGGACTCATGTCAATGTCAGAGGATCACGGTTGAATTCTCCATCTTTATGCGGCAAATGTGGCCGAACTCATGCAGATGACTTTTGCCTCGGAATTGCACTCATTTGTTTTCACTGCAAGGAGGTTGGGCATGTTAGGAGATATTGTCCTAAGCTACAACGGAGTGTGAATGCTGCGAGGGCTGAGTGACCTCGATCCACTGGCAGAGTGTTCACCATGAGTGGTGCAGAGGCATCGGGTGTAGATGGTCTGATTAAAGGTAATTGCATGGTGGCAGGTATTCCTCTTTTAGTGTTGTTTGATTCGGGAGCGACACACTCCTTTGTATCTATTGAATGCGTGGATAGACTAAAATTGCAAACTGAGTCGTTGCCTTTCGACTTGGTCGTATCCACCCCAACTAATGTGTCTGTGGTGGTGTCGACAGTTGTGTCTCGATGTCCGATGGTGGTAAATGGTAGGACATTTACCATGGATTTAATCTGCTTACCACTATCCCAGTTAGATCTAATTCATGGAATGGACTGGCTGTCGGCAAATCATGTGGTGCTTAATTGTGCTGATAAAACTGTGGTATTCGGGAATCCAGGCGAGATTTTTGATGAGGTTAGTTACATGAAGCCGTTATCGGCAAAGGAAGTCAAGACTTCCTGTAAGGAGGGAGGGGCCGTGTTTATGTTGTTGGCATCCTTGGAGGGTATTGAGAAACCCAAGGTTGAGGACATTCTGATAGTTCGTGAGTTTCCTGAGGTATTTCCTGGGGATATTCCGGATTTGCCTCTAGTGAGAGAAGTTGAATTCTCGATTGATTTGGTACCTGGAACGGGACCCATCTCTATAGCTCCTTATAGGATGGCACCGTTAGAGTTAGCTGAGTTGAAAAATCAGGTTGAGGACTTGTTGACAAAGAAGTTTATTCGTCCTAGTGTCTCACCGTGGGGTGCGCCTGTTTTGTTGGTTAAGAAGAAAGATGGTAGTATGCGGTTGTGTACCGACTACAGGCAGTTGAACAAGGTTACAATTAAGAACAAGTATCTATTGCCTCAGATTGATGACTTGATGGATCAGTTGAGAGGGGCAGTAGTGTTCTCAAAGATTGATCTTCGGTCAGGTTACCACCAACTTCGTGTGAAGTCGGAAGATATTCCTAAAACTGCTTTTAGGACAAGGTATGAACATTTTGAATATTTGGTTATGACTTTTGGTGTAACGAATGCCCCAACAATATTTACCGACTACATGAACCAGATTTTTCATCCGTATTTGGATTCATTTGTAGTGGTATTTATTGATGACATTCTGGTTTACTCCAAAAGCCGAGAGGAACATGCTGAGCACCTGAGGATTGTTCTAGAACTCCTCAGTAAGAACCGGTTGTATGCGAAGCTGTCAAAATGTGATTTGTGGTCTGAATCGGTAAACTTTCTTGGACATGTAATATCCAAGGAAAGAGTGGCAGTAGATCCTTCGAAGGTTTAAGCGGTTATGGAATGGGCGGTGCCTAAGTCAATCACTGAGATCAGGAATTTTCTGAGTTTGGCTGGTTATTATCGGAAATTCATTGAGGGGTTTTCGAAGTTGGCACTACCATTGACAAAGCTCACTAGGAAAGGAGAACCATATGTGTGGACACTTCGTTGTAAAGAAAGCTTTCAAGAGTTGAAACGAAGGTTGACTACAGCGCCAGTGTTTCTTCTTCCTTGTACTGATCGGGACTTCAGTGTATGCTGTGATGCTTCCAAGCAAGGTTTGGGTTGTGTGTTAATGCAAGAAGGGAAGGTTGTTGCCTATGCTTCTCGATAGTTGAGAACGAACGAACAAAACTACCCTACCCACGATTTGGAGTTAGCTGCAGTGGTCTTTGCCTTAAAAATCTAGAGGCACCATCTTTATGGGGTGAGATTTGAGGTATACAACGACCACAAGAGTTTGAAGTACCTGTTTGATCAAAAGGAGTTGAACATGAGACAGAGAAGGTGGATGGAATTCCTTAAGGATTACGATTTTGGGTTGTAGTATCATCCGGGAAAGGCCAACGTGGTGGCCGATGCCCTAAGTCAGAAGTCTTTACACATGTCGGCTTGATGGTTAGGGAGGGAAAGCTGATTGAGGAGTTCTAGGATATGAGCTTGGAAGTTCAGATAAGGCCTCAAAGTATGATGATAGGAATGCTGATGGTCACTAATGAACTGTTTGATCGCATTCGGGTAATGCAAGTTGAGGATATCGAGCTAATGGCCAAACGAAATTTGATGATGAGCGGGAAGGAAACCGACTTCGTATCGGACCCTAGTGGAATGTTGCGTTACAAAGGGAGAGTGTGTGTGCCTCAGGATGAGAAATTGCGGAAAAGTATTTTGGAGCAGTCCCATAAGAGCAAGATGAGTTTTCACCCGGGAACTACCAAGATGTACCAAGATTTGAAGAAGTTGTTTTTGTGGTCTGGGTTGAAGAGGGATGTGGCTTTGTATGTCTCGAGTTGTTTGTTATGTCAGAATGCCAAGATTGAGCATCGGCGACCAGCACGAGAGTTACAATCCCTAGAAATTTCCGTTTGGAAGTGGGATAGTATCTCCATGGATTTTGTATCGGGTTTTCCGAAGACTCAAAAAGGATATGACGCAATATGGGTAATAGTGGATTGGTTGACTAAGTCTACTCATTTCTTGCCAATGAACATGAGGTACTCCCTAGAACGATTAGAGAAACTGTATATCCGAGAAATTGTTCGTTTGCATGGGATACCGTCAAGCATTGTATCGGATAGGGATCCCCGTTTCACTTCAAACTTTTGGACTAGTTTGCACTCCGCATTGGGAACTAAGTTGAAGTTGAGTTCAGCTTACCATCCACAAACGGACGGTCAATTGGAAAGAATAATACAGTCATTGGAGGATCTTTTGAGGGCTTGTGTCTTGGAACAACCGGGGAGTTGGGATGGCATGTTTGGGAGGAATAGATGGCCAACTAAGAGGGGGGTGAATTAGTTGTTTTTAAAAAATAAAAATCACTAGGAACTTTTCAGCTTTTTCTACTTAAGAACAAATTAACAGAGTTGTAGCGGAAGAAAGTTTAGTAGAAGAAGAAGAAGTGCATAAAACAAAAAGTGTAAGGATGAGAAAAATCACACCAGAAAATTATACTGGTTCACCTTCTACCACTGAAGGCTACGTCCAGTCCTCTTGAAAACCACAAGAGATTTCCACTATTGAATGAGTTTAACTTACAAGCAAAGTCACACCTAGACTCCCCCTAAGTTGTATCACTCACTCACTTCAACAAGATAGTACACCACTATCCTTGTTTTACAATGCCTCACCAAACCCTATGGTGATTACTTGAGTACAGGTATGAAGATAATAAATGTCTTAATGACAAACTCACAATGTATCTTAATGCCTTATGAAGTTTTCAGAATTCCAAAGAATATGAAAGTTTTTCTGAAAAACTTCAAAGTGTTCTTGAATAAAAACTCAGAAAATTATACTGGTTCACCTTATATAGAGTTCCAAAAGGTGTTTAGAATCACTTTCAAAAGGTATAAGTCGTTTGGGAAAAGTTGAACCAAGTTGGAACACAATGGTTCAATTTAAAAATCAGATTTTCACAGTAACAGTACGTGGTAATCGATTACTTATCCGTGGTAATCGATTACCAGTTGAAAAACAACTGATACTGACGATTTTTGCTTGTGGTAATCGATTACCAATATGAGGTAATCGATTACCTCAGTTGAAATTTCAAATCCAATGTTGCTCAACGGCTAGTGGTAATCGATTACATCCATAGGGTAATCGATTACCCTAGTTGAAATTTCATTTCCCAGAAATGCCGAGAGTTATGGTAATCGATTACTTACCCTGGTAATCGATTACTGCAATTAAATTTTGGATTTAACTTTCAACAGTAAGTGGTAATCGATTACTACTACAGGGTAATCGATTACCCTAGTTATTTTTGCCTTTTTCCAACTTTTCAAAAATAACTTGGTTTTTCTTAGGAACTCTTATATTAACCTAGATTAAGATCTTTATTCTTAAGGCATTGTGATTTCTTATGAGTTTGAAATATATGCTACTAAAAGACTAGACTCTTATAAAAATAAAATATACTTCAAGTTCTTTAAGTCTTTGATCTTCAATATCTTTTCTTCTTTTTTTTGGTGATGTGCATTTGTCTTCATCAAAACCCAACCTCGGTCAAGGAGCCAGATCATCTTCCCAATGTTGCCTTTGATTGAATTTACCTACAACTATAGTTTCCATTCGAGTATTGGAATGGCACCTTATGTGGCGTTGTATGGTAGGAAGTGCCGAACTCTAGTGAGTTGGTTTGAAATTGGGGAGAACTTGATAATTGGGCCCGAGCTGGTCCAAGAGATGATGAAAAAGATCAAGAAAATCCGAGAGAATATGAGGATCGCTCAGAGTCGGTAGAAAAGCTATTACGATAAGAGGCGGAAGCCTCTTGAGTTTAATGAGGGAGATCATGTTTTTATGAGAGTAGTCCCAACTACCGGGATTGGTAGAGTATTGAAATCTCGTAAGCTGACTCAACGATTTATTGGGCTTTATCAAGTATTGAAGAGGATTGTGCCGGCAGCATATCGGATTGCTTTGCCTCCGTTGTTGTCGAATCTCCACAATATGTTTCATGTGTCTCAGTTGAGGAAATATGTTGGGGATCCATCTCATGTGGTTGAGTCTGATCACATAGAGTTGAAGGATAACTTGACTTTTTCGACGTTGCCCGTGAGGATCATGGATAGTGTCAAGAGACTAAGAGGCAAATAGATTCTTTTGGTGAAAGTATTGTGGAGCCAAGTAGATGAATGGGATGCTACTTGGGAGGTGGAACGCGATATGAGGGAGAATTACCCTCATCTGTTCGAATCAAGGTATGTTTAATTTTCGGGGACGAAAATTCTTATAAGACGGGGAGGATTGTAACACCCTAAATTTAAGTCTTTAAAATTATAATATCAGTCCTAGGATTCTCGCCTGGGCGAGAAAGGCTCACCTGGGAGGGTAAAATCTTGGGCTATACTGAAGGATTCTCGCCTGAGCGAGAGTTGGCTCGCTTAAGCGAGAGTGGTCTCGCCGGAGCGAGAGTTGGCTCTCCTGGGCGAGAAAAGTGATGTTTTAGACCTGTCGAGGCTGTAAGATCCTCGCTTGAGCGAGAGGGTCAGATCAGAGTTTTTTTTGTAAATAGGCGGAATTTTCTCGCTTGAGCGAGAATGGGCTCGCTTAAGCGAGAACCTGACGAGACAACATTAAATGAAAAACCCCAAATACATTTCAGGGTTAGAAATTGAAGAGAGGTAAGAGAAGAGAGATTTTCCAAGGGCAAGGAGCTTGAATACTCATCTAAGAGCTTGGGAAGAGGTAAAACTCTTGATTCTAACTCTCTTATTCTCTTTGAAATTCATTTTGGGTATGTTGGATCTCTTCTCAAAATGTGTAAAACCATGGAAACCCGCCCTTTTGAGTTATGGTTCGTTTTATGTAGATTTTATCTTGTAAAATCTTGGTTTAGAGTTGATATTTCAAGAATGGAAAGGATTTGTGGGTTGATTCATGAAAACCCCAAAAACCCTAAAAGGAAAATGTGGTTAAAGTGGAAAATGGGTAAAATACTAGAGGTAGAGGATGAGTTTACATTCTCCTGTTGAAATATGAGATGAATATGTATGTTTTAAATGGTTGTAAACTTATGATGAAAGTAGTTTAGAAACATTGAAAATATGATGAATATCTTGTATGGTTAAATAGTGCAATATAAGTTGTTTATGTGATATTTGGAATAAATGACTAACATTGTGTTATATGATGGGAATGAGGAAAGATCCTAAAGTTGGTGGCGGTGTCGGTGGAACTTGCGAAGTTACCAAGAACCAAACCCAACACTCACCGAGGTAAGGATAAGTCTTAACTTATCCATTCTGATAGAAAATGCGTGGATTTCTGGTTGTGGATAATGGATTGAGTTGTAAATCACTTAATTATTATGAGCATATATGGGTATGTTTGTAATAATGAGGGCATGGATTTACTTCTTATGAATTGAGGAAGTGTTAATGAAAAGAAAACTCGTTTTTAGCCGACCATGAATGGTTAGCGACTTTGGCTCAAGTAATGTAGCAAGCTTTGTCTCAAGCGATGTAGCAAGCTTTGGCTCAAGCGATGTAGCAAGCTTTGGCTCAAGCGATGTAGCAAGCTTTGGCTCAAGCAATGTAGCAAGCTTTGGCTCAAGCGATGTAGCAAGCTTTGGCTCAAGCGATGTAGCAAACTTTGGCTCAAGTTATGTAGTATGTTTTCAAAACAAAAGAGAAATCAGTTTTTGCTAACCTTAAGGGGTGTAGCGGCTTTGTCTCAAGCAATGTAGCAAACTTTGGCTCAAGTTATGTAGCATGATTTTCAAAATTATAAACAATGGAAATGGTTTTAAGTGTATTTAACTTTATATTGTTACTTAATCTTATTAAAATGTGGATTTAATCTTATTAAAATGTGTATTTAACATTGACATTTATTTTGTTAACGACTTACTCCTTTGTGTTTTCTGTGTATGGTCAATGTTAATCCCATTGCAGGTAGGTGGAAGATGTAAGGACGTTTGATTAGGAGCTTAGAGGCTTTTAAATTTTTGAAGTCCTTATATTCATTCTTTTGTAATATGACTAACTGTATTTGATACATGAATATTTGTGACTCTGGATATTCGTGGCTATGGGTATTTTGGAATCCCATAGCTAATTGTATGCGATAGTTACTATAAGGACCCAAATTCTACCCTTGAAATTTTTTCCTTATTTTATTCATCAGTCATACATTTTCCTACGACTTTTAAATAAAGATACTAACAACTCAACTAAAGTCTCATTTCCCTACTCTTATCAATTTCATAACCTCAAAATAACAAACATGTTCGCATAGCCGAAAATCATAATTCATTCATATATCCCGGTAACTACCGCATACAATTAGCTATAAGATTCCAAAATACCCATAGCTACGAATATGCTGAGTTACAAATATTCATGTTCAAAATACAGTTAGTCATATTACAAAAGGATGAATATAAGGACTTCCAAAAAAAAGAATTAAAAGCCTCTATGATCCTAATCCAAAACGTCCTTACATCTTCAACCTACCTGCAATGGGATTAACATTGACCATACATAGAAACACAAAGGAGTAAGTCGTTAACGTAAAATAATGTCAGTACACGTTAATCCACATTTTAATAAAGTTAAGTAAAAACTTAGAATTAAATGTACTTAAAATCATTTCCTTCGTTTATACTTTTGAAAGCATGCTCCATAACTTGAGCTAAAGTTTGCTACATTGCTTGAGCCAAAACTTGCTACATTGCTTGCGCCAAAGCTTGCTACATTGCTTTAGCCAAAGCTTGCTACATTGATTGAGCCAAAGCTTGCTACATTGCTTGAGCCAAAGCTTGCTACATTACTTGAGCCAAACTCTCTAACCAATCATGGTCGGCTAAAACGAGTTTTATTTCCATTGGCACTCCACCAATACATAAACAATAAATCCACCTCATCATCATCACAAACATACCCATATATGCTTATAACAATTAAGTGATTTACAGTTCGTTTCATTATTCCGAGTTTTATTTCCATTGGTGTAACACCCTAAATTTAAGTCTTTAAAATTATAATATCAGTCCTAGGATTCTCGCTTGAGCGAGAGATTCTCGCCTGGGCGAGAAAGGCTCACCTGGGAGGGTGAAATCCTGGGCTATACTGGAGCATTCTCTCCTGAGCGAGAGTTGTCTCGCCTAGGCGAGAAATGCCATTTTGGGATTGTTGAGACTGTGAGATTCTTGCTTGAGAGAGAGGGTCAGATCTGAGTTTTTAAAATAGGTGGAATTTTCTCGCTTGAGCGAGAAAGGGCTCCCTTAAGCGAGAACCCGACGCTGTTACATTAAATAGGGAAGCCCAAACACATTTATGAGGGTTAACCTAGAGAGAAGTGAGAGAAGAGTGCATTTTCAAGAGCAAGGAGGCTCGTGAGTCAGTTAGAAGCTTGAGAAGAGGTAACTCTTGATTCTAACTCTCTCCTTCCCTTGGAAAACTTGTTTTAGGTATGTTGGATCTCTTCTCAAAATGAGGGAAACCATGGAAACTCATCCTTTCGAGTTATGGTTCGTTTTATGTTGTTTTTATCTTGAAAACTCTTGGTTTAGAGTTTGTATTTCAACAATGGAAAGGGATTGAGGGTTGATTCATGAAAACCCCAAAAGCCTATAGTGAAAATGTGGATAAAGTGGAAAATAGGTAAAATGCTAGAGGTAGAAGATGATTGAACCTTCCAATGTTGAAATATGAGATGGATATGTATATTTTAGATGGTTGTAAACTTATGATGAAAGTAGTTTATAAACATTGAAAATATGATGAATATCTTGTATGGTTGAGTAATGCAATATAAGTTGTTTATGGGATATTTGGAAATAAATGACTGACATTATTGTTATGTGATGGGGATAATGAAAGATCCTAAGGTTGGAGGAGGTTGCGAAGGAACTTGCAAAGTTACCCAAAACCAACCCCGACACGTACCAAGGTAAGGAGAAGTTATTAATGGTATATGATAATAGAAAATGTGTGGATTTTCTGATTACATATATGATCTTTGTATGACTTGCCCGATGTGGTATAGAGAATGACTTGTCCTAGGTGACATTATGTATGACTTGCCCTATGTGGTATTGTGTATGACTTGCCATATGTGGTATTGTGTATGACTTGCCCTATGTGGTATTGCGTTTGACTTGCCCTATGTTGTATTGTGTATGACTTTCCCTATGTGGTATTGCATATGACTTGCCCTATGTGGTATTGTGTATGACTTGCCATATGTGGTATTGTGTATGACTTGCCCTACGTGGTATTGTGTATGACTTGCCCTATGTGGTAATGGAAAGGTAAACATACAAGTGGAAAATAATGATTTGAAATGGTATTGATGAATGAGGTGACAAGGTATGGTAGAGATGAACGGGTAGATCCAAAGTGTGGGATGTGGTAACATAAGACGGACAATGATGACATGTCGATTTTATCTTTTAATGTCAAGTCTTCTATCAAAACTTTAAAAGTGTGGATTATCGTTTACTAATATTTATTGAATTGATAACTTACTCCTTTGTTGTTGTGTATATCTGTCATGATAATCCCATTGCAGGTAAATGAGGTAGTTGAGGTACTCAGTTCGAGGCATGAGGAGCTTAGAACTCGGAATCCTTATTTTGCTTTTTGTTTGATGTAAACCGTTAAATGGATGATTGTAAATCCTAATTGATTTAGTACTACATTTTTGTAATGCTGGATATTAATAGCTATGGGCATTTTGGAATCTCATAGCTAGTCATATGCGGTACTTACCGATAAGGAAATATATGAATTATGTTTTTCTGCCTTATGGGAAAGGGTCCTAGCATATTACGATAACTGAATCTGAAGTATTGAATGTTGTTTAACGGAAGTATAGTAGAGATGGTAAGAATATCTATATTAAAATGAGAAAAAATTTCAGGGGTAGAAATTGGGTCTTTACAATTGGCACTCCACCAATACATAAACAATAAATATACACCATCATCAATACAAACATACCCATATATGCTTATAACAATTAAGTGATTTAAAATTCATTTTGTTATCCATAATCAGAACCATCCACGCATTTTCCATCACAATGCATAAGTTAAAGACTTATCCTTACCTCAGTGAGTGTTGGGTTTGGTTCCTGGTAACTTCGCAAGTTCCACCGACACCGCCGCCAACTTTAGGATCTCTTCTCAAGCTTCTAATTGACTCACAAGCCTTCTTGCTCTTGAAAAAGCCTTGTTCTCTCACTTCTCTCTAGGTTAACCCTCATAAATGTGTTTGGGGTTGCCTATTTAATGTAACAGCGTCGGGTCCTCGCTTAAGCTTCAAAAAATGAGACCACCTCATGTCACCTGTTTATCTGCAATAGGATTATCAATGACAAAAACACAAACACATAAAGGAGTAAGTCATTAATTCAATAAACATCATTATAAGATAATACACATTAGAAAAGGTTAGTAAATCACTTTGAAATTCCTTTTCCGTGCTACATTACTTGAGCCAAAGTCGCTACACCCCTTAGGGTTAGCTAAAAGCAATTTCTCATCTCTTTTACAAAGAAAACCCACATAAACTCGGGCTGAAGTGTTGCCACATAAACTCGGGACGAAGTGTTGCCACATAAACTCGGGCCGAAGTATTGCCACATAAACTCGGGCCGAAGTGTTGCCACATAAACTCGGGCCGAAGTGTTGCCACATAAACTCGGGCCGAAGTATTGCCACATACACTCGGGCTGAAGTGTTGCCACATAAACTCGGGCCGAAGTGTTGCCACATAAACTCGGGCCGAAGTGTTGCCACATAAACTCGGGCCAAAGTGTTGCCGCATAAACTCAGGCCGAAGTTTTGCCACATAAACTCAGGCCAAAGTGTTGCTACATAACTCGAGCCGAAGTTGCTAAACTGCTTTCATCAAAAGTTTACAACATCTAAAGCATATATATTCATCTCATATTTCAACATTAGAAAGCTTATTCATCTTCTACCTCTAGCACTTTACCCATTTTCTTCTTTAACCACATTTTCACTTTAGGATTTTGGGATTTTCATGAATCAACTCACACACCCTCTTCTTTCTTGAAATACTAACTCTATACCAAGAGTTTACAAGATAAAATAACATAAAACGAACCATAACTCAAAAGGGTGAGTTTCCATGGTTTCTCTCATTTTGCGAAGAGATCTAACATACCCAAAACAAGTTTCAAAGGAAAGAAGAGAGTTAGAATCAAGAGATTTACCTCTTCTCAAGCTTCTAAATGACTCACAAGCCTACTTGCTCTTGAAAAGGCTCTCCACTCTAACTTCTATCTAGGTTAACCCTCATAAATGTGTTTGGGGTCCCCTATTTAACGCAACAGCGTCGGGTCCTCGTTTAAGCGATCCCTTTCTCGCTCAAGCGAGAAAATCCCGTCTATTTTAAAAACTCAGATCTGACCCTCTCGCTCAAGCGAGAATCTTACAGCCTCGACAGGTCCAAAACATCACTTTTCTCGCCTAGGCGAGCCAAACCTTGCTCAGGCCAGAATCCTCCAGTATAGCCCAGGAATTCACCCTTCCAGTTGAGCCTTCCTCGCTCAAGCGAGCCAACTCTCACTCAAGCGAGAATCCTCCAGTATAGCCCAGGATTTCACCCTCCTAGGTGAGCCTTTCTCGCCCAGACGAGAATACCTCGCTCAAGCGAGAATCTCAGAACTGATACTATAATTTTCGCCCTCTTAGTTGAGCCTTCCTTGCCCAGGCGAGCCAACTCTCGCTCAGGCGAGACCACTCTCGCTCAAGCGAGCCAACCCTCGCTCAGGCGAGAATCCTTCAGTATTGCCCAGGATTTCACCCTCCCATGTGAGCCTTTCTCGCCCAGGCGAGAATCCCTCGCTCAAGCGAGAATACCAAGACTGATACTATAATTTTAAAGACTTAAATTTAGGGTGGTACAATCCTCCCCCTCTTATAAGATATTTCGTCCCCAAAAATTAAACATACCTCGATTCGAACAAATGAGGGTAATCCTCCCTCATATCACGTTCCACCTCCCAAGTAGCATCCCCTTCGTCTACTTGGCTCCACAGTACTTTCACCAATGGAATCTCTTTGCCTCTTAGCCTCTTAGCCTCTTAGCCTCTTGACACTGGTATTCATGATCCTCACTGGTAACGTCGAAAAAGTCAAGTTATCCATCAACTCTATCCGATCAGACTCAACCACGTGAGATGGGTCTCCAACAAACTTCCTTAACTGAGACACATGAAACACATTGTGAAGGTTCGACAACAACGGAGGCAAATAAATCTGATATGCTACCGGCCCAATCCTTTTCAATACTTGATACGATCCAATAAATCTCGGAGTCAGCTTGCGAGACTTCAACACTCTGCCAATTCCGGTAGTCAGGGCTAATCTTATGAAAACATGATTTCCCTCATTAAACTCAAGAGGTTTCCGCCTCTTATCGTATAGCTTTTCTGCCGACTCTAGGCGATCCTCATATTCTCCCGGATTTTCTTGATCTTTTCAGTCATCTCTTGGACCAGCTTGGGCCCCAATATCAAGTTCTCCCCAGTCTCAAACCAACTCACTGGAGTTCGACACTTCCTACCATACAACGCTTCATAAGGTGCCATTCCAATACTCGAATGGAAGCTATTGTTGTAGGTAAATTCAATCAGAGGCAACATGCCATCCCAACTCCACGGTTGTTCCAAGACACAAGCCCTGAGAAGATCTTCTAATGACTGTATTGTTCTTTCAGATTGACCGTCCGTTTGTGGATGATAAGCTGAACTCAACTTCAACTTAGTTCCCAATGCAGACTGCAAACTAGTCCAAAAGTTGGAAGTGAAACGGGGATCCCTATCCGATATAATGCTCGACGGTATCCCATGCAAACGAACTATTTCCCGGATGTACAGTTCCACCAATCGCTCCAAAGAATACCTCATGTTCATCGGCAGAAAGTGTGCAAATTTAGTTAACCGATCCACTAACACCCATATCGAATCATACCCCTTTCTGAGTCTTTGGAAAACCCGATACACAATCCATGGAGATACTATCCCATTTCCAAATGGGAATTTCTAGGGATTGCAGTTCTCCTGCTGGCCGCTGATGCTCAATCTTCGCTTTCTAACAGACAAGACAACTCGAGACATACAAAGCTACATCCTTTTTCAGCCCATACTGTAACACCCCAAATTTACCCTCTTTGACATTAGGTAACAGCCCTGAATCAGTGTTTTGAAATTGGAAATTCTGGGAATCTCGCCCATGCAAGGAATGGGTCGCTTGAGCGAGAGAAAGCCTGGGCAGGCTGTGAGATTCTCGCGTGAGCGAGAGAATCTCACCCAGGCGAGAGAGCCCATGTCTGGAACATTAAAATATTGTGGTTTTCTCGCCCAAGCGAGATATTCTCGCCCGAGCAAGAGTGCCCAGCTATAAAAGAAAAGAAATGGGTTTCACAAACCCTAATCTTCATTTTCTTTTCTCCCCTTTCACTCCCAATGGCGGCTCCCCATAGATTCCTACTCATTCCTCCTCTAAACCTCAAAAACACATCAAAACCTCTTCCTCTTGCTTCTTAATGGAACATTGGAGAGCTTTGGAGAGGAAAAAGCAACAATGGAGGTTGAAGGAGATGGAGCTCTTTGCGGATCCATGGAGCTTACGCAACCTAAGGTGAGGGAGAAGACCATTGTGGTCTTAGAGTATTTCATTAGAGTCATCATCTCCGATTTCCCTCAAAAATCGGAGCATATTAACGGATAGAAACTCTCTTGGGAGTTTGTGGTCCATGTGAGTGTCTTTATTATACATGAGGATGTTTTAGCCATAAAAGTTGAGATATATGTGTGGGGAAAACCGTTTAGTTAAGTAAAACGCTATATGCTCATTTATGGTAATACACCGTCATTAAAGATGTTTCTAACGTTAATGTGTATATGATGAAGGATATGTTTTGCGTGGTTTATTTATGATAATGGTTACGTTGTGTGATAATAATGGTGTGTGAGATATTTATGGTCATAAACATAAATGAGTATGTTGTGAGTGGTTGATTGTTATAAACATGTATGGGTGTGTTGTAACAATGAATGTGTGATTAGTTGTTAATGTGTTAAAATGGATATGAGTATGTTTATCAAAATGAGTATGTTGTGAGTTGTGGATTGTTATAAACCTATATGGGTGTGCATGTAACGATGACTGTGTGATGAGCTGTTAAGGTGTTAAAATGGATAACGGTATGTTTGTGACAATGAAGGTGTTGTACGCAATTTATGGTGATAAAATAATGAGATGTCTTGTGTTGATTGTGATGACATGGATGTGAGTGTAATGGGGAATTACTCGACCTGCCCGATGTGAGTGTAATGGGGAATTACTCGACCTGCCCGATGTGGTATGGGGAATTACTCGACCTGCCCGATGTGGTATGGGGAATTATTCGACCTGCCCGTTGTGGTATGGGGAATGAACTCGACCTGCCCGATGTGGTATGGGGAATAAACTTGACCTGCCCAATGTGGTATGGGGAATGAACTCGACCTACCCGATGTGGTATGGGGAATGAACTCGACCTTCCCGATGTGGTATGGGGAATGAACTCGACCTGCCCAATGTGGTATGGGGATTACTCGACCTGCCCGATGTGGTAGAGGATTATTTGTACGGTGCAGAATTGTTGAAAGAGAATCAAGGGTAAATTACTACGAAATGTGAATGATGTGAAAAGTGTATATTCGGAATGAAAATCATCTGCATGCCATAAGATATATATTATGGGATATATATCTTATAGGGTGAATATGAACGATGAGAAATGCGTATGTTTGGATGAATAAAATATGCACACTATAGCACATATATATTATGGGATGTATGTGTACTATAGGGTGAATATGGATGATATGAGATGAATAAAATATGCACACTATAGAACATATATATTATGGGATGTATGTGTACTATAGGGTGAATATGGATAATATGAGATGAATAAAATATGCACACTATAGAACACATATAGTATGGGATATATGTGTACTATAGGGTGAATATGGATAGTATGTGTTGATTGATGTATGTGTATCATGATTGATGTTAGATGTGTGTGGTTTTAATACTTTAATGTTATTACTCCATGTAAATCCACGCTACGGTCGCCGTAGTTGGTTCTTACTCCCTCTGTCTTTCCTTGTATGTGTTATGTATTTGAGTTCAGGTCGTGCCGGTAGCGCATCGGATGCTTGAGGAGGAGAGTACATGTTTGAGTAGTTGCTTTATGTTCTCAATGTTGTAATTGAATAATGCATGTAATATGGAGAGTATGTTAAATGGGATTTTATGTATGAGTGACTCTCTCCTAAATGTATAGTTAGGATATTAAACGATGTAAAAATGGAAGTTTTATTGAGAATGGATAATTGTATTTAAATTGTGTAATTAAAAGGAAGTGAAATCACATGTTTATAATGAAGTGAACGATTGATTGTTTCCGCACCTGAAAGAGGAATTGAACTTCTATATATATTCAATCAGGTTTTCCAAATCGTTCGAGTAATGTCTTTTAAAAGTAATCACTTCTTTTTCTTGAACAAGGTTTTAAAAAGAATTTTTTGATTACGAAAATCGAGTCATTACACAGACCACCAAAACAACTTTTTCAAATCTTGGTACATCTTTGTAGTCCCCGGGTGAAAACTCATTTTACTCTTGTGTGACTCCTCTAAAATATTCTTTCGCAATTCTACATCATAAGGCACACACTCTCCCACTAGGGTCCAATGAGAAATCAGTTTCCTTACCACTCAGCATTAAATCCCGTTTAGCCATTAGCTCACTATCCTCCACTTGCATTACCCAGATTTGATCGAACAGTTCATTTGTGACCTTAAGCATTCCTAAAATCATACTTTAAGGCTTTAACTGAACTTACAAGTTCATATCCCTGAACTCTTCAATCAGTTTCCCTTCTCTAACCATCAAAGCCGCATATTTAAAGACTTCCGACTTACAGCATCGGCCACCACATTGGCTTTTCCCAGATGATATTGCAACCCAAAATCATAATTTTTTAGGAATTCCATCCACCTTCGCTATCTCATATTCAATTCCTTTTGATCAAACAGGTACTTCAAACTTTTGTGGTCGCTGTAAACCTCAAATCTCACGCCATAAAGGTGGTGTCTCCAGGTTTTTAAGGCAAAGACCACTGCAGATAATTCCAAGTCATGGGTAGGGTAGTTTTGCTCATGCGTCCTCAACTGTCGAGAAGCATAGGCAACAACCTTCCCTTCTTGCATCAACACACAACCCAAACCTTGCTTGGATGCATCGCAATACACACTGAAATCCCGATCAGTACAAGGAAGAACCAACACTGGCGCCGTAATCAACCTTCGTTTCAACTCTTGAAAACTTTCTTCACAACGAAGTGTCCACACATACGTTTCCCTTTTCCTAGTGAGTTTTGTCAATGGTAGTGCCAAATTCGAAAATCCCTCAATGAATTTCCGATAATACCCAGCCAAACCCAGAAAGCTTCTAATCTCAGTGACTGACTTGGGCACCGCCCATTCCATAACCGCTTCAACCTTAGAAGGATCTACTACCACTCCTTCCTTGGATATTACATGTCCAAGAAAGTTTACCGATTCCAACCATAAATCACATTTTGACAGCTTCGCATACAACCGATTCTTACTAAGAAGTTCTAGCACAATCCTCAAGTGCTCAGGATGTTCCTCTCGACTTTTGGAGTAAACCAAAATGTCATCAATAAATTCCACTATGAATGAATCCAAATACGAATGAAAAATCTGATTCATGTAGTCGGTAAATATTGCTGGGGCATTCGTTACACCAAAAGTCATGACCAAATATTCAAAATGTCCATACCTTGTCCTAAAAGCAGTTTTAGGAATGTCCTCCGACTTCACACGAAGTTAGTGGTATCCTGACCGAAGATCAATCTTTGAGAGCACTACTGCTCCTCTCAACTGATCCATCAAGTCATCAATCCGAGGCAATGGATACTTGTTCTTAATAGTAACTTTGTTCAGCTGTCGGTAGTCGGTACACAACCGCATACTATAAGGACCGAAATTCTACCCTTGAAATTTTTTCTCATTATAATATAGATATTCCTATCATTCCTATTCCTCTTCAGTTAAACAACATTCGATACTTTAAATTCTACCTCGTTCACCTGCAATGGGATTATCATGATAGATATACACAACAAAAAAGGAGTAAGTTATCAATTCAATAAATATCAGTAAACGATAATCCACACTTTTAGGGTTTTAATACCAGACTTGACAATAAAAGATAAAATCTACATATCATTTTTATCCGTCTCATGTTACCACATCCAACACTTTGGATTTACCCGTTCATCTCTACCATACCTCGTCACCTCCTTCATCAATACCATTTCAAATCATTATTTTCCTCTTGTACGTTTACCTTTCCATTACCACTTAGGGCAAGTCATACATAATACCACGTAGGGCAAGTCATACACAATACCACCTAGGGCAAGTCATACACAATCCCACATAGGGCAAGTCATACACAATAACACATAGGGCAAGTCATTAATAATACCACATAGGGCAAGTCATACACAATACCACATAGGGAAAGTCATACACAATACCACATAGGGCAAGTCATACATGATGTCATCTAGGATAGGTCTTTCTCTATACCACATCGGGAAAGTCATACACAGATCATATACGTAATCAGAAAATCCACACATTTTCTATTATCATATACCATTAATAACTTCTCCTTACCTCGGTGAGTGTTGGGTTTGGTTCTTGGCAACTTCACAAGTTCTACCGACACCGCCGCCAACTCTAGGATCTTTCCTCATTCCCACAATATAACACAATGTTAGTCATTTATTCCAAATATCACATAAACAAATTATATTGCATTATTTAACCATACAAGATATTTCAACACATTTTCAATGTTGCTAAACTACTTTTATCATAGGTTTACAACCATCCAAAACATACATAATCATCTCATATTTCATCATTGGAAAGTAAACTCATCTTCTACCTCTAACATTTTACCCATTTTAACCACATTTTCTCTTTAGGGTTTTGGGGTTTTCATGAATCAACCCACAACCCTTTTCATTCTTGAAATACTAACTCTAGACCAAGAGTTTTAAGAGAGAAACAACTTAAAACGAACCATAACTCAAAAGGATGAGTTTCCATGGTTTCCTTCATTTTTGAGAAGAGATCCAACATACCGAAAATAGGTTTTAAAGAGAAGAAGAGAGTTAGAATCAAGAGTTTTACCTCTTCTCAAGCTCTTAAATGAGTATCCAAGCTTCTTGTTCTTGAAAAAGCTCTCTTCTCTCACCCTTTTTCTTTTCTAAACCCTAGGTTGTGTTTTGGGGTTTCTCATTTAATACAACTCGTCGGGTTCTCGCTTAAGCGAGCCCTTTCTTGCTAAAGCGAGAAAATCCCGCCTATTTTTAAAAACTCAGATTTGACCCTCTCGCTTAAGCGAGGGATTCTCGCTCAAGCGAGAATCTCACAGTATCAACAGTCCCAAAATTCCATTTCTCGCCTAGGCGAGATAACTCTTGCTCAGGCGAGAATCCTCCAGTATAGCCCAGGATTTCACCCTCCCAAGTGAGCCTTTCTCGCCAAGGCGAGAATCTCTCGCTCAAGCGAGGATCCCAGGACTGATACTATAATTTAGGGTGTTACAATTGAAAGTGTGCATGACAAGAGGAACACTTTGGAAAGCTCTCTTTATGTGTCATGGTTTTGATGAGGACAACTTGTGCGTATAAGAGCTTGAAGAACATCAACAAATCAACGTGCTTAAGTCTTCTGATTGGTACTAAGCTTAGACTAGAGATTAGTTTAAGTTGAGTCTAAGGCTTAAGTCACCTAATACATGTCTCATATGCATAAATCGTTTAAATCATTTTCATTTTGAGATATGTCATTCATAATATGTTCATGCATCACATAAATACATGTATATGTGCATTCTAGGCGTAAACTAAGTGTTAAACATGTATGAATTAAGTGCATAACGTATTTGAGTTTTTTACACATGAAAATATGTTGTTAATCGATTAAGGCATAGGTTAATCGATTAATCTAACTATTTGAACAGTTTAATCGATTAAGGCATTCGTTAATCGATTAACTGGGTTTCAGAATTAATTCTTTATAAACTGCGTTTTTCAGAATTAATCTCAGAAGTTGCATGTTGCATTTTTAGAAAGTTAGAGCATTTTTCGTGATAATTGTTGCATGTAATTGTTAATGCATTTGTGAGTTTAGAAAAGATAGAATTCTATGCTTTAGGATTGAGTGCATTACATGATATATTTCTCATCTTTTCATATCACATGTTCATGCATATTATTGATGCTTCTTGATTAGATTTTTACATTCTATGCATTCTGTTTTCAAACTAATACATCTTCATATTGCATGAGTTTGTATTAGGTGATTAGAGTAAAGTGTTTTCTTGTTAGATATAAGCTTTGTAATAGCTTAAGTTTACTCTATTTTCTTTTTGTTTGAGAAATTGTTGTAACATTGGGAATCTCGAGGTGTCGTATCGCCGAAGAGATTGAATGTATCTTCATTGTGTTTAGACTTAGAGATAAGGAAAGAACAGAGGTTCTTGGTTGGGGCTACGCCGAAAGAAAGGTTTTCTTTGTCGGCAGGAAGGGAGTCAAACCATAGAATAAGTGTCTTTATTATCTTGTATTGTCTAAGTGTCGTAATTGGATGATGTGTATGTAATAACATTGATTTGATTATAGTGAAGAAAATCTCACAAATCAGCCGGGAGGCCTGGATGTAGTTTGTGGTGGACAAGCAAACGAACCAGGATAAAATTCGTGTTGCAGGATCTTTTCTCTCTCTCTCTTTATTGCATTTAATCGGTTAACTTGTATAGTGGATTTAATGGCTAATATGTTTCTGTGCTATACTGTTAATACTCTGATTAATCTGTAAGCTCTGTAAATTCGTTTTGTTATCGATTAATTGTCGTGCAAGTAATTGTATCTGCCTAAGCTTACTGTTTCTGTTTAATCGATTAAGTCAAGTTTGTTAATCGATTATACTCATTCTGTTAATCGATTAAGTCGATTGTGTTGATTGTGTTAATCGATTATCCCTGTTTTGTTAATCGATTAATTAGGTGTATTTCAGCATTAAGTGTTGTTTTTCGAAAAGCGGATATTCTAACCTCTACACCTATTCAACCCCCCCCCCCTTCTAGGTGTATTGTAACCACTGATACCTAACAAGTGGTATCAGAGCTAGTACGAAGTGCTAGCTCAACCGCGTATTCGTGATCCTAAGGGAAAAAGGAATGGGTTCGTCAAACCCATTTGGTGGTGATGGATCATCCATTAATCGACCACCTATATTCAGTGGTAAAGGGTATGCCTACTGGAAAGTCCGCATGCAAATTTTTATTGAAGCCATAGACTCGGATATTTGGGAATCCGTAGTCAACGGCCCTTTCGTTCCACAACATCTTGTGGACAATGAACCTAAAGACAAGCCTAAAAGTCTATGGACCGATGATGAGCGCAAAAAGGTCCAACTTAACCTACGCGCCAAAAATATCATCACATCGGCCCTATCCTATGATGAGTTCTTTAGAGTCTCGCAGTGCCAAAATGCAAAAGAAATGTGGGACACTTTACAAGTGACTCACGAAGGCACTAGCCAAGTCAAGCGCGCTAGATTAAATGCGCTGACCCACGAATATGAGTTATTTCGCATATTACCTAGTGAATCAATCAGTGATATGCAAAAGCGATTTACTCATATTATTAATCATTTAGTTGCTCTAGATAAATCATTTGCCAGAGGTGAACTAACTAATAAAGTTTTGCGTTGTCTTGACAGAAAATGGCAACCAAAGGTAACTGCAATTGTTGAATCCAAAGACTTGGACTCTATGCCTCTAGCTACACTATTTGGAAAGCTTCAAGAGCACGAAATGGAATTGGGTCACTTGACTATGCACGAAGATTCAGACCGGAAGAAGAAAAACATCACATTGAAGGCCACGACCTCCAAATCAAAAGAAGAAAAAGATGATGATGAATCTGACTCCGATCTTGATGATGAAACTATGAGTCTCCTTGTTCGAAAATTTAGCAAATTCATTAAAAGAAAAGGTGGACTCAAAAAGTTTCAAAAGAAAGAAGCAAGACAATCAACCAACAAAGGCAAGAACAACAAAGATCGCTTCACTTGCCATGAGTGTGGAAAAGCAGGACACATGAGATTTCAATGTCCTACCTATCTGAAAAAGGTTGATTCAGAGAAGAGCATTCCCAGGGAATTCAAGTCCAAGAAAGCTTACATTGTATGGGATGTACCTGAGGAGGAAACGACATCAAACACCTCTAGTGAGGAGGAGTCAGCGAAGCTATGTCTGATGGCTAGATCTGACAACGATGGGAACTCAGACTCACACGAGGATAATAATGAGGTATATTCTGACACCTCATCCACTTCGGATGACTCACCCTCTTATGATGTTTTATATGATGCTTATGTTGAGTTACATGAGGAGCTAAAGAAATTGGCAAGGATAAACATTGATAAGAAAAGGGTAATCCTTAAAAATGAAGAAAAAATAAGCCAACTACAAAAAGAATTAGATGAATTAAAATTAGAAAATGAAACTTTAGATCTCATCTATTCTTGTAGCACATGTAACTGCTCTGCTAATAATTTATGTCAAAAACATGTATGTGAGACTTGCGAGACTTTGCAAGAAGACAATTTTAAACTAAAAGAAAAACTCGAATGTCTCACAAACAGTAAACAGCAATTAGACACTCTGCTTAGTCAAACAAGAAACGTTGATGATCGTACTGGTCTAGGTTATACTCGCTCGGCTAAAAATAAAAGACCATATAGAAAACTTGTAGCTCATACTAAAAATAAAGATCATAAGCATTCACCTACATGTTTTTATTGTAATACATATGGTCATACTTCTTATTCATGTTATATTAGAAAGTATGGTATACCTAGCGGAGTTTATGTATGGATAAAGAAGGGAGATAATTCCCTAATCACTAATAGAAAAGGACCCAACATAAATTGGGTACCTGAGAAAAGCAGGTGATCTGTTTTGCAGGTATGTCTTCGAACACAAGGACAAAAATGGTATTTAGACAGTGGGTGTTCAAGACATATGACAGGTGACAGATCAAATTTCCTGGATCTCTCACTTAAAGGAAAAGGATACGTCACGTACGGAGACAACAACAAGGGAAAGATACTTGGCACTGGAACAGTTGGTAACTCATCTCAAACTCAAATTGAAAATGTCCTTTATGTTGAAGGACTAGAACATAATCTTCTGAGTATAAGCCAACTCTATTACAAAGGTAATCGTGTATCTTTCGATTCTGACTGTTGCATCATTCGTGACATTTTATCTAATAATGTTAAATTTGTTGGTCATCGTATAAATAATATTTACATGGTTTACTTGGATGATGTCACCACATTATTTTCAAAATGTTTTATTTCTAAAGAAAATGACATCTGGCTCTGGCACAGACGCGTTGCACATATCCATATAAAACATCTAGATAAATTGTCATCAAACGAACTAGTTGAGGGGCTACCAAAACTAAATTTTAAAACTAAAGAGATTTGTGACACTTGTCAAAAGTGTAAACAAATCAAAAATTCTTTCAAAAACAAAAATGTGATATCCACTTCAAGACCTTTGGAGTTACTCCATATGGACTTGTTTGGACCATCACAAATCATGAGTTTTGGTGGTAGCTACTATGCTCTAGTTATTGTTGATGATTTCTCTCGATTTACATGGACATTATTTTTATCTGCGAAAAGCGACGCCTTCAAGTCTTTTAAAAATCTTGCCAAGCAAATTCAAAACCAACTTAACCTGAAAATAGTATATATACGAAGTGATCACGGGGGAGAATTTGAGAACTTTCAGTTCGACAAATTCTGTGATAAGCATGGCATTGTGCATCAGTTCTCTGCTCCTCGCACTCCACAACAAAATGGAGTTGTCGAGAGGAAAAATCGTGTGTTAGAAGAATTAGCGAGAACCATGCTTAATGAAAGTAATACCCCCAAATACTTCTGGGAAGATGCAGTTCATACTGCATGTTATGTTATAAATCGAGTACTTTTAAGACCTAATTTGAATAAAACTCCTTATGAACTATTAAAAGGCCGTAAACCAAACGTATCGCATCTTCACGCTTTCGGTTGCAAATGTTTTATATTAAATAATGGAAAGCGGGCTTTAGGAAAATTCGATTCAAAAGCCGATGAGGGAATATTTTTGGGATACTTGATTCATAGCAAAGCGTTCAGAATTTTTAATAAATATTCAATGCAAGTTGAAGAGTCTATCCATGTACAATTTGACGAATCTTCTCCAAAAGAGAAGAGAAAGGTCGTATCTGATGATGTTGCAGGTACTTTGGAAGAAGCATACTCAAAGAACATGGATAATGAAGAAGCAACTAATGAAGAATGTCAAACCAAATCTCGGGAGCATTCAGATATGCCAGTTGTGTGGAAAACCAAGAAAGCTCACCCGATCGACAAAGTAATAGGTGACATATCTACGGGAGTGGTAACCCGTAGTTCCTTACGAAACTTGTGTAATTTTGTAGCTTTTGTATCTCAAATTGAGCCTAAGACCATTGATGAGGCCATTAAGGATGTGCACTGGGGTATAGCTATGCAAGAAGAGCTGAACCAGTTCGAGCGTAATAATGTTTGGGACTTGGTCCCTAAACCTAAAGATCATCCCGTGATTGGTACTCGATGGGTCTTCAGAAATAAGCTTGATGAATCATGCTTAATCATTCGAAATAAGGCACGCTTGGTGGCCAAAGGCTACAACCAGGAGGAGGGTATCGATTATGACGAAACCTATGCCCCTGTAGCCAGATTAGAGGCCATCAGGATGCTATTTTCCTTTGCATCTATTATGAACTTCAAACTATTTCAAATGGATGTAAAAAGTGCCTTCCTGAATGGCTACATTCAAGAAGAAGTTTATGTTGACCAACTGCCTGGTTTTGAAAATTTTAAATATCCGAACCACGTTTATAAACTTAAAAAGGCACTCTATGGTCTCAAACAAGCTCCTAGAGCTTGGTATGATAGACTTAGTACCTTTCTTTTAGAAAAAGGGTTCGAAAGAGGCTTGGTTGACACAACGCTTTTTATTCGTAAATCAGAAAATCATGTATTGCTTGTACAAATCTATGTGGATGACATAATATTTGGATCTACTAATGATTTTTTGTGTAAAGAATTTTCTGAGATGATGCAGGGGGAGTTCGAAATGTCTATGATTGGAGAACTCACATTCTTTCTAGGATTTCAGATAAAGCAACTAGAAAGTGGGATATTCATCCATCAGGCAAAATATTGCAAAGAGCTGCTCAAGAAATTTGAAATGGACAATTGTAAGGAAGCTTCCACTCCTGTGGCATCTACTTGCTACCTAGATAAGGACGAAAAAGGAAAAGCTATAGAGGTAACAAAGTATCGAGGAATAATTGGGTCATTACTTTACTTAACTGCAAGTCGACCTGATATCATGTTTAGTGTATGTATGTGTGCGAGATTTCAATCATCACCTAGAGAATCACATCTTAAAACTGTTAAAAGAATCATGAGATATTTAAAAGGAACAACTAACATGGGATTATGGTATCCTCGGGATGCCTCACTATCCTTGGTAGGTTATTCCGATTCCGATTTCGCCGGATGTAAATTGGATCGGAAAAGCACTAGTGGTACTTGTCACTTGTTGGGCAGTTCATTAGTAGCATGGCACAGCAAAAAGCAAGCCTGTGTTGCTTTGTCCACCGCCGAAGCGGAATACATTGCCGCTGGTGTGTGTTGCGCTCAAATCCTTTGGATGAAGCAGCAACTCAAGGACTATGGTCTTAAACTTGAAATGATCCCTATTAAATGCGATAATACAAGTGCCATAAATCTATCCAAGAATCCCGTTTTGCATTCTAGAACTAAGCATATAGAAATTAGACATCATTTTTTGCGTGATCATGTACAAAAAGGTGACTGCGTTCTTGAATTTGTTGAAACTTCTAAACAGTTAGCTGATATTTTCACCAAGCCCCTTCCCAGGGATACTTTCTTAGTTCTAAGGAGAGAACTTGGAATTCTTGATGAACAATATCTCGATTGAAATTGTTTAGTTGTTTGCATTATCGTCTTGCCTCTATATGCCTATGTGTCTTTTGCCTAAATGATATATGTTAAAATGCAAAAATATGTCTCTTGATTAACTCTTTCTGTGATTATGAATGTCTCGATTAATCCATCACAATGCATGCATGAGCCCTAAAAAGTTGAAACCATTCTACTCCCTAAAAATCAATTTTTACTATGATTAATCGATTAAACACTTGCTGTTAATCGATTACCTGGGCATCAATTTTTTGAAAATTCGAATTTTACATTGGTTTAATCGATTAAACCTGCCCGTTAATCGATTAAAACCAGCATTTTAAAGGCAGACAACAATTCGGTTTTACACTTTTTTTGGCATTTTCTCAACCTCTCTTATACTTTGAGTTTCTGGATTCAGTTGTTGTTATGGATTCAAGTTTTTTCTTGGGTGTGCCTCTTTTATGTTCTTGATTGACATTTCGTAGTTTGTATGGTTGCTGAATACTTTTACTCTTTTATGTTTTTGATTATGTCGAATAGCTTATTTTGATTACGTGAATGGTTCTTGATCATATGAGATTTTCTGCTTATTGTGATTTGATATGGTAAATCTTGTATGTCGTTCATTTTACCAAATTGGCTATTTCTTTTGTATAAACTAGCGCATTTGTTCAATTTTCTACAAAATAAAACAGGTTAATTGTTAAATCCCAAATTAACTCATTGACTTTGTTTTATGCATAACTCATATCTCTGCCTTATTTTTGACCTGGGTTATCTTTTTGATAATGTCAAAAGGGGGAGAAAGGTTGTTTTGTTGTTTTCTGATTGTGCAGGTTGATCGTAATAACAGCTTCCGAAATATTTGTGCATCATATCAACCATGTCAACACAATCTTCAAGCTATTTCATCACAGTTGAGATATTTGATGTAGTGTTTGTCATCATCAAAAAGGGGGAGATTGAAAGTGTGCATGTCAAGAGGAACACTTTGGAAAGCTCTCTGTATGTGTCATGGTTTTGATGAGGACAACTTGTGCGTATAAGAGCTTGAAGATCATCAACAAATCAACGTTCTTAAGTCTTCTGATTGGTACTAAGCTTAGACTAGAGATTAGTTTAAGTTGAGTCTAAGGCTTAAGTCACCTAATACATGTCTCATATGCATAAATCGTTTAAATAATTTTCATTTTGAGATATGTCATTCATAATATGTTCATGCATCACATAAATACATGTATATGTGCATTCTAGGCATAAACTAAGTGTTAAACATGTATGAATTAAGTGCATAACGTATTTGAGTTTTTTACACATGAAAATATGCTATTAATCGATTAAGGCATATGTTAATCGATTAATCTAACTGTTTGAACAGTTTAATCGATTAAGGCATTCGTTAATCGATTAACTGGGTTTCAGAATTAATTCTTTATAAACTGCGTTTTTCAGAATTAATCTCAGAAGTTGCATGTTGCATTTTTAGAAAGTTAGAGCATTTTTCGTGATAATTGTTGCATCTAATTGTTAATGCATTTGTGAGTTTAGAAAAGAGAGAATTCTATGCTTTAGGATTGAGTGCATTACATGATATAATTCTCATCTTTTCATATCACATGTTCATGCATATTATTGATGCTTCTTGATTAGATTTTTACATTCTATGCATTCTGTTTTCAAACTAATACATCTTCATATTTCATGAGTTTGTATTAGGTGATTAGAGTAAAGTGTTTTCTTGTTAGATATAAGCTTTGTAATAACTTAAGTTTACTCTATTTTCTTTTTGTTTGAGAAATTGTTGTAACATTGGGAATCTCGAGGTGTCGTATCGCAGAAGAGATTGAATGTATCTTCATTGTGTTTAGACTTAGAGATAAGGAAGACCAAATGTGTAAAGTTTGAGATGGGGTTGAAACCCGAGCTGAGGGTGACGTTTGGTCACGTAGAGATTCCTGATTTTCCTACACTAGTGAACAAGTGTAGGATGTATGAGGATAATGTGCGGGCGAGGGACGCTGTTGCTAGAAAAGAGAACCCTCCTCGACACTATGGCCCTCAACGGAACTTCTCACGCGGAAAAGGGAAGGGCAAAGTGTTTCAAGAGGAACGGAAGCCTTACTCTCCTCCAACGGGTAGTCGTAGTCATACTTCATATCGGCCGAAGACTCATATTAATGCTGGAGGGTCACGGTTGAACTCTCCATCTTTGTGCGGCAAATGTGGCCGAACTCATGTCGGTGACTCATGTCCTGGAACGACGCTTGCCTGTTTTCACTGCAAGGAGGTTGGGCATGTCAGAAGGTATTGTCCAAAGCTACAGCAGAGTGTGACTGTTGTGAGGGCGGAACGACCCCGATCTACTGGCAGAGTATTCTCCATGAGTGGTGTAGAGGCTTCGGGTCTAGATGGCCTGATTAAAGGTAATTGCATGGTGGCAAATATTCCTCTTTTAGTGTTGTTTGATTCGGGAGTGACATACTCCTTTGTATCTATTGAATGCGGGATAGACTGAAATTGCAAACTGAGTCGTTGCCTTTCGACTTGGTCGTATCCACCCCAACTAATGTGCCTATGGTGGTGTCGACAGTTGTGTCTCGATGTCCGATGGTGGTAAATGGTAGGACATTTACCGTGGATTTAATCTGCTTACCACTATCCCAATTAGATCTAATTCTGGGAATGGACTGGTTGTCAACGAATCTTGTGGTGCTTAATTGTGCTGATAAGACCGTGGTATTCGGAGATCCAGATGGGATTTCTGATGAGGTTAGTTATGTGAAGTCGTTGTCGGCAAAGGAAGTCAGGACTTCCTGTAAAGAGGGAGGAGTCGTGTTTATGGTGTTGGCATCCCTGGAAGGTATTGAGAAACCCAAGGTTGAGGACATTTCGATAGTACGGGAATTTCCTGAGGTATTTCCTGATGACATTCCGGAGTTACCCATAGTGAGAGAAGTTGAATTCTCTATTGATTTGGTACCTGGAACGGGACCCATCTCTATAGCTCCGTATAGAATGGCACCGTTGGAATTGGTGGAGTTGAGAAAGCAGGTTGAGGACTTGTTGGCAAAGAAGTTTATTCGTCCTAGTGTCTCGCCGTGGGGTGAGCCTGTCTTGTTGGTTAAGAAGAAGGATGGTAATATGCGGTTGTGTACTGACTACCGGCAGTTAAACAAGGTTACTATTAAGAACATGTATCCATTGCCTCGGATTGATGACTTGATGATTCAGTTGAGAGGGGCGGTAGTGTTTTCAAAGATTGATCTTCGGTCGGTTACCACCAACTTCGTGTGAAATTCGAAGACATTCCTAAAACTGCTTTTAGGACGAGGTATGGACATTTTGAGTATTTGGTCATGCCTTTTGGTGTAACGAATGCCCCAGTGATATTTACCGACTACATGAATCGGATTTTTCATCCATATGTGGATTCATTCATAGTGGTATTTATTGATGACATTCTGGTTTACTCCAAAAGCCGAGAGGAACATGCAGAGCACCTGAGAATTGTTCTGGAGCTTTTGAGTAAGAACCAATTGTATGCTAAATTGTCTAAATGTGATTTATGGTTGGAATCGGTAAACTTTCTTGGACATGTAATATCCAAGGAAGGGGTAGCTGTAGATCCTTCCAAAGTTGAAGCGGTTATGGAATGGGAAGTACCTAAGTTAGTTACTGAGATCCGGAGTGTTCTGGGTTTGGCTGGTTATTATCGAAAATTCATTGAGGGATTTTCGAAGTTGGCACTACCGCTGACTATGCTCACCAGGAAGGGGGAACCTTTTGTGTGAACAATCCGTTGTGAAGAGAGTTTCCAAGAGTTGAAACGGAGATTGACTACCGCGCCAGTGTTGGTCTTCCTTGTACTGATAGGGATTTCAGTGTTTATTGTGATGCTTCCAAGCAAGGTTTGGGTTGTGTTCTAATGCAAGAAGGGAAAGTTGTTGCATATGCTTCTTGCCAGTTAAGAACGCATGAGCAAAACTACCCTACGCATGATTTAGAATTGGTTGCAGTGGTCTTTGCTTTGAAAATATGGAGAAGGGACAGAGAAGGTGAACATGAGACAGAGAAGGTGGATGGAATTCCTTAAGGATTACGATATTGTGTTGCAGTATCATCCGGGAAAGGCCAATGTGGTGGCAGATGCCCTAAGTCGAAAGTGTTTGCATATGTCGGCTTTGATGGTAAGAGAAGGGAAACTGATTGAAGAATTCAGAGATATGAACTTGGAAGTTCAATTAAGGCCTCATAGTATGATGATAGGAATACTGAAGGTCACCAATGAACTGTTTAATCAAATCCGAGTAATACAAGTTGAGGATATCGAGATAATGGCTAAACGGGATATGATGCTAAGTGGCAAGGAAACTGATTTCGCATCGGACCCTAGTGGATAGTTGCATTATAAAGGGAGATTGTGTCTACCTCGTGATGAGGAATTACGGAAGAGTATTTTACAGGAGTCCCATAAGAGCAAGATGATTTTTCACCTGGGAACTACCAAGATTTGAAGAAGTTGTTTTGGTGGTCTGGGTTGAAAAGGGATGTGGCTTCGTATGTCTCGAGTTGTTTTGTACGTTAGAAAGCCAAAATTGAGCATCAGCGACCGGCGGGAGAGTTACAATCCCAAGAAATTCCTGTGTGGAAGCGGGATAGTATCTCCATGGATTTTGTATCGGGTTTCCCTAAAACTCAGAAAGGATATGATTCGATATGGGTGATAGTCGATCAGTTAACGAAATTTGCACACTTTCTGCCTATGAACATGAGGTATTCTTTGGAACGATTGGTGGAACTGTATATCCGGGAAATAGTTCGTTTGCATGGGATACCGTCGAGCATTATATCAGATAGAGATCTCCGTTTTACATCCAACTTTTGGACTAGTTTGCAGTCCGCATTAGGAACTAAGTTGAAGTTAAGTTCAGCTTATCATCCACAAACGGATGGTCAATCAGAAAGAACTATACAATCATTGGAAGATCTTTTGAGGGCTTGTGTCTTAGAGCAACTGGGGAGTTGGGATGGCATGTTTCCTTTGATTGAGTTTACATACAACAATAGCTTCCATTCGAGTATTGGGATGGCACCCTATGAGGCATTGTATGGTAGAAAGTGCCGAACTCCAGTGAGTTGGTTTGAAACTGGGGTGAACTTGATATTGGGACCCAAGCTAGTCCAAGAGACAACGAAAAATATCAAAAAGATCCGGGAGAATATGGGAATAGCCCAGAGTCAGCAGAAAAGCTATTACGATACGAGGCGGAAACCTCTTGAGTTTAATGAGGGAGAACATGTCTTCATGAGAGTAGTCCCGACTACCGGGATTGGTAGAGTGTTGAAGTCACGTAAGCTGACTCCGCGATTTATTGGAACGTATCAAGTGTTGAAGATAATTGGGCAGGTAGCATATCAGATTGCTTTGCCTCCGTTGTTGTCGAATCTCCACAATGTGTTTCATGTGTCTCAGTTGAGGAAATATGTTGGGGATCCATCTCATGTGGTAGAATCTGATCAGATAGAGTTGAAGGATAACTTGACTTTTTCGACGTTGCCCGTGAGAATCATCGACACCAGTATCAAGAGACTAAGAGGGAAGGAGATTGCGTTGGTGAAAGTACTATGGAGCCAAGTAGACGAAGGGGATGCTACTTGGGAGGTGGAACGCGATATGAGGGAGGATTACCCTCATTTGTTCGAATTGAGGTATGTTTAATTTTCGGGGACGAAAATTCTTATAAGAGGGGGAGGATTGTAACACCCTAAATTTAAGTCTTTAAAATTATATTATCAGTCCTGGGATTCTCGCTTGAGTGAGGGATTCTCGCCTGGGCAAGAAAGGCTCAACTGGAAGGGTGAAATCTTGGGCTATACCGAAGGATTCTCGCCTGAGCGAGAATTGGCTCGCCTAAGCGAGAAAAGTGATGTTTTGGACATGTCGAGGCTGTAAGATCCTCGCTTGAGCGAGAGATGCCTCGCTTGGGCGAGAGTTCCCTCACCTGGGCGAGAGGCTCAGATCTGAATTTTTAAAATAGGCGGGATTTTCTCGCTTGAGTGAGAATGGGCTCGCTTAAGCGAGAACCCGACGAGACAGCATTTAATGAGAAACCCCAAACACATTTCAGGGTTAAGAATTGAAGAGAGGTGAGATAAGAGAGCTTTTCCAAGGGCAAGGAGCTTTGATACTCATCCAAGAGCTTGAGAAGAGGTAAAACTCTTGATTCTAACTCTCTTCTTCTCTTTATAACTCAAACTCATTCTTTTGAGTTATGGTTCGTTTTATGTCGTTTTTACCTTGTAAACTCTTGGTTTAGAGTTTGTATTTCAAGAATGGAAAGGGTTGTGGGTTGATTCATGAAAACCCCAAAACCCTAAAGAGAAAATGTGGTTGAAATGCAAAATGGGTAAAATGCTAGAGGTAGAAGATGAGTTTACTTACTAATGTTGAAATATGAGATGATTATGTATGTTTTGGATGGTTGTAAACTTATGATGAAAGTAGTTTAGCAACATTGAAAATATGATGAATATCTTGAATGGTTAAATAATGCAATATAAGTTGTTTATGTGATATTTGGAATAAATGACTAACATTGTGTTATATGGTGGGAATGAGGAAAGATCATAGAGTTGGCGGCGGTGTTGGTGGAACTTGTGAAGTTTCCAGGAACCAAACCCAACACTCACCGAGGTAAGGATAAGTCATTAATTGTGCATTTAGAATGGAAAATGTGTGTATTTTCTGGTTATGCAATGATTGAGTTGTGAATTACGCATTTAGTATAAACATATATGGGTGTGTTTATACTAAAGTGGGCGCAAATTTACGAAAATGAGGTATGGTGAAATCAAAGAAAGGAAAATATATTTTTAGCTGACCATGAATGGTTAGCGACTTTGGCTTGAGTATATAAGCAAAACTGCTTTTGCTAACCCTAAACCCTAATTCTCACTAGCAACGTCGAAAAAGTCAAGTTATCCTTCAACTCTATCTGATCAGATTCTACCACATGAGAGGGATCCCCAACATATTTCCTCAACTGAGACACATGAAACACATTGTGGAGATTCGACAACAACGGAGGCAAAGCAATCCGATATGCTACCTGCCCAATTCTCTTCAACACTTGATACGGCCCAATAAATCGTGGAGTCAACTTACAAGACTTCAACACTCTACCAATCCCGGTAGTCGGGACTACTCTCATGAAGACATGTTCTCCCTCATTAAACTCAAGAGGTTTCCGCCTCTTATCGTAATAGCTTTTCTGCCGACTCTAGGCTATTCTCATATAATCCTGGATCTTTTTGATCTTTTTTGTCGTCTCTTGGACTAGCTCGGGTCCCAATATCAAGTTCTCCCTAGTTTCAAACCAACTCACTGGAGTTCGGCACTTTCTACCATACAATGCCTCATAGGGTGCCATCGCAATACTCGAATGGAAGCTATTGTTGTAGGTAAACTCAATCAAGGGCAACATACCATCCCAACTCCCCGGTTGCTCTAAGACACAAGCCCTCAAAAGATCTTCCAATGACTGTATAGTTCTTTCCGATTGACCGTCCGTTTGTGGATGATAAGTTGAACATAACTTTAACTTAGTTCCCAATGCGGACTGCAAACTAGTCCAAAAGTTGGAAGTAAAACGGGGATCGCTATCCGATACAATGCTCGATCCCTAAGTGAGTGTGTAAGGTACAAGTAGATCTCGGGGTGAGATATTTGTAATTGCAACTCATTATATTTAATAAAGGAATCTCTTGCGAGTCAAGAGTACTGGACGTAGCCTTCGGTGGACAAGAAGATGAACCAGTATAAAACACACGCGTACTCTCTTTCCCTTCTCTTTGTCATTTATTTATCCTTCCTAAGTCAATATTTTTCTACACAATATTTCCGCTGCACATTAACTTTGATATTGCAGAAAAATTGGCCATACTTATTGCAACAACTAATTCACCCCCCCCCCCCCCCCCCCCCCTCTTAGTTGCAATCTCAGTCTTACAATATTATTTTTTATTCAGTATAACTTTTAGAATAAACTAGCATATAGGATGAGAAAGCAATGGCTTCTAACATGCTGAATAACAATAGGTGAAAAAATATAAAACTAGCTTTTGAATGATAAAATGCTAAAGTACTATAACAAAACAAACTAATTTATTCCAAAATATAATAAAGTAAAAAGTATTGAATTCTTCACCATCATGAGATGAGGGTCCATATCCTCTCCTGTAAAAATTTTCAGTATCGAAGAAGATGTCAACTTATCAGATAATGCTTAACGTCCTGCATTATTGTTCCGAGGTTTAGCATTTTGTGGAGGAAGGGGGGCATTTTGACGTGGTGGAGAATGTCCAGGGTTAGCATTTGCAAGTCGAGGTTCACCTGGGAAACGATAATGCATAGTATTACCAGGTTGATTATATACCATATGACCATATGAACCCTTATGTATTGTAACACCGTGAATTTAAATCTTTAAAATTATAGTATCAGTCCTAAGATTCTCGCTTGAGCGAGGGATTCTCGCCTGGGCGAGGAAGGCTCACCTGGGAGGATGAAATCTTGGGCTATACTGCAGGATTCTCGCTTGAGCGAGAGTTGGCTCGCTTGAGCGTGAGTGGTCTCGCCTGGACGAGAGTTGACCCGCCTAGGCAAGAAAAGTGATGCTTTGGACGTGTCGAGGCTGTAAGATTCTCGCCTGAGCGAGAAGATCCTCGCTTGAGCGAGAGATGCCTCAACTGGGCGAGAGTTCCCTAGCCTGGGCGAGAGAGTCAGATCTGAGTTTTTAAAATGGGCGGGATTTTCTCGCTTGAGCGAGAATGAGCTCGATTAAGCGAGAACCCGACGAGTGCATTAAATGAGAAAAAATCCCAAACACATTTTAGGGTTAAGAATTGAAGAGAGGTGAGAGAAGAGAGTTTTTCCATGGGCAAGGAGCTTTGATACTCATCCAAGAGCTTGAGAAGAGGTAAAACTCTTGATTCTAACTCTCTTCTTCTCTTTGAAACTCATTTTGGTTATGTGGAATCTCTTCTCAAAATGTGTAAAACCATGGAAACTCGCCCTTTTGAGTTATGGTTCGTTTTAGGTCGTTTTTACCTTGTAAACTCTTGGTTGAGAATTAGTATTTCAAGAATGGAAAGGCTTTGTGGGTTGATTCATGAAAACCCCAAAACCCTAAAGAGAAAATGTGGTTAAAGTGGAAAATGAGTAAAATGCTAGAGGTAGAAGATGAGTTTACTTTCTAATGTTGAAATATGAGATGAATATGTATGTTTTGGATGGTTGTAAACTTATGATGAAAGTAGTTTAGCAACATTGAAAATATGATGAATATCTTGTATGGTTAAATAATGCAATATAAGTTGTTTATGTGATATTTGGGATAAATGACTAACATTGTGTTATATGGTGGGAATGAGGAAAGATCCTAAAGTTGGAGGCGGTGTCGATGGAACTTACGAAGTTGCCAAGAACCAAACCCAACACTCACCGAGGTAAGGATAAGTCTTTATTTGTCCATTTGGAATTGAAAATGTGTTTATTTTCTGGTTATGCAATGATTGAGTTGTGAATTACGCATTTACTATAAACATATATGGGTGTGTTTATACTAAAGTGGGCGTAGATGTACAGGGAATGGAAAATGTGTTTATTTTCTGGTTATGCAATGATTGAATTGTGAATTACGCATTTAGTATAAACATATATGGGTGTGTTTATACTAAAGTGGGTGTAGATTTACGGAAAATGAGAAATGGTGAAATCAAGGAAAGGAAAATATATTTTTAGCCAACCATGATTGGTTAGCGACTCTGGCTTGAGTATATAAGCGAAACTCTGCCTTGAGTATATAAGTGAAACTCTAGCTTGAGTATCTAAGCGAAACTCTGGCTTGAGTATATAAGCAAAACTCTGGCTCGAGTATATGTAGCATGTTTTCTTTTATAAGGAATGAGAATCTGCTTTTAATTAACCTTAAGGGGTGTAGCGACTTTGGCTCAAGTTATGCAGCAAAGAAAATGAATTTCAAAATGGTTTACTAACCCTTTTCTAATGTGGATTATCTTATAATGACGTTTGTTGAATTAATGACTTACTCCTTTGTGTGTTTTGTGCTTCTGTCAATGATAATTCCATTGCAGATAAACAGGTGATATGAGGGGGACTCATTTTTGGGAGCTTTGGGAGCTTTATGTTTTGGATTCATTTATTTGCACTATTTTGTACATGAGTGCATATTTGATAGTTTAAGCATTATGTAACTACGAATATATATTAACTTACATGGTGTTGTAACTCTGGATATTTGTAGCTATGGGTATTTTGGAAACCCATAGCTAGTTATATGCGGTGGTTACCGAATTATATTTATATGAATTATGATTTTCTGCTGAAAAGAATGGATACAAATATGAGGATATGGAATGAGTATGAATTGGTAAATAGAATTAAAATGAAAAATGTATGTGCGGGAAATGAATTAGGGAAAAATTTTCAATGGTAGAATTTGGGTCTTTACAATATGGTATCAGAGCATAGTTAATTATGCGGCCTAGGGTATGGCCTTACTTGCTTCTTTGTAACATTTAGTTGATGTTAACTATGTAATTTTGGTGAAATGTTGTGTGATTATGTGATGATTTATTTGGTAAAACGTGGTTACTGATGAACAAATGGCTGCAGGTAACCATTACTAAAATGTCCTGGAGAGGACGAGGAAAAGGATTAGGTCAGAATGAATTGCTGGCCCAGATTGTGGTCGTGCTGACAAACATGAATGAGAACTTGCAACATCTAAATCAGAATGCTACACCAAGTCCGAGTTCCCAACCACTAGTTCCGCCTGGACCGGCTGAGTACCGGGGTTTGGAAGAATTCTGGAGGAGGAACCCTAGCTAGTTCCAAGGTGGATTCGCTCCTAATGCTGTCATTGAATGGGTCCAAGGGTTAGAGAGGATCTTCAGAGCCATGAATTGTTCTGATGCTCAGAAGGTGGCATATGCCACTTACATGCTAGTGAAGGAGGCTGAGAATTGGTGGGAGATGACCCGGAGGCAGATGGAGACCGAAGGGCAGATCATCACGTGGGGAACCTTCAAGGCAAAATTCCTCCAGAAATATTTCCCTGTAGACATGAAAAGGAAGAAGGAGATGGAATTCTTGCAATTAGAGCAAGGAAACATGACGGTGGGGGAGTATTCGGTCAAATTTGAAGAATTGATCTGGTATTGCCCTTATGCTGAACTAGAGTTGGACGGAAGGTCCAAATGTGTGAAATTTGAGATGGGGTTGAGGCCCGAGCTCAGGGTGACATTTGGTCACAAAGAAATTTCTGATTTCCCTACACTAGTGAACAAGTGTAGGATGTATGAGGATAATATGCGGATGAGGGACACTGCTGCTACAAAAGAGAACCCTCCACGACACTATGGCCCTCAACGGAACTTCTCACACGGAAAAGGGAAGGGCAAAGTGTTTCAAGAGGAACGAAAGCCTTACTCTCCTCCAACGGGTAGTCGGAGTCATACTTCGCATGGACTGAAGACTCATGATAATGCCGAAGGGTCACGGTTGAACTCTCCATCTTTGTGCGGCAAATGTGGCCGAACTCATGTCGGTGACTCATGCCCTGGAACGACGCATACCTGTTTGCACTGCAAGGAGGTTGGGCATATTAGAAGATATTGTCCTAAGTTACCGCAGAGTGTAAATGATGTAAGAGTTGAGTGACCTCGAACTACTGGCAGAGTATTCACCATGTGTGGTGCAGAGGCGTCGGGTGTAGATGGCCTGATTAAAGGTAATTGCATGGTGGCAGGTATTCCCCTTTTAGTGTTGATTCGATTCGGGAGCGACACACTCCTTTGTATCTATTGAATGTGTGGATAGACTGAAATTTAAAATTGAGTTGCCTTTCGACTGGGTCGTATCCACCCCAACTGATGTGCTTGTGGTGGTGTCGACAGTGGTGTCTCGATGTCGGGTAGTGGTAAATGGTAGGACTTTTACCGTGGATTTAATCTGCTTACCACTATCCCAGTTGGATCTAATTCTGGGGATGGACTGGTCGGCGAATCATGTAATGCTTAATTGTGCCGATAAGACTGTGATATTCGGAAATCTATATGAGATTTCTGATGAGGTTAATGACATGAAACCGTTATCGGAAAAGGAAGTCAGAACTTCCTGTAAGGAGGGAGGAGCCGTGTTTATGTTGTTGGCATCCTTGGAGGGTATTGAGAAACCTAAGGTTGATAATATTCTGATAGTTCGTGAGTTTCCTGAGGTATTTCCTGGTGATATTTCGGAGTTCCCTCCAGTAAGAGAAGTGGAATTCTCTATTGATTTGGTACCTGGAATCGGACCCATCTCTATAGCTCCTTATAGGGTGGCACCGTTAGAATTGATTGAGTTGAAAAAGCAGGTTGGGGACTTATTGGCCAAGAATTTTATTCGTCCTAGTGTCTCGCCGTGGGGTGTAGCTGTTTTGTTGGTTAAGAAGAAGGATGGTAGTATGCGGTTGTGTACTAACTACCGGCAATTGAATAAGGTTACTATTAACAACAAGTATCCATTGCCTCGGATTGATGACTTGATGGATCAGCTGAGAGGGGCGGTAGTGTTTTCAAAGATCGATCTTCGGTCGGGTTACCACCAACTTCGTGTGAAATCGGAAGACATTCCTAAGACTGCCTTTAGGACAAGGTATGGACATTTCGAATATTTGGTCATGCCTTTTGGCGTAACGAATGCCCCAACAATATTTACCTACTACATGAATCGGATTTTCCATCCGTATTTGGATTCATTCGTAGTGGTATTTATTGATGACATTCTGGTTTACTCCAAAAGCCGGGAGGAACATACAGAACACCTGAGGATTGTCCTAGAACTCTTGAGTAAGAACCAGTTGTACACTAAATTGTCTAAATGTGATTTCTGGTTGGAATCGGTGAACTTTCTCGGACATGTAATATCCAAGGAAGGGGTAGCTGTCGATCCTTCAAAGGTTGAAGCGGTTATGGAATGGGTAGTACCCAGGTCGGTTACCGAAATCCGGAGTTTTCTGGGTTTGGCTGGCTATTATCGGAAATTCATTGAAGGATTTTCGAAGTTGGCACTACCATTGACTAAGCTCACTAGGAAAGGAGAACCGTATGTGTGGACACTTCGTTGTGAAGAAAGCTTTCAGGAGTTGAAACGAAGGTTGACTACTACACCAGTGTTGGTTCTTCCTTGTACCGATAAGGATTTCAGTGTTTATTGTGATGCTTCCAAGCAAGGTTTGGGTTGTGTTCTGATGCAGGAAGGGAAAGTTGTTGCCTGTGCTTCTCGTTAGTTGAGAACGCACGAGCAAAACTACCCTACTCATGATTTAGAATTGGCTGCAGCAGTCTTTGCTTTAAAAAACTGGAGACACCATCTCTATGGCATAAGGTTTGTGGTGTACAGTGACCACAAGAGTTTGAAATATTTGTTTCATCAAAAGGAGCTGAATATGAGGCAGACGAGATGGATGGAGTTCCTAAAGGATTATGATTTTGGGTTGCAGTACCATCCGGGAAAGGCCAATGTAGTGGTCGAGGCGCTAAGTCGGAAATCTTTACACATGTCGGCTTTGCTGGTTAGGGAAGAGAAACTGATTGAAGAGTTCAGGGACATGAACTTGGATCTTTAGATAAAGCCTCATGGTATGATTTGGGGGATGCTGAAGGTCACCAACGAACTGTTTGATCAAATCCGAGTAATGCAATTTGAGGATATCGAGATAATGGCAAAACGGGATTGATGCTAAGTGGCAAGGAAACTGATTTCGCATCAGACCCTAGTGGGATGATGCGTTACAAAGGGAGGGTGTGTGTACCTCTTGATGAGCAATTACGGAAGAGTATTTTGGAGGAGTCCCATAAGAATAAGATGAGTTTTCACCCGGGGACAACGAAAATGTACCAAGACTTGAAGAAGTTATTTTGGTGGTCTGGATTGAAGAGAGATGTGGCTTCGTATGTCTCGAGTTGTTTGGTATGTCAGAAATCCAAGATTGAGCATCAACGACCAGCGAGAGAGGTACAATCCCTAGAAATTCCCGTTTGGAAGTGGGACAATATCTCCATGGATTTTGTGTCTATTTTTCCGAAGACTTAGAAAGGGTACGACTCGATATTGGTAATAGTGTATCGGTTGAGTAAGTCTGCTCATTTCTTACTGATGAACATGAGATACTCCCTAGAACGATTGGCGGAGCTGTATATCCGAGAAATTGTTCGTTTGCATGGGATACCGTCAAGCATTGTGTCGGATAGGGATCCCCATTTCACTTCAAACTTTTGGACCAGTTTGCAGTCCGCATTGGGAACTAAGTTGATGTTGAGTTCAACATATCATCCACAAATGGATGGTCAATCGGAAAGAACAATACAATCATTGGGGGACCTTCTGAGGGCTTGCATCTTGGAACAACCAGGGAGTTGGGATGGCATGTTGCCTCTGATTGAATTTACCTACAACAATAGCTTCCATTCGAGTATTGGAATGGCACCTTATGAGGCGTTGTATGGTAGGAAGTGCCGAACTCTAGTGAGTTGGTTTGAGACTGGGGAGAACTTGATATTGGGTCCCAAACTGGTCAAAGAGACGACGGATAAGATCAAGAAAATCTGGGAGAACATGAGGATCGCCCAGAGTCGGTAGAAAAGCTATTACGATAAGAGGCGAAAACCTCTTGAGTTTAACGAGGGAGATCATGTTTTCATGAGATTAGTCCCGACTACCGGAATAGGTAGAGTATTGAAGTCTCGTAAGCTGACTCCGCGATTTATTGGGTCGTATCAAATACTGCAGAGGATTGGGCCGATAGCGTATCGTATTGCTTTACCTCCGTTGTTGTCGAATCTCCACAATGTGTTTCATGTGTCTCAGTTGAAGAAATATGTTGGGGATCCATCTCATGTGGTTGAGTCGGACCAGATAGAGTTGAAGGATAACTTGACTTTTGCGACGTTGCCTGTGAGAATCATGGATACTAGTGTCAAAAGATTGAGAGGCAAAGAGATTCCTTTGGTGAAAGTGTTGTGGAGCCGAGTAGACGAAGGGGATGCTACTTGGAAGGTGGAACGTGATATGAGGGAGGATTACCCTCATTTGTTCGAATCGAGCTATGTTTAATTTTCGGGGACGAAAATGTTTATAAGAGGGGGAGGATTGTAACACCCTAAATTTGAGTCTTTAAAATTATAGTATCAGTCTTGGGATTCTCGCTTGAGCGAGGGAGTCTCGCCTGGGAGAGAAAGGCTCACCTGGGAGGGTGAAATCTTGGACTATACTGGAGGATTCTCGCCTGAGCGAGAATTGTTTCACCTGGGCGAGAAATGGCATTTTGGGACTGTTGGGACTGTAAGATTCTAGTTTAAGCGAGAATCCCTCGCTTGAGCGAGAGGGTCAGATTTGAATTTTTAAAATAGGCGGGATTTTCTCGCTTGAGCGAGAAAGGGCTCGCTTAAGCGAGAACCCGACGAGACAGCATTTAATGAGAAACCCCAAACACATTTTAGGGTTAAGAAAAGAAGAGAGGTGAGAGAAGAGACTTTTTCCAAGGGCAAGAAGCTTCAATATTCATCTAAGAGCTTGACAATAGGTAATATAGATTTTTATGTAGTTAGACTTTAAATTATATTCAAAGCTCAATTAAGTACGTAGTTATTGTTATCATTTTAGATTTTTATGGTAATTTCAATATTTTTATTAAAAAGTAAAGAGAATATTTTAACAGATTTTATTAAAAAGTAAAGAAAATATATTAATTTAAATTTCCACAACCAATTCTAAAAGTGATCAGTTTCAATTTTTAGGTGACGAATGATTTGATATGATTACACCAACAATTAGAATAATAATATTTGGAAAATGGTCAATTCAAATATTAATACAATTCAATAAATTTTATTTGTGATTCCTTAATTTCAGGAAATGCCTAATATAAATTTAAACTCATTTATTGTTTAATTAAAAAATAATAAATATGTATTCCTTAATTTTAAAAAGAATAAGAGATGTGTATAACATATAATAAATATGTAGTCCATAATATTGCAGTATGAAAATTGTAAAAACGAGAAGTAAAAAAAAATTCACAATTTTCTATTTTAATAGTAATTTGAATTTTTTATTAAAAAGTAAAGAAAATATATTTTATATTTTCACATTTTGTATAATATTACACAATTAAGTATGTAGTTATTCACATTTTGTAACCAGTCTATTTTGACTTTAAAGTATTTTCAAAGCTCAATTAAGTATATAATTATTGTTGACATTTTAGATTTTATGATAATTTCATATTTTTAGAAAGTGAAGAAAATATTAATTCAAATTTTAAAACAATTTCTATAAATTTTATTTGTGATTCCTTTATTTTAGACAATGCCTAATATAAATTTATACTCATTAATTGTTTATTATAAAATAAGTAATAAGAAATATGTATAACTCATAATAAATATGTAATTTTAAAAATAATAAGAGTTATGTATAACTCATAATAGTTATGTAGTCCATAATATTGCAGTATGAAAATTGTAACAACGAAAAGAAGAAGAAAACTATTCTAAATTTTCTACTTTAATAGTAATTTCAATTTTTTATTAAAAAGTAAAAAGGATATATTTTTTTATTTTCACATTATGTATAAGATGACACAATTATGTATGTAGTAATTCACATTTTGTAATCAGACAATTTAGACTTTAAAGTATTTTCAAAGCTCAATTAAGTATGTAGTTATTGTTGAAATTTTAGATTTTTATGGTAATTTCAATTTTTTATTAAAAATAAAGAAAATATTAATTCAAAAATTAATACAAATTCAATATTTTTTTTTGTGATTCTTAATTTTAGACAATATCTAATATAAATTTATACTCATTTATTGTTTAATTATAAAATAAGTAATCAGAAATATGAGAACTCATAATAAAAATGTATTCCTTAATTTTAAAAAGAATAATAGATATGTAAACTTATGGCTAATTTATTTATGATTTTTAGTTTAGCAAGTACTTTTATACTGTATTTCCCATAAACATAAGCATTTTGCACACTAAGGATTGTTAATAATGCATACCTTGCAATCCTTTTAGATCATAATGCATTATGATTATATTGTTCATAATGCATTTCTTTTGGAACGGGAAACTATGTTAAATTCAGGTTGTGTATATTGATGATGTTGTGAACAATATTATAAGCTGGATCTGCAATTTTTTGAAGTAATGCTTTATATATTTTTAAACATGATTTGAAGTAAATCAAAATCTTGTCTCATTGGAGCATCTTATTAAAAGGTTGAGATTTTCATTCTACCATCAAATGTAATGCATTAGGATTCAATATAATCACTCAATATATATTATTTTTTATTCGGTATTACTTTTAGTATAAACTAACATATAGGATGAGATAGCAATGGCTTCTAACATGCTGAATAACAATAGGTGAAAAAATATAAAAATAGCTTTCGAATGATAAAATGCTAAAGTACTATAACAAAACAAACTAATTTATTCCAAAATATAATAAAGTAAAAAGTATTGAATTCTTCATCATCATGGGGACGAAAATTTTGGGGATGAAAATTCTTATAAGACGGGGAGGATTGTAACACCCTAAATTTAAGTCTTTAAAATTATAGTATTAGTCCTGGGATTCTCACTTGAGCGAGGGATTCTCGCCTGGGCGGGAAAGGCTCACGTGGGAGGGAAAAATCTTGGGCTATACTGAAGGATTCTCGCCTGAGAGAGAGTTGGCTCGCTTGAGCGAGAGTGGTCTCACTGGAGCGAGAGTTGGCTCGCCTGGGCGAGAAAAGTGATGTTTTGGACCTGTCGAGGCTGTAAGATCCTCGCTTGGGCGAGAGGGTCAGATCAGAGTTCTTAAAATAGGCGGAATTTTCTCACTTGAGCGAGAATGGGCTCGCTTAAGCGAGAACCCGACGAGACAACATTAAATGAAAAACCCCCAAACACATTTTAGGGTTAGAAATTTAAGAGAGGTGAGAGAAGAGAGCTTTTCCAAGGGCAAAGAGCTTGGATACTCATCTAAGAGCTTGAGAAGAGGTAAAACTCTTGATTCTAACTCTCTTATTCTCTTTGAAATTCATTTTGGGTATGTTGGATCTCTTCTCAAAATGTGTAAAACCATGGAAACCCGCCCTTTTGAGTTATGGTTCATTTTATGTTGATTTTATCTTGTAAACTCTTGGTTTAGAGTTGGTATTTCAAGAATGGAAAGGATTTGTGGGTTGATTCATGAGAACCCCAAAAACCCTAAAAGTAAAATGTGGTTAAAGTGGAAAATGGGTAAAATACTAGAGGTAGAGGATGAGTTTACATTCTAATGTTGAAATATGAGATGAATATGTATGTTTTAGATGGTTGTAAACTTATGATGAAAGTAGTTTAGAAACATTGAAAATATGATGAATATCTTGTATGGTTAAATAGTGCAATATAAGTTGTTTATGTGATATTTGGAATAAATGACTAACATTGTGTTATATGATGGGAATGAGGAAAGATCCTAAAGTTGGCGGTGTCGGTGGAACTTGCGAAGTTACCAAGAACCAAACCCAACACTCATCGAGGTAAGGATAAGTCTTAACTTATGCATTTTGATAGAAAATGCGTGGATTTCTGGTTGTCGATAATGGATTGAGTTGTAAATCACTTAATTATTATGAGCATATATGGGTATGTTTGTAATAATGAGGGCATGGATTTACTGTTTATGAATTAAGGAAGTGTTAATGAAAAGAAAACTCGTTTTTAGCCGACCATGAATGGTTAACGACTTTGGCTCAAGTAATGTAGCAAGCTTTAGCTTAAGCGATGTAGCAAGATTTGGCTCAAGCGATGTAGCAAGCTTTGGCTCAAGCGATGTAGCAAGCTTTGGCTCAAGCGATTTAGCAAGCTTTGGCTCAAGCGATGTAGCAAGCTTTGGCTCAAGCGATGTAGCAAACTTTGGCTCAAGTTATGTAGTACGTTTTCAAAACAAAAGAGAAATCAGTTTTTGCTAACCTTAAGGGGTGTAGCGGCTTTGGCTCAAGCAATGTAGAAAACTTTGGCTCAAGTTATGTAGCATGATTTTCAAAAGTATAAACAATGGAAATGGTTTTAAGTGTATTTAACTTTATTTTGTTACTTAATCTTATTAAAATGTGGATTTAATCTTATTAAAATGTGTATTTAGCATTGACATTTATTTCGTTAACGACTTACTCCTTTGTGTTTTCTGTGTATGGTCAATGTTAATCCCATTGCAGGTAGGTGGAAGATGTAAGGACGTTTGATTAGGAGCTTAGAGGCTTTTAAATTTTTGAAGTCCTTATATTCATTCTTTTGTAATATGACTAACTATATTTGATATATGAATATTTGTGACTCTGGATATTCGTGGCTATGGGTATTTTGGAATCCCATAGCTAATTGTATGCGATAGTTACTGTAAGGACCCAAATTCTACCCTTGAAATTTTTTCCTTATTTTATTCATCCTTCATACATTTTCCTACGACTTTTAAATAAAGATACTAACAACTCAACTTAAGTCTCATTTCCCTACTCTTATCAATTTCATAACCTCAAAATAACAAACATGTTCGCATAGCCGAAAATCATAATTCATTCATATATCCCGGTAACTACCGCATACAATTAACTCTAAGATTCCAAAATACCCAGAGCTATAGTTAGTCCTATTACAAAAGAATGAGTATAAGGACTTCCAAAAAAAAAGAATTAAAAGCCTCTATGCTCCTAATCCAAAACGTCATTATATCTTCCACCTACCTGCAATGGGATTAACATTGACCATACATAGAAACACAAAGAAGTTTGTCGTTAACGTAAAATAATGTCAGTACACGTTAATCCACATTTTAATAAAGTTAAGTAAAAACTTAGAATTAAATGTACTTAAAACTATTTCCTTCGTTTATACTTTTGAAAGCATGCTCCATAACTTGAGCTAAAGTTTGCTACATTGCTTGAGCCAAAGCTTGCTACATTGCTTGAGCCAAAGCTTGCTACATTGCTTGGGCCAAAGATTGCTACATTGCTTGAGCCAAAGCTTGCTACATTGCTTGAGCCAAAGCATGCTACATTACTTGAGCCAAAGTCGCAAACCAATCATGGTCGGCTAAAATGAGGTTTATTTCCATTGGCACTCCACCAATACATAAACAGTAAATCCACATCATCATCATCACAAACATACCCATATATGCTTATAACAATTAAGTGATTTACAGTTCGTTTCATTATTCCGAGTTTTATTTCCATTGGTGTAACACCCTAAATTTAAGTCTTTAAAATTATAGTATTAGTCCTACGATTCTCGCTTGAGAGAGAGATTCTTGCCTGGGCGAGAAAGGCTTGCCTGGGCGAGAAAGGCTCACCTGGGAGGGTGAAATCCTGGGCTATACTGGACGATTCTCTCCTGAGCGAGAGTTGTCTCGCCTAGGCGAGAAATGGCATTTTGGGACTGTTGAGACTGTGAGATTCTCGCTTGAGAGAGAGGGTCAGATCTGAGTTTTTAAAATTGGTGGAATTTTCTTGCTTGAGCGAGAAAGGGCTCCCTTAAGCGAGAATCTGACGCTGTTACATTAAATAGGGAACCCCAAACACATTTATGAGGGTTAACCTAGAGAGAAGTGAGAGAAGAGTGCATTTTCAAGAGCAAGGAGGCTCGTGAGTCATTTAGAAGCTTGAGAAGAGGTAAAGCTCTTGATTCTAACTCTCTCCTTCCCTTGGAAAACTTGTTTTAGGTATGTTGGATCTCTTTTCAAAATGAGGGAAACCATGGAAACTCATCCTTTCGAGTTATGGTTTCTATTTATTTTGTTTTTATCTTGAAAACTCTTGGTTTAGAGTTAGTATTTCAACAATGGAAAGGGTTTGAGGGTTGATTCATGAAAACCCTAAAGTGAAAATGTGGATAAAGTGGAAAATGGGTAAAATGCTAGAGGTAGAAGATGATTGAACCTTCCAATGTTGAAATATGAGATGGATATGTATGTTTTAGATGGTTGTAAACTTATGATGAAAGTAGTTTATAAACATTGAAAATATGATGAATATCTTGTATGGTTGAGTAATGCAATATAAGTTGTTTATGGGATATTTGGAAATAAATGACTGACATTATTGTTATGTGATGGGGATAATGAAAGATCCTAAGGTTGGAGGAGGTAGCGAAGGAACTTGCAAAGTTACCCAAAACCAACCACGACACGTACCAAGGTAAGGAGAAGTTATTAATGGTATATGATAATAGAAAATGTGTGGATTTTCTGATTACGTATATGATATGTGTATGACTTGGCCGATGTGGTATAGAGAATGACTTGTCCTAGGTGACATCATGTATGACTTTCCCTATGTGGTATTGTGTATGACTTGCCCTATGTGGTATTGTGTATGACTTTCCCTATGTGGTATTGCATATGACTTGCCCTATGTGGTATTGTGTATCACTTGCCCTATGTGGTATTGTGTATGACTTGCCCTACGTGGTATTGTGTATGACTTGCCCTATGTGGTAATGGAAAGGTAAACGTACAAGTGGAAAATAATGATTTGAAATGGTATTGATGAATGAGGTGACAAGGTATGGTAGAGATGAACGGGTAGATCCAAAGTGTGGGATGTGGTAACATGAGACGGACAATGATGATATGTCGATTTTATCTTTTAACGGCAAGTCTTCTATCAAAACTTTAAAAGTGTGGATTATCGTTTACTAATATTTATTGAATTGATAACTTACTCCTTTGTTGTTGTGTATATCTGTCATGATAATCCCATTGCAGGTAAACGAGGTAGTTGAGGATACTCGGTTCGAGGCATGAGGAGCTTAGAACTCGGAATCCTTATTTTGCTTTTTGTTTGATGTAAACAGTTAAATGGATGATTGTAAATCCTAACTGATTTAATACTACATTTTTGTAATGCTGGATATTAATAGCTATGGGCATTTTGGAATCCCATAGCTAGTCATATGCGGTACTTACCTATAAGGAAATATATGAATTATGTTTTTCTGCCTTATGGGAAATGATCCTAGCATATTACGATAACTGAATCTGAAGTATTGAATGTTGTTTAACGGAAGTAGAGTAGAGATGGTAAGAATATCTATATTAAAATGAGAAAAAATTTCAGGGGTAGAAATTGGGTTTTTACAATTGGCAGTCCACCAATACATAAACAGTAAATACACACCATCATCATTACAAACATACCCATATATGCTTATAATAATTAAGTGATATACAATTCATTTCGTTATCCATAATCAGAACCATCCACGCATTTTCCATCACAATGCATAAGTTAAAGAGTTATCCTTACCTCGGTGAGTGTTGGGTTTGGTTCCTGGTAACTTCGCAAGTTCCACCGACACAGCCGCAAACTTTAGGATCTCTTCTCAAGCTTCTAAATGAATCACAAGCCTTCTTGCTCTTGAAAAAGCCATGTTCTCTCACTTCTCTCTAGGTTAACCCTCATAAATGTGTTGGGGGTTCCCTATTTAATGTAACAGAGTCGGGTCCTCGCTTAAGCTTCCAAAAATGAGACCACCTCATGTCATCTGTTTATCTGCAATGGGATTTTCAATGACAAAAACACAAACACATAAAGGAGTAAGTCATTAATTCAATAAACATCATTATAAGATAATCCACATTAGAAAAGGTTAGTAAAGCACTTTGAAATTCCTTTTCCATGCTACATTACTTGAGCCAAAGTCGCTACACCCCTTAGGGTTACAAAGAAAACATCCCACATAGACTCGGGCCGAAGTGTTGCCACATAAACTCGGGCCGAAGTATTGGCACATAAACTCGGGCCGAAGTGTTGCCACATAAACTCGGGCCGAAGTATTGCCACATACACTCGGGCCGAAGTGTTGCCACATAAACTCGGGCCGAAGTTTTGCAACATAAACTCGGGCGGAAGTGTTGCCACATAAACTCTGGCCAAAATGTTGCCAGATAAACTCGAGCTGAAGTGTTGCTACATAACTCGAGCCGAAGTTGCTAACCATTTATGGTCGGCTAAAAATATATTTCCTTTTCATTGATTTCACCATCAATCATATCTAGTGAATCAACCCAATCCTTATTACAAACATATCCGTATATGTTTATAATAAATACGTGATTGACCAATTAATCCTTGCACAACCAGAAAATACACACATTTGCCATTTCAAATACACAAATTAAAGACTTATCTTTACCTTGGTGAGTGTTGGGTTGGGTTCTTGGTAACTGCACTAGTTCCACCGACACCGCCGCCAACTCTAGGATCTTTCCCATTCCCACCATACAACACAATGTTAGTTGTTTATTCCAAATATCACATAAACAACTCATATTGCATTATTTAACCACACAAGATATTTAACACATTTTCCATGTTGCTAAACTACTTTCATCAAAAGTTTACAACATCTAAAGCATATATATTCATCTCATATTTCAACATTAGAAAGCTTATTCATCTTCTACCTCTAGCACTTTACCCATTTTCTTCTTTAACCACATTTTCACTTTAGTGTTTTGGGGTTTTCATGAATCAACCCACAAACCCTCTTCCTTCTTGAAATACTAACTCTATACCAAGAGTTTACAAGATTAAATAACATAAAACGAACCATAACTCAAAAGGGTGAGTTTCCATGGTTTCTCTCATTTTGAGAAGAGATCCAACATACCCAAAACAAGTTTCAAAGGGAAGAAGAGAGTTAGATTCAAGAGATTTACCTCTTCTCAAGCTTCTAAATGACTCACAAGCCTACTTGCTCTTTTAAAGGCTCTCTTCTCTCACTTCTATCTAGGTTAACCCTCATAAATGTGTTTGGTGTCCCCTATTTAATGCAACAGTGTCAGGTCCTCGTTTAAGCGATCCCTTTCTCGCTCAAACGAGAAAATCCCGCCTATTTTAAAAACTCAGATCTGACCCTCTCGCTCAAGCGAGAATCTTACAGCCTCGACAGGTCCAAAACATCAATTCTCTCGCTTAGGCGAGCCAACCCTCGCTCAGACGAGAATCCTCCAGTATAGCCCAGGAATTCACCCTTGCAGTAGAGCCTTTCTCGCTCAAGCGAGCCACTCTCGCTCAGGCGAGAATCCTACAGTATAGCACAAGATTTCACCCTCCTAGGTGAGCCATTCTCGCCCAGGCGAGAATACCTCGCTCAAGCGATAATCTTAGGACTGATACTATAATTTTTAAAGATGTAAATTAAGGGTGTTACATCTCACCCAAGCGAGGGAACTCACGCCCAGGTGAGGCATCTCTCGCTCAAGCGAGGATCCTCTCGCTCAAGCGAGGATCTTACAACCTCGACAACTCCAAAATATCACATCTCATCGCCCATGCGAGCCAATCTCTCGCTCAGGCGAGACCACTCTCGCTCAAGCGAGCCAACTCTCGCTCAGGCGAGAATCCTTCCGTAAAGCCCAGGATTTCACCCTCCTAGTTGAGCCTTCCTTGCCCAGGCGAGCCAACTTTCGTTCAGGCGAGACCACTCTCGCTCAAGCGAGCCAACCCTCGCTCAGGCGAGAATCCTTCAGTATAGCCCAGGATTTCACCCTCCCAGGTGATCCTTTCTCGCCCAGGCAAGAATCCCTCGCTCAAGCGAGAATCCCAAGACTGATACTATAACTTTAAAGACTTAAATTTAGGGTGGTACAATCCTCCCCCTCTTATAAGATTTTTCGTCCCCGAAAATTAAACATACCTCGATTCGAACAAATGACGGTAATCCTCCCTCATATCACGTTCCACCTCCCAAGTAGCATCCCCTTCGTCTACTTGGCTCGACAGTACTTTCACTAATGGAATCTCTTTGCCTCTTAGCCTCTTAGCCTCTTGACACTGGTATTCATGATCCTCACGGGTAACGTCGAAAAAGTCAAGTTATCCTTCAACTCTATCCGATCAGACTCAACCACATGAGATGGGTCTCCAACATACTTCCTTAACTGAGACACATGAAACACATTGTGAAGGTTAGACAACAACGGAGGCAAATCAATCTAATATGCTACCAGCCCAATCCTTTTCAATACTTGATACGGTCCAATAAATCTCGGAGTCAGCTTGTGAGACTTCAACACTATACCAATTCTAGTAGCTGGGGCTACTATCATGAAACCATGATCTCCCTCATTAAACTCAAGAGGTTTCCGCCTCCTATCGTAATAGCTTTTATGCCGACTTTGGGCGATCCTCATATTCTCCCGGATTTTCTTCATCTTTTCCGTCGTCTCTTGGACCAGCTCGGACCCCAATATCAAGTTCTCCCCAGTCTCAAACCAACTCACTAGACTTCGGCACATCCTACCATACAACGCTTCATAAGGTTCCATTCCAATACTCGAATGGAAGCTATTGTTGTAGGTAAATTCAATCAGAGGCAACATGCCATCCCAACTCCATGGTTATTCCAAGACACAAGCCCTCAGAAGATCTTCTAATGACTGTATTGTTCTTTCAGATTGACCGTCCGTTTGTGAATGATAAGCTGAACTCAACTTCAACTTAGTTCCCAATGCGGACTGCAAACTAGTCCAAAAGTTGGAAGTGAAAATGGGATCCCTATCCGATATAATGCTCGACAGTATCCCATGCAAACGAACTATTTCCCGGATGTACAGTTCTGCCAATCGCTCCAAAGAATACCTCATGTTCATCGGCAGAAAGTGTGCAGATTTAGTTAACCGATCCACCATCACCCATATCGAATCATACCCTTTCTGAGTCTTTGGAAAACCCGATACAAAATCCATGGAGATACTATCCCATTTCCAAATGGGAATTTCTGGGGATTGTAGTTTTCCCGCTGGCCGTTGATGCTCAATCTTGGCTTTCTAACAGACAAGACAACTCGAGACATACAAAGCTACATCATTTTTCAGCCCAGACTGTAACACCCCAAATTTACCCTCTTTGAAATTAGGTAACAGTCCTGAAGAATGGGGCATACTACCAGATTCTCGCTTGAGCGAGAGGATCTCGCCCAAGCGAGAGGATCAGAGTTTTGAAATTGGAAATTCTGGGAGTCTCGCTCATGCGAGGAATGGGTCGCTTGAGCGAGAGAAAACCTGGGCAGGCTGTGAGATTCTCGCTTGAGCGAGAGAATCTCGCCCAGGGGAGAGAGCCCGTGTCTGGAACATTAAAATATTGTGGGTTTCTCGCCCAAGCGAGATATTCTCGCTCGGGTGAGAGTGCCCAGCTATAAAAGAAAATAAATGGGTTTCACAAACCCTAATCTTCATTTTCTTTTCTCCCCTTTCACTCCCAACGGCTGCTCCCCATAGATTCCGACTCATTCCTCCTCTAAACCTCAAAAACACATCAAAACCTCTTCCTCTTGCTTCTTAATGGAACATTGGAGAGCTTTGGAGAGGAAAAAGCAACAATGGAGGTTGAAAGAGATGGAGGGAGATGGAGCTCTTTGCGGATCCATGGAGCTTACGCAACCTAAGGTGAGGGAGAAGACCATTGTGGTCTTAGAGTATTTCATTAGAGTCATCATCTCCGATTTCCCTCAAAAATCGGAGCATATTAACGGATAGAAACTCTCTTGGGAGTTTGTGGTCCATGTGAGAGTCTTTATTTAACATGAGGATGTATTAGCCATAAAAGTGGAGATATATGTGTGGGGAAAACCATTTATTTAGGTAAAACGCTATATGCTCATTTATGGTAATACACCTTCATTAAAGATGGTTCTAACGTTAATGTGTATATGATGAAGGATATGTTATGCGTGGTTTGTTTATGATAATGGTTACGTTGTGTGATAATGATGGTGTGTGAGATATTTATGGTCATAAACATAAATGAGTATGTTGTGAGTGGTTGATTGTTATAAACATGTATGGGTGTGTTGTAACAATGAATGTGTGATTAGTTGTTAATGTGTTAAAATGGATATGAGTATGTTTATCAAAATGAGTATGTTGTGAGTTGTGGATTGTTATAAACCTATATGGGTGTGCATGTAATGATGACTGTGTGATGAGTTGTTAAGGTGTTAAAATGGATAAGGGTATGTTTGGGACAATGAAGGTGTTGTACGCTATTTATGGTGATAAAATAATGAGATGCCTTGCGTTGATTGTGATGACATGGATGTGAGTGTAATGGGGAATTACTCGACCTGCCCGATGTGAGTGTAATGGGGAATTACTCGACCTGCCCGATGTGGTATGGGGAATTACTCGACCTACCCGATGTGGTATGGGGAATTATTCGACCTGCCCGTTGTGGTATGGGGAATGAACTCGACCTGCCCGATGTGGTATGGGGAATAAACTCGACCTGCCCAATGTGGTATGGGGAATGAACTCGACCTCCCCGATGTGGTATGGGGAATGAACTCGACCTTCCCGATGTGGTATGGGGAATGAACTCGACCTGCCCAATGTGGTATGGGGATTACTCGACCTGCCCGATGTGGTAGAGGATTATTTGTACGGTGCAGAATTGATCGAACAGTTCATTTGTGACCTTAAGCATTCCTAAAATCATACTTTAAGGCTTTAACTGAACTTACAAGTTCATATCCCTGAACTCTTCAATCAGTTTCCCTTCTCTAACCATCAAAGCCGCATATTTAAAGACTTCCGACTTACAACATCGGCCACCACATTGGCTTTTCCCAGATGATATTGCAACCCAAAATCATAATTTTTTAGGAATTCCATCCACCTTCGCTGTCTCATATTCAATTCCTTTTGATCAAACAGGTACTTCAAACTTTTGTGGTCGCTGTAAACCTCAAATCTCACGCCATAAAGGTGGTGTCTCCAGGTTTTTAAGGCAAAGACCACAGTAGATAATTCCAAGTCATGGGTAGGGTAGTTTTGCTCATCCGTCCTCAACTGTCGAGAAGCATAGGCAACAACCTTCCCTTCTTGCATCAACACACAACCCAAACCTTGCTTGGATGCATCGCAATACACACTGAAATCCCGATCAGTACAAGGAAGAACCAACACTGGCGCCGTAGTCAACCTTCGTTTCAACTCTTGAAAACTTTCTTAACAACGAAGTGTCCACACATACGGTTTCCTTTTCCTAGTGAGTTTTGTCAATGGTAGTGCCAACTTCGAAAATCCCTCAATGAATTTCCGATAATACCCAGGCAAACCCAGAAAGCTTCTGATCTCAGTGACTGACTTGGGCACTGCCCACTCCATAACCGCTTCAACCTTAGAAGGATCTACTGCCACTCCTTCCTTGGATATTACATGTCCAAGAAAGTTTACCGATTCCAACCAGAAATCACATTTTAACAGCTTCGCATACAACCGATTCTTACTAAGAAGTTCTAGCACAATCCTCATGTGCTCAACATGTTCCTCTCTGCTTTTGGAGTAAACCAAAATGTCATCAATAAATTCCACTACGAATGAATCCAAATACGGATGAAAAATCTGATTCATGTAGTCGGTAAATATTGTTAGGGCATTCGTTACACCAAAATGCATGACCAAATATTCAAAATGTCCATACCTTGTCCTAAAAGTAGTTTTAGGAATGTCATCCGACCTCACACGAAGTTGGTGGTATCCTGACCGAAGATCAATCTTTGAAAACACTACTGCTCCTCTCAACTGATCCATCAAGTCATCAATCTGAGGCAATGGATACTTGTTCTTAATAGTAACTTTGTTCAGCTGTCAATATTCGGTACACAACCGCATATTGTAAGAACCGAAATTCTACCCTTGAAAATTTTTATCATTTTAATATAGATATTCCTATCATCCCTATTCCTCTTCAGTTAAACAACATTCAATACTTTAAATTCAGTTATCGTAATAATCTAGGACCCTTTCCCATGAAGTAGAAAAACATAATTCATATATTTCTTTATCGGTAAGTACCGCATATGACTAGCTATGGGATTCCAAAATACCCATAGCTATTAATATCCAGCATTACAAAAATGTAGTACTAAATCAGTTAGGATTTACAATTATCCAATTAACAGTTTACATCAACAAAAAGCAAAATAAGGATTTCGAGTTCTAAGCTCCTCATGCCTCGAACCGAGTATCGTCAACTAGCTCGTTTACCTGCAATGGGATTATCATGATAGATATACACAACAACAAAGGAGTAAGTTATCAATTCAATAAATATCAGTAAACGATAACCCACACTTTTAGGGTTTTAATACTAGACTTGACAATAAAAGATAAAATCTACATATCATTTTTATCCGTCTCATGTTACCACATCCAACACTTTGGATTTACCCGTTCATCTCTACCATACCTCGTCACCTCCTTCATCAATACCATTTCAAATCATTATTTTCCACTTGTACGTTTACCTTTCCATTACCACTTAGGGCAAGTCATACACAATACCACGTAGGGCAAGTCATACACAATACCACGTAGGGCAAGTCATACACAATAACACTTAGGGCAAGTAATACACAATACCACATAGGGCAAGTCATACACAATACCACATAGGGAAAGTCATACACAATACCACATAGGGCAAGTCATACACAATACCACATAGGGCAAGTCATCCACAATACCACATAGGGCAAGTCATACACAATACCACATAGGGCAAGTCATACATGATGTAATCTAGGACAGGTCTTTCTCTATACCACATCGGGCAAGTCATACACAGATCATATACGTAATCAGAAAATCCACATATTTTCTATTATCATATACCATTAATAATTTCTCCTTACCTCGGTGAGTGTTGGGTTTGGTTCTTGGCAACTTCACAAGTTCTACCGACACCGCCGCCAACTCTAGGATCTTTCCTCATTCCCACCATATAACACAATGTTAGTCATTTATTCCAAATATCACATAAACAACTTATATTGCATTATTTAACCATACAAGATATTTCAGCATATTTTCATTGTTGCTAAACTACTTTTATCATAGGTTTATAACCATCCAAAACATACATAATCATCTCATATTTCATCATTGGAAAGTAAACTCATCTTCTACCTCTAACATTTTACCCATTTTAACCACATTTTCTCTTTAGGGTTTTGGGGTTTTCATGAATCAACCCACAACCCTTTTCATTCTTGAAATACTAACTCTAGACCAAGAGTTGTAAGAGAGAAACAACTTAAAACGAACCATAACTCAAAAGGATGAGTTTCCATGGTTTCCTTCATTTTCTAGAAGAGACCAACATACCGAAAATAGGTTTTAAAGAGAAGAAGAGAGTTAGAATCAAGAGTTTTACCTCTTCTCAAGCTCTTAAATGAGTATCCAAGCTTCTTGTTCTTGAAAAAGCTCTCTTCTCTCACCCTTCTTCTTTTCTAAACCCTAGGTTGTATTTGGGGGGTTCTGTAACGACCCGATTTTCTACCCTTGAAAATTTTTCATTCATTTTAATCATTTTGCATGCATTTTCCTACACTTACTATCATACTTTCAAATTCCATAATCACCTACACTTGAGTTGACAGAAAAACATAATTCATATTCGTAATGTCTCACGGATAATGAGACCCCATAAATATAGTTCTCCGAAATAACCATACACCCAGTTACAAATATTCGACTAATAGTTAGCTATGATTACAATCATTTAAATCCGCAAGTAGTCATTTAAGATACAAAAACATAAATAGTGAATCCGAAGTCTAAAGCTCCTAAAGCTCCCGACCTAGCATACTTCATTCATCTATTTACCTGCAATGGGATTATCAATGACAAAAGTACAAAACACACAAAGGAGTAAGTCGTTAATTCAATAAACATCATTATAAGATATTCCACATTAGAAAAAGGGTTAGTAAACCATTTCCAAAATTCATTTTGTCTTGCTGCATTACTTGAGCCAAAGTCACTACACCCTCAGGGTTAGCTAAAAGAAGATTCTCATCCTTTTTACCAATAAAACACGCCCCATAAACTCGGGCCGAAGTGTTGCTACATAAACTCAAGCCGAAGTCGCTACACCCCTTAGGGTTAGCTAAAAACAAATTCTCATCTCTTTTATAAAGAAAACATGCCGCGTAAACTCGGGCTGAAGTGTTGCTACATAAACTCGAGCCGAAGTCGCTACACCCCTTAGGGTTAGCTAAAAACAAATTCTCATCTCTTTTATAAAGAAAACATGCCGCGTAAACTCGGGCTGAAGTGTTGCTACATAAACTCGAGCCGAAGTCGCTACACCCCTTAGGGTTAGCTAAAAACAAATTCTCATCTCTTTTATAAAGAAAACATGCCGCTTAAACTCGGGCTGAAGTGTTGCTACATAAACTCGAGCCGAAGTCGCTACACCCCTTAGGGTTAGCTAAAAAAAAAATTCTCATCTCTTTCATAAAGAAAACATGCCGCGTAAACTCGGGCTGAAGTGTTGCCTCGTAAACTCGGGCCGAAGTGTTGCCTCGTAAACTCGGGCCGAAGTGTTGCCTCGTAAACTCGGGCCGAAGTGTTGCCTCGTAAACTCGGGCCGAAGTGTTGCCTCGTAAACTCGGGCCGAAGTGTTGCCTCGTAAACTCGGGCCGAAGTCGCTAACCATTTATGGTAGGCTAAAAATATATTTTCTTTTCATTGAATTCGCCATCAATCATTTCCCGTAAATCCACGCCATCTTTAGTATAAACACACCCATATATGTTTATACTAACTACGTGATTTACAATATGATTATGGCATGACCAGAAAACGCACACGTTTTCCATCTTCCGTAAATCCACGCCATCTTTAGTATAAACACACCCATATATGTTTATACTAACTACGTGATTTACAATATGATTATTGCATGACCAGAAAACGCACACGTTTTCCATCTTCTGTAAATCTACGCCTACTTTAGTATAAACACACCCATATATGTTTATACTAAATGCGCAATTTACAACTTATTCATTTCATAACCAGAAAATACCCACATTTTCCTTTTCCATAAATCTACGTCATCTTTAATATAAACACACCCATATATGTTTATACTAAATGCGTAATTTACAACTTAATCTTTGCATAACCAGAAAATACACATTTTCTATTTCAAATGCAAAATTAAAGACTTATCCTTACCTTGGTGAGTATTGGGGTTCGGTTCTTGGCAACTTCTCTAGTTCTACCGACACCACCTCCAACCTTAGGATCTTTCCTCATCCCACCAATAACAACAATGTTAGTCATTTATTCCAAATATCACATAAACAACTTATTTTGCATCATTTAATCATACAAAATATTCATCATCAATATTCAACCATCTAAAACATGCATAACATCTCATATTTCAATATTTCCAAAACTACTTCAATACAAGTTTCTAAATATCAAAGCATACATGTTCATCTCATATAACAACATCAAAGCACTACTCATTATCCACATCTAACATTTCATCTCTTTCTCTTTATACTTATATTCTCATTTTGGGGGTTTTTGGGGTTTTTTCATGAATAACCAATAAAACTTTCCATTCATCAAATACCAACTCTAAACCAAGAGTTTACAAGATAAAAACAACATAAAACGAACCATAACTCTAAAGAATGAGTTTCCATGGTTTCTCATGTTTTGAAAATAAATCCAACGTACCCAAAACAAGTTAGAGAGGAAGAAGAAGAGTTAGTAACAAGAGGTTTACCTCTTCTCAAGCTCCAAGATGAGTCCTAAGGCTCCTTGCTCTTGAAAAGCTCTCCTCTCTCTCTTCTCTTCGAAGTTCTAACCTAAAATGTGTTTTGGGTTTCTATTTTATAGACACTGCGATAAGTGTAATCGATTACAAGTATAGTGTAATCGATTACACTGTGTAAAGTACAGAGGCATCGTCGCTATGTAATCGATTACCAACATGGTGTAATCGATTACATTAATACGATGTAATCGATTACCAGAAGTGTGTAATTGATTACATTAATACGATGTAATCGATTACCAGAAGTGTGTAATCGATTACACAATGTAAATTACAGAGGCATCGTCGCTATGTAATCGATTACCAACATGGTGTAATCGATTACATTGTGTCAGATGTACATATATGATGCATTTAATATGTTGTAATCGATTACGAGTGTAGTGTAATCGATTACAAAATGTAAAATACACATATCTGATGCTTTTATCAGCTTGTAATCGATTACCAGGACTGTGTAATCGATTACATCATGCAAAATACAAATATCTGATGCTTTTATCAGCATGTAATCAATTACGAGGACTGTGTAATCGATTACACTGCCCAAAATTGCCATTTCTCGCCGAGGCGAGACAACTCTCGCTCAGGCGAGAATCCTCCAGTATAGCCCAGGATTTCACCCTCCCAGGTGATCCTTTCTCGCTCAGGCGAGAATCTCTCGCTCAAGCGAGACTTCCAGAACTGATACTCTAATTTTTAAAGACTAAAATTCGGGGTGTTACAATCCTCCCCCTCTTATAAGAATTTTTGTCCCCGAAAATTAAACATGCCTCGGAAATAATATCATCACCTAGACCTTAGGCACAAGGATACTCCACCAAAATCATAATCGATTATCTACTCCATTAAGATCGCTTAATCAGTCACTAAGGGCATACACCACTAAACTATGACATCACCCACCAATTCATGAACTAATTCATCAATGTCCAAATATTAAGGTGTCAGCCTTTAATAACTCGAGTGCCATGGGAACTAATCCATAATTCAGGCTAAGGAATTTCCCTATATCCATCAAGAACCATAGATCTCTAGCACTTATCCATCTATCAATCCTAACATACGTTAGGAATTCTGATAACACTCTCGAACTTCAGCGAATGGGAAACTCCTTATCCCATATCTATCTAAATGCATCTTTTAACATCCATCATACACTAGCTAGTTTCATCTCCACTCGAGAATCTAGCACAATTTCCTTTTACTCGATCTACAAAATACTTACACAATAGGACTCTTAGTGTCTCATCCATTGTACACAATCAAACTATCCAGTAATTGTCTAATTACATCAAATATTTCTACCATCAAATGTTATCGTCTAAAGAAATTACCAATTTCTAGCCTCCACCGAAACCATAAAACCATTTATTCACACCAAAACTAGGTATTCTGTTACCAATCGGCAAGCACAAGTCGACCAACACTCGACCTACAACTTGCGTTCGGTATGGTCACTCCAATTCCGTCAGCAAAATAAACTTATTAACCCACTCGCATTATGATCAGAAATACATGGACGTCCTTTATCAATAAATTTTCCTAACAACTTCATACTTATCCCGAGATGGTTGCTAAATTTCAGAATCCTCCAACATGATACTAAATCATTACTTAGCCACAAGCTATGTTTCACCCAAAAATGATTTTCGAAAACGGTTTGAATCTACGACTCATGGCAACTACGTCGTGAAACAAGGTTCGCAAACTCATTTCAACGCATCCCAAAACTTCTTCTCTCCTATGGTTACACCACACCCATACACCGCAATTTCTGACGTTCACGAAACAACAACCACTTTTGCCAGTACACATTCAACGCATACAATTGCGGAACACCACCACTATTTCATGCGTTGCCAATGTCCTACCGCAAAAGAACCGGTCATTCGAGACCAAAAGTTTCACAACTAATAAAATGGATTCATCACATCGACGGGGTAAGTAACTTAACTATCCGCTTTTTCTCAACTATTAGTATACTCCTTCCCCCTTAGCATACACATACATATCAATTCATACTCAATTTTTACATCTTCACTTCAACAAGTATACACAGTTAAACATAACACGATTTTGCTGACCGCTAGTCCATTTCCAGGATTAAATCCAGCTGGGACATCATCGCGCATATCAACACTATAGTAAAAGTTCTACCATTTACCCCAACCGTACACTGAGACACTCCCGATCAAAAATAAGTTTTTGAGGTTCAACATCCCCGCACATAATTTGGTGTTCACTACCAATATACATTTGCTACGGCGAGTACTCCTCTTTAACAAAAATCAAATTTTATAGACCAAAAGCTTCATGCACAAGAATCAAAATAACTTTTTCATAATTCATGCATCAAGGTACAATTAACCAAGCATTAGTACATAATCTCGAAAGATGTTTTCCCCATTGTCATACAGAACATGTTACGCACCAATTCTTCATTTCATTCACAGAAGAAAATCCACTTTCCAAGAAAAATACATAGTTCTTTCAAATCTTAATATCTTGAAATACTAACGAGTTCTTAAATACCCTCTCGTGACAATTACTAAATAAACACCGATCCCTTTTTCGAAGGGGAGTTCTGACTCTCTTAGCCGACATTGGCCCCATACCACTAGCATGCTCAAAGACCTTGCACAGATCCCCAACCGCTACAACCCTGTCAGCATTATTCAATCATAACATGTTTTGCCGACAATCAGTCCATCCCCATAATTATATCTAATTGGGATAACGACAAGCAGACTGAGTCTATGGTAAATATCACACCTTTTACCACAACCGGACTCTAGAACATAAACGTCGACACCACCACCAGCACAAAGATTGGGGTCGACGCGACCAAGTCGGAAGTAATGACTCAGTTTACAATCTCAGTCGGTTTTCACATTTAACATATATGAGGGAGTGTGTCGCTCCCGAATCAAAAAAACTAAACAAGGAATACCTGTCACCATGCGTTTACCTCTCGCCGGATCATCAACACCCGATGTCCCTGCGCCACTTGGGGTAACCATCCGACCGTGGTCCCTTGCCTCCCCAGCATGCATGACATTAGGTCTCCGATCCAGCTTAGGACAGAGAGCCTGGACCTGGAGCCACGCTCCGATTCAAATTTCGTAAGTTTTCATTCATGCCCTGAAGCACCTCTAACATCTGTGCCAAGAGATCATCGGAAGTATTCTGGCTCGTTTCTCTTCCTCTTTCATCCATGCGTACCTGCACTCACGTACTTGTCAGTAGACTAATTTTATAACCAGACAAGCATCACATAAACACACAACCGTCAATGCTAACCAAGCAGTTCAAGCACATAAAGATCACAAAGAAGCATGTAAGGCCATATCCTAGGCCGCAGGATTAACTATGCTCTGATACCATATTGTAACGACCCGATTTTCTACCCTTGAAATTTTTTCATTCATTTTAATCATTTTGCATGCATTTTCCTACACTTACTATCATACTTTCAAATTCCATAATCACCTACACTTGATTTGACAGAAAAACATAATTCATATTCGTAATGTCTCACGGATAATGAGACCCCATAAGTATAGTTCTCCGAAATAACCATACACCCAGTTACAAATATTCGACTAATAGTTAGCTATGATTACAATCATTTAAATCCACAAGTAGTCATTTAAGATACAAAAACATAAATAGTGAATCCGAAGTCTAAAGCTCCTAAAGCTCCCGACCTAGCATACTTCATTCATCTATTTACCTGCAATGGGATTATCAATGACAAAAGTACAAAACACACAAAGGAGTAAGTCTTTAATTCAATAAACGACATTATAAGATAATCCACAATAGAAAAAGGGTTAGTAAACCATTTCCAAAATTCATTTTGTCTTGCTGCATTACTTGAGCCAAAGTCACTACACCCTCAGGGTTAGCTAAAAGCAGATTCTCATCCTTTTTACCAATAAAACACGCCCCATAAACTCGGGCCGAAGTGTTGCTACATAAACTCGAGCCGAAGTCACTAAACCCCTTAGGGTTAGCTAAAAACAAATTCTCATCTCTTTTATAAAGAAAACATGGCGCGTAAACTCGGGCTGAAGTGTTGCTACATAAACTCGAGCCGAAGTCGCTACACTAAAACAAATTCTCATCTCTTTTATAAAGAAAACATGCCGCGTAAACTCGGGCTGAAGTGTTGCTACATAAACTCGAGCCGAAGTCGCTACACCCCTTAGGGTTAGCTAAAAACAAATTCTCATCTCTTTTATAAAGAAAACATGCCGCTTAAACTCGGGCTGAAGTGTTGCTACATAAACTCGAGCTGAAGTCGCTACACCCCTTAGGGTTAGCTAAAAAACAAATTCTCATCTCTTTTATAAAGAAAACATGCCGCGTAAACTCGGGCTGAAGTGTTGCCTCGTAAACTCGGGCCGAAGTGTTGCCTCGTAAACTCGGGCCGAAGTGTTGCCTCGTAAACTCGGGCCGAAGTGTTGCCTCGTAAACTCGGGCCGAAGTCGCTAACCATTTATGGTCGGCTAAAAATATATTTTCTTTTCATTGAATTTGCCATCAATCATTTCCCGTAAATCCACGCCATCTTTAGTATAAACACACCCATATATGTTTATACTAACTACGTGATTTACAATATGATTATGGCATGACCAGAAAACGCACACGTTTTCCATCTTCCGTAAATCTACGCCTACTTTAGTATAAACACACCCATATATGTTTATACTAAATGCGCAATTTACAACTTATTCATTTCATAACCAGAAAATACCCACATTTTCCTTTTCCGTAAATCTACGTCATCTTTAATATAAACACACCCATATATGTTTATACTAAATGCGTAATTTACAACTTAATCTTTGCATAACCAGAAAATACACATTTTCTATTTCAAATGCAAAATTAAAGACTTATCCTTACCTTGGTGAGTATTGGAGTTCGGTTCTTGGCAATTTCTCTTGTTCTACCGACACCACCTCCAACCTTAGGATCTCTCCTCATCCCACCAATAACAACAATGTTAGTCATTTATTCCAAATATCACATAAACAACTTATTTTGCATCATTTAATCATTCAAAATATTCATCATCAATATTCAACCATCTAAAACATGCATAACATCTCATATTTCAATATTTCCAAAACTACTTCAATACAAGTTTCTAAATATCAAAGCATACATGTTCATCTCATATAACAACATCAAAGCACTACTCATTATCCACATCTAACATTTCATCTCTTTCTCTTTATACTTATATTCTCATTTTGGGGGTTTTTGGGGGTTTTCATGAATAACCCATAAAACTTTCCATTCATCAAATACCAACTCTAAACCAAGAGTTTACAAGATAAAAACGACATAAAACGAACCATAACTCCAAAGAATGAGTTTCCATGGTTTCTCATGTTTTGAAAATAAATCCAACGTACCCAAAACAAGTTAGAGAGGAAGAAGAAGAGTTAGTAACAAGAGGTTTACCTCTTCTCAAGCTCCAAGATGAGTCCTAAGGCTCCTTGCTCTTGAAAAGCTCTCCTCTCTCTCTTCTCTTCGAAGTTCTAACCTAAAATGTGTTTTGGGTTTCTATTTTATAGACACTGCGATAAGTGTAATCGATTACAAGTATAGTGTAATCGATTACACTGTGTAAATTACAGAGGCATCGTCGCTATGTAATCGATTACCAACATGGTGTAATCGATTACATTAATACGATGTAATCGATTACCAGAAGTGTGTAATCGATTACATTAATACGATGTAATCGATTACCAGAAGTGTGTAATCGATTACACAATGTAAATTACAAAGGCATCGTCGCTATGTAATCAATTACCAACATGGTGTAATCGATTACATTGTGTCAGATGTACATATCTGATGCTTTTAATATGTTGTAATCGATTACGAGTGTAGTGTAATCAATTACAAAATGTAAAATACACATATCTGATGCTTTTATCAGCATGTAATCGATTACCAGGACTGTGTAATCGATTACATCATGCAAAATACAATTATCTGATGCTTTTATCAGCATGTAATCGATTACGATGACTGTGTAATCGATTACACTTCCAAAAATTGCCATTTCTCGCCGAGGCGAGACAACTCTCGCTCAGGCGAGAATCTTCTAGTATAGCCTAGGATTTCACCCTCCCAGGTGATCCTTTCTCGCTCAGGCGAGAATCTCTCGCTCAGGCGAGAATCTCTCGCTCAGGCGAGAATCTCTCGCTCAAGCGAGACTTCAAGAACTGATACTCTAATTTTTAAAGACTAAAATTCGGGGTGTTACAGTTTCTCATTTAATACAACTCGTCGGGTTCTCGCTTAAGCGAGCCCTTTCTTGCTCAAGCGAGAAAATCCCGCCTATTTTTAAAAAATCAGAACTGACCCTCTCGCTCAAGCGAGAATCTCACAGTATCAACAGTCCCAAAATGCCATTTCTTGCCCAGGCGAGATAACTCTCGCTCAGGCGAGAATCCTCCAATATATCCTAGGTGAGCCTTTCTCGCCTAGGCGAGAATCTCTCGCTCAAGCGAGGATCCCAGGACTAATACTATAATTTTAAAGATTCAAATTTAGGGTGTTACAATCGTCCCCCTCTTATAAGAAATTTCGTCCCCGAAAATTAAACATACCTCGATTTGAACAAATGAGGGTAATCCTCCCTCATGTCACGTTCCATCTCCCAAGTAGCATCCCCTTCGTCTACTTGGCTGCACAATACTTTCACTAAAGGAATCTCTTTGCCTCTTAGTCTCTTGATACTGGTATCCATGATCCTCACGGGCAATGTCGAAAAGGTCAAGTTATCCTTCAACTCTCTGATCAGATTCTACCACATGAGATGGATCTCCCACATACTTCCTTAAATGAGACACATGAAAGACATTATGAAGGTTTGACAACAACGGAGGCAAAGCAATCCGATATGCTACCGGCCCAATCCTTTTCAATACTTGATATGGTCCAATAAATCTCGGAGTCAGCTTGCGAGATTTCAACACTCTACCAATTTAGGTAGTCGGGACTATTCTCATGAAAACATGATCTCCCTCATTAAACTCAAGAGCTTTCCGCCTCTTATCGTAATAGCTTTTCTTTCGACTCTGTGCGATCCTCATGTTCTCTCGGATTTTCTTGATCTTATCCGTAGTCTCTTGGACCAGCTCGGGCCCCAATATCAAGTTCTCTCCACTCTCAAACCAACTCACTGGAGTTCGGCACTTCCTACCATACAACGCCTCATAAGGTACCATTCCAATACTCGAATGGAAGCTATTGTTGTAAGTAAATTCAATCAGAGGCAACATGCCATCCCAACTCCCCGGTTGTTCCAAGACACAAGCCCTGAGAAGATCTTCCAACGACTGTATAGTTCTTTCCGATTGACCGTCCGTTTGTGGATGATAAGCTGAACTTAACTTCAACTTAGTACCCAATGCGGACTGCAAACTAGTCCAAAAGTTGGAAGTAAAACGAGGATCCCTATCCGATATAATGCTCGACGGTATCCCATGCAAACGAACTATTTCCCGGATATACAGTTCTGCCAATTCTCCAAAGAGTATCTCATGTTCATAGGTAGAAAGTGTGCAGATTTCGTTAACCGATCCACTATCACCCATATCGAATCATATCCTCTCTGAGTTTTAGGGAAGCCCGATAAAAAATCCATGGAGATACTATCCCACTTCCACACTGGAATTTCTTGGGATTGTAACTCTCTCGCCGGTCGCTGGTGCTCAATTTTGGCTTTCTGACACACTAAACAACTCGAGACATACGAAGCCACATCCCTCTTCAACCCTAACCACCAAAATAGCTTCTTCAAATCTTGGTATATTTTGGTAGTTCCCGGGTGAAAACTCATCTTGCTCTTATGAGACTATGGTAAGATACTTTTCCGTAATTCCTCATCACGAGGCACACACTCTCCCTTTATAACGCAGCATTCCACTAGTGTCCGATGTGAAACTAGTTTCCTTGCCACTTAGCATCAAATCTTGTTTGGCTATTATCTCGATATCTTCAACTTGTAATACTCGGATTTGATCAAACAATTCCTTGGTGACCTTCAGCATTCCCAAAATCATACCATGAGGCTTTACCTGAACATCCAAGTTCATATCTCTGAACTCTTCAATCAGTTTCCCCTCCCTAACCATCAAAGCCAACATGTGTAAAGATTTTCGGCTTAGCGCATCGGCCACTACATTGGTCTTTCCCGGATGGTACTGCAATCCAAAATCATAATCCTTTAGAAATTCCATCCACCTTCGTTGTCTCATATTCAATTCCTTTTGATCAAACATGTACTTTAAACTTTTGTGGTCGCTGTATACCTCAAATCTCACGCCATAAAGATGGTGCATCCAGATTTTTAAGGCAAAGACCACTACAGCTAATTCCAAGTCATGGGTAGGGTAGTTTTGCTCATGCGTCCTTAATTGTCGAGAAGCATAGGCAACAACCTTCCCTTCTTGCATCAACACACAACCTAAGCCTTGCTTAGAATCATCACAATACACACTGAAGTCCCGATCAGTACAAGGAAGAACCAAAACTGGCGTCGTAGTCAACCTTCGTTTCAACTCTTGAAAACTTTCTTCACATTGAAGTGTCCACACATACGGTGCCCCTTTCCTAGTGAGTTTTGTCAATGGTAGAGCCAACTTCGAAAATCCCTCAATGAATTTCCGATAATACCCCGCCAAACCCAGAAAGCTCCTGATCTCAATGACTGATTTGGGCACCGCCCATTCCATAACCGCTTCAACCTTTGAAGGATCTACTGTCACTCCTTCCTTGGATATCAAATGTCCAAGAAAGTTTACCGATTCCAACCAGAATTCACATTTTGACAGCTTCGCATGCAACCGATTCTTACTAAGAAGTTCTAGCACAACCTTCAAGTGCTCAACATGCCTTTTGGAGTAAACCAAAATGTCATCAATAAATACCACTACAAATGAATCTAAATACGGATGAAAAATCCGATTCATGTAGTCGGTAAATATTGCTGGGGCATTCGTTACACCAAAAGGCATGACCAAGTATTCAAAATGTCCATACCTTGTCCTAAAAGTAGTTTTAGGAATGTCTTCCGACTTCACACGAAGTTGGTGGTATCCTGACCGAAGATCAATCTTTGAAAACACTACCGCCCCTCTCAGCTGATCCATCAAGTCATCAATCCGAGGCAATGGGTTCTTGTTCTTAATAGTAACCTTGTTCAACTATCGGTAGTCAGTAGACAACCGCATACTACCATCCTTCTTCTTAACCAACAAAATCGGCGCACCCCACGGTGAGACACTAGGACGGATAAACTTATTGGCCAATAAGTCCTCAACCTGCTTTTTCAACTCCGTCAATTCTAACGGTGCCATCCTATAAGGAGCTATAGAGATGGGTACCGTTCCAGGTACCAAATCAATAAAGAATTCCACATCTCTTACCGGGGGTAACTCCGGAATATCTCCAGGAAATACCTCAGGAAACTCACGAACTATCGGAATCTCCTCAACCCCAGGTTTCTCAATACCCTCCAATGATGCCAACAACATAAACACGGCTCCTCCCTCCTTACAGGAAGTCCCGAATATCACGGTTCTTTCGGCACAATTAAGCATTACATGATTCACCGACAACCAGTCCATCCCCAGAATTAGGTCAACATGGGATAGTGGTAAGCAGATTAAATCCACGGTAAAAGTCTTACCGTTTACCACTACCGGACATCGAGACACCACTGTCGACACCACCACAGGCACATCAGTTGGGGTGGATACGACTAAGTCGAAGGGCAACGACTCAGTTTGAAAATCCAGTTTATTCACGCAGTCAAAAGATACAAAGGAGTGTGTCGCTCCCGAATCAAACAACACTAAAAGCGGAATACCTGCCACCGTGCAGTTACCTTGGATCAGACCATCAACCTCTGATGCCTCCGCACCACTCATGGTAAACACCCTACTTCACGTGCCCTTGCTCTCCACAGTAGAAACACCCATTTCCAGATCTAGGACAAATGCTACCCATGTGTCTCCGATTACACTTACTGCACAAAGGGTAGGAGTTCTGAGACGATCCTCCGGTAGCAGTAGAGGCGGTTGGTCCTTGGAAACCTTGGTTGTGATGGTTGTTGGGCGGAGCATAAGGTCATCGGTCATGACTCATCCTCTCTTTACCCTTCCCTTTCACAATGTGGCGTTGGGGGCCATAGTTTCGTGGAGGGTTCCCTTTACAAGCAGCAGCATCCCTCATCCGCACATTATCCTCATGCATTCTACACTTGGTCACTAGTGTAGGAAAATCAGCAATTTCTTCGTGACCAAACGTCACCCTAAGCTCGGGCTTCAACCCCATCTCAAACTTCACACATTTGGACCTCCCGTCCAACTCTAGTTTAGCATAAGGGAAATATCGGATCAGTTCTTCAAATTTGGCCGAATACTCCCCCACCGTCATGTTTCCTTGCTCTAATTGCAAGAATTCCATCTTCTTCTTCCTTTTCAGGTTTGCAGGAAAATATTTCTGGAGGAATTTTCCCTTGAAGGTTCCCCACGTGATGATCTGCCCTTCGATCTCCATCTGCCTCCGGGTCATCTCCCACCAGTTCTCGGCCTCCTTCACTAGCATGTAAGTGGCCTAAGCCACCTTCTGAGCATCAGAACAATTCATGGCTCTAAAGATCCTCTCTAATCCTTGGACCCATTCAAGGCCACATTAGGGGCGAATCCTCCTTGGAACTGGCTGGGATTCCTTCTACAGAATTCATCCAGACCTTTGTACTCAGCCGGACCGGGTGGAACCAAAGGGTGTGAACTCGGGCTTGGTGTCACATTCAGATTCAGGTGCTGCAAGTTCTCGTTAACGTTTGTCAACATTGCCGCAATCTGGGCCAATAATTCGTTCTGACCCGATCCTCTTCCTCGTCCTCTTCCAGACATTTTAATAACAGGTACCTGCACTCATTTGTTCATCAGTAACCACGTTTTACCAAATAAATCATCACATAAATTATGTATTGCTAAACTATGTTGATTGAGGAACATTTCTCCACATTGATTGCATTGTGCATCCCACACCATGATTATTATTAATCCTCAATTTTCTAATTTGTACTTAGACATTGTTTATGCATTCTTGAGTTACTTAGCGATGTATTTATAACACATCATGTTTTATGTTTACTTGTTGCAAATCTCTAAAGAGATACAATTATTAAGAGAAGTAAATAGTAAATTAGAAACATGGTAATTATTAAGTCATTTGAAGTTATTTTTATGTATCATTTGTAAATAATTAGTAATTTCAAGAAAAGTAAAGAATTAGTAATTTCAAATAAATGTAAAGAATTATATGTAGTCCATAATATTGCAGTATGAAAATAGTAACAATAAGAAGAAAACAAAATATTCAAAACTTTCTATTTGAAGTGTAATTTCAATTTTTGAAAAAAGTAAAGAAATTTTTTATTTTTTTTATTTTCACATTGTGCACTTATTGTAACATGACAATTCCAACGGTGTAATAATATAATTTCATAATATTAGAATTTAAAAAATAGAACTATAACCTTGAAATTATAACCAAAACAATTTATAAATTCTAATATATGCGTGTGATTTTAAATTTCCCCTACAAATTCTAAAAGTGATCATTTGCAATTTTTAGGTAATGAATGATTTGATATGATTACACCTAAAATTAGAATAGTAATATTACGAAAATGGTTAATTCAAATATTAATACAATTTCAGTAAGTTTTATTTGTGATTCCTTAATTTCAGGAAATGTAATAAAATAAGTAATAAGAAAAGTAATTTATACTCATGATTACGCCTAATATAAATTTATACTCATTTATTGTTTAATTATAAAATAAGTAACAAGAAATATGTATAACTCTTAATAAATTTGTATTCCTTAATTTTAAAAAAAATAAAAGATATGTATAACTCAAAATAATTATGTAGTCCATAATATTGCAGTATGAAAATAGTAACAATGAGAATAAAAAAATACTGAAAATTTTCTATTTGAATAGTAATTTAAATTTTTTATTAAAAAGTGAAGAAAATATATTTTTTTATTTTCACATTTGTATAATATGACACAAATAAGTATGTAGTTATTCACATTTTGTAACCAGTCAATTTAGACATTAAATTATTTTCAAAGCACAATTAAGTATGTAGTTATTGTTATCATTTCAGATTTTTATGATAATTTCAATTTTTTTATTAAAAAGTAAAGAGAATATTTTGAAAGTTTTTACTAAAACGTAAAGAAAATATATTATTTTAAATTTCCACAACCAATTCTAAAAGTGATCAGTTTCAATTTTTAGGTAATGAATGATTTGATATGATTACACCGACAATTAGAATAATAATATTAGGAAAATGGTTAATTCAAATATTAATACAATTTCAATAAATTTTATTTGTGATTCCTTAATTTCAGGAAATGCCTAATATAAATTTATACTCATTTATTGTTTAATTACAAAATACGAAATATGTATAACTCATAATAAATATGTATTTCTTAATTTGAATAAATTTTATTTGTGATTCCTTTATTTTAGACAATGCCTAATATAAATTTATACTCATTTTTTGTTTAATTATAAAATAAGTAATAAGAAATATGTATATCTCATAATAAATATGTATTCCTTAATTGTAAAAAGAATAAGATATATATAACTCATAATAGTTATGTAGTCCATAATATTGCAGTATGAAAATAGTAACAACCAAAAGAAGAAGACAACTATTCTAAATTTTCTACTTTAATAGTAATATCAATTTTTTTATTAAAAAAGTAAAGAGGATATATTTTTTTTTTCACATTATGTATAAGATGACACAATTATGTATGTAGTTATTCAATTTTTTTAATCGGTCAAATTAGACTTTAAGGTATTTTCAAAGCTTAATTAAGTATGTTGTTATTGTTGACATTTTATATTTTTATGGTAATTTCAATTTTTTATTAAAAGTAAAGAAAACATTAATTCAAAAATTAATACAATTTCAATAAAAAAAATTGTGATTCCTTAATTTTAGACAATGTCTAATATAAATTTATACTAATTTATTGTTTAATTATAAAATAAGTAATCAAAAATATGTATAACTCATAATAAAAATGTATTCCTTAATTTTAAAAAGAATAAGATATATGTTAACTTATGGCTAATTTATTAATAATTTTTAGTCATTGTCATAATGCATACCTTGCAATTCTTTTAGATCATAATGCATTATGATTATATTGTTCATAATGCATTTCTTATGGATCGGGAAACTATGTTAAATTCAGGTTGTGTATGTTGATGATGTTGTGAACAATATTATAAGGCTGGATCTGCATTTTTTTGAATTAATGTGAATGTAATGCTTTATATGTTCTTAAACATGATTTGAAGTAAATCAAAATCTTGTCTCATTGGAGCATCTTATTAAAATGTTGAGATTTTCATTCTACCATCAAATGTAATGCATTAGGATTCAATATAATCACTCAATATATATTATTTTTCAGTAAGTATTACTTTTAGAATAAACTAACATATAGGATGAGATAGCAATGGCTTCTAACATGCTGAATAACAATAGGTGAAAAAATATAAAACTAGCTTTTGAATGATAAAATGCTAAAGTACTATAACAAAACAAACTAATTTATTCCAAAATATAATAAAGTAAAAAAGTATTGAATTCTTCATCATCAAGAGATGAGGGTCCATATCCTCTCCTGTAAATCTTTTCAGTATTGAAGAAGATGTCAACTTATCAAAAAATGCTTAACGTCCTGCATTATTGTTCCGAGGTTTAGCATTTTGTGGAGGAAGGGGGGCATTTTGACGTGGTGGAGAATGTCCAGGGTTAGCATTTGCACGTCGAGGTTTGTAAGGACCCAATTTATACCCTAAAATTTTTGTCAGTTTATTTTTAAACATACAAACAATAATAATTAACTCTCCTTATAACTAACTCCATGAGTTTCCTTTCCTTTTAATTATAATTCAACTTCAACATTAAAGGACTAAACTACTCAAGTATTTTTAGGGTTCAAAACCCTGAAACTTTACATTCTATTTAAAAGGGACTCCGTCCCCACATGTTTAGCGATAATTCACCAAATCAAGAGAAACTGGGTTGCAGATTAAATGGTTCAGGTAATAGGTACAATTACATGCATAATGCAAAACAGCATGTCACAATCACCATTACACCCAAACTAGAAAGAGCTACACTAACACCCCTCCTGGTTCTACTAATCCTTTGCTTTACCTGTGCACCGATTATCACTAATGGCACCATCATGAAAACAAAAGGGAGTAAGATAACAAATTCAAGATAATCAGTATGGATACATCGGAATAAGATGATTATATTACAAACAAATACATATATATATAATTTTATCAGTAACATAATTCAACCGTTAAGGTATACTAAACTATCAATCCACCATTCATCAACCACATTTAATAGCAATTATCCCAATACCACGCACGGTAAGTCTATGCCACAAAGGCTAATCAATACCACATAGGGCAAGTCAACGCCACGAAGGCTAATCAATACCACATAGGGCAAATCTATGCCACGAAGGCTATTCAATACCACATAGAGCAAGTCTATGCCACGAAGGCTAATCATTACCACATAGGGCAAGTCAACACCACGAAGGCTATTCAATACCACATAGGGCAAGTCAACGCCACGAAGGCTAATCAATACAATTGTCATATAATAACCATTATCACTTCATTATCGTAGTAATAATAATAATGCCAATACGTTTACCTTTTGTAAGAACCCAATTTATACCCTAAAATTTTCGTTCATTTATTGTTAAACATATAAATTCTAGTAACTACTTTCTCACTATCTATTCCCATGATTTACATCCTCGATATAATTAAGGTTCAATTTCAATAATGACAAATTAATCTACCAAAGTATTTTGGGGTTCATAACCCATAACCTTCACATTTTTAATTTCAAAAGGAGGGCTCCGTCCCCGCATACACTTCAATCATACATCAAGTCCCTAGAAATGGGGATACATGTCAATTAGTTCAAGCAATAGATACAAGTACGTGCATAATACAAAACAGCACTATAGTATTCCTATTACAACAATGTTCATAAAACTAAACTACGACATCATTCGAATCCGCTAATCCTTAACTTGACTTGTATACCGGTTATCACGAAATACAACATCAAGAAAACATAAGGGAGTAAGACATCAAGTTATATAATCAGTAATATATAATCAGAATAGAATAATTATAATGCAAACATATACATATCTACATGATTCTATCAGTAACATAATGCAACCGTTAAGGTACACTAAACTATCATTCTACCAATTACCAACCACATTTAATAGTAATTATCCATTACCACATAGGGTAAGTCAACACCACGAAGGCTAATCAATACCACATAGGGCAAGTCAATGCCACGAAGGCTAATCAATACCAGATAGGGCCAGTCAACGCCACGAAGGCTATTCAATACTACATAGGGCAAGTCAACGCTACGAAGGCTATTCAATACCACATAGGGCAAGTCAACGCCACGAAGGCTATTCAATACCACATAGGGGAAGTCAACGCCACGAAAGCTAATCAATACCACATAGGGCAAGTCAATGCCACGAAGGCTAATCAATACCACATAGGGCAAGTCAACGCCACGAAGGCTATTCAATACCACATAGGGCAAGTCAATGCCACGAAGGCAAATCAATACCACATAGCAAATAATAACCAGTTTACTCTATTGTCATAACAATAATGCCAATACATTTACCTTTTCCATAAAATCATTAACTATGGAAACACGTCTCCCTTACCTTGGCGTGTGTTGGCGTTTGACGGCTTGTTTGAATCTACTCCGCTTCCTCCAACCTTAGGGTCTTTACCCATTCACACACACACAAAAACAACATCAATAATATATTCGTAACATCACATAATAACTCATTTTACATGTTTCTACCACAAATTAATTCATACTCTAATAACTCTCAAAACTATCTCTATCGAGACTCCCATCTGCATTCATAAACATTTAACCCTTCATTCCTCATCACCAATCGTAAACCATAACCCAACTTATCATTTTCCAAACCATTTTCTTTACCATTTCGTTTCTAGGTGTTGGGGTTTCTTAATATCAATATTTTTCAACATCTCCAAATAGATACTCTATATTATGAGTTTTCGAGAAAGAAGTTAACTAAAACGAACTACTACACCAATGGAGAGAGTTGAGTCGTTTTCCAACTCAAAGAGAAGAGACCCCAATAATCTTAATGAGTTTCTAAGTAAGGAGAAGTGTTAAAATCAAGAGGTTTACCTCTTCTCTAGCTTCATGTAGTCTTTATGCGAGCTCTAGCCAAGAAAATCGCTTCCTCTTCTCCTTTCTCTCAAAAACTCCCCCCATTTTCGTGTTTGGGGCTCTATTTTAGGTTTCAGGATTTTAGATTCTCGCCCAAGCGAGAATACGTCGCCCAGGCGAGAGATCCTGCCTTTTTACATTTTCAAACACTAACGCTCTCGCTCAAGCGAGAATCCCACAGTGTCAACACACTCCCTCTCGCCCAGGCGAGCCATCTCGCCCTAGCGAGGCTCCTAGATAAAATTCTGGGAGAAATACTGGTGCTCTCGCCCAAGCGAGAGATTCTCGCTCAAGCGAGAATCAGTCAGTAGCTCCCAGACTGACTGAGTTTCACCATGTTCCAATTATCAAACTTTTAGGGGGTTACACCTTTCACATCAAATCCTTAACTATGGAAACACGTCTCCCTTACCTTGGCGTGTGTTGGCGTTTGACGGCTTGTTAGAATCCACTCCACTTCCTCCAACCTTAGGGTCTCTTCTCTAGCTTCACATAGCCTTTATGCGAGCAATAGCCAAGAAAATCGCTTCCTCTTCTCTTCTCTCTCAAAAACCCCTCATTCCACATCATCAATCATAAACCACAACCCAACTTAACATTTTCCAATCCATTTTCGTCACCATTTCGTTTCTAGGTTTTGGGGTTTGTTACTATCAATATTTTTCAAACACCATCTCCAAATAGACACTCTATACTATGAGTTTTCAAGAAATAAGTTAACTAACGAACTACTACATCAAGGGGGAGAGTTGGGTCGTTTTCCAACTCAAAGAGAAGAGACCCCATTCACCATAATGAATTTCTAAGTAAGGAGAATTGTTAAAATCAAGAGGTTTACCTCTTCTCTAGCTTCACGTAGCCTTTATGCGAGCTCTAGCCAAGAAAATTGCTTCCTCTTCTCCTTTCTCTCAAAAACCCCTCCCATTTTCGTGTTTGGGGCTCTATTTTAGGTTTCTGGATTTTAGATTCTCGCCCAAGCGAGAATACGTCGCCCAGGCGAAAGATTCCACTTTTTTACATTTTCAAACACTAACGCTCTCGCTCAAGCGAGAATCCATAGTGTCAACACACTCTCTCTCGCCCAGGCGAGCCACATCTCGCCCAAGCGAGACTCCTAGATAAAATTATGGGAGAAATACTGATGCCCTCGCCCAAGCGAGAATCAGTCAGTAGTTCCTAGACTGACTGAGTTTCACCATGTTCCAATTATCAAACTTTTAGGGGGTTACAATCCTCCCCCTCTTAGAGGAATTTTCGTCCCAAAAAATCAAACATACCTTTATTCGAACAAATGCGGGTAGTCCTCCACCATGTCACGTTCTACCTCCCAAGTTTCATCCCCTTCATCGACTTGGCTCCATAATACTTTCACCAAGGGAATTTCCTTTCCCCTCAATTTCTTAATACTCTTGTCCATGATCCTCACAAGCAAAGTTCTAAAAGTCAGATTATCCTTCAGCTCTATTTGATCTGACTCAACTACATGAGATGGATCTCCAACATATTTCCTCAGTTGAGACACATGAAATACGTTGTGGAGATTTGACAAAAAAGGGGGTAAGGCAATCCGATAAGCGACCGGTCCAATCCGCTCCAATATTTGATACGGTCCAATGAACCTTGGGGTAAGCTTACGGGACTTCAACACCCTCCCTATTCCAGTAGTCGGGACTACTCTCATGAACACATGATCCCCTTCATTGAACTCGAGTGGTTTCCGCCTCTGGTCATAATAACTGTTTTGCCGACTTTGTGCTACCTTCATGTTCTCCCTCACCCTCTTTATCTTCTCAGTTGTCTCTCGAACCAGTTCAGGTCCCAATACCAAGTTTTCTCCCGTTTCAAACCAACTCATCGGAGTCCTGCACTTCCTCCCATACAAGGCCTCATAGGGTGCCATCCTTATACTTGAATGGAAACTGTTGTTGTGCATGAATTCGATCAAAGGCAGCATACCATCCCAACTTCCCAGTTGTTCCAAAACACAAGCTCTCAGAAGGTCTTCCAACGATTGTATGGTTCTTTCGGATTGCCCGTCCGTTTGTGGATGATAAGCATAGCTCATTTTCAACTTAGTCCCCAAAGCGGATTGCAAACTAGTCCTAAATTTCGAAGTGAAACGAGGATCTCTATCTGATACAATGCTTTTGGGTATACCATGTAGCCGAACTATCTCCCGGATATACAATTCCGCCAGTCATTCCATAGAATACCTCATATTCATCGGTAAGAAGTGAGCGGACTTAGTTAGTCGATCCACTATTACCCATATTGAGTCATACCCCTTCTGAGTTCTCGGAAAGCCTGACACAAAGTCCATTGAAAGACTATCCCACTTCCATACAGGAATTTCCAGAGATTGTAACTCTCCCGCTGGCCGCTGATGTTCAATCTTGGCTTTCTGGCAGATGAGACATACAAAGCCACATCTCTTTTTAACCCAGACCACCAAAACAGCTTTTTCAGATCTTGGTACATCTTCGTAGTTCCCGGGTGAAAATTCATTCTACTCTTGTGTGACTCCTCCAGAATACTCTTTCTCCATTTCGCGTCTTGAGGCACGCACACCCTTCCCTTATATCTCAACATTCCACTAGAATCCGATTCAAAATCTGTCTCCTTCCCACTAGTCATTAAATCGCGTTTTGCTTGCAACTCAAGATCCTCAATTTGTAACCTCCTAATCTGGTCAAGCAACTCGTTAGTCACCTTGAGCATTCCCAAAATTGCATTTTGAGGTTTCAATTGGACGGCTAAATTCATATCTTGGAACTCCTCAATTAACTTCTCCTCGCGGATCATCTGTGAAGACACATGTAATGACTTCCGACTCAACACATCAGCCACCACATTGGCTTTTCCAGGGTGATACTGTAAGTTAAAATCGTAGTCCTTCAAGAACTCCATCCATCTTCTTTGTCTCATATTCAATTCTTTCTGGTCGGAAAGGTATTTCAGACTCTTATGTGTAAGTATCAGAGTGCAACTAAGAGGGGGGGGTGAATTAGTTGTCTTACAATAATGGCCACTTTTTCTGCAAAACTAAAGATTAAAGTGCTGCGGAAAATATATGCAGAAAATAATAATGAAAGAGATAAGGGAGAAGAGAATACACAGTGATTTTTATACTGGTTCACCTTCTTGTCCACCGAAGGTTACGTCCAGTACTCTTGCCACACAAGAGATTTTTCCACTAAGAATTATGAGTTGTAATTACAATATCTCACCCCGAGATTTCTATGTACATTACACACTCCCTAATTCTTATTCACCCTTGGAAAACACCTTTCCAAGTGATTCTATTCCCCCTTCTTTTCACACCCAGTGAAAGAAAGTATTCTTGCATAAATGAAGAATATATAACAATGGCAGATTGCCTTTACAAGTATGAAATTTGTATAACTTGCAATCCAATCAACTCTTGTATACAATAAGTAATAATGCTCTTGAAATCTTTTGAAAGACTCTTTAAGCAACTTAAGAAATTAACTTTGAAAGTCTAAGTACTGAGTTGCAAAAGAGTAGTGAAATAAGATTAAAACTTTGAGAGCTTTTTGAAAGTGTACGTAAATTGTATATGAAAGTTGTGTTTTTGTGTGTGTGAGTTTAGAGCCTTTATATAGACTTCCAAAACACCCTAGGTGTCTTTCTGAAAGTGTATGAGTTATTTGGAGTGAAGGGATTTTGTTTGGAGTGAAACCTTTTCACTTTGAAATCTGAAAACTCTTCCAACAGCTCTCAGTAATCGATTACTGACTTGGGTAATCGATTACCCAATCAATACTGTTAACAACTATTCGAAAATTTATACTGTGCCAGTAATCGATTACTCAAACAACACTGTTTGACAGTTTTGTTATTTTTCTTCGTGTAATCGATTACACTACTTTGGTAATCAATTACTCATAGTTGTTAGAGGTTTGAAGACTCTTTTCTTACACATGTAACCTGTTACTTAAAAGAAGTAACCTGTTACACACTATTTTTGAAAATTGTTTTAACAAATTCTAAAGTGTTTCAACTTTTCTTAAAAATGGTTTGAGCATTATAACTTTGTATATACTAAGAGTTTTAGGATAGAAGTACCTATAAAGACTTAGTCTATTGTCTTGAAGCTTTGATCTTCTTTGTCTTCATAAGTAGTCTTCCTTTTCTTCTTTTTGGTGATGTTGGTGTCTTCATCAAAACCGTGCCAAGGTCAGAAGCAGAGATCTTCTTCACATTATGATCATTGAACACTTCAAACCTCACACCATAAAGAAGATGTCTCCAAATCTTCTACGCAAACACCACGGCTGCTAACTCCAAGTCATGAGTAGGGTAGTTCTGCTCATGTGACCTCAACTGTCTCGAAGCGTAGGCAACCACCTTTCCTTCCTGCATCAAGACACAACCTAAACCTTGTTTGGAAGCATCACAGTACACACTGAAGTCACGATCATTACACGGAAGAACCAACACAGGTGCCATAGTCAACCTCCGCTTCAATTCTTGGAAACTTTCCTCAAATCGGGATGTCCACACATATGGTTCTCCTTTTCTGGTTAACTTCGTTAGCGGTAATGCTAACTTTGAAAACCCCTCTTTAAACTTCTGGTAATAACCTCCCAACCCCAGAAAACTCCTGATCTCCGTAACCGACTTGGGTACTACCCATTCCATAACAGCTTCGACTTTCGAGGGATCTACTGCCACTCCTTCTTGAGAGATCACATGCCCAAGAAAATTCACAGACTCCAGCCAAAAGTCGCATTTGGATAGCTTTGCATACAGCTGATTACTCTTTTAAACCCCAAGGACAATTTTCAGGTGTTCTGCATGTTCTTCTCGGCTCTTGGAGTAGACCAAAATGTCATCAATAAATACCAATACGAATGTTATCGAAGTATGGGTGAGAAATCCGATTCATGTAGTCGGTAAATATTGATGGTGCATTCGTCACTCCGAAAGGCATTACCAACTATTCCAAATGCCCATACCTAGTTCTGAAGGCCATCTTAGAAATGTCCTCAGATTTCACTCCGAGTTGATGGTAACCAGATCGGAGATCAATCTTAGAAAATACCACAGCTCCTCTTAACTGGTCCATCAAGTCATCAATCCTAGGCAACGAATACTTATTTTTAACGGTGACCTTGTTCAACTGTCTGTAGTCGGTGCATAACCTCATACTCCCATCTTTCTTCTTGACCAACAAGACCAGTGCACCCCACGGAGAAACACTAGGACAAATGAACTTTTTCGCCAACAAATCTTCAATCTGGTTTTTCAGCTCAGCTAACTCTAAGGGTGCCATTGTATAAGGGGCTATAGAAATGGGTCCCGTCCCTGGTATTAAATCGATAGAGAATTCAACTTCTCTCGCTGGAGGTAAATCCGGAATATCTCCAGGAAACACTTCGGGGAAGTCACATACTACCAGTATGTCTTTGACTTTGGGTTTCTCGTTACCCTCCATTGATGCTAGTAACATAAACACTGCTCCCCTTTCTTAATGGAAGTCCAGACTCTCTTAGCTGACACTAGTTCCAAACAGCTAGGTTTACCAGGAGACTCATGCTGATCCCCGAACACTACAGTCTTATCTGCACAATTAAGCATCACTCGATTGGTCAACAACCAATCCATTCCCAGAATTATATCTAATTGGGTCAGGGGTAAGCCGATTAAATCTTTAGTAAACATCCTGCCATTAACTTCTACCGGACACTAGGATGTACCAATTGACACCACCACAGATGCACTAGTAGGGGTGGACACAACTAAGTCAAAGGGCAATAACTCAGTCGACAACCCCAGTCGTTCTACACAATCAATAGATATAAAAGAGTGTGTTGCTCCCGAATCGAACAACACAAAAAGTGGAATACCTGTCACCATACAGTTACCCTTGATCATACCTTCAACGTCGATTGCTTCGGCACCACTCATGGTAAACACCCTGCCAGTGTTTCTAGGCCTCTCCACATTCAGGTCACTCGCACGCTGGTTCATCTTGGGGCAAAACTTCCTTATGTGTCCCGACTCCTTGCAATTGAAACACCCATTTCCGGATCCGGGGCATACACCCCCAAAGTGATGCCTACCACATTTGTTTTACAAAGGTGGAGATTTCCATGGTGACCCTCCAGCGTTGACGTTTGTCCTTGACCCATGATAACCATACTTCCGATTCCCCATAGGTGGATAGTAGGGCTTACGTTCCTCTTGAAACGCCCTGCCTTTTCCCTTTCCTTGATCATGGCGTTGAGGTCCAAAATTTTTCGGAGGATTGGGCTTGTGAACTGCCACTTCATCTGCTTTCATATCGTCTTCGTACATCCTACACTTGTTGACCAAGGTAGGAAAATCAGAGATCTCTTGATGTCCAAACATCATCCTCAACTTCGGTTTCAGGCCCGACTCAAACTTAGCACATTTAGACCTCCCGTCCACCTCTAGCTCATAATATGGACAATACCGGGCCAATTCCTCAAACTTGGCTGCATACTCTCCCACCGATAGATCCCCTTGTTCTAACCGTAGGAACTCCATCTCTTTCTTTCTCTTCAAGTCAGCTGGAAAGTATTTCTGGAGGAACTTTCCTTTGAAGGCTTCCCATGTGATGGCTTGTCCTTCCGATTCCATTTGCCTCCGAGCATACTCCAACCAGTTCTCAGCATCCTTAACCAGGACATATGAGGCATAAGTCACCTTCTGAGCATCGGAACAACCCATGGCTCTAAATATCCGCTCCAAGCTTTGGATCCATTCATTTGCCGCATCAGGAGCAAACCCACCTTCGAACTGAGTAGGATTGCATCTACAGAACTCATCCAATCCCCGGTACTCTACCAGTCCTTGAGGTTCCATAGGGTGTGGGTTCGGGCTCGGTGTCGCATTCTGGTTCAGGTGCTGCAAGTTCTCATTCATGTTCATCAGCACGGCCGCAATTTGGGCTAACAGATCATTCTGACCGGATCCTCTCCCTCTTCATCCTCCTCTTCCAGACATCTCGTCACAGGTACCTGCACTCACTCACGTGTCAGTAAACCAAGTCTTCAACCGGTAAGGGTCACATAATTACACATCAGTTTGTACTATCCAACACAATTCAACAACCAATTTCACATAAATCATACAAAGAAGCATGCAAGCCATACCCTAGGCCGCAGAGTTGACATATGCCCTGATACCATGTTGTAAGGACCCAATTTTTACCCTAAAATTTTCGTCAGTTTATTCTTAAACATACAAACAATAATAATTAACTCTCCTTATAACTAACTCCATGAGTTTCCTTTCCTTTTAATTATAATTCAACTTCAACATTAAAGGACTAAACTACTCAAGTATTTTTGAGGTTTAAAACCCTAAAACTTTACATTCTATTCAAAAGGGACTCCGTCCCCACATGTTTAGCGATAATTCACCAAATCCAGAGAAACTGGGTTACATATTAAATGGTTCAGGTAATAGGTACAATTACATGCATAATGCAAAACAGCATGTCACTGTCACCATTACACCCAAACTAGAAAAAGCTACACTAACACGCCTCCTGGTTCTACTAATCCTTTGCTTTACCTGTGCACCGATTATCACCAATGGCACCATCAAGAAAACAAAAGGGAGTAAGATAACAAATTCAATATAATCAGTATGGATACATCGGAATAAGATGATTATATTACAAACAGATACATATATATATAATTCTATCAGTGACATAATTCAACCGTTAAGGTACACAAAACTATCAATCCACCATTCATCAACCACATTTAATAGCAATTATCCCAATACCACGCAGGGTAAGTCTATGCCACAATGGCTAATCAATACCACATAGGGCAAGTCAACGCCACGAAGGCAAAACAATACCACATAGGGCAAGTCTATACCACGAAGGCTATTCAATACCACATAGGGCAAGTCTATGCCACGAAGGCTAATCATTACCACATAGGGCAAGTCAACACCACGAAGGCTATTCAATACCACATAGGGCAAGTCAACGCCACGAAGGCTAATCAATACCACACAGGGCAAGTCTATGCCACGAAGGATATTCAATACCACATAGGGCAAGTCTATGCCACGAAGGCTAATCATTACCACATAGGGCAAGTCAACACCACGAAGGCTATTCAATACCACATAGGGCAAGTCAACGCCACAAAGGCTATTCAATACCACATAGGGCAAGTCAACGTCACGAAGGCTATTCAATACCACATAGGGCAAGTCAACGCCACGAAGGCTACCTTACCTTGGCGTGTGTTGGCGTTTGATGACTTGTTAGAATCTACTCCACTTCCTCCACCCTTAGGGTCTCTTCTCTAGCTTCACGTAGCCTTTATGCGAGCTCTAGCCAAGAAAATCGCTTCCTCTTCTCCTTTCTCTCAAAAACCCCTCATTCCACATCATCAATCATAAACCACAACCCAACTTAACCTTTTCCAATCCATTTTCGTCACCATTTCGTTTCTAGGTTTTGGGGTTCTTACTATCAATATTTTTCAAACACCTTCTCCAAATAGACACTCTATACTATGAGTTTTCAAGAAATAAGTTAACTAACGAACTACTACATCAAGGGGGAGAGTTGTGTCGTTTTCCAACTCAAAGAGAAGAGACCCCATTCACCACAATGAATTTCTAAGTAAGGAGAAGTGTTATAATCAAGAGGTTTACCTCTTCTCTAGCTTCACGTAGCCTTTATGCGAGCTCTAGCCAAGAAAATCGCTTCTTCTTCACCTTTTTCTCAAAAAACCCTCCCATTTTCGTGTTTGGGGCTGTATTTTAGGTTTCAGGATTTTAGATTCTCGCCCAAGCGAGAATACGTCGCCCAGGTGAGAGATCCCGCTTTTTTACATTTTCAAACACTGACGCTCTCGCTCAAGCGAGAATCCCACAGTGTTAACACACTCTTACTCGCCCAGGCGAGCCACATCTCGCCCAAGCGAGGCTCCCAGATAAAATTCTAGGAGAAATACTAATGCCAGCGCCCAAGCGAGAATTTCTCGCTGTAACACCTTTTTTCTAGCGTTAAAACAATTACATACGAGACTGTCGTTTACGATCTTGGTTAATTATATTTTTGTTTTTAAAAAATAGCGTATGATTTTTTTTTTACTTTTATAACATATGAACATATGGTTCTCTCAGAACTCACCACTTAAACTATAAGCAAAACAACAACATAACATAGTAAACATACATATGTCTATATATATATACATCATTAGTTCAAAAAGCGTCATAGTTCAAAAAAACAAAAAAGTACATCATCCAAGTCATGCCATCCACATACACACTCCAGCATAATAGGATATATATACATAAATATACACACGCAAAAGATCCTATGGCTGGGTGTACACTGAACTCACAGCAACTGCACCAAAAGAAAACTATACAGTCGTACCATGCACAAATAGACCGTCAGAATTTCGACCCAACATCCTCCTGCTACTGTCCCTCAGAACTACCCTCCTCAGGGTCTTCCTTTGGATCCTCCTCATCACTAGAAATATATATAATATCATCTCTACCCATAGGCTCGGCCGGCGCAGGGGAGTATGATGGTGGAGGAGATAGTCGGGCCCTCCTCACCGGGCCACGAATATCAACCCCGTCATCTTGAATCCTCCCACGTACCCCGTGAGAAGAGAATCTGGGGGCAAACTCCAGATTCTCTCTCCCAACAATAGAGGGTGAATCCATATGACTCTCCCGTACATAAAGACATCGGGTACATCGACAAGCCTGAACTCCCCGAGTCGACTCAGTACGACTAGCCGGGGTCACAGGTGGTCCCCCAACAAAATGTTTCGCTGAGGCTCTAGGTGTACACCAGAATGGCGCAACCCTACGTGTCCGGGCATGATAGGATCTAGAAGATAGACCAAGAGGAGCAATAGGAAGCAGAATATATCTGGCAGGAGCAAGAGGAGTTGTGCGTCGTAACTCATAACCGTCTGGTAGGTGCATGATATAGACCGCTGGAACGGTGGAGCGGCGGGGGAGTATCACTCTATGCCTATCCGAGTACGAACACCGGATTTCTATGTCTCCCCTAAACACCGTCCTGGACCGGTCCACCTCAACCTCCCCCGACGGGAGAGGTATGATCTCTACTAGACAAGGAGGAACCACAAAAGAAGCCTCTGAGTCCATCACTACCTGTAATATGAGATTGGAGAGTAAGCATCTCTATATAAGACAAGCAATCAACAATTTACAAAGTCATAACATAAAACATATCATACAGGTATTAATATAACAATTTAATCACATGTATGAGTATGATGTCATGATGAATGCACTCGTTAATCTAATGAGACCAACTATTTTGTAGAGGAATGCATGGAGAAAACGTTTCCTAACTGGGCCCCTAACGATACATCAACAGCAATGGTACCGACTGATCGAGCCCAACCAGCCATTTGCTGTTCTTAGGAAGCGAGCAGGACAAGTACAACGTCGTGCCAACCATTGGTAACCAAAAGGCATATAACTATCGTGCACTCAATAGCGCCGGAAATACCCTCCGGTCGGCAAAGATAACCGCTGCATTATCCTGAGCACGATACCTTCAAGGGGGTGTCAGAGGTCGCTGTAGTTACTGCGAAGAGTTCTGTCGGCTCAAGGGAGCTACCCTATTCCTAACAAATCAATCTCCACCCACAATGTCCCCTCAACCAAGTCACACAGACAAGGTACCCCTCTGGGTTCTCAACACAATCTCAGTGTCGTATCTTCCCATAGACTATGTTACAAACGGTAAACATAGTGACATGAATCTTCCGATTCATACAAAGCATAGCTTTTATCCTTTTAAAAGAAGAATCAGGGGAAAACTTTTTAGGGTAATAACAAAACATTTTTCGTTGAAACTCAGTTATAACATATTTTCAAGTTCTAACTCATTGGCTTATTAATCAAAAGGATTTTCTAATAACTGTAAAAGTACGCCAGTTCTGATAACATTCATAAAAAAAATATTTCCCCTTCATCCTTTGTCAAATCTTTCATAAGAAAAACTTTCATTCTTTAAGTTTCATCAAGAATGCTCATATGCTATGCCATGAGAATGTTTGATGACAGTTCAATAGTCAACTCAACAATATGTCACAGTTCAAAATTCAACAGAATATTCAGTTAAATCAGTACTTTCATAATCAAACTTTCAGTCATAATCATCATTCATATCAACCGACATAATCATTCAATTCCAATGAAGCACTTCAACCAAACATATCCATCATAATTTAGAGTTAAATTAATTTACGAACAACTAAGTCTCGCTACTCAATTGTTCGCGGCCGCAGAATTAGTATTCGACTATATCCGCGCATGGCCTAGCTTAGAGATGCACGAATATCTTTGGCATCATTTCTAAGCACTTATATAAAGACACTTCTCTCCATACCTTTACCCTCACTGAACTTAATGTTCCTTTGTTGTCGTTTGCCCGAGCGCCGAGTACCTGGTTAGGTCGTAAACAGTTAATTTCGATATCACTAAGTTTATTCGGATTGTAAAGAAAACACCTTAGTTGGGTTCTAGACATTAGAACATTCCCAAATATTTACTTTGGACATAACTAAGATCTCGATTAGGCACGAAGAGATTTTCAGAGACATTGTTGGTTTAAAACTCAGAATTTGACGTAGGAAGCTCGGATTCGCTTTAGAAAAATCTCAGAAAAATCATCATCTTGAGATACACACTTTATCTTCATAGAACAGAGTACTAATATAAGTTTATGCTCATAAAACTCAGAATTTATAAACCATAAGGCAATTTGAAACATAAGTTAACATATAGTTAAAATTTAGATAGTTTGGAGTGCCAACTAGGGACTGTTTTCGTGTTTCCCTTTAAACAGTGAGGATTTCGAATTTTTTTTGTTAGGTATCAGTGGTTACAATACACCTAGAAGGGGGGGGGGGTTGAATAGGTGTAGCGGTTAGAATATCCGCTTTTCGAAAAACAACACTTAATGCTGAAATACACCTAATTAATCGATTAACAGAACAGGGATAATCAATTAACACAATCAACACAATCGACTTAATCGATTAACAGAATGAGTATAATCGATTAACAAACTTGACTTAATCGATTAAACAGAAACAGTAAGCTTAGGCAGATACGATTACTTGCACGACAATTAATCGATAACAAAACGAATTTACAGAGCTTACAGATTTATCAGAGTATTAACAGTATAGCACAGAAACATATTAGCCATTAAATCCACTATACAAGTTAACCGATTAAATGCAATAAAAAGAGAGAGAGAAAAATCCTGCAACACGAATTTTTATCCTGGTTCGTTTGCTTGTCCACCGCAAACTACATCCAGGCCTCCCGGCTGATTTGGGAGATTTTCTTCACTATAATTGAATCAATGTTATTACATACACATCATCCAATTACAACACTTAGACAATACAAGATAATAAAGACTCTTATTCTATGGTTTGACTCCCTTCCTACCGACAAAGAAAACCTTTCTTTCGGCGTAGCCTTAGCCAAGAACCTCTGTTCTTTCCTTATCTCTAAGTCTAAACACAATGAAGATACACTCAATCTCTTCGGGGATACGACACCTCGAGATTCCCAATGTTACAACAATTTCTCAATCAAAAAGAAAATAGAGTAAAGTTAAGCTATTACAAAGCTTATATCTAACAAGAAAACACTTTCCTCTAATCACCTAATACAAACTCATGCAATATGAAGATGTATTAGTTTGAAAACAAAATGCATAGAATGTAAAAATCTAATCAAGAAGCATCAATAATATGAATGAACATGTGATATGAAAAGATGAAAACATGTGATATGCATGAACTTTCTAAAAATGCAACATGCAACTTCTAAGATTAATTCTGAAAAACGCAGTTTATAAAGAATTAATTCTGAAACCCAGTTAATCGATTAACGAATGCCTTAATCGATTAAACAGTTCAAACAGTTAGATTAATCAATTAACTTATGCCTTAATCGATTAACAGCATATTTTCATGTGTAAAAAACTCAAATACGTTATGCACTTAATTCATACATGTTTAACACTTAGTTTATGCCTAGAATGCACATATACATGTATTTATGTGATGCATGAACATATTATGAATGACATATCTCAAAATGAAAATGATTTAAACGATTTATGCATATGAGACATGTATTAGGTGACTTAAGCCTTAGACTCAACTTAAACTAATCTCTAGTCTAAGCTTAGTACCAATCAGAAGACTTAAGCACGTTGATTTGTTGATGATCTTCAAGCTCTTATACGCACAAGTTGTCCTCATCAAAACCATGACACATAAAGAGAGCTTTCCAAAGTGTTCCTCTTGACATGCACACTTTCAATCTCCCTCTTTTTGATGATGACAAACACTACATCAAATATATCAACTGTGATGAAATAGCTTGAAGATTGTGTTGGCATGGTTGATATGATGCGCAAATATTTCGGAAGCTGTTATTACGATCAACCTGCACAATCAGAAAACAACAAAACAACCTTTCTCCCCCTTTTGACATTATCAAAAAGATAACCCAGGTCAAAAATAAGGCAGAGATATGAGTTATGCATAAAACAAAGTCAATGAGTTAATTTGGGATTTAACAATTAACCTGTTTTATTTTGTAGAAAATTTGAACAAATGCGCTAGTTTATACAAAAGAAATAGCCAATTTGGTAAAATGAACGGCATACAAGATTTACCATATCAAATCACAATAAGTAGAAAATCTCATATGATCAAGAACCATTCACGTAATCAAAATAAGCTATTCGACATAATCAAAATAACAATAGCATAAAGAGTAAAAGTATTCAGCAACCATACAAACCACGAAATGTCAATCAAGAACATAAAAGAGGCACACACAAGAAAAACTTGAATCCATAACAACAACTGAATCCAGAAAGTGCCATAAAGAAGAAATAAACCTAATGGTGAGATATCCTAGGTCTAAAGTCTTCTAAGCTATGGTTGAGGTGGAGGTGGAGGATCGTCAATGTGATCAATAGGAATGACAATGTTCTGGTCTCCCCTGATAAGCACAGATAACTTCTGAAATTCTGAACAAAACATAGCATTCTGAGCTTCAGCAGTAGATTGAATCATATTCCTCAACTCGTGAAATTGGTTGTCTGAATAAGCAGTTTGACGCTCTTCATACTGTTCCATACCTGCAAAGTATGAATCTTTCAATCCTTGGAAGTGAAGATCCATACGGTTGTTAAGTCGTTGCTCCATGGCTTCCAACTGATCTAAACCAAAAGCAGAGTTATGAGGTGCTGTTCCAGAAGGGTGCTGATCACCCATGCCACCCTGATTATCATCATTGGACAAATCCAGACCAATAGTAGTGTAGTCCTCTTGGTATTGCCAAGTAGTACCATACTTGTATATACCCATTTTATGAATGAGGCTTTCACCAACCAGATGATCCTTATCAGTGTACTCAACAATGATGGTATTAGAAACATCAATGTGCAGATAATCAACAATGCGTGAAATGAAAATACTATAGGGAAGCAGCTTCGACTGAGACAGAGACACACTGTTCATTATTTTCAAAATCTCCTCAGGCCAGTTGATCATTACATTAATCTTTACAACATACATGAAACGCAAATCATTCACAGTAGGCTGTGCGTGATTCGTGTTCCTCTACACCAAAATGTAAGCAATAATATAATGCAACAGTCTGTTCTCAACAGATAATGACCCAGCTTTGGTCAGTTGACCCTGAATGTATAAGTGAGGGCCTCTAAGAAATGACTTATAAACCTCAGTAGGATCAGATATGCCAGTTGTGTGGAAAACCAAGAAAGCTCACCCGATCGACAAAGTAATAGGTGACATATCGACGGGAGTGGTAACCCGTAGTTCCTTACGAAACTTTTGTAATTTTGTAGCTTTTGTATCTCAAATTGAGCCTAAGACCATTGATGAGGCCATTAAGGATGTGCACTGGGGTATAGCTATGCAAGAAGAGCTGAACCAATTCGAGCGTAATAATGTTTGGGACTTGGTCCCTAAACCTAAAGATCATCCCGTGATTGGTACTCGATGGGTCTTCAGAAATAAGCTTGATGAATCATGCTTAATCATTCGAAATAAGGCACGCTTGGTGGCCAAAGGCTACAACCAGGAGGAGGGTATCGATTATGCCCCTATAGCCATATTAGAGGCCATCAGGATGCTATTTTCCTTTGCATCTATTATGAACTTCAAACTATTTCAAATGGACGTAAAAAGCGCCTTCCTGAATGGCTACATTCAAGAAGAAGTTTATGTTGACCAACTGCCTGGTTTTGAAAATTTTAAATATCCGAACAACGTTTATAAACTTAAAAAGGCACTCTATGGTCTCAAACAAGCTCCTAGAGCTTGGTATGATAGACTTAGTACCTTTCTTTTAGAAAAAGGGTTCGAAAGTGGCTTGGTTGACACAACGCTTTTTATTCGTAAATCAGAAAATCATGTATTACTTGTACAACTCTATGTGGATGACATAATATTTGGATCTACTAATGATTTTTTGTGTAAAGAATTTTCTAAGATGATGCAGGGGGAGTTCGAAATGTCTATGATTGGAGAACTCACATTCTTTCTAGGATTTCAGATAAAGCAACTAGAAAGTGGGATATTCATCCATCAGGCAAAATATTGCAAAGAGCTGCTCAAGAAATTTGAAATGGACAATTGTAAGGAAGCTTCCACTCCTATGGCATCTACTTGCTACCTAGATAAGGACGAAAAAGGAAAAGCAATAGAGGTAACAAAGTATCGAGGAATAATTGGGTCATTACTTTACTTAACTGCAAGTCGACCTGATATCATGTTTAGTGTATGTATGTGTGCGAGATTTCAATCATCACCTAGAGAATCACATCTTAAAACTGTTAAAAGAATCATGAGATATTTAAAAGGAACAACTAACATGGGATTATGGTATCCTCGGGATGCCTCACTATCCTTGGTAGGTTATTGCGGTTCCGATTTCGCCGGATGTAAATTGGATCGGAAAAGCACTAGTGGTACTTGTCACTTGTTAGGCAGTTCATTAGTAGCATGGCACAGCAAAAAGCAAGCTTGTGTTGCTTTGTGCACCGCCGAAGCGGAATACATTGCCGCTGGTGTGTGTTGCGCTCAAATCCTTTGGAAGAAGCAGCAACTCAAGGACTATGGTCTTAAACTTGAAAAGATCCCTATTAAATGCGATAATACAAGTGCCATAAACCTATCCAAGAATCCCGTTTTGCATTCTAGAACTAAGCATATAGAAATTAGACATCATTTTTTGCGTGATCATGTACAAAAAGGTGACTGCGTTCTTGAATTTGTTGAAACTTCTAAACAGTTAGCTGATATTTTCACCAAGCCCCTTCCCAGGGATACTTTCTTTGTTCTAAGGAGAGAACTTGGAATTCTTGATGAACAATATCTCGATTGAAATTGTTTAGTTGTTTGCATTATCGTCTTGCCTCTATATGCCTATGTGTCTTTTGCTTAAATGATATATGTTAAAATGAAAAAATATGTCTCTTGATTAACTCTTTCTGTGATTATGAATGTCTCGATTAATCCATCACAATGCATGCATGAGCCCTAAAAATTTGAAACCATTCTACTGCCTAAAAAATCAATTTTTACTATGATTAATCGATTAAACACTTGCTGTTAATCGATTACCCGGGCATCAGTTTTTTGAAAATTCGAATTTTACATTGGTTTAATCGATTAAACCTGCCCGTTAATCGATTAAAACCAGCATTTTAAAGGCAGACAGCAATTCGGTTTTACACTTTTTTTGGCATTTTCTCAACCTCTCTTATACTTTAAGTTTCTGGATTCAGTTGTTGTTATGGATTCAAGTTTTTTCTTGGGTGTGTCTCTTTTATGTTCTTGATTGACATTTCGTGGTTTGTATGGTTGCTGAATACTTTTACTCTTTTATGTTTTTGATTATGTCGAATAGCTTATTTTGATTACGTGAATGGATCTTGATCATATGAGATTTTCTGCTTATTGTGATTTGATATGGTAAATCTTGTATGCCGTTCATTTTACCAAATTGGCTATTTCTTTTGTATAAACTAGCGCATTTGTTCAATTTTCTACAAAATAAAACAGGTTAATTGTTAAATCCCAAATTAACTCATTGACTTTGTTTTATGCATAACTCATATCTCTGCCTTATTTTTGACCTGGGTTATCTTTTTGATAATGTCAAAAGGGGGAGAAAGGTTGTTCTGTTGTTTTCTGATTGTGCAGGTTGATCGTAATAACAACTTCCGAAATATTTGTGCATCATATCAACCATGCCAACACAATCTTCAAGCTATTTCATCACAGTTGATATATTTGATGTAGTGTTTGTCATCATCAAAAAGGGGGAGATTGAAAGTGTGCATGTCAAGAGGAACACTTTGGAAAGCTCTCTTTATGTGTCATGGTTTTGACGAGGACAACTTGTGCGTATAAGAGCTTGAAGATCATCAACAAATCAATGTGCTTAAGTCTTCTGATTGGTACTAAGCTTAGACTAGAGATTAGTTTAAGTTGAGTCTAAGGCTTAAGTCACCTAATACATGTCTCATATGCATAAATCGTTTAAATCATTTTCATTTTGAGATATGTCATTCATAATATGTTCATGCATCACATAAATACATGTATATGTGCATTCTAGGCATAAACTAAGTGTTAAACATGTATGAATTAAGTGCATAACGTATTTGAGTTTTTTACACATGAAAATATGCTGTTATTCGATTAAGGCATATGTTAATCGATTAATCTAACTGTTTGAACAGTTTAATCGATTAAGGCATTCGTTAATCGATTAACTAGGTTTCAGAATTAATTCTTTATAAACTGCGTTTTTCAGAATTAATCTCAGAAGTTGCATGTTGCATTTTTAGAAAGTTAGAGCATTTTTCGTGATAATTGTTGCATCTAATTGTTAATGCATTTGTGAGTTTAGAAAAGAGAGAATTCTATGCTTTAGGATCGAGTGCATTACATGATATATTTCTCATCTTTTCATATCACATGTTCATGCATATTATTGATGCTTCTTGATTAGATTTTTACATTCTATGCATTCTGTTTTCAAACTAATACATCTTCATATTGCATGAGTTTGTATTAGGTGATTAGAGTAAAGTTTTTTCTTGTTAGATATAAGCTTTGTAATAGCTTAAGTTTACTCTATTTTCTTTTTGTTTGAGAAATTGTTGTAACATTGGGAATCTCGAGGTGTCGTATCGCCGAAGAGATTGAGTGTATCTTCATTGTGTTTAGACTTAGAGATAAGGAAGACCAAATGTGTAAAGTTTGAGATGGGGTTGAAACCCGAGCTGAGGGTGACGTTTGGTCACGTAGAGATTCCTAATTTTCCTACACTAGTGAACAAGTGTAGGATGTATGAGGATAATGTGCGGGCGAGGGACGCTGCTGCTAGAAAAGAGAACCCTCCTCGACACTATGGCCCTCAACGGAACTTCTCACACAGAAAAGGGAAGGGCAAAGTGTTTCAAGAGGAACGGAAGCCTTACTCTCCTCACATCGACCGAAGACTCATATTAATGCTGGAGGGTCACGGTTGAACTCTCCATCTTTGTGCGGCAAATGTGGCCGAACTCATGTCGGTGACTCGTGCCCTAGAACGACGCTTGCCTGTTTTCACTGCAAGGAGGTTGGGCATGTCAGAAGGTATTGTCCTAAGCTACAGCATAGTGTGAATTTTGTGAGGGCAGAACGACCCCGATCTACTGGCAGAGTATTCTCCATGAGTGGTGTAGAGGCTTCGGGTCTAGATGGCCTGATTAAAGGTAATTGCATGGTGGCAAATATTCCTCTTTTAGTGTTGTTTGATTCGGGAGTGACACACTCCTTTGTATCTATTGAACGCGGGATAGACTGAAATTGCAAACTGATTCGTTGCCTTTCGACTTGGTCGTATCCACCCCAACTAATGTGCCTATGGTGGTGTCGACAGTTGTGTCTTGATGTCCGGTGGTGGTAAATGGTAGGACATTTACCGTGGATTTAATCTGCTTACCACTATCCCAATTAGATCTAATTCTGGGAATGGACTGGTTGTCAACGAATCTTGTGGTGCTTAATTGTGCTGATAAGACCGTGGTATTCGGAGATCCAGATGGGATTTCTGATGAGGTTAGTTATGTGAAGTCGTTGTCGGCAAAGGAAGTCAGGACTTCCTGTAAAGAGGGAGGAGTCGTGTTTATGGTGTTGGCATCCCTGGAAGGTATTGAGAAACCCAAGGTTGAGGACATTCCGATAGTTCGGGAATTTCCTGAGGTATTTCCTGATGACATTCCAGAGTTACCCCTAGTGAGAGAAGTTGAATTCTCTATTGATTTGGTACCTGGAACGGGACCCATCTCTATAGCTCCGTATAGAATGGCACCGTTGGAATTGGCGGAGTTGAGAAAGCAGGTTGAGGACTTGTTGGCAAAGAAGTTTATTCGTCCTAGTGTCTCGCCGTGGGGTGAGCCTGTCTTGTTGGTTAAGAAGAAGGATGGTAGTATGCGGTTGTGTACTGACTACCGGCAGTTTAACAAGGTTACTATTAAGAGCATGTATCCATTGCCTCTGATTGATGACTTGATGATTCAGTTGAGAGGGGCGGTAGTGTTTTCAAAGATTGATCTTCGGTCGGTTACCACCAACTTCGTGTGAAATTCGAAGACATTCCTAAAACTGCTTTTAGGACGAGGTATGGACATTTTGAGTATTTGGTCATGCCTTTTGGTGTAACGAATGCCCCAGTGATATTTACCGACTACATGAATCGGATTTTTCATCCATATTTGGATTCATTCGTAGTGGTATTTATTGATGACATGCAGAGCACCTGAGAATTGTTCTGGAGCTTTTGAGTAAGAACCAATTGTATGGTAAATTGTCTAAATGTGATTTATGGTTGGAATCGGTAAACTTTCTGGGACATGTAATATCCAAGGAAGGGGTAGCTGTAGATCCTTCCAAAGTTGAAGCGGTTATGGAATGGGAAGTACCTAAGTCAGTTACTGAGATCCGGAGTGTTCTGGGTTTGGGTGGTTATTATCGAAAATTCATTGAGGGATTTTCGAAGTTGGCACTACCGTTGACTATGCTCACCAGGAAGGGGGAACCTTTTGTGTGAACAATCCGTTGTGAAGAGAGTTTCCAAAAGTTGAAACGGAGATTGACTACCGCGCCAGTGTTGGTCTTCCTTGTACTGATAGGGATTTCAGTGTTTATTGTGATTTGAGGTGTACAACGACCACAAGAGTTTGAAGTACCTGTTGGATCAAAAGGAATTGAACATGAGACAGAGAAGGTGGAATTCCTTAAGGATTACGATTTTGGGTTGCAGTATCATCCAGGAAAGGCCAATGTGGTGGCCGATGCCCTAAATCGGAAGTGTTTGCATATGTCAGCTTTGATGGTAAGAGAAGGGAAACTGATTGAAGAATTCAGAGATATGAACTTGGAAGTTCAATTAAGGCCTCATAGTATGATGATAGGAATACTGAAGGTCACCAATGAACTGTTTAATCAAATCCGAGTAATACAAGTTGAGGATATCGAGATAATGGCTAAACGGGATATGATGCTAAGTGGCAAGGAAACTGATTTCGCATCGGACCCTAGTGGATTGCTGCGTTATAAAGGGAGACTGTGTCTACCTCGTGATGAGGAATTACGGAAGAGTATTTTACAGGAGTCCCATAAGAGCAAGATGAGTTTTCACCCGGGAACTACCAAGATTTGAAGAAGTTGTTTTGGTGGTCTGGGTTGAAAAGGGATGTGGCTTCGTATGTCTCGAGTTGTTTTGTATGTTAGAAAGCCAAAATTGAGCATCAGCGACCGGCGGGAGAGTTACAATCCCAAGAAATTCCTGTGTGGAAGTGGGATAGTATCTCCGTGGATTTTGTATCGGGTTTCCCTAAAACTCAGAAAGGATATGATTCGATATGGGTGATAGTCGATCAGTTAACGAAATCTGCACACTTTCTGCCTATGAACATGAGGTATTCTTTGGAACGATTGGTGGAACTGTATATCCGGGAAATAGTTCGTTTGCATGGGATACCGTCGAGCATTATATCGGATAGAGATCTCCGTTTTACATCCAACTTTTGGACTAGTTTGCAGTCTGCATTAGGAACTAAGTTGAAGTTAAGTTCAGCTTATCATCCACAAACGGATGGTCAATCAGAAAGAACTATACAATCATTGGAAGATCTTTTGAGGGCTTGTGTCTTAGAGCAACCGGGGAGTTGGGATGGCATGTTTCCTTTGATTGAGTTTACCTACAACAATAGCTTCCATTCGAGTATTGGGATGGCACCCTATGAGGCATTGTATGGTAGAAAGTGCCGAACTCCAGTGAGTTGGTTTGAAACTAGGGAGAACTTGATATTGGGACCCGAGCTAGTCCAAGAGACGACGAAAAAGATCAAAAAGATCCGGGAGAATATGAGAATAGCCCAGAGTCGGCAGAAAAGCTATTACGATAAGAGGCGGAAACCTCTTGAGTTTAATGAGGGAGAACATGTCTTCATGAGAGTAGTCCCGACTACCGGGATTGGTAGAGTGTTGAAGTCACATAAGCTGACTCCGCGATTTATTGGAACGTATCAAGTGTTGAAGATAATTGGGCAGGTAGCATATCAGATTGCTTTGCCTCCGTTGTTGTCGAATCTCCACAATGTGTAACATGTGTCTCAGTTGAGGAAATATGTTGGGGATCCATCTCATGTGGTAGAATCTGATCAGATAGAGTTGAAGGATAACTTGACTTTTTCGACGTTTCCCGTGAGAATCATGGACAGCAGTATCAAGAGACTAAGAGGGAAGGAGATTCCGTTGGTGAAAGTACTATGGAGCCAAGTAGACGAAGGGGATGCTACTTGGGAGGTGGAACGCGATATGAGGGAGGATTACCCTCATTTGTTCAAATCGAGGTATGTTTAATTTTCGGGGACGAAAATTCTTATAAGAGGGGGAGGATTGTAACACCCTAAATTTAAGTCTTTAAAATTATATTATCAGTCCTGGGATTCTCGCTTGAGTGAGGGATTCTCGCCTGGGCAAGAAAGGCTCAACTGGAAGGGTGAAATCTTGGGCTATACAGAAGGATTCTCGCCTGAGCGAGAATTGGCTCGCCTAAGCGAGAAAAGTGATGTTTTGGACATGTCGAGGCTGTAAGATCCTCGCTTGAGCGAGAGATGCCTCGCTTGGGCGAGAGTTCCCTCACCTGGGCGAGAGGCTCAGATCAGAATTTTTAAAATAGGCGGGATTTTCTCCCTTGAGTGAGAATGGGCTCGCTTAAGCGAGAACCCGACGAGACAGCATTTAATGAGAAACCCCAAACACATTTTAGGGTTAAGAATTGAAGAGAGGTGAGATAAGAGAGCTTTTCCAAGGGCAAGGAAAAGGATTTTAATCTTTAAAAATATAGTATCAGTCCTGGAAGTCTCGCTTGATCGAGAGATTCTCGCCTGAGCGAAAAAGGATCAGCTGGGAGGGTGAAATCCTGGGCGAGAAATGGCAATTTTGGGCTGTTGATACAGTGTAATGATTACACTCTGCTGGTAATCGATTACACACTGATGGTAATCGATTACACACTGATGGTAATCGATTACACTCTGCTGGTAATCGATTACATCGTATTAAAAGCATCAGATATGTGCATCTGACACAGTGTAATCGATTACACATTTCTGGTAATCGATTACATATTGATGGTAATCGATTACACATTGCTGGTAATCGATTACACATTGCTGGTAATCGATTACACACTACTGGTAATCGATTACATCGTATTAAAAGCATCAGATATGTGCATCTGACACAGTGTAATCGATTACACACTCCTGGTAATCGATTACACACTCCTGGTAATCGATTACACACTCCTGGTAATCGATTACATCGTATTAAAAGCATCAGATATGCATATTTTTCACGTTGTAATCGATTACACCTTGTTGGTAATCGATTACAACCCGACGACACATCTTTAAAACAGAAACCCAAACACAATTTAGGGGGAGAACTTCGAAGAGGAGAGAGAGAGGAGAGCTTTTCAAGAGCAAGGAGCCTTAGGACTCATCTTAGAGCTTGAGAAGAGGTAAACCTCTTGTTCCTAACTCTTCTTCTTCCTCTCTAACTTGTTTTGGGTATGTTGGATTTATTTTCATAACATGAGAAACCATGGAAACTCATCCGTTAGAGTTATGGTTCGTTTTATGTTGTTTTTATCTTGTAAACTCTTGGTTTAGAGATAGTATCTCAAGAATGGAAAGGGTTGTGGGTTGATTCATGAAAACCCCAAAAACCCTAAAAGTGAAAATGTGGTAAAAGGAGAGAATGAGTAAAATGTTAGAGGTAGAAGATGAGTTTACCCCAAATATTGAAATATGAGATGTTATGCATGTTTTAGATGGTTGAATATTGATGATGAATATTTTGTATGATTAAATGATGCAAAATAAGTTGTTTATGTAATATTTGGAATAAATGACTAACATTGTGTTATATGGTGGGATGAGGAAAGATCCTAAAGTTGGAGGCGGTGTCGGTGGAACTTGAGAAGTTGCCAAGAACCAAACCCAACACTCACCGAGGTAAGGATAAGTCTTTAATTGTACATCGTAATGGAAAATGTGTGGATTTTCTGGTTGAGAAAGTGATTTAAGATGCAAGTCGCTTGTTTATTATAGACATATGTGGTTATGTTTGTAATAAAGGATGCGTGGAATTGCTGGTGATAAATTGATGGTGTATCAATGAGAAGAAAAACATATTTTTAGCCGACCATGAAATGGTTAGCGACTTTGGCTCAAGTTATGTAGCGGCAATGGATTTATAATGGCTTAAGAACTCCCTTAAATGTGGATTGTGGGAGGAAATTACCTACCCGAAGTGGTAGTGGATCATTAAGGTAAATTACCTACCCGAAGTGGTAGTGGATCATTAAGATAAATTACCTATCCGAAGTGGTAGTGGATCATTAAGGGAAATTACCTACCCGAAGTGGTAGTGGATCATTAAGGTAAATTACCTACCCGAAGTGGTAGTGGATCATTAAGATAAATTACCTATCCGAAGTGGTAGTGGATCATTAAGGGAAATTACCTACCCGAAGTGGTAGTGGATCATTAAGGTAAATTACCTACCCGAAGTGGTAGTGGATCATTAAGGTAAATTACCTACCCGAAGTGGTAGTGGATCATTAAGGGAAAGTACCTACCCGAAGTGGTAGTGGATCATTAAGGGAAACTACCTACCCGAAGTGGTAGTGGATCATTAAGGGAAATTACCTACCCGAAGTGGTAGTGGATCATTAAGGGAAATTACCTACCCGAAGTGGTAGTGGATCATTAAGGAAAATTACCTACCCGAAGTGGTAGTGGATCATTAAGGGAAGTTACCTACCCGAAGTGGTAGTGGATCATTGAGACATTATCTACCCGACGTGGTAGTGGATTTTCTGATCAGTGTAAACGACCGGATGTGGTAAAGAGTAAGTCTGATGTCGAGCGTAATCGATGGGACAAAAGTAATTGAGATAAACGAATATGCATGCTATAGAATATATATTATGGGATATATATACTATAGGGTGAATATGAATAACATGAATGTGAGAATGTTCGGATGAAGGTAATATGCACGCTATAGGATATATATTATGGGATATATATTTTATGGGGTGAATATGACCAATAAGGAAACGGAAGAAAGGAGATATCAATGTTGTGCTTACCTGTTTATGATTATGATATATCTCTATGTGCATTAGTATGTAAATTATGGATTACCATGTAATGTTATTCTTGAATTAACGACTTACTCCTTTGTGTGTTTTGTACTTTTGTCATTGATAATTCCATTGCAGGGAAATAGATGAATGAAGTATGCTAGGTCGGGAGCTCTAGGAGTTTTAGACTTCGGATTCACTATTTATGTTTTGTATCTGAAATGACTACTTGCGGATTTAAATGATTGTAATCATAGCTAACCATTAGTTGGATATTTGTAACCATGCGTAATGTTATTTTGGGAGGATTAGAACCTTTTAGGTCTTAGTACTCCTAGAGAATGATATGAATGAATTATGTTTTTCTGCAATATTAATTGTATGATAATATAATAGGTTAAAAGATTAATTTAAGTAATAACTTGTGAGGATTTTTTTTAAGTAAAATGATTATGTATGTCGCTAGTGATTCATGGATTGAGTATGAGGAGGGAAATAAGATTTTGAAGAAATGATATTAAATTGGTAGTGTGAGTTATGAGTGATGGCATGAAATTGAATTAAAATGAAAAAAAAATTTCAAGGGTAGAATTTGGGTCCTTACAGTGTGTATTTTCTGGTTATGCAATGATTGAGTTGTGAATTACGCATTTAGTATAAACATATATGGGTGTGTTTATATTAAAGTGGGCGTAGATTTACGAAAATGAGGTATGGTGAAATCAAAGAAAGGAAAATATAATTTTAGCCGACCATGAATGGTTAGCGACTTTGGCTTGAGTATATAAGCAAAACTGCTTTTGCTAACCCTAAACCCTAATTCTCACGGGCAACGTCGAAAAAGTTAAGTTATCCTTCAACTCTATCTGATCAGATTCTACCACATGAGAGGGATCCCCAACATATTTCCTCAACTGAGACACATGAAACACATTGTGGAGATTCGACAACAACGGAGGCAAAGCAATCCGTTATGCTACCTGCCCAATTCTCTTCAACACTTGATACGGCCCAATAAATCGTGGAGTCAGCTTACAAGTCCAAAAGGGTGCCATCCCAATACTCGAATGGAAGCTATTGTTGTAGGTAAACTCAATCAAGGGCAACATACCATCCCAACTCCCCGGTTGCTCTAAGACACAAGCCCTCAAAAGATCTTCCAATGACTGTATAGTTCTTTTCGATTGACCGTCCGTTTGTGGATGATAAGTTGAACATAACTTTAACTTAGTTCCCAATGCGGACTGCAAACTAGTCCAAAAGTTGGAAGTAAAACGGGGATCGCTATCCGATACAATGCTCGATCCCTAAGTGAGTGTGTAAGGTACAAGTAGATCTTGGGGTGAGATATTTGTAATTTTCAACTCATTATATTTAATAAAGGAAACTCTTGCGAGTCAAGAGTACTGGACGTAGCCTTCGGTGGACAAGAAGATGAACCAGTATAAAACACACGCGTACTCTCTTTCCCTTCTCTTTGTCATTTATTTATCCTTCCTAAGTCAATATTTTTCTGCACAATATTTCCGCTGCACATTAACTTTGATATTGTAGAAAAATTGGCCATACATATTGCAACAACTAATTCACCCCCCCCCCCCCCCCCCCTCTTAGTTGCAATCTCAGTCTTACAATATTATTTTTTATTCAGTATTACTTTTAGAATAAACTAACATATAGGATGAGATAGCAATGGCTTCTAACATGCTGAATAACAATAGGTGAAAAAATATAAAACTAGCTTTTGAATGAAAAAATGCTAAAGTACTATAACAAAACAAACTAATTTATTCCAAAATATAATAAAGTAAAAAGTATTGAATTCTTCACCATCATGAGATGAGGGTCCATATCCTCTCCTGTAAATATTTTCAGTATCGAAGAAGATGTCAACTTATCAGATAATGCTTAACGTCCTGCATTATTGTTCCGAGGTTTAGCATTTTGTGGAGGAAGGGGGGCATTTTGACGTGGTGGAGAATGTCCAGGGTTAGCATTTGCAAGTCGAGGTTCACCTGGGAAACGATAATGCATAGTATTACCAGGTTGATTATATACCATATGACCATATGAACCCTTATGTATTGTAACACCCTGAATTTAAGTCTTTAAAATTATAGTATCAGTCCTAAGATTCTCGCTTGAGCGAGGGATTCTCGCCTGGGCGAGGAAGGCTCACCTGGGAGGATGAAATCCTGGGCTATACTGCAGGATTCTCGCTTGAGCGAGAGTTGGCTCGCTTGAGCGTGAGTGGTCTCGCCTGGACGAGAGTTGACCCGCCTTGGCAAGAAAAGTGATGCTTTGGACGTGTCGAGGCTGTAAGATTCTCGCCTGAGCGAGAAGATTCTCGCTTGAGCGAGAGATGCCTCAACTGGGCGAGAGTTCCCTCGCCTGGGCGAGAGAGTCAGATCTGAGTTTTTAAAATGGGCGGGATTTTCTCGCTTGAGCGAGAATGAGCTCGATTAAGCGAGAACCCGACGAGTGCATTAAATGAGAAAAAATCCCAAACACATTTTAGGGTTAAGAATTGAAGAGAGGTGAGAGAAGAGAGCTTTTCCATGGGCAAGGAGCTTTGATACTCATCCAAGAGCTTGAAAAGAGGTAAAACTCTTGATTCTAACTCTCTTCTTCTCTTTGAAACTCATTTTCGTTATGTGGGATCTCTTCTCAAAATGTGTAAAACCATGGAAACTCGCCCTTTTGAGTTATGGTTCGTTTTAGGTTGTTTTTACCTTGTAAACTCTTGGTTGAGAGTTAGTATTTCAAGAATGGAAAGGCTTTGTGGGTTGATTCATGAAAACCCCAAAACCCTAAAGAGAAAATGTGGTTCAAGTGGAAAATGAGTAAAATGCTAGAGGTAGAAGATGAGTTTACTTTCTAATGTAACAAGCTTTGGCTCAAGCAATGTATCAAAATTTGGCTCAAGTTATGTAGCATGATTTTCAAAAGTATAAACAATGGAAATGGTTTTAAGTGTATTTAACTTTATATTGTTACTTAATCTTATTAAAATGTGGATTAACATACATTGACATTTATTTCCTTAACGACTTACTCCTTTGTATTTTCTGTGTATGGTCAATGTTAATCCCATTGCAGGTAGGTGGAAGATGTAAGGACGCTTGATTAGGAGCTTAGAGGCTTTTAAAATTTTGAAGTCCTTATATTCATTCCTTTGTAATATGACTAACTGTATTTGATACATGAATATTTGTAACTCTGGATATTCGTGGCTATGGGTATTTTGGAATCCCATAGCTAATTGTATGCGGTAGTTACCGTAATGCCTGAATGAATTATGATTTTATGTTATGCGAATGTGTATGTTATTTTGGTAGTGGGAGATGGGTATGAGCAAGGAAATGAGACTTAACTTAAATTGTTGGTATTTTTATTTAAAAGTCGTAGAAAAATGTATAAAGGATGAATAAAATAAGGAAGAATTTTCAAGGGTAGAATTTGGGTCTTTACAATATGGTATCAGAGCATAGTAAATCCTGCGGCCTAGGATATGGCCTTTCATGCTTTTTTGTAATCGTTATATGTTGAAATTGTTTGATTGTATTAATTGTTAAGTGATTAACACATTTTCCATGTAGCTAAACTACTTTCATCAAAAGTTTACAACATCTAAAGCATATATATTCATCTCATATTTCAACATTAGAAAGCTTATTCATCTTCTACCTTTAGCACTTTACCCATTTTCTTACAACCTCGACAACTCCAAAATATCACATTTCATCGCCCAGGCGAGCCAATCTCTCGCTCAGGCGAGACTACTCTCGCTCAAGCGAGCCAACTCTCGCTCAGGCGAGAATCCTTCGGTAAAGCCCAGGATTTCACCCTCCCAGTTGAGCCTTCCTTGCTCAGGTGAGCCAACTTTCGCTCAGGCGAGACCACTCTCGCTCAAGCGAGCCAACCCTCGCTCAGGCGAGAATCCTTTAGTATAGCCCAGGATTTCACCCTCCCAGGTGATTGTTTCTCGCCCAGGCAAGAATCCCTCGCTCAAGCGAGAATCCCAAGACTGATACTATAATTTTAAAGACTTAAATTAGGGTGGTACAATCCTCCCCCTCTTATAAGATTTTTCGTCCCCGAAAATTAAACATACCTCGATTCGAACAAATGAGGGTAATCCTCCCTCATATCACGTTCCACCTCCCAAGTAGCATCCCCTTCGTCTACTTGGCTCGATAGTACTTTCACCAATGGAATCTCTTTGCCTCTTAGCCTCTTGACACTGGTATTCATGATCCTCACGGGTAACGTCAAAAAAGTCAAGTTATCCTTCAACTCTATCCGATCAGACTCAACCACATGAGATGGGTCTCCAACATACTTCCTTAACTGAGACACATGAAACACATTGTGAAGGTTCGACAACAACGGAGGCAAATCAATCTAATATGCTACCAGCCCAATCCTTTTCAATACTTCATACGGTCCAATAAATCTCGGAGTCATCTTGTGAGACTTCAACACTCTACCAATTCCGGTAGCCGGGGCTACTATCATGAAAACATGATCTCCCTCATTAAACTCAAGAGGTTTCCGCCTCTTATCGTAATAGCTTTTCTGCCGACTCTGTGTGATCCTCATATTCTCCCGGATTTTCTTCATCTTTTCCATCGTCTCTTGGACCAGCTCGGGTCCCAATATCAAGTTCTCTCCACTCTCAAACCAACTCACTGGAGTTCGGCACTTCCTACCATACAACGCCTCATAAGGTGCCATTCCAATACTCGAATGGAAGCTATTGTTGTAAGTAAATTCAATCAGAGGCAACATGCCATCCCAACTCCCCGGTTGTTCCAAGACACAAGCCCTGAGAAGATCTTCCAACGACTGTATAGTTCTTTCCGATTGACCGTCCGTTTGTGGATGATAAGCTGAACTTAACTTCAACTTAGTACCCAATGCGGACTGCAAACTAGTCCAAAAGTTGGAAGTAAAACGAGGATCCCTATCCGATATAATGCTGGACGGTATCCCATGCAAACGAACTATTTCCCGGATATACAGTTCCGCCAATTGCTCCAAAGAGTATCTGTAACGACCCGATTTTCTACCCTTGAAAATTTTTCGTTTATTTTAATCATTTCTTACATACAGTCGTCACCTTCATTGAAAACTCTCAAGTATCATTTTCGAAAATACTCTTTACCCTATTTTCTTATCATACAAATTTATGTTGCGGAAAAACATAATTCATTCAAATAGCATTTACCACATACAACCAGTTATGGGTCTCCCAAGGTTATAAAGCCCATAACTACACATATCCGTATTGATCTAAACGGATTTACAGTCATCCCATAATACTAATAAATCAACTACAACGTCACTTAGCAATACAGACAAGCGAGTAATTAAACACAAAAGCTTCCTAATTGAGCTTCATCCTCAAAATCCTTCATTTACCTACGATGGGATTATCATAAACAACACACAAAACAAAAGGGAGTAAGTCATTAGTTTAAAAACTAACATCACATGATAATCCACATTTCAAATACGATTAAACTTTAATATAGATTATAAACGCAAATACGTAAATGCAAACATTCATCTCTTCTTTCGTTCATTTCTACGTTATCCATATTCATCCTATAGAATACATATCCCATAATATATATTCTATAGCATGCATATTGTGTTCATTCGAAGCATCGTTCTTCTCATTATTCATATCCACACTATAGTATATATATCCCATACTATATATCTTATAGCATGTATATTACTTTTATCCTTAACGTCTTCATTTCCAACATTCATATTCACCCCATAGTATATATATCCCATAATATATATCCTATAGCATGCATATGACTTTCGCTCTTAACGTCCTCGTTTCTCATATGTCGTATTCATCCTTAATCGTATTCACCGAGTTCTTTCACAACTATAATCTCCTACCACCTCGGGTAGATCCAATTACATCTCCATACCACATCGGGTAGGTCTAGTTCACCATCCATACCACATCGGGCAGGTCTAGTTCATCATCCATACCACATCGGGCAGGTCTAGTTCATCATCCATACCACATCGGGCAGGTCTAGTTCATCATCCATACCACATCGGGCAGGTCTAGTTCATCATCCATACCACATCGGGCAGGTCTAGTTCATCATCCATACCACATCGGGCAGGTCTAGTTCATCATCCATACCACATCGGGCAGGTCTAGTTCATCATCCATACCACATCGAGCAGGTCTACTGTTATATTCCATACCACATCGGGTAGGTCTAGTTATACTCCATACCACATCGGGCAGGTCTAGTTATACTCCATACCACATCGGGCAGGTCTAGTTATACTCCATACCACATCGGGCAGGTCTAGTTATACTCCATACCACATCCGATATGGTATGGATGATGAACTAGACCTGCCCGATGTGGTATGGATGGTGAACTAGACCTACTCGATGTGGTATGGAGATGTAATTGGATCTACCCGAGGTGGTAGGAGATTATAGTTGTGAAAGAACTCGGTGAATACGATTAAGGATGAATACGACATATGAGAAACGAGGACGTTAAGAGCGAAAGTCATATGCATGTTATAGGATATATATTATGGGATATATATACTATAGGGTGAATATGAATGTTGGAAATGAAGACGTTAAGGATAAAAGTAATATACATGCTATAAGATATATAATATGGGATATATATATACTATAGTGTGGATATGAATAATGAGAAGAACGATGCTTCGAATGAACATAATATGCATGCTATAGAATATATATTATGGGATATGTATTCTATAGGATGAATATGGATAACGTTGAAATGAACGAAAGAAGAGATGAATGTTTGCATTTACGTAATTGCGTTTATAATCTATATTAAAGTTTAATCGTATTTGAAATGTGGATTATCATGTGATATTAGTTTTGAAACTAATGACTTACTCCCTTTTGTTTTGTGTGTTGTTTATGATAATCCCATTGTAGGTAAATGAAGGATTTTGAGGATGAAGCTCAATTAGGAAGCTTTTGTGTTTAATTACTCGCTTGTCTGTATTGCTAAGTGACGTTGTAGTTGATTTATTAGTATTATGGGATGACTGTAAATCCGTTTAGATCAATACGGATATGTGTAGTTATGGGCTTTATAACCTTGAGAGACCCATAACTGGTTGTATGTGGTAAATGCTATTTGAATGAATTATGTTTTTCCGCAACATAAATTTGTATGATAAGAAAATAGGGTAAAGAGTATTTTCGAAAATGATACTTGAGAGTTTTCAATGAAGGTGACGACTGTATGTAAGAAATGATTAAAATAAACGAAAAATTTTCAAGGGTAGAAAATCAGGTCGTTACAACTACCACTCCGGGTAGGACACAATAACAGTCAACCACTACCTCTTCGAGTAGGGTAACCACAATAAACCACTACCTATTCGGGTAGGGTAACAACAATCAAACTTACAACGCATTACCTCTTTCACATACCTTATTCACATCAGTGAGTATGAATTAGAGCCACTTATCCCTTACCTCAGTGAGTTTTGGGAATCGGTTCCGAGTAACTTTAAAAGTCTCCTCCGCGATTTCCTCCAACCTTAGGATCTTTCCTCATTTCCACCAATAACAACAATGTTAGTCATTTATTCCAAATATCACATAAACAACTTATTTTGCATCATTTAATCATACAAAATATTCATCATCAATATTCAACCATCTAAAACATGCATAACATCTCATATTTCAATATTTCCAAAACTACTTCAATACAAGTTTCTAAATATCAAAGCATACATGTTCATCTCATATAACAACATTAAAGCACTACTCATTATCCACATCTAACATTTCATCTCTTTCTCTTTATACTCATATTCTCATTTTGGGGGTTTTTGGGGGTTTTTCATGAATAACCCATAAAACTTTCCATTCATCAAATACCAACTCTAAACCAAGAGTTTACAAGATAAAAACAACATAAAACGAACCATAACTCTAAAGGATGAGTTTCCATGGTTTCTCATGTTTTGAAAATGAATCCAACATACCCAAAACAAGTTAGAGAGGAAGAAGAAGAGTTAGTAACAAGAGGTTTACCTCTTCTCAAGCTCCAAGATGAGTCCTAAGGCTCCTTGCTCTTGAAAAGCTCTCCTTTCTCTCTTCTCTTCGAAGTTCTAACCCAAAAATGTGTTTTGGGTTTCTATTTTATAGACACTGCGATAAGTGTAATCGATTACAAGTATAGTGTAATCGATTACACTGTGTAAATTATAGAGGCATCGTCGCTATGTAATCGATTACCAACATGGTGTAATCGATTACATTAATACGATGTAATCGATTACCATAAGTGTGTAATCGATTACACAGTGTAAATTACAAAGGCATCGTCGCGATGTAATCGATTACCAACATGGTGTAATCGATTACAAACATGGTGTAATCGATTACATTGTGTCAGATGTACATATCTGATGCTTTTAATCATCATGTAATCGATTACCAGGACTGTGTAATCGATTACACTGTGTCAGATGCACAGGTCTGATTAGTTTATCAGCATGTAATCGATTACCAGGAGTGTGTAATCGATTACATTGTGTCAATAGCCCAAAATTGCCATTTCTCGCCTAGGCGAGACAACTCTCGCTCAGGCGAGAATCCTCCAGTATAGTCCAGGATTTCACCCTCCCAGGTGATCCTTTCTCGCTCAGGCAAGAATCTCTCGATCAAGCGAGGCTTCCAGGACTGATACTATAATTTTAAAGATTAAAATTTGGGTGTTACAGTATCTCATGTTCATAGGTAGAAAGTGTGCAGATTTCGTTAACCGATCCACTATCACCCATATCGAATCATATCCTCTCTGAGTTTTAGGGAAGCCCGATACAAAATCCATGGAGATACTATCCCACTTCCACACAGGAATTTCTTGGGATTGTAACTCTCTCGCCGGTCGCTGGTGCTCAATTTTGGCTTTCTGACACACTAAACAACTCGAGACATACGAAGCCACATCCCTCTTCAACCATGACCACCAAAATAGCTTCTTCAAATCTTGGTATATTTTGGTAGTTCCCGGGTAAAAACTCATCTTGCTCTTATGAGACTATGCTAAGATACTTTTCCGTAATTCCTCATAACGAGGCACACACTCTCCCTTTATAACGCAGCATTCCACTAGTGTCCGATGTGAAACCAGTTTCCTTGCCACTTAGCATCAAATCTTGTTTGGCTATTATCTCGATATCTTCAACTTGTAATACTCGGATTTGATCAAACAGTTCATTGGTGACCTTCAGCATTCCCAAAATCATACCATGAGGCTGTACCTGAACATCCAAGTTCATATCTCTGAACTCTTCAATCAGTTTCCCCTCCCTAACCATCAAAGCCAACATGTGTAAAGATTTCCGGCTTAGCGCATCGGCCACTACATTGGTCTTTCCCGGATGGTACTGCAATCCAAAATCATAATCCTTTAGAAATTCCATCCACCTTCGTTGTCTCATATTCAATTCCTTTTGATCAAACAGGTACTTTAAACTTTTGTGGTTGCTGTATACCTCAAATCTCACGCCATAAAGATGGTGCATCCAGATTTTTAAGGCAAAGACCACTACAGCTAATTCCAAGTCATGGGTAGGGTAGTTTTGCTCATGCGTCCTTAATTGTCAAGAAGCATAGGCAACAACCTTCCCTTCTTGCATCAACACACAACCTAAGCCTTGCTTAGAATCATCACATTACACACTGAAGTCCCGATCAGTACAAGGAAGAACCAAAATTGGCGTCGTACTCAACCTTCGTTTCAACTCTTGAAAACTTTCTTCACATCGAAGTGTCCACACATACGGTGCCCCTTTCCTAGTGAGTTTTGTCAATGGTAGAGCCAACTTCGAAAATCCCTCAATGAATTTCCGATAATACCCCGCCAAACCCAGAAAGCTCCTGATCTCATGACTGATTTGGGCACCGCCCATTCCATAACCGCTTCAACCTTTGAAGGATCTACTGTCACTCCTTCCTTGGATATCAAATGTCCAAGAAAGTTTACCGATTCCAACCAGAATTCACATTTTGACAGCTTCGCATGCAACCGATTCTTACTAAGAAGTTCTAGCACAACCTTCAAGTGCTCAACATGCTCATCTCGGCTTTTGGAGTAAACCAAAATGTCATCAATAAATACCACTACGAATGAATCTAAATACGGATGAAAAATCCGATTCATGTAGTCGGTAAATATTGCTGGGGCATTCGTTACACCAAAAGGCATGACCAAGTATTCAAAATGTCCATACCTTGTCCTAAAAGTAGTTTTAGGAATGTCTTCCGACTTCACACGAAGTTGGTGGTATCCTGACCGAAGATCAATCTTTGAAAACACTACCGCCCCTCTCAGCTGATCCATCAAGTCATCAATCCGAGGCAATGGGTTCTTGTTCTTAATAGTAACCTTGTTCAACTGTCGGTAGTCAGTAGACAACCGCATACTACCATCCTTCTTCTTAACCAACAAAATCGGCGCACCCCACGGGGAGACACTAGGACGGATAAACTTCTTGGCCAATAAGTCCTCAACCTGCTTTTTCAACTCCGTCAATTCTAACGGTGACATCCTATAAGGAGCTATAGAGATGGGTCCCGTTCCAGGTACCAAATCAATAGAGAATTCCACTTCTCTTACCGGGGGTAACTCCGGAATATCTCCAGGAAATACCTCAGGAAACTCACGAACTATCGGAATCTCCTCAACCCCAGGTTTCTCAATACCCTCCAAGGATGCCAACAACATAAACACGGCTCCTTCCTCCTTACAGGAAGTCTCGAATATCACGGTTCTTTCGACACAATTAAGCATTACATGATTCACCGACAACCAGTCCATCCCCAGAATTAGGTCAACCTGGGATAGTGGTAAGCAGATTAAATCCACGGTAAAAGTCTTAACGTTTACCACTACCAGACATCGAGACACCACTGTCGACACCACCACAGGCACATCAGTTGGGGTGGATACGACTAAGTCGAAGGGCAACGACTCAGTTTGTAAATTCAGTTTATTCACGCAGTCAAAAGATACAAAGGAGTGTGTCGCTCCCGAATCAAACAACACTAAAAGCGGAATACCTGCCACCGTGCAGTTACCTTGGATCAGACCATCAACCTCTGATGCCTCCGCACCACTCATGGTAAACACCCTACTAGTGTTTCTGGGTCTCCCAGGATTTCCACCATTTGTCCTCTGGTCAAGTTTAGGACAAAACCTCTTCACGTGCCCTTGCTCTCCACGGTAGAAACACCCATTTCCAGATCTAGGACAAATGCTACCCATGTGTCTCCGATTACACTTACTGCACAAAGGGTAGGAGTTCTGAGACGATCCTCCAGTAGCAGTAGAGGCGGTTGGTCCTTGGAAACCTTGGTTGCGATGGTTGTTGGGCGGAGCATAAGGTCATCGGTCATGACTCATCCTCTCTTTACCCTTCCCTTGCACAATGTGGCGTTGGGGGCCATAGTTTCGTGGAGGGTTCCCTTTACAAGCAGCAGCATCCCTCATCCGCACATTATCCGCATGCATTCTACACTTGTTCACTAGTGTAGGAAAATCAGAAATTTCTTCGTGACCAAACGTCACCCTAAGCTCGGGCTTCAACCCCATCTCAAACTTCACACATTTGGACCTCCTGTCCAACTCTAGTTTAGCATAAGGGAAATATCGGATCAATTCTTCAAATTTGGCCGAATACTCCCCCACCGTCATGTTTCCTTGCTCTAATTGCAAGAATTCCATCTTCTTCTTCCTTTTCAGGTTTGCAGGAAAATATTTCTGGAGGAATTTTCCCTTGAAGGTTTCCCACGTGATGATTTGCCCTTCGATCTCCATCTGCCTCCGGGTCATCTCCCACCAGTTCTCGGCCTCCTTCACTAGCATGTAAGTGGCCTAAGGCACCTTCTGAGCATCAGAACAATTCATGGCTCTAAAGATCCTCTCTAATCCTTGGACCCATTCAATGGCCGCATTAGGGGCGAATCCTCCTTGGAACTGGCTGGGATTCCTTCTACAGAATTCATCCAGACCTCTGTACTCAGCCGGACCGGGTGGAACCAAAGGGTGTGAACTCGGGCTTGGTGTCGCATTCAGATTTAGGTGCTGCAAGTTCTCGTTAACGTTTGTCAACACTACCGCAATCTGGGCCAATAATTCGTTCTGACCCGATCCTCTTCCTCGTCCTCTTCCAGACATTTTAATAACGGGTACCTGCACTCATTTGTTCATCAGTAACCATGTTTTACCAGATAAATCATCACATAAATTATGTATTGCTAAACTATGTTGATTGAGGAACATTTCTCCACATTGATTGCATTGTGCATCCCACACCATGATTATTATTAATCCTCAATTTTCTAATTTGTACTTAGAGATTGTTTATGCATTCTTGAGTTACTTAGGGATGTATTTATAACACATCATGTTTTATGTTTACTTGTTGCAAATCTCTAAAGAGATACAATTATTAAGAGAAGTAAATAGTAAATTAGAAACATGGTAATTATTAAGTCATTTGAAGTTATGTTTATGTATCATTTGTAAATAATTAGTAATTTCAAGAAAAGTAAAGAATTAGTAATTTCAAATAAATGTAAAGAATTATATGTAGTCCATAATATTGCAGTATGAAAATAGTAACAATAAGAAGAAAACAAAATATTCAAAACTTTCTATTTGAAGTGTAATTTCAATTTTTGAAAAAAGTAAAGAAATTTTTTATTTTTTTTATTTTCACATTGTGCACTTATTATAACATGACAATTCCAACGGTGTAATAATATAATTTCATAATATTAGAATTTAAAAAATAGAACTATAACCTTGAAATTATAACCAAAATAATTTATAAATTCTAATATATGCGTGTGATTTTAAATTTCCCCTACAAATTCTAAAAGTGATCATTTGCAATTTTTAGGTAATGAATGATTTGATATGATTACACCTAAAATTAGAATAGTAATATTACGAAAATGGTTAATTCAAATATTAATACAATTTCAGTAAGTTTTATTTGTGATTCCTTAATTTCAGGAAATGTAATAAAATAAGTAATAAGAAAAGTAATTTATACTCATGATTACGCCTAATATAAATTTATACTCATTTATTGTTTAATTATAAAATAAGTAATAAGAAATATGTATAACTCTTAATAAATTTGTATTCCTTAATTTTAAAAAGAATAACAGATATGTATAACTCAAAATAATTATGTAGTCCATAATATTGCAGTATGAAAATAGTAACAATGAGAATAAAAAAATACTGAAAATTTTCTATTTGAATAGTAATTTAAATTTTTTATTAAAAAGTGAAGAAAATATATTTTTTTATTTTCACATTTGTATAATATGACACAAATAAGTATGTAGTTATTCACATTTTTTAACCAGTCAATTTAGACATTAAATTATTTTCAAAGCACAATTAAGTATGTAGTTATTGTTATCATTTCAGATTTTTATGATAATTTCAATTTTTATATTAAAAATTAAAGAGAATATTTTGAAAGTTTTTACTAAAACGTAAAGAAAATATATTATTTTAAATTTCCACAACCAATTCTAAAAGTGATCAGTTTCAATTTTTAGGTAATGAATGATTTGATATGATTACACCGACAATTAGAATAATAATATTAGGAAAATGGTTAATTCAAATATTAATACAATTTCAATAAATTTTATTTGTGATACCTTAATTTCAGGAAATGCCTAATATAAATTTATACTCATTTATTGTTTAATTTGTAACATCCTGATTTTTGAGTCTTTAAAATTATAGTATCAGTCCTGGAAGTCTCGCTTGAGCGAGAAAGGATCACCTGGGAAGGTGAAATCCTGAACTATACTGGAGGATTCTCGCCCGAGCGAGAGTTGTCTCGCTTGGGCGAGAAATGACAATTTTGGGCTATTAACACAGTGTAATCGATTACATGGTCCTTGTAATCGATTACATGCTGATATCTGATCAGACATGTGTAATTTTTATTATGTAATCGATTACACTATTCATGTAATCGATTACACTATTCATGTAATCGATTACATCGTATAAAAATGTCAGATATGTGTAATTTTTCATGATGTAATCGATTACACTATGCATGTAATCGATTACATCATATAAAAATATCGCCACTGTGAGATTCTCGCCTGAGCGAGAATCCCTCGCTTGTGCGAGAGCGTCCGAGCTATAAAAGTGAAAAAGGGGATCTAGAAACCCTAATCTTCACTTCTTTTATCCCCTTTCACTCCTAGCGGCGACTCCTCATGGATTCCGACCATTCCCTCCACTAAACCTCAAAAAACACATCAAACCTCTTCCTATTGCTTCTTAATGGAACATTGGAGTGCTTTGGAGAGGAAAAAGCAACAATGGAGGTTGAAGGAGATGGAGGGAGATGGAGCTCTTTTGCGGAGCAACGGAGCTTACGCAACCTTAGGTGAGGGAGAAGACCATTGTGGTCTTAGAGTAATTCATTAGAGTCATCATTCTCCGATTTCCCTCAAGAATCGGAGCATATTAACGGATAGAAACTCTTTTGGGCGTTTATGGCCCATGTGAGAAGATGGTTCTAACGTTAATGTGTTATATGATGAAGAATATGTTGTGTGTGGTTTATTTATGGTAATGTTGTGTTATGGATGATTGATTTGCTATATACATATATGGGTGTGTTTGTATCAATGATTGTGTGATGAGTTGTTGATTTGTTAAATGTGGAGACGAGTATGTCTATGAAAATGATTAAGTTGTGAGTCGCTTAATTGCTATAAACATATGTGGATTTATTTGTAATAATGATTTTGTGATGAACCGCTTGTTGGTGATAAATGGACATAATTATATTATGTGATGATGATGTTGTGAGTAGTTTTGTTGTGGTAGGATATGAGATACATTATGTTTATGACATTGATGTGGTGTCTTGTGTTTTGAGGAAGTTGCAATGTTAGAATAATGCAGTGGAAATATTATATTGTGATTGATGTTGTAGTACGGAATTGTGACCTGCCCTTCGAGGTACGGAATTGTGACCCGCCCTTCGTAGTATGGAATTGTGACCTGCCCTTCGTGGTACGGAATTGTGACCTGCCCTTCGTGGTACGGAATTGTGACATGCCCTTCGTGGTACAGAGTTGTGACCTGCCCTTCGTGGTACGGAGTTGTGACCTGCCGGTCGTGGTACGGAATTGTGACCTGCCCTTCGTGGTACGGAATTGTGACCTGCCCTTCGTGGTACGGAATTGTGACCTGCCCTTCGTGGTACGGAATTGTGACTTGCCCTTCGTTGTACGAAATTGTGACCTGCCCTTCGTGGTATGGAGTTAGACCTGCCCTTCATGGTTTGGAAGTTGACTTGCCTTGGTGGTATTGATTTGATTGGTCTTTGTGATATTGGGTTGTCGTAGGAGTATTGTATTGTTTTGGAAGTGTTGAATTGCCTAAGTGAAACGTGATAATTATACCGATTGAATATGTGAACATTATGTGGTTTAAGTATTGACTGGTATATAAATGATATATGTTTACTATGATTGATTTTAGATGATTGTATAGGTTGTTATACTTTAATGATATTACTCCATGTAATCCCACGCTACGGTCGCCGTAGTTGGTTCTTACTCCCTCTGCTTTTCCTTGTCTATGTGTTATATATGAGTTTAGGATGTTGCTGTTGCGTCGTGGATGATTGCTGATGGGAGTATAGACTGGAGTAGTCGTTTTTGTATTCCGAAATTATATTTGTATAATGTATGTACTATGAGAAATATGTTGAAGTAACTATGTTGTATAAATGAACTTTTTCGAAAGATGCAATAAGATTAGCATGAATACCTTTATCAGTGTTGTAATTGAAACAAAGGATAATTGTATGAATTATGAATTAAAATAGAATGTGATGGAATGTTTTTGATGAAAAAGTATTATTGATTATTTCCGCATTTTGAATTGGGAAACTTAACTAATATTTACATTTAATAAAGTTTCAAAATTTTCGAGTGTTGAAAATTGGGTCGTTATAATATGGTATCAGAGCATATGTCAACTCTGCGGCCTAGGGTATGACCTTACATGCTTCTTTGTGAAATTGGTGTGAGTAACTACTTGACTTATGTGCATTGTTGGTGACTATGTGGTAAATGCTGATGTGAAAGATGATTGTTGAATTCCTTGCAGTAAGTGTTTGGTGGTGAATTTATCGTTGGATGTCTTGTGGTGAGTTATTAATGAAGTGTTTGTTGAAAACTTCTTGTTGGATTTCTTGTTGAGAATTTATTGAAGAATCCCGTGTTATAAAATTCTTGTTGAATTCACTGTTATTGTCTCATTGTTGAAATTCTTGTTGGTAAGCCCTTGTTGGGGATTCTTGTTGAAAACTCTTGCTGAAAATCTCTGGTTGTGAACCTCTTGTAGAAAATTGCCTATGATGAGTTTCTGGTTGTGATTTCCTGCGAAATTTCTTGATGTGAAATTTACTTGTTGAGAGTTCCTTGTGGTGAATCTATTGTTATGGACTTCTTGTTGATGTCTTGCTATGGACTTTCTTTTATCACTAACATTAAGATAACTGAAGAGAAACGACTGAATTAGTTTTCTTTGGACGTTTGCTTATATGTCTCTATGAGTATGGTTGAACATGATTAGGGTAATGGTCGCCCACTATGACATCTAATAGAGAATTGAATATCTTGTTGGCATCATGAGAATATAAACCTTAAAAGAACTATATCTTGTGTCCTGAAAATTGGATTTTTATTTGATGGATGATTTTTGATAATAAGGGGAATGTTAGCCTTTGCTAATAGTAGGATAATCTAGAACATGAAAAGTTCTATGTTATGTTATGTGATTTCCTACATGTTCCTAGTTAATGTATGTTGTTAATTATCTTGCCATTCCTCAGGATTGAAACAAATATGCACGATGTAGTGATTGACCGTTTATTAAACTCGGTGGCTAAATATTTACACTTTATTATGAGACATGTAACCATACAACTTTACTGGTAAAAGTCCACTAGCATATACTTGCATGTTTTTCCTAGAAATGAACATGTACTTCTTGACTTATTCATGCATACAAGTTGCTTACGATGCATGAAAGTTTAGAAAGTTGAATGAAATGAAGAATTTGTGTGTAACATGTTTTGTATGACAATGGTGAAATATCCCTTTGAGTTTAATTCTTAATATCCGATAATTTGTTCTGCGATGTGTGGATTCTAGAAGCAATATGTAATTGATCGGTAATGACTTGAATAGTAATGTAAATGATTCAGGTGAACATGTAAATGGATATTTTGTATGGAAGGTGTTGAGAATGATATATTGGTTTTAAAAGTATTGTGTTAACGAGGAAATGTAAATTAAAGATACCTAGTATATTTTGAAAAGACTAAGTCGGGTATCTTCGTTTTTGTGAGTTGCAAAAGGTTATCCTCCTTTGTTTGCATTTATCTGTATATTTATGCTAAGTGGTAAACTTATGTTTCAAGGTAATGAATGAGGTTAGTTAAGTTACTTACCACGTCATTGTGATGAATCTATTTGAATAAACGTGAACCTTTAGATATGTTGTTATTTTGAAGTGACTCATGGGGTGATCAAAATGAGTTAGTATGAAAAAGAATAAGCATGCAAATGTTATAGTGATACCTTTTCATGGTGCCAGTTATTTCTTATAGGTGCATAAATCTGAGCCTTGATGATGAACATGGATGTTGTGTTGTTGAAGTTTTAGCGGGTTAATCGATAAACAAAATTTTGTTTCTATGCTCCTTGAAGAAAGTAGTATTGGGAATAGCAAAGTTGTTTTGATTTTTGTACATGAAACTTTCGGTCTATGATGATTGACTTGTTATATTTGAATAATTAAATGCATGATATAGTGATGATGTACACCCACTTTTATGCTTTGATATTGTACTTACAGAACTTGTTTCTGTTTCATGTGCGTCAGTAATTGCTATGCATAATTGTGGTGTTATTACATGAATGTGTTTTTGTAAATGAAATATGAGGACTCTACTTTCCTGAATGGAATGTAATTTCAGAGCTAACTAGTCCTTAGAAAATTGTGATTTGGACTTTCAGTGTCGCATGAGGGAAATAGTTTTTAAATTATGAGGAGATGATTAAGAAAACCTTGCTTTCACGAAATGATTGTCATGCACCGTATATCTAATCTAATTTTTTGAAAATCATTTTGGGTGAAGTGTATAATTTGGCTAAGCATTGAATGAGTTCCTTGTTGAATATCCAAACGGTTAGCAACTCCATCTTGTACGAATACAATGTTGTTAAAAACTCTGTGAGGTAATTCCGATTATGTGTTTCTAGACACGATGTAGAATCAAGTTCGAAATGTATGCATACCATGATAGTTTGAGTATCCATGTAATGCACATGTTATTGGATTGAATGTTAAAAAAAAAAAAAAATTTGCAATAATCATTGGTAACGAAACATGTAATTTGAGTTCACCTACGGTCTTGTACGCCGAGTTGAGACTAAAATTGGCGAATATTCTTCTACCGCATCCGTGTTTTGTAGGAATGTTTGATTGGATTGGATAGTTACTCAGTGATTTTGTTTGATGCTCTGAAAAACTCTAGAAATCTTATTTGTCTAAATGCTACTCGTTGAATGAATGACTTGTTTATGTGTTATAGCAAGTGCAAGTTTGAAAATGCTAGTGAGAATTTTTGAGTTAATTGTGGCTACTTTCATGTGGGAAATGAAATGACGCTATTTCCATCGAGTGGATGTCGATCTAGCTATTGCATTTTGGATGTAATCTGGTTCATCTTGGTAGATGATGGGTATTGAGTCCCACTTTCTTTTGAATTCGAATGTGTCATTGTGAATCTCACCGTATGTGTTGATCATTTTGAACGATTTTTATCTTAATAGATCGGGAAGATCTATTATTTTTGATGAATATTTGAGAATGTTTATTCTGGTGGTAATAATTTTCTCTTAATTGTCCTAGTTTTCCATATATCTATCTGCCTTTAGTATGTGGACTCTGAAAAGTTAGTCCAGAAATTGTCATTGTGGTATCACTGTTACGTGGTATGTGTCCTTGTCTGTCGACTAAGCAATCTTAATTGTTTAGATAGTCGGACCTAAGTTTGGTCATGTATATCTATGCCTAGTGTCGGAGTGATAATAGTATATTCCTGAGAATAACCTGATAAAATTTCGGGGACGAAATTTCTTTTAGGGGGGAAGGATTGTAACATCCTGATTTTTGAGTCTTTAAAATTATAGTATCAGTCCTGGAAGTCTCGCTTGAGCGAGAAAGGATCACCTGGGAAGGTGAAATCCTGAACTATACTGGAGGATTCTCGCCCGAGCGAGAGTTGTCTCGCCTGGGCGAGAAATGACAATTTTGGGCTGTTAACATAGTGTAGTCGATTACATGGTCCTTGTAATCGATTACATGCTGATATCTGATCAGACATGTGTAATTTTTATTATGTAATCGATTACACTATTCATGTAATCGATTACACTATTCATGTAATCGATTACACTATTCATGTAATCGATTACATCGTATAAAAATGTCAGATATGTGTAATTTTTCATGATGTAATCGATTACACTATGTATGTAATCGATTACATCATATAAAAATATCGCCACTGTGAAATTCTCGCCTGAGCGAGAATCCCTCGCTTGGGCGAGAGCGTCCGAGCTATAAAAGTGAAAAAGGGGATCTAGAAACCCTAATCTTCACTTCTTTTATCCCCTTTCACTCCTAGCGGCGATTCCTCATGGATTCCGACCACTCCCTCCACTAAACCTCAAAAAACACATCAAACCTCTTCCTATTGCTTCTTAATGGAACATTAGAGTGCTTTGGAGAGGAAAAAGCAACAATGGAGGTTGAAGGAGATGGAGGGAGATGGAGCTCTTTTGCGGAGCAACGGAGCTTACGCAACCTAAGGTGAGGGAGAAGACCATTGTGGTCTTAGAGTAATTCACTAGAGTCATCATTCTCCGATTTCCCTCAAGAATCGGAGCATATTAACGGATAGAAACTCTTTTGGGCGTTTATGGCCCATGTGAGAAGATGGTTCTAACGTTAATGTGTTATATGATGAAGAATATGTTGTGTGTGGTTTATTTATGATAATGTTGTGTTATGGATGATTGATTTGCTATATACATATATGGGTGTGTTTGTATCAATGATTGTGTGATGAGTTGTTGATTTGTTAAATGTGGAGACGAGTATGTCTATGAAAATGATTAAGTTGTGAGTCGCTTAATTGCTATAAACATATGTGGATTTATTTGTAATAATGATTTTGTGATGAACCGCTTGTTGGTGATAAATGGACATAATTATATTATGTGATGATGATGTTGTGAGTAGTTTTGTTGTGGTAGGATATGAGATACATTATGTTTATGACATTGATGTGGTGTCTTGTGTTTTGAGGAAGTTGCAATGTTAGAATAATGCAGTGGAAATATTATATTGTGATTGATGTTGTAGTACGGAATTGTGACCTGCCCTTCGTGGTACGGAATTGTGACCTGCCCTTCGTGGTATGGAATTGTGACCTGCCCTTCGTGGTACGGAATTGTGACCTGCACTTCGTGGTACGGAATTGTGACCTGCCCTTCGTGGTACGGAGTTGTGACCTGCCCTTCGTGGTATGGAGTTGTGACCTGCCCGTCGTGGTACGGAATTGTGACCTGCCCTTCGTGGTACGGAATTGTGACCTGCCCTTCGTGGTACGGAATTGTGACCTGCCCTTCGTGGTACGGAATTGTGACCTGCCCTTCGTGGTATGGAGTTAGACCTGCCCTTCGTGGTTTGGAAGTTGACTTGCCTTGGTGGTATTGATTTGATTGGCCTTTGTGATATTGGGTTGTCGTAGGAGTATTGTATTGTTTTGGAAGTGTTGAATTGCCTAAGTGAAACGTGATAATTATACCGATTGAATATGTGAACATTATGTGGTTTAAGTGTTGACTGGTATATAAATGATATATGTTTACTATGATTGATTATAGATGATTGTATAGGTTGTTATACTTTAATGATATTACTCCATGTAATCCCACGCTACGGTCCCGTAGTTGGTTCTTACTCCCTCTGCTTTTCCTTGTCTATGTGTTATATATGAGTTCAGGATGTTGCTGTTGCGTCGTGGATGATTGCTGATGGGAGTATAGACTGGAGTAGTCGTTTTTGTATTCCGAAATTATATTTGTATAATGTATGTACTATTTGAAGTGTAATTTCAATTTTTGAAAAAAGTAAAGAAATTTTTTATTTTTTTTATTTTCACATTGTGCACTTATTGTAACATGACAATTCCAACGGTGTAATAATATAATTTCATAATATTACAATTTAAAAAATAGAACTATAACCTTGAAATTATAACCAAAATAATTTATAAATTCTAATATATGCGTGTGATTTTAAATTTCCCCTACAAATTCTAAAAGTGATCATTTGCAATTTTTAGGTAATGAATGATTTGATATGATTACACCTAAAATTAGAACAATAATATTACGAAAATGGTTAATTCAAATATTAATACAATTTTAGTAAGTTTTATTTGTGATTCCTTAATTTCAGGAAATGTAATAAAATAAGTAATAAGAAAAGTAATTTATACTCATGATTACGCCTAATATAAATTTATACTCATTTATTGTTTAATTATAAAATAAGTAATAAGAAATATGTATAACTCTTAATAAATTTGTATTCCTTAATTTTAAAAAGAATAACAGATATGTATAACTCAAAATAATTATGTAGTCCATAATATTGCAGTATGAAAATAGTAACAATGAGAATAAAAAAATACTGAAATTTTTTTCACATTTGTATAATATGATACAAATAAGTATGTAGTTATTCACATTTTGTAACCAGTCAATTTAGACATTAAATTATTTTCAAAGCACAATTAAGTATGTAGTTATTGTTATCATTTTAGATTTTTATGGTAATTTCAATTTTTTTATTAAAAAGTAAAGAGAATATTTTGAAAGTTTTTACTAAAAAGTAAAGAAAATATATTATTTTAAATTTACACAACCAATTCTAAAAGTGATCAGTTTCAATTTTTAGGTAATGAATGATTTGATATGATTACACCGACAATTAGAATATTAATATTAGGAAAATGGTTAATTCAAATATTAATACAATTTCAATAAATTTTATTTGTGATTCCTTAATTTCAGGAAATGCCTAATATAAATTTGTACTCATTTATTGTTTAATTACAAAATACGAAATATGTATAACTCATAATAAATATGTATTTCTTAATTTCAATAAATTATATTTGTGATTCCTTTATTTTAGACAATGCCTAATATAAATTTATACTCATTTTTTGTTTAATTATAAAATAAGTAATAAGAAATATGTACAACTCATAATAAATATGTATTCCTTAATTGTAAAAAGAATAAGATATATATAACTCATAATAGTTATGTAGTCCATAATATTGCAGTATGAAAATAGTAACAACCAAAAGAAGAAAACTATTCTAAATTTTCTACTTTAATAGTAATATCAATTTTTTTATTAAAAAAGTAAAGAGGATATATTTTTTTTTTATTTCAACATTATGTATAAGATGACACAATTATGTATGTAGTTATTCAAATTTTTTAATCGGTCAAATTAGACTTTAAGGTATTTTCAAAGCTTAATTAAGTATGTTGTTATTGTTGACATTTTATATTTTTATGGTAATTTCAATTTTTTATTAAAAGTAAAGAAAACATTAATTCAAAAATTAATACAATTTCAATAAAAAAAATTGTGATTCCTTAATTTTAGACAATGTCTAATATAAATTTATACTAATTTATTGTTTAATTATAAAATAAGTAATCAAAAATATGTATAACTCATAATAAAAATGTATTCCTTAATTTTAAAAAGAATAAGATATATGTTAACTTATGGCTAATTTATTAATAATTTTTAGTTTAGCAAGTACTTTTATATTGTATTTCCCATAAACACAAGCATTTTGCACACTACAGATTGGTCATAATGCATACCTTGCAATTCTTTTAGATCATAATGCATTATGATTATATTGTTCATAATGCATTTCTTTTGGATCGGGAAACTATGTTAAATTCAGGTTGTGTATGTTGATGATGTTGTGAACAATATTATAAGGCTGGATCTGCAATTTTTTGAATTAATGTGAATGTAATGCTTTATATGTTTTTAAACATGATTTGAAGTAAATCAAAATCTTGTCTCATTGGAGCATCTTATTAAAAGGTTGAGATTTTCATTCTACCATCAAATGTAATGCATTAGGATTCAATATAATCACTCAATATATATTATTTTTCAGTAAGTATTACTTTTAGAATAAACTAACATATAGGATGAGATAGCAATGGCTTCTAACATGCTGAATAACAATCGGTGAAAAAATATAAAACTAGCTTTTGAATGATAAAATGCTAAAGTACTATAACAAAACAAACTAATTTATTCCAAAATATAATAAAGTAAAAAGTATTGAATTCTTCATCATCAAGAGATGAGGGTCCATATCCTCTCCTGTAAATCTTTTCAGTATTGAAGAAGATGTCAACTTATCAAAAAATGCTTAACGTCCTGCATTATTGTTCCGAGGTTTAGCATTTTGTGGAGGAAGGGGGGCATTTTGACGTGGTGGAGAATGTCCAGGGTTAGCATTTGCACGTCGAGGTTTGTAAGGACCCAATTTATACCTTAAAATTTTCGTCAGTTTATTTTTAAACATACAAACAATAATAATTAACTCTCCTTATAACTAACTCCTTGAGTTTCCTTTCCTTTTAATTATAATTCAACTTCAACATTAAAGGACTAAACTACTCAAGTATTTTTGGGGTTCAAAACCCTGAAACTTTACATTCTATTTAAAAGGGACTCCGTCCCCACATGTTTAGCGATAATTCACCAAATCAAGAGAAATTGGGTTACAGATTAAATGGTTCAGGTAATAGGTACAATTACATGCATAATGCAAAACAGCATGTCACTATCACCATTACACCCAAACTAGAAAGAGCTACACTAACACCCCTCCTGGTTCTACTAATCCTTTGCTTTACCTGTGCACCGATTATCACCAATGGCACCATCAAGAAAACAAAAGGGATTAAGATAACAAATTCAAGATAATCAGTATGGATACATCGGAATAAGATGATTATATTACAAACAAATACATATATATATAATTTTATCAGTAACATAATTCAACCGTTAAGGTACACTAAACTATCAATCCACCATTCATCAACCACATTTAATAGCAATTATCCCAATACCACGCACGGTAAGTCTATGTCACAAAGGCTAATCAATACCACATAGGGCAAGTCAACACCACGAAGGCTAATCAATACCACATAGGGCAAGTCTATGCCACGAAGGCTATTCAATACCACATAGGGCAAGTCTATGCCACGAAGGCTATTCAATACCACATAGAGCAAGTCTATGCCACGAAGGCTAATCATTACCACATAGGGCAAGTCAACACCACGAAGGCTATTCAATACCACATAGGGCAAGTCAACGCCACGAAGGCTAATCAATACAATTGTCATATAATAACCATTATCACTTCATTATCGTAATAATAATAATAATGCCAATACGTTTACCTTTTGTAAGAACCCAATTTATACCCTAAAATTTTCGTTCATTTATTGTTAAACATATAAATTCTAGTAACTACTTTCTCACTATCTATTCCCATGATTTACATCCTCGATATAATTAAGGTTCAATTTCAATAATGACAAATTAATCTACCAAAGTATTTTGGGGTTCATAACCCATAACCTTCACATTTTTAATTTCAAAAGGAGGGCTCCGTTCCCGCATACACTTCAATCATACATCAAGTCCCTAGAAATGGGGATACATGTCAATTAGTTCAAGCAATAGATACAAGTACGTGCATAATACAAAAAAGCACTATAGTATTCCTATTACAACAATGTTCATAAAACTAAACTACGACATCATTCGAATCCGCTAATCCTTAACTTGACATGTACACCGGTTATCACGAAATACAACATCAAGAAAACATAAGGGAGTAAGACATCAAGTTATATAATCAGTAATATATAATCAGAATAGAATAATTATAATGCAAACATATACATATCTACATGATTCTATCAGTAACATAATGCAACCGTTAAGGTACACTGAACTATCATTCTACCAATTACCAACCACATTTAATAGTAATTATCCATTACCACATAGGGTAAGTCAACACCACGAAGGCTAATCAATACCACATAGGGTAAGTCAACGCCACGAAGGCTAATCAATACCAGATAGGGCCAGTCAACGCCACGAAGGCTATTCAGTACCACATAGGGCAAGTCAACGCCACGAAGGCTATTCAATACCACATAAGGCAAGTCAACGCCACGAGGGCTATTCAATACCACATAGGGCAAGTCAACGCCACGAAAGCTAATCAATACCACATAGGGCAAGTCAATGCCACGAAGGCTAATCAATACCACATAGGGCAAGTCAACGCCACGAAGGCTATTCAATACCACATAGGGCAAGTCAACGCCACGAAGGCTAATCAATACCACATAGCAAATAATAACCAGTTTACTCTATTGTCATAACAATAATGCCAATACATTTACCTTTTCCATAAAATCATTAACTATGGAAACACGTCTCCCTTACCTTGGCGTGTGTTGGCGTTTGACGGCTTGTTTGAATCTACTCCGCTTCCTCCAACCTTAGGGTCATTACCCATTCACACACACAAAAAAACAACATCAATAATATATTCGTAACATCACATTATAACTCATTTTACATGTTTCTACCACAAATTAATTCATACTCTGATAACTCTCAAAACTATCTCTATCGAGACTCCCATAAGCATTCATAAACATTTAACCCCTCATTCCTCATCACCAATCGTAAACCACAACCCAACTTATCATTTTCCAACCCATTTTCTTTACCATTTCGTTTCTAGGTGTTGGGGTTTCTTAATATCAATATTTTTCAACATCTCCAAATAGATACTCCATATTATGAGTTTTCGAGAAAGAGGTTAACTAAAACGAACTACTACACCAATGGAGAGAGTTGAGTCGTTTTCCAACTCAAAGAGAAGAGACCCGAATAATCTTAATGAGTTTCTAAGTAAGGAGAAGTGTTAAAATCAAGAGGTTTACCTCTTCTCTAGCTTCACGTAGTCTTTATGCGAGCTCTAGCCAAGAAAATCGCTTCCTCTTCTCCTTTCTCTCAAAAACTCCCCCCATTTTCGTGTTTGGGGCTCTATTTTAGGTTTCAGGATTTTAGATTCTCGCCCAAGCGAGAATACGTCGCCCAGGCGAGAGATCCTGCCTTTTTACATTTTCAAAAACTAACACTCTCGCTCAAGCGAGAATCCCACAGTGTCAACACACTCCCTCTCGCCCAGGCGAGCCATCTCGCCCTAGCGAGGCTCCTAGATAAAATTCTGGGAGAAATACTGGTGCTCTCGCCCAAGCGAGAGATTCTCACTCAAGCGAGAATCAGTCAGTAGCTCCCAGACTGACTGAGTTTCACCATGTTCCAATTATCAAACTTTTAGGGGGTTACACCTTTCACATCAAATCCTTAACTATGGAAACACGTCTCCCTTACCTTGGCGTGTGTTGGCGTTTGACGGCTTGTTAGAATCCACTCCACTTCCTCCAACCTTAGGGTCTCTTCTCTAGCTTCACGTAGCCTTTATGCGAGCTCTAGCCAAGAAAATCGCTTCCTCTTCTCCTCTCTCTCAAAAACCCCTCATTCCACATCATCAATCATAAACCACAACCCAACTTAACATTTTCCAATCCATTTTCGTCACCATTTCGTTTCTAGGTTTTGGGGTTTCTTACTATCAATATTTTTCAAACACCATCTCCAAATAGACACTCTATACTATGAGTTTTCAAGAAATAAGTTAACTAACGAACTACTACATCAAGGGGGAGAGTTGGGTCGTTTTCCAACTCAAAGAGAAGAGACCCCATTCACCATAATGAATTTCTAAGTAAGGAGAATTGTTAAAATCAAGAGGTTTACCTCTTCTCTAGCTTCACGTAGCCTTTATGCGAGCTCTAGCCAAGAAAATTGCTTCCTCTTCTCCTTTCTCTCAAAAACCCCTCCCATTTTCGTGTTTGGGGCTCTATTTTAGGTTTCAGGATTTTAGATTCTCGCCCAAGCGAGAATACGTCGCCCAGGCGAGAGATTCCACTTTTTTACATTTTCAAACACTAACGCTCTCGCTCAAGTGAGAATCCATAGTGTCAACACACTCTCTCTCGCCCAGGCGAGCCACATCTCGCCCAAGCGAGGCTCCTAGATAAAATTATGGGAGAAATATTGATGCCCTCGCCCAAGCGAGAATCAGTCAGTAGTTCCCAGACTGACTGAGTTTCACCATGTTCCAATTATCAAACTTTTAGGGGGTTACAATCCTCCCCCTCTAAGAGGAATTTTCGTCCCAGAAAATCAAACATACCTTTATTCGAACAAATGCGGGTAGTCCTCCACCATGTCACGTTCTACCTCCCAAGTTGCATCCCCTTCATCGACTTGGCTCCATAATACTTTCTCCAAGGGAATTTCCTTTCACCTCAATTTCTTAATACTCTTGTCCATGATCCTCACAGGCAAAGTTCTAAAAGTCAGATTATCCTTCAGCTCTATTTGATCTGACTCAACTACATGAGATGGATCTCCAACATATTTCCTCAGTTGAGACACATGAAATACGTTGTGGAGATTTGACAACAAAGGGGGTAAGGCAATCCGATAAGTGACCGGTCCAATCCGCTCCAATATTTGATACGGTCCAATGAACCTTGGGGTAAGCTTACGGGACTTCAACACCCTCCCTATTCCAGTAGTCGGGACTACTCTCATGAACACATGATCCCCTCATTGAACTCGAGTGGTTTCCGCCTCTGGTCATAATAACTGTTTTGCCGACTCTTTGCTACCTTCATGTTCTCCCTCACCCTCTTTATCTTCTCAGTTGTCTCTCGAACCAGTTCAGGTCCCAATACCAAGTTTTCTCCCGTTTCAAACCAACTCATCGGAGTCCTGCACTTCCTCCCATACAAGGCCTCATAGGGTGCCATCCTTATACATGAATGGAAACTGTTGTTGTACGTGAATTCGATCAAAGGCAGCATACCATCCCAACTTCCCAGTTGTTCCAAAACAAAAGCTCTCAGAAGGTCTTCCAACGATTGTATGGTTCTTTCGGATTGCCCGTCCGTTTGTGGATGATAAGCATAGCTCATTTTCAACTTAGTCCCCAAAGCGGATTGCAAACTAGTCCAAAATTTTGAAGTGAAACGAGGATCTCTATCTGATACAATGCTTTCGGGTATACCATGTAGCCGAACTATCTCCCGGATATACAATTCCGCCAGTCGTTCCATAGAATACCTCATATTCATCGGTAAGAAGTGAGCGGACTTAGTTAGCCGATCCACTATTACCCATATTGAGTCATACCCCTTCTGAGTTCTCGGAAACCCTGACACAAAGTCCATTGAAATACTATCCCACTTCCATATAGGAATTTCCAGAGATTGTAACTCTCCCGCTGGCCGCTGATGTTCAATCTTGGCTTTCTGGCAGACGAGACAACTCGAGACATACAAAGCCACATCTCTTTTTAACCCAGACCACCAAAACAGCTTTTTCAGATATTGGTACATCTTCGTAGTTCCCGGGTGAAAATTCATTCTACTCTTGTGTGACTCCTCCAGAATACTCTTTCTCCATTTCGCGTCTTGAGGCACGCATACCCTTCCCTTATATCTCAACATTCCACTAGAATCCGATTCAAAATCTGTCTCCTTCCCACTAGTCATTAAATCGCGTTTTGCTTGCAACTCAAGATCCTCAATTTGTAACCTCCTAATCTGGTCAAGCAACTCGTTAGTCACCTTGAGCATTCCCAAAATTGCATTTTGAGGTTTCAATTGGACGGCTAAATTCATATCTCGGAACTCCTCAATTAACTTCTCCTCGCGGATCATCAGTGAAGACACATGTAATGACTTCCGACTCAACACATCAGCCACCACATTGGCTTTTCCAGGGTGATACTGTAAGTTAAAATCGTAGTCCTTCAAGAACTCCATCCATCTTCTTTGTCTCATATTCAATTCTTTCTGGTCGGAAAGGTATTTCAGACTCTTATGTGTAAGTATCAGAGTGCAACTAAGAGGGGGGGGGGGTGAATTAGTTGTCTTAAAATAATGGCCACTTTTTCTGCAAAACTAAAGATTAAAGTGCAGCGGAAAATATATGCAGAAAATAATAATGAAAGAGATAAGGGAGAAGAGAATACACAGTGATTTTTATATTGGTTCACCTTCTTGTCTACCGAAGGTTACGTCCAGTACTCTTGCCACACAAGAGATTTTTCCACTAAGAATTATGAGTTGTAATTACAATATCTCACCCCGAGATTTCTATGTACATTACACACTCCCTAATTCTTATTCACCCTTGGAAAACACCTTTCCAAGTGATTCTATTCCCCTTTCTTTTCACACCCCGTGAAAGAAAGTATTCTTGCATAAATGAAGAACATATAACAATGGCAGATTGCCTTTACAAGTATGAAATTTGTATAACTTGCAATCCAATCAACTCTTGTATACAATAAGTAATAATGCTCTTGAAATCTTTTGAAACACTCTTTAAGCAACTTAAGAAATTAACTTTGAAAGTCTAAGTACTGAGTTGCAAAAGAGTAGTGAAATAAGATTAAAACTTTGAGAGCTTTTTGAAAGTGTATGTAAATTGTATATGAAATTTGTGTTTTTGTGTGTGTGAGTTTAGAGCCTTTATATAGACTTCCAAAACACCCTAGGTGTCTTTCTGAAAGTGTATGAGTTATTTGGAGTGAAGGGATTTCGTTTGGAGTGAAACCTTTTCACATTGAAATCTGAAAACTCTTCCAACAGCTCTCAGTAATCGATTACTGACTTGGGTAATCGATTACCCAATCAATACTGTTAACAGCTATTTGAAAATTTACACTGTGTAATCGATTACTGGATTTTGAGTAATCGATTACTCAAACAACACTGTTTGACAGTTTTGTTATTTTTCTTCGTGTAATCGATTACACTACTTTGGTAATCGATTACTCATAGCTGTTAGAGGTTTGAAGACTCTTTTCTTACACATGTAACCTGTTACTTAAAAGAAGTAACCTGTTACACACTATTTTTGAAAATTGTTTTAACAAATTCTAAAGTGTTTCAACTTTTCTTAAAAATGGTTTGAGCATTATAACTTTGTATATACTAAGAGTTTTAGGATAGAAGTACCTATAAAGACTTAGTCTATTGTCTTGAAGCTTTGATCTTCTTTGTCTTCATAAGTAGTCTTCCTTTTCTTCTTTTTGGTGATGTTGGTGTCTTCATCAAAACCGTGCCAAGGTCAGAAGCAGAGATCTTCTTCACATTATGATCACTGAACACTTCAAACCTCACACCATAAAGAAGATGTCTCCAAATCTTCTACGCAAACACCACGGCCGCTAACTCCAAGTCATGAGTAGGGTAGTTCTGCTCATGTGACCTCAACTGTCTCAAAGCGTAGGCAACCACCTTTCCTTCCTGCATCAAGACACAACCTAAACCTTGTTTGGAAGCATCATAGTACACACTGAAGTCACGATCATTACACGGAAGAACCAACACAGGTGCCATAGTCAACCTCCGCTTCTATTCTTGGAAACTTTCCTCACATCGGGTTGTCCACACATATGATTCTCCTTTTCTGGTTAACTTCGTTAGCGGTAATGCTAACTTTGAAAACCCCTCTATAAACTTCTAGTAATAACCTCCCAACCCCAGAAAACTCCTGATCTCCGTAACCGACTTGGGTACTACCCATTCCATAACAACTTCGACTTTCGAGGGATCTACTGCCACTCCTTCTTGAGAGATCACATGCCCAAGAAAATTCACAGACTCCAGCCAAAAGTCGCATTTGGAGAGCTTTGCATACAGCTGATTACTCTTTAAAACCCCAAGGACAATTTTCAGGTGTTCTGCATGTTCTTCTCGGCTCTTGGAGTAGACCAAAATGTCATCAATAAATACCAATACAAATGTTATCCAAGTATGGGTGAAAAATCCGATTCATGTAGTCGGTAAATATTGATGGTGCATTCGTCACTCCGAAAGGCATTACCAACTATTCCAAATGCCCATACTTAGTTCTGAAGGCCATCTTAGGAATGTCCTCAGATTTCACTCTGAGTTGATGGTAACCAGATCGGAGATTAATCTTAGAAAATACCACAGCTCCTCTTAACTGGTCCATCAAGTCATCAATCCTAGGCAACAAATACTTATTTTTATCGGTGACCTTGTTCAACTGTCTGTAGTCGGTGAATAACCTCATACTCCCATCTTTCTTCTTGACCAACAAGACTAGTGCACCCCACGGAGAAACACTAGGACAAATGAACTTTTTCGCCAACAAATCTTCAATCTGGTTTTTCAGCTCAGCTAACTCTAAGGGTGCCATTCTATAAGGGGCTATAGAAATGGGTCCCGTCCCTGGTATTAAATCGATAGAGAATTCAACTTCTCTCGCTGGAGGTAAATCCGGAATATCTCCAGGAAACACTTCGGGGAAGTCACATAATGGAAGTCCAGACTCTCTTAGCTGACACTAGTTCCAAACAGCTAGGTTTACCAGGAGACTCATGCTGATCCCCGAACACTACAGTCTTATCTGCACAATTAAGCATCACTCGATTGGTCAACAACCAATCCATTCCCAGAATTATATCTAATTGGGTCAGGGGTAAGCAGATTAAATCTATAGTAAACATCCTGCCATTAACTTCTACCGGACACTAGGACGTACCAATTGACACCACCACAGATGCACTAGTAGGGGTGGACACAACTAAGTCAAAGGGCAATAACTCAGTCGAAAACCCCAATCGTTCTACACAATCAATAGATATAAAAGAGTGTGTTGCTCCCGAGTCGAACAACACTAAAAGTGGAATACCTATCACAATACAGTTACCCTTGATCATACCTTCAACGTCGATTGCTTCGGCACCACTCATGGTAAACACCCTGCCAGTGTTTCTAGGCCTCTCCACATTCAGGTCACTCGCACGCTGGTTCATCTTGGGGCAAAACTTCCTTATGTGTCCCGACTCCTTGCAATTGAAACACCCATTTCCGGATCCAGGGCATACACCCCCAAAGTGATGCCTACCACATTAGTTTTACAAAGGTGGAGATTTCCATGGTGACCCTCCAGCGTTGACGTTTGTCCTTGACCCATGATAACCATACTTCCGATTCCCCATAGGTGGATAGTAGGGCTTACATTCCTCTTGAAACGCCCTGCCTTTTCCCTTTCCTTGATCATGGCGTTGAGGTCCAAAATTTTTCGGAGGATTGGGCTTGTGAACTGCCACTTCATCTGCTTTCATATCGTCTTCGTACATCCTACACTTGTTGACCAAGGTAGGAAAATCAGAGATCTCTTGATGTCCAAACATCATCCTCAACTTCGCTTTCAGGCCCGACTCAAACTTAGCACATTTAGACCTCCCGTCCACCTTCAGCTCATAATATGGACAATACCGGGCCAATTCCTCAAACTTGGCCGCATACTCTCCCACCGATAGATCCCCTTGTTCTAACCGTAGGAACTCCATCTCTTTCTTTCTCTTCAAGTCAGCTGGAAAGTATTTCTGGAGGAACTTTCCTTTGAAGGCTTCCCATGTGATGGCTTGTCCTTCCGATTCCATTTGCCTCCGAGCATACTCCCACCAGTTCTCAGCATCCTTAACCAGGTCATATGAGGCATAAGTCACCTTCTGAGCATCTGAACAACCCATGGCTCTAAATATCCGCTCCAAGCTTTGGATCCATTCATTTGCCGCATCAGGAGCAAACCCACCTTCGAACTGAGTAGGATTGCATCTACAGAACTCATCATATCCCTGGCACTCTACCGGTCCTTGAGGTGCCAGAGGGTGTGGGTTCGGGCTCGGTGTCGCATTCTGGTTCAGGTGCTGCAAGTTCTCATTCATGTTCATCAGCACGGCCGCAATTTGGGCTAACAGATCATTCTGACCCGATCCTCTCCCTCTTCATCTTCCTCTTCCAGACATCTCGTCACAGGTACCTGCACTCACTCACGTGTCAGTAAACCAAGTCTTCAACCGGTAAGGGTCACATAATTACACATCAATTTGTACTATCCAACACAATTCAATCACAAAGTCAACAACCAATTTCACATAAGTCATACAAAGAAGCATGCGAGACATACCCTAGGCCGCAGAGTTGACATATGCCCTAATACCATGTTGTAAGGACCCAATTTATACCCTAAAATTTTCGTCAGTTTATTCTTAAACATACAAACAATAATAATTAACTCTCCTTATAACTAACTCCATGAGTTTCCTTTCCTTTTAATTATAATTCAACTTCAACATTAAAGGACTAAACTACTCAAGTATTTTTGAGGTTTAAAACCCTAAAACTTTACATTCTATTCAAAAGGGACTCCGTCCCCACATGTTTAGCGATAATTCACCAAATCCAGAGAAACTGGGTTACAGATTAAATGGTTCAGGTAATAGGTACAATTACATGCATAATGCAAAACAGCATGTCACTGTCACCATTACACCCAAACTAGAAAGAGCTACACTAACACGCCTCCTGGTTCTACTAATCCTTTGCTTTACCTGTGCACCGATTATCACCAATGGCACCATCAAGAAAACAAAAGGGAGTAAGATAACAAATTCAATATAATCAGTATGGATACATCGGAATAAGATGATTATATTACAAACAGATACATATATATATAATTCTATCTGTAACATAATTCAACCGTTAAGGTACACAAAACTATCAATCCACCATTCATCAACCACATTTAATAGCAATTATCCCAATACCACGCAGGGTAAGTCTATGCCACAAAGGCTAATCAATACCACATAGGGCAAGTCAACGCCACGAAGGCAAAACAATACCACATAGGGCAAGTTTATGCCACGAAGGCTATTCAATACCACATAGGGCAAGTCTATGCCACGAAGGCTAATCATTACCACATAGGGCAAGTCAACACCACGAAGGCTATTCAATACCACATAGGGCAAGTCAACGCCGCGAAGGCTAATCAATACCACACAGGGCAAGTCTATGCCACGAAGGATATTCAATACCACATAGGGCAAGTCTATGCCACGAAGGCTAATCATTACCACATAGGGCAAGTCAACACCACGAAGGCTATTAAATACCACATAGGGCAAGTCAACGCCACAAAGGCTATTCAATACCACATAGGGCAAGTCAACGCCACGAAGGCTATTCAATACCACATAGGGAAGTCAACGCCACGAAGGCTATTCAATACCACATAGGGCAAGTCAACGCCACGAAGGCTATTCAATACCACATAGGGCAAGTCAACGCCACGAAGGCTATTCAATACCACATAGGGCAAGTCAACGCCACGATGGGTACCTTACCTTGGCGTGTGTTGGCGTTTGATGACTTGTTAGAATCTACTTCACTTCCTCCACCCTTAGGGTCTCTTCTCTAGCTTCACGTAGCCTTTATGCGAGCTCTAGCCAAGAAAATCGCTTCCTCTTCTCCTTTCTCTCAAAAACCCCTCATTCCACATCATCAATCATAAACCACAACCCAACTTAACATTTTCCAATCCATTTTCGTCACCATTTCGTTTCTAGGTTTCGGGGTTCTTACTATCAATATTTTTCAAACACCATCTCCAAATAGACACTCTATACTATGAGTTTTCAAGAAATAAGTTAACTAACGAACTACTACATCAAGGGGGAGAGTTGTGTCGTTTTCCAACTCAAAGAGAAGAGACCCCATTCACCATAATGAATTTCTTAGTAAGGAGAAGTGTTATAATCAAGAGGTTTACCTCTTCTCTAGCTTCACGTAGCCTTTATGCGAGCTCTAGCCAAGAAAATCGCTTCTTCTTCACCTTTCTCTCAAAAAACCCTCCCATTTTCGTGTTTGGGGCTGTATTTTAGGTTTCAGGATTTTAGATTCTCGCCCATGCGAGAATACGTCGCCCAGACGAGAGATCCTGCTTTTTTACATTTTCAAACACTGACGCTCTCGCTCAAGCGAGAATCCCACAGTGTTAACACACTCTCACTCGCCCAGGCGAGCCACATCTCGCCCAAGCGAGGCTCCCATATAAAATTCTGGGAGAAATACTAATGCCCGCGCCCAAGCGAGAATTTCTCGCTGTAACACCCTTTTTCTAGCGTTAAAACAATTACATACGAGACCGTCGTTTACGATCTTGGTTAATTATATTTTTGTTTTTGAAAAATAGCGTATGAATTTTTTTTTCTTTTATAACATATGAACATATGGTTCTCTCAGAACTCACCACTTAAACTATAAGCTAAACAACAACATAACATAGTAAACATACATATGTCTATATATATACATCATTAGTTCAAAAAGCGTCATAGTTCAAAAAAACAAAAAAGTACATCATCCAAGTCATGCCATCCACATATACACTCCAGCATAATAGGATATATATACATAAATATACACACGCAAAAGATCCTATGGCTGGGTGTACACTGAACTCACAGCAACTGCACCAAAAGAAAACTGTACAGTCGTACCATGCACAAACAGACCTCCTCAGGGTCTTCCTTTGGATCCTCCTCATCACTAGAAATATATATAATATCATCTCTAACCATAGGTTCGGCCGGCGCAGGGGAGTATGATGGTGGAGGAGATAGTCGGGCCCTCCTCACCGGGCCACGAATATCAACCTTGTCATCTTGAATCCTCCCACGTACCCCGTGAGAAGAGGATCTGGGGGCAAACTCCAGATTCTCTCTCACAACAATAGCGGGTGAATCCATATGACTCTCCCGTACATAAAGACATCGGGTACATCGACAAGCCTGAACTCCCCGAGTCGACTCAGTACGACTAGCCGGGGTCACAGGTGGTCCCCCAGCAGAACGTCTCGCTGAGGCTCTAGGTGTACACCAGAATGGCGCAACCCTACGTGTCCGGGCATGATAGGATCTAGAAGATAGACCAAGAGGAGCAATAGGAAGCGGAATATATTTGGCAGGAGCAAGAGGAGTTGTGCGTCGTAACTCATAACCGTCTGGTAGGTGCATGATATAGACCGCTGGAACGGTGGAGCGGCGGGGGAGTATCACTCTATGCCTATCCGAGTACGAACACCGGATTTCTATGTCTCCCCTAAACACCGCCCTGGACCGGTCCACCTCAACCTCCCCCGACGGGAGAGGTATGATCTCTACTAGACAAGGAGGAACCACAAAAGAAGCCTCTGAGTCCATCACTACCTGTAATATGAGATTGGAGAGTAAGCATCTCTATATAAGACAAGCAATCAACAATTTACAAAGTCATAACATAAAACATATCATACATATATTAATATAACAATTTAATCACATGTATGAGTATGATGTCATGATGAATGCACTCGTTAATCTAATGAGACCAACTATTTTGTAGAGGAATGCATGGAGAAAACGTCTCCTAACTGGCCCCTAACGATACATCAACAGCAATGGTATCGACTGATCGAGCCCAACCAGCAATTTGCTGTTCTTAGGAAGCGAGCAGGACAAGTACAACGCCGTGCCAACCATTGGTAACCAAAAGGCATATAACTATCGTGCACTCAATAGCGCCGGAAATACCCTCCGGTCGGCAAAAATAACCGCTGCATCATCCTGAGCACGATACCTTCAAGGGGGTGTCAGAGGTCGCTATAGTTACTATGAAGAGTTCTGTCGGCTCAAGGGAGCTACCCTATTCCTGACAAATCAATCTCCACCCACAATGTCCCCTCAACCAAGTCACACAGACAAGGTACCCCTCTGGGTTCTCAACACAATCTCAGTGTCGTATCTTCCCGCAGACTATGTTACAAACGGTAAACATAGTGACATGAATCTTCCGATTCATACAAAGCATAGCTTTTATCCTTTTAAAAGAAGAATCAGGGGAAAACTTTTTAGGGTAATAACAAAACATTTTTCGTTGAAACTCAGTTATAACATATTTTCAAGTTCTAACTCATTGGCTTATTAATCAAAAGGATTTTCTAATAACTGTAAAAGTACGCCAGTTCTAATAACATTCATAAAAAAAATATTTCCCCTTCATCCTTTGTCAAATCTTTCATAAGAAAAACTTTCATTCTTTAAGTTTCATCAAGAATGCTCATATGCTATGCCATGAGAATGTTTGATGACAGTTCAATAGTCAACTCAACAATATGTCACAGTTCAAAATTCAACAGAATATTCAGTTAAATCAGTACTTTCATAATCAAACTTTCAGTCATAATCATCATTCACATCAACCGACATAATCATTCAATTCCAATGAAGCACTTCAACCAAACATATCCATCATAATTTAGAGTTAAATTAATTTACGAACAACTAAGTCTCGCTACTCAATTGTTCGCGGCCGCAGAATTAGTATTCGACTATATCCGCGCGTGGCCTAGCTTAGAGATGCACGAATATCTTTGGCATCATTTCTAAGCACTTATATAAAGACACTTCTCTCCATACCTTTACCCTCACTGAACTTAATGTTCCTTTGTTGTCGTTTGCCCGAGCGCCGAGTACCTGGTTAGGTCGTAAATAGTTAATTTCGATATCACTAAGTTTATTCGGATTGTAAAGAAAACACCTTAGTGGGGTTCTAGACATTAGAACATTCCCAAATATTTACTTTGGACATAACTAAGATCTCGATTAGGCACGAAGAGATTTTCAGAGACATTGTTGGTTTAAAACTCAGAATTTGACGTAGGAAGCTCGAATTCGCTTTAGAAAAATCTCAGAAAAATCATTATCTTGAGATACACACTTTATCTTCATAGAACAGAGTACTAATATAAGTTTATGCACATAAAACTCAGAATTTATAAACCATAAGGCAATTTGAAACATAAGTTAACATATAGTTAAAATTTAGATAGTTTGGAGTGCCAACTAGGGACTGTTTTCGTGTTTCCCTTTAAACAGTGAGGATTTCGAAATTTTTTTGTTAGGTATCAATGGTAACAATACACCTACAAGGGGGGGGGGGGGGGTTGAATAGGTGTAGCGGTTAGAATATCCGCTTTTCGAAAAACAACACTTAATGCTGAAATACACCTAATTAATCGATTAACACAATCAACACAATCGACTTAATCGATTAACATAATGAGTATAATCGATTAACAAACTTGACTTAATCGATTAAACAGAAACAGTAAGCTTAGGCAGATACGATTACTTGCATGACAATTAATCGATAACAAAACGAATTTACAGAGCTTACAGATTTATCAGAGTATTAACAGTATAGCACAGAAACATATTAGCCATTAAATCCACTATACAAGTTAACCGATTAAATGCAATAAAAAGAGAGAGAGAAAAATCCTGCAACACGAATTTTTATCCTGGTTCGTTTGCTTGTCCACCGCAAACTACATCCAGGCCTCCCGGCTGATTTGGGAGATTTTCTTCACTATAATCGAATCAATGTTATTACATACACATCATCCAATTACAACACTTAGACAATACAAGATAATAAAGACTCTTATTCTATGGTTTGACTCCCTTCCTACCGACAAAGAAAACCTTTCTTTCAGCGTAGCCCCAGCCAAGAACCTCTGTTCTTTCCTTATCTCTAAGTCTAAACACAATGAAGATACACTCAATCTCTTCGGCGATACGACACCTCGAGATTCCCAATGTTACAACAATTTCTCAATCAAAAAGAAAATAGAGTAAACTTAAGCTATTACAAAGCTTATATCTAACAAGAAAACACTTTACTCTAATCACCTAATACAAACTCATGCAATATGAAGATGTATTAGTTTGAAAACAGAATGCATAGAATGTAAAAATCTAATCAAGAAGCATCAATAATATGCATGAACATGTGATATGAAAAGATGAGAAATATATCATGTAATGCACTCAATCCTAAAGCATAGAATTCTCTCTTTTCTAAACTCACAAATGCATTAACAATTAGATGCAACAATTATCACGAAAAATGTTCTAACTTTCTAAAAATGCAACATGCAACTTCTAAGATTAATTCTGAAAAACGCAGTTAATAAAGAATTAATTCTGAAACCCAGTTAATCGATTAGCAAATGCCTTAATCGATTAAACTGTTCAAACAGTTAAATTAATCGATTAACCTATGCCTTAATCGATTAACAGCATATTTTCATGTGTACAAAACTCAAATACGTTATGCACTTAATTCATACATGTTTAACACTTAGTTTATGCCTAGAATGCACATATACATGTATTTATGTGATGCATGAACATATTATGAATGACATATCTCAAAATGAAAATGATTTAAACGATTTATGCATGAGACATGTATTAGGTGACTTAAGCCTTAGACTCAACTTAAACTAATCTCTAGTCTAAGCTTAGTACCAATCAGAAGACTTAAGCACATTGATTTGTTGATGATCTTCAAGCTCTTATACGCACAAGTTGTCCTCGTCAAAACCATGACACATAAAGAGAGCTTTCCAAAGTGTTCCTCTTGACATGCACACGTTCAATCTCCCCCTTTTTGATGATGACAAACACTACATCAAATATATCAACTGTGATGAAATAGCTTGAAGATTGTGTTGGCATGGTTGATATGATGCGCAAATATTTCGAAAGCTGTTATTACGATCAACCTGCACAATCAGAAAACAACAAAACAACCTTTCTCCCCCTTTTGACATTATCAAAAAGATAACCCAGGTCAAAAATAAGGCAGAGATATGAGTTATGCATAAAACAAAGTCAATGAGTTAATTTGGGATTTAACAATTAACCTGTTTTATTTTGTAGAAAATTTGAACAAATGCGCTAGTTTATACAAAAGAAATAGCCAATTTGGTAAAATGAACGGCATACAAGATTTACCATATCAAATCACAATAAGTAGAAAATCTCATATGATCAAGAACCATTCACGTAATCAAAATAAGCTATTCGACATAATCAAAATAACAATAGCATAAAGAGTAAAAGTATTCAACAACCATACAAACCACGAAATGTCAATCAAGAACATAAAAGAGGCACACACAAGAAAAACTTGAATCCATAACAACAACTGAATCCAGAAAGTGCTATAAAGAAGAAATAAACCTAATGGTGAGATATCCTAGGTCTAAAGTCTTCTAAGCTATGGTTGAGGTGGAGGTGGAGGATCGTCAATGTGATCAACAGGAATGACAATGTTCTGGTCTCCCCTGATAAGCACAGATAACTTCTGAAATTCTGAACAAAACGTAGCATTCTGAGCTTCAGCAGTAGATTGAATCATATTCCTCAACTCCTGAAATTGGTTGTCTGAATAAGTAGTTTGACGCTCTTCATACTGTTCCATACCTGCAAAGTATGAGTCTTTCAATCCTTGGAAGTGAAGATCCATATGGTTGTTAAGCCGTTGCTCCATGGCTTCCAACTGATCTAAACCAAAAGCAGAGTTATGAGGTGCTGTTCCAGAAGGCTCCCCCTGAGTTGTAGCGTGCTGATCACCCATGCCACCCTGATTATCATCATTGGACAAATCCATACCAATAGTAGTGTAGTCCTCTTGGTATTGCCAAGTAGTACCATACTTGTATATACCCATTTTATGAATGAGGCTTTCACCAACCAGATGATCCTTATAAGTGTACTCAACAATGATGGTATCAGAAACATCAATGTGCAGATAATCAACAATGCGTGAAATGAAAATACTATAGGGAAGCAGCTTCGACTGAGACAGAGACACACTGTTCATTATTTTCAAAATCTCCTCAGGCCAGTTGATCATTACATTATTCTTTACAGCATACATGAAACGCAAATCATTCACAGTAGGCTGTGCGTGATTCGTGTTCCTCTGCACCAAAATGTAAGCAATAATATAATGCAACAGTCTGTTCTCAACAGATAATGACCCAACTTTGGTCAGTTGACCCTGAATGTATAAGTGAGGGCCTCTAAGAAATGACTTATAAACCTCAGTAGGATCAAAGTTCTCCTTAACCCAGGAACAATCTCCTATTCCATAACCAGAAGATGATAAACCACCGACATTCATAAACATATCATCATTAAGTTCAAACAGATTACCAGAAATCATAGACCAGTACTTTCCATCCTTGTATCTAAAATTTGCATAAAATTCCCTAACTAGAGCAGGGTAAACTTGTCCCTTTAATTCCAAAAATTGAACGGTTCCCTAAGCTTCCATATCATGCGGGAAACTAAAATTTTGTTCCGCCAACCAATTTAAATCAACATACCTTATGTACGTGGGTTTGCGACCTTGAAATTTTGCCAAACGGGTTTCTTGCAAGATAAGTGAGTAATAGGGGTCACCGCGGTCCCGAGTAGAAGGTGAACCGACTTCCCTTCTTCGTACACGAGTAGCTGAGGTCTTGAACCTTTATGTGCGACCTTGCTCCATTATATAGTTGAACCCGAAATAATGTTGAATGAGCAGAGAAGGATTTAGGCAAACCTAACCTAGGGTTTTGTTTGGTGGAAAATTGGAAATGGGGTGAAATGAGGATGTGAAAGTGTGATTTATTGATGGTTTAAGAGGGTTAGGATGAGGTTTTTCTACTTTAGTGCACTTGGATTAGTTGTGCTACTGATTTAGAAACTCAAAGTATAAGAGAGGTTGAGAAAATGCCAAAAAAAGTGTAAAACCGAATTGTTGCCTGCCTTTAAAATGCTGGTTTTAATCGATTAACGGGCAGGTTTAATCGATTAAACCAATGTAAAATTCGAATTTTCAAAAAACTGATGCCTAGGTAATCGATTAACAGCAAGTGTTTAATCGATTAATCATAGTAAAAATTGATTTTTAGGCAGTAGAATGGTTTCAACTTTTTAGGGCTCATGCATGCATTGTGACGGATTAATCGAGACATTCATAATCACAGAAAGAGTTAATCAAGAGACATATTTTTGCATTTTAACATATATCATTTAAGCAAAAGACACATAGGCATATAGAGGCAAGACGATAATGCAAACAACTAAACAATTTCAATCGAGATATTGTTCATCAAAAATTCCAAGTTCTCTCCTTAGAACAAAGAAAGTATCCCTGGGAAGGGGCTTGGTGAAAATATCAGCTAACTGTTTAGAAGTTTCAACAAATTCAAGAACGCAGTCACCTTTTTGTACATGATCACGCAAAAAATGATGTCTAATTTCTATATGCTTAGTTCTAGAATGCAAAACGGGATTCTTGGATAGGTTTATGGCACTTGTATTATCGCATTTAATAGGGATCTTTTCAAGTTTAAGACCATAGTCCTTGAGTTGCTGCTTCATCCAAAGGATTTGAGCGCAACACACACCAGCGGCAATGTATTCCGCTTCGGCGGTGGACAAAGCAACACAAGCTTGCTTTTTGCTGTGCCATGCTACTAATGAACTGCCCAACAAGTGACAAGTATCACTAGTGCTTTTCCGATCCAATTTACATCCGGCGAAATCGGAATCGGAATAACCTACCAAGGATAGTGAGGCATCCCGAGGATTCCATAATCCCATGTTAGTTGTTCCTTTTAAATATCTCATGATTCTTTTAACAGTTTTAAGATGTGATTCTCTAGGTGATGATTGAAATCTCGCACACATACATACACTAAACATGATATCAGGTTGACTTGCAGTTAAGTAAAGTAATGACCCAATTATTCCTCGATACTTTGTTACCTCTATTGCTTTTCCTTTTTCGTCCTTATCTAGGTAGCAAGCTGATGCCATAGGAGTGGAAGCTTCCTTACAATTGTCCATTTCAAATTTCTTGAGCAGCTCTTTGCAATATTTTGCCTGATGGATGAATATCCCACTTTCTAGTTGCTTTATCTGAAGTCCTAGAAAGAATGTGAGTTCTCCCATCATAGACATTTCGAACTCCCCCTGCATCATCTCAGAAAATTCTTTACACAAAAAATCATTAGCAGATCCAAATATTATGTCATCCACATAGATTTGTACAAGTAATACATGATTTTCTGATTTACGAATAAAAAGCGTTGTGTCAACCAAGCCTCTTTCAAACCCTTTTTCTAAAAGAAAGGTACTAAGTCTATCATACCAAGCTCTAGGAGCTTGTTTGAGACCATAGAATGCCTTTTTAAGTTTATAAAAGTGGTTCGGATATTTAAAATTTTCAAAACCAGGCGGTTGGTCAACATAAACTTCTTATTGAATGTAGCCATTCAGGAAGGCGCTTTTTACGTCCATTTGAAATAGTTTGAAGTTCATAATAGATGCAAATGATTAAGCCTGATTCATCAAGCTTATTTCTGAAGACCCATCGAGTACCAATCAAGGGATGATCTTTAGGTTTAGGGACCAAGTCCCAAACATTATTACGCTCGAACTGGTTCAGCTCTTCTTGCATAGCTATACCCTAGTGCACATCCTTAATGGCCTCATCAATGGTCTTAGGCTCAATTTGAGATACAAAAGCTACAAAATTACAAAAGTTTCGTAAGGAACTACGGGTTACCACTCCCGTAGATATGTCACCTATTACTTTGTCGATCGGGTGAGCTTTCTTGGTTTTCCACACAACTGACATATCTGAATGCTCCCGAGATTTGGTTTGACATTCTTCATTAGTTGCTTCTTCATTATCCATGTTCTTTGAGTATGCTTCTTCCAAAGCACCTGCAGCATCATCAGATACGACCTTTCTCTTCTCTTTTGGAGAAGATTCGTCAAATTGTACATGGATAGACTCTTCAACTTGTATTGAATATTTATTAAAAATTCTGAACGCTTAGCTATGAATCAAGTATCCCAAAAATATTCCCTCATCGGCTTTTGAATCGAATTTTCCTAAAGCCCGCTTTCCATTATTTAATATTAAACATTTCAACCGAAAGCGTGAAGATGGGATATGTTTGGTTTACGGCCTTTTAATAGTTCATAAGGAGTTTTATTCAAATTAGGCCTTTAAAGTACTCGATTTATAACATAACATGCAGTATGAACTGCATCTGCCCAGAAGTATTTGGGGGTATTACTTTCATTAAGCATAGTTCTCGCTAATTCTTCTAACACGCGATTTTTCCTCTCGACAACTCCATTTTGTTGTGGAGTGCGAGGAGCAGAGAACTGATGCACAATGCCATGCTTATCACAGAATTTGTCGAACTGAAAGTTCTCAAATTCTCCCCCGTGATCACTTCGTATATATACTATTTTCAGGTTAAGTTGGTTTTGAATTTGCTTGGCAAGATTTTTAAAAGACTTGAAGGCGTCGCTTTTCGCAGATAAAAATAATGTCCATGTAAATCGAGAGAAATCATCAACAATAACTAGAGCATAGTAGCTACCACCAAAACTCATGATTTGTGATGGTCCAAACAAGTCTATATGGAGTAACTCCAAAGGTCTTGAAGTGGATATCACATTTTTGTTTTTAAAGGAATTTTTGGTTTGTTTACACTTTTGACAAGTGTCACAAATCTCTTTAGTTTTAAAATTTAGTTTTGGTAGCCCCTCAACTAGTTCGTTTGATGACAATTTATCTAGATGTTTTATATGGATATGTGCAACGCGTCTGTGCCAGAGCCAGATGTCATTTTCTTTATAAATAAAACATTTTGAAAATAATGTGGTGACATCATCCAAGTTAACCATGTAAATATTATTTATACGATGACCAACAAATTTAACATTATTAGATAAAATGTCACGAATGCAACAGTCAGAATCGAAAGATACATGATTACCTTTGTCACAGAGTTGGCTTATACTCAGAAGATTATGTTCTAGTCCTTCAACATAAAGGACATTTTCAATTTGAGTTTGAGATGAGTTACCAACTGTTCCAATTCCAAGTATCTTTCCCTTGTTGTTGTCTCCGTACGTGACGTATCCTTTTCCTTTAAGTGAGAGATCCAGGAAATTTGATCTGTCACCTGTCATATGTCTCGAACATCCACTGTCTAAATACCATTTTTGTCCTTGTGTTCGAAGACATACCTACAAAACAGATCACCTGCTTTTCTCATGTACCCAATTTATGTTGGGTCCTTTTCTGTTAGTGATTAGGGAATTATTTCCCTTCTTTATCCATACATAAACTCCGCTAGGTATACCATACTTTCTAATATAACATGAATAAGCAGTATGACCATATGTATTACAATAAAAACATGTAGGTGAATGCTTATGATCTTTATTTTTAGTATGAGCTACAGGTTTTCTATCTGGTCTTTTATTTTTAGCCGAGCGAGTAAAACCTAGACCAATACGATCACCAACGTTTCTTGTTTGACTAAGCAGAGTGTCTAATTGCTATTTACTGTTTGTGAGATATTCAAGTTTTTCTTTTAGTTTAAAATTGTCTTCTTGCAAAGTCTCGCAAGTCTCACATACAGCTTTTTGACATAAATTATTAGCAGAGCAGTTACATGTGCTACAAGAATAGATGAGATCTAAAGTTTCATTTTCTAATTTTAATTCATCTAATTCTTTTTGTAGTTGGCTTATTTTCTCTTCATTTTTAAGGATTACCCTTTTCTTATCAATGTTTATCCTTGCCAATTTCTTTAGTTCCTCATGTAACTCAACATAAGCATCATATAAAACATCATACGAGGGTGAGTCATCCGAAGTGGATGAGGTGTCAGAATATACCTCATTATTATCCTCGTGTGAGTCTGAGTTCCCATCGTTGTCAGATCTAGCCATCAGACATAGCTTCGCTGACTCCTCCTCACTAGAGGTGCTTGATGTCGTTTCCTCCTCAAGTACATCCCATACAATGTAAGCTTTCTTGGACTTGAATTCCCTGGGAATGCTCTTCTCTGAATCAACCTTTTTCAGATAGGTAGGACATTGAAATCTCATGTGTCCTGCTTTTCCACACTCATGGCAAGTGAAGCGATCTTTGTTGTTCTTGCCTTTGTTGGTTGATTCTCTTGCTTCTTTCTTTTGAAACTTTTTGAGTCCACCTTTTCTTTTAATGAATTTTCTAAATTTTCGAACAAGGAGACTCATAGTTTCATCATCTAGATCGGAGTCAGATTCATCATCATCTTTTTCTTCTTTTGATTTGGAGGTCGTGGCCTTCAATGTGATGTTTTTCTTCTTCCGGTCTGAATCTTCGTGCATAGTCAAGCGACCCAATTCCATTTCGTGCTCTTGAAGCTTTCCAAATAGTGTAGCTAGAGGCATAGAGTCCAAGTCTTTGGATTCAACAATTGCAGTTACCTTTGGTTGCCATTTTCTGTCAAGACAACGCAAAACTTTATTAGTTAGTTCACCTCTGGCAAATGATTTATCTAGAGCAACTAAATGATTAACAATATGAGTAAATCGCTTTTGCATATCATTGATTGATTCACTAGGTAACATGCGAAATAACTCATATTCGTGGGTCAGCGCATTTAATCTAGCGCACTTGACTTCGCTAGTGCCTTTGTGAGTCACTTGTAAAGTGTCACACATTTCTTTTGCATTTTGGCACTGCGAGACTCTAAAGAACTCATCATAGGATAGGGCCGATGTGATGATATTTTTGGCGCGTAGGTTAAGCTGGACCTTTTTGCGCTCATCATCGGTCCATAGACTTTTAGGCTTGTCTTTAGGTTCATTGTCCACAAGATGATGTGGAAAGAAAGGGCCGTTGACTACGGATTCCCAAATATCCGAGTCTATGGCTTCAATAAAAATTTGCATGCGGACTTTCCAGTAGGCATACCCTTCACCACTGAATATAGGTGGTCGATTAATGGATGAAGCATCACCACCAAATGGGTTTGACGAACCCATTCCTTTTTCCCTTAGGATCACGAATACGCGGTTGAGCTAGCACTTCATACTTGCTCTGATACCACTTGTTAGGTATCAGTGGTTACAATACACCTAGAAGGGGGGTTGAATAGGTGTAGCGGTTAGAATATCCGCTTTTCGAAAAACAACACTTAATGCTGAAATACACCTAATTAATCGATTAACAGAACAGGGATAATCGATTAACACAATCAACACAATCGACTTAATTGATTAACAAAATGAGTATAATCGATTAACAAACTTGACTTAATCGATTAAACAGAAATAGTAAGCTTAGGCAGATATGATTACTTGCACGACAATTAATCGATAACAAAACGAATTTACAGAGCTTACAGATTTATCAGAGTATTAAGAGTATAGCACAGAAACATATTAGCCATTAAATCCACTATACAAGTTAACCGATTAAATGCAATAAAAAGAGAGAGAGAAAAATCCTGCAACACGAATTTTTATCCTGGTTCGTTTGCTTGTCCACCGCAAACTACATCCAGGCCTCCCGACTGATTTGGGAGATTTTCTTCACTATAATCGAATCAATGTTACTACATACACATCATCCAATTACAACACTTAGACAATACAATATAATAAAGACTCTTATTCTATGGTTTGACTCCCTTCCTACCGACAAAGAAAACCTTTCTTTCGGCGTAGCCCCAGCCAAGAACCTGTAAGGACCCGATTTTCATAACTCGAAAATTCTCTTTTAAAATCCTTATTCGTGAAAGTGAAATGATTACTTTTGAAAGACATTACTCGAACAGTTTGGAAACTTGAGAGAATACGTTTATAAATTTGCAAGGCGGAAATATTTCAAACACCCTTCATTTCAAAAGCATGTCATTACACTTCCGTTCAAATACATCCTTTATACAATTACACTTTCTCAAAATTACCTTGAATACAAACATTAGATCCACTTCAATATACACTTACAAGAAAGTTGTTTATACATGAATTCACTTTAACATGTTCTTCATATTACAAATATTTATCATATAACATATCAATTACATATTATCCGCTACTCTATCATGTACTCTTCTCCGCAAGCGTCCAATGCGCTACCTCCACAACCTGAACCCAAATATACAACACATACAAGGAAAGACAGAGGGAGTAAGAACCAACTACGGCGACCGTAGCGTGGATTTACATGGAGTAATGACATTAAAGTATTAAAACCACACACATCTAACATCATCATGATATGTATATATCAATCAACACATATTATCCATATTCACCCTATAGTAAACATATATCTCATACTATATGTGTTCTATAGTGTACATACTTATTCATCGCATTTTATCCATATTCACCCTATAGCACACATACATCCCATACTATTTGTGTTCTATAGTGTGCATACTTATTCATCGCATTTTATCCATATTCACCCTATAGTACACATACATCCCATACTATATGTGTTCTATAGTGTGCATATTTATTTATCGCGTATTATCCATATTCATCCTATAGGATATACCTCCCATAATATATATCCTATGGCATGCATATGATTTTCATTCCGAGTATACACTTTTCACATCCTTCACATTCCATAATAATTTACCCTTGATCTCATTCAACAATTCTGCACCGTACAAATAATCACCATACCCCATCGGGCAGGTCGAGTAATCCCAATACCACCTCGGGCAGGTCGAGTTTCCACATTACACTCACATCCATGTCATACACAGTCAACACAAGGCATCTCATTATTTTATCACCATAAATAACATACAACACCTTCATTGTCACAAACATACCTTTATCCATTTTAACACATTCACAGCTCATCACACATTCATTGTTACAACACACTTATACATGTTTATAACAATCAACCACTCACAACATACTCATTTTGATAAACATACTCATATCCATTTTGACACATTCACAACTCATCACACATTCATTGGTACAATCCACCCATACATGTTTATAACAATCAACCACTTACAACATACTCATTTATGCTTATGACCATAAATATCTCACACACCATCATTATCACACAACATAACCATTATCATAAACAAACCACACATAACATATTCTTCATCATCTACACATTAACGTTAGAACCATCTTTAATGACGGTGTATTACCATAAATGAGCATATAGCGTTTTACTCAAATAAACGGTTTTCCCCACACATATATCTCCACTTTTATGGCTAATACATCCTCATGTAAAATATAGACTCTCACATGGACCACAAACTCCCAAGAGAGTTTCTACCCGTTAATATGCTCCGATTCTTGAGGGAAATCGGAGATGATGACTCTAATGAAATACTCTAAGACCACAATGGTCTTCTCCCTCACCTTAGGTTGCGTAAGCTCCGTTGCTCCGCAAAAGAGCCACATCTCCCTTCATCTCCTCCAACCTCCATTGTTGCTTTTTCACCTCCAAGCTTTTCCAAATGTGTCACCATGAAGCAAGAGGAAGGTTTTGATGAGTTTTGAGGCTTAGTGGAGGTAAAAATTGTTCATTTGGGTGGAGCCACCGTTGGGAGAGAAATGGGGAGAAAGAAAATGAAGATTAGGGTTTCTAGGTCCCCTTTTATTCACTTTTATAGTCACAGCGATACGTGTAATCGATTACCATATGGTGTAATCGATTACACAGTGTAAATTACAGAGGCGTCTTCGCTATGTAATCGATTACCAACATGGTGTAATCGATTACATTAAAACGATGTAATCGATTACATTAATACGATGTAATCGATTACCATAATTGTGTAATCGATTACCCAGTGTAAACTACAGAGGCATTGCCGTGATGTAATCGATTACCAAAATGGTGTAATCGATTACATTGTGTTAGATGTACATATCTGATGCTTTTAATATGATGTAATCGATTACGAGTGTAGTGTAATCGATTACATCATGAAAAATTACACATGTCTGATCAGATATCAGCATGTAATCGATTACTAGGACCATGTAATCGATTACCAGGACCATGTAATCGATTACATCATGAAAAATTACACATGTCTGATCAGATATCAGCATGTAATCGATTACCAGGACCATGTAATCGATTACATCATGAAAAATTACACATGTCTGATCAGATATCAGCATGTAATCGATTACCAGGACCATGTAATCGATTACCAGGACCATGTAATCGATTACACTATGTCAACAGTCCAAAATTGTCATTTCTCGCCCAGGCGAGACAACTCTCGCTCAGGCGAGAATCTTCCAGTATAGCCCAGGAATTCACCCTCCCAGGTGATCCTTTCTCGCTCAGGCGAGAATTTCTCGCTCAAGCGAGGTTTCCAGGACTGTTACTAAAATTTTGAAGACTAAAATTCGGGGTGTTACAATCCTCCCCCTCTTATAAGAATTTTCGTCCCCGAAAATTAAACATACCTAGGAAAATAATATCACCACCTAGACCTTAGGCACAAGAACACTCAATCAAAATCACAATTCGATTCTCTATTCCATTAAGCTTACTTAATCGGTCATTAAGGGCATACACCACTAAACCGTGATATCACCAAACCAATTCATCAATGTCCAAGTATTAAGATCTCAGCCTTTAATAACTCGAATGCCATGAGAACTAACCCATAATTCCGACTAAAGAATTTCCCTATATCCATCAAGAACTACAGATTCTCTAGCACATAACCATCTATCAATCCTAACATACGTTAAGAATCCCGATAACACTATCGAACTTCAGCGAATGGGGAACTCCTTATCCCATATCTATCTAAATGCATCTTTTAACATCCACCATACACTAGCTAGTTTCATCTCCACTCGAGAATCTAGCACAATTTAATTTTAATCGATCCACAAAATACTTACACAATGGGACTCTTAGTGTCTCATCCATTGTACACAATCAAACTATCCAGTAATCGTCTAATTACATCAAATATTTCTACCATCACAATAGATCTCCCAGATCCATCATTACAACCTATATGATCCGAATCGCAACAACACTCTCGAACCCAGTTCGAAGTGAGACTCCATACTCATCGCTCACCAAGATGTACTGGCTCGCACCCAAAAATGCAGTACCTAGATCGACATCCACTCGATGGAAACAACATCATTTCATTGCATACGTGCAAATAACTACGGTTCACTCAAAATTCTCCTCTAGCATTTCAATTTATACTTGCTACAATCACAAAAACATGATATTCATCCAAGCAGCATTTAGACAAACAAGACTCTTGGAGTCTTTCACATACCAATCAAAATTACCAAGTCAACATCCAACTCAACCCAACATTCCTACTACAACGAATGTGGTTTAAGACGATTTGCTAGTTCATAAATTTCAGCTAGGCATACAAAGTCGTAGACCCACTCAAATCGCATACGTTGTTACCATTGATTTTTGCCATTTACGAATATCCAATCCAAAAACTTGAGATTTATATGGATACCCAAAATACAATGATGGACATGCACCTCGTGCTCAAGTCTACATCATATCGAGAAACACATGCTCATAATTACCTCACAAGAGTTTTAACACATCACATTCATCCAAGATGAAGTTTTTTAAAAATTCGGATTTCAACATGAAACTTAATCAATGCTTAGTCGAATAGTACACTTCATTCGAAAAACGATTTTCGAAAATAGATTAGATGTAAGTTTCATGGAAGTCCTCTTGTGGAAGCAAGGGTTTTCCTAATCATTTCAAAATATCTTAAAATCCTTTTTCTCATGCGACACCGACTGCCCAAATCAAAATTTTCAAAAGCTGGTTATTTATGAAGTTACATTTCATCCAGGACATGAGAGTCCCCACAGTACACTCATAGAAACATGCTTACACCATAACACTGCAATCACGTATAACAATTACTGACGCACATGAAATATAAACAATTTTTGAAAGCACAATATCAAAGCAGTTAATTTGAGTTCATTACCACTATATTATGCATTGCAAATGTTCAATTACAAACGGTCAATCATCACAGACATCTAACATCATCATGATATGTATATATCAATCAACACATATTATCCATATTCACCCTATAGTACACATATATCTCATACTATATGTGTTCTATAGTGTGCATACTTATTCATCGCATTTTATCCATATTCACCCTATAGTACACATACATCCCATAGTATATGTGTTCTATAGTGTGCATACTTATTCATCGCATTTTCTCCATATTCACCCTATAGTACACATACATCCCATACTATATGTGTTCTATAGTGTGCATATTCAGAAATTACACACATTTTCCATTTCCGTAAATCTACGCTCACTTTAGTATAAACACACCCATATATGTTTTTACTAAATGCGTAATTCACAATTCTATCATTCATTTTCAATTATCTTAATCTTAGTGATAAAAGAATTTCACACCAAGAAATCCAACCGGAAATCACAATCACAAACTCTCCATATACAATTTCAACAAGATTCTCACAACCAAAAACTTTTAGCAAGAATTTCACCAGAGAATCCCCAACAAGGGTCTCACACAGTAAATTCAACCAAAGTTTTACAACAAGGAGTTTTCAACAAACACTTCATCAATAACTCACAACAAGACATCCAACGATAAATTCACAACCAAACACTTATCGTAGTAAATTCAACAATCATCTTTCAAATCAGCAGTTACCACAGTCAACAACAATGCACATAAGTCAAGTAGTTAACTCACACAAATTTCACAAAGAAGCATGTAAGGTCATACCCTAGGCCGCAGAGTTGACATATGCTCTGATACCATATTGTAAGGACCCGGTTTTCATAACTCGAAAATTCTCTTTTGAAATCCTTATTCGTGAAAGTGAAGTGATTACTTTTGAAAGACATTACTCGAACAGTTTGGAAACTTGAGAGAATACGTTTATAAATTTGCAAGGCGGAAATATTCCAAACACCCTTCATTTCAAAAGCATGTCATTACACTTCCGTTCAAATACATCCTTTATACAATTACACTTTCTCAAAATTACCTTGAATACAAACATTAGATCCACTTCAATATACATTTACAAGAAAGTTGTTTATACATGAATTCACTTTAACATGTTCTTCATATTACAAATATTTATCATATAACATATCAATTACATATTATCCGCTACTCTATCATGTACTCTTCTCCGCAAGCGTCCAATGCGCTACCTCCACAACCTGAACCCAAATATACAACACATACAAGGAAAGACAGAGGGAGTAAGAACCAACTATGGCGACCGTAGCGTGGATTTACATGGAGTAATGACATTAAAGTATTAAAACCACACACATCTAACATCATCATGATATGTATATATCAATCAACACATATTATCCATATTCACCCTATAGTACACATATATCTCATACTATATGTGTTCTATAGTGTGCATACTTATTCATCGCATTTTATCCATATTCACCCTATAGTACACATACATCCCATACTATATGTGTTCTATAGTGTGCATACTTATTCATCGCATTTTATCCATATTCACCCTATAGTACACATACATCCCATACTATATGTGTTCTATAGTGTGCATATTTATTTATCGCGTATTATCCATATTCATCCTATAGGATATACATCCCATAATATATATCCTATGGCATGCATATGATTTTCATTCCGAGTATACACTTTTCACATCCTTCACATTCGATAATAATTTACCCTTGATCTCATTCAACAATTGTGCACCGTACAAATAATCACCATACCCCATCGGGCAGGTCGAGTAATCCCCATACCACCTCGGGCAGGTCGAGTTTCCACATTACACTCACATCCATGTCATACACAGTCAACACAAGGCATCTCATTATTTTATCACCATAAATAACATACAACACCTTCATTGTCACAAACATACCTTTATCCATTTTAACACATTCACAGCTCATCACACATTCAGTGTTACAACACACTTATACATGTTTATAAAAATCAACCACTCACAACATACTCATTTTGATAAACATACTCATATCCATTTTGACACATTCACAACTCATCACACATTCACAACTCATCACACATTCATTGGTACAATCCACCCATACATGTTTATAACAATCAACCACTTACAACATACTCATTTATGCTTATGACCATAAATATCTCACACACCATCATTATCACACAACATAACCATTATCATAAACAAACCACGCATAACATATTCTTTGTAACGACCCGATTTTCATAACTCAAATATTTTCAAACTTTATTAAAAGTAAATATTAGTTAAGTTTCCCAATTCAAAATGCGGAAATAATTAATAATAAATTTTCATCAAAAACATTACATCACCTTCTACTTTAATCCATAATTCATACAATTATCCTTTGTTTCAATTACAACACTATTAAAGGTAATATGCTAATTCTTATTACATCCTTTTAGTCTTTTAAACAGAACATCAAAACATAAATGAAAACTCTCATATAAAGGGTCCAATATCAACCATTACAAACTCTTAGAGTAACTACTAAACACAGACTAAATCCAAAGCAACGCAATTACTCCAAGACTCTACAGTATCTTATCCCTTAGCTCCACCTACAATCCGATTACCACAGATTGAGTAAACAAGACAACATAGAGAGAGTCAGTGATTAACTACATGCAATATAAACATGGTGGATTTAAATAGAATAATAACATTAGAACATAGTTAAACAGGAACTCTACATCATTCAACGCAACACAACCCATGAGATTCAATAAACCATTATTCATAACTACACCACCATTCCATAATACCAATAACTCTCAATTGTCAAACCACAAATCAAACCCATACTACAAATGCATATCCAAAATTCATACCACGAAGGCAGGTCAAAATCCATACCACGAAGGCAGGTCAATATCCATACCACGAAGGCAGGTCAAAATCCATACCACGAAGGCAGGTCAAAATCCATACCACGAAGGGCAGGTCAAAATTCATACCACGAAGGGCAGGTCAAAATCCATACCACGAAGGGCAGGTCAAAATCCATACCACGCAGGCAGGTCAAAATCCATACCACGCAGGCAGGTCAAAATCCATACCACGCAGGCAGGTCAAAATCCATACCACGAAGGCAGGTCAAAATCCATACGACGAAGGCAGGTCAAAATCCATACCACGAAGGCAGGTCAAAATCCATACCACGAAGGCAGGTCAAAATCCATACCACGAAGGCAGGTCAAAATCCATACCACGAAGGCAGGTCAAAATCCATACCATGAAGGGCAGGTCAAAATCCATACCACGAAGGCAGGTCAAAATCCATACCATGAAGGCAGGTCAAAATCCATTCACAACAGTAGGACTAACGCGGTTAAATAGGAAACTCATGAGATTTCTCGTTTAACCGTGTTAACCAAACGAAATCCTCCAACTAGTGAGTATCGTTGGAGTTTCCAATTTTATCATCCTAATACCACAAGGTTTAATGCTGCTCCCTCACTTGAGTTTTCCGCTAAAGCTTTACACTCAAGTTCAGTTGCGTTCTCCGCCGTCTCCTCCAACCTTAGGGTCTTTCAACCCAAAGCTACATCAAACACAACACATCAATTTACAGGTCAAGCCAATAATATTACTAACCAAACTCATACATCACAAGAAAACATTATCCATTCATTTTATCTTCAACAAAAAGGTTTCCCTAATGTTGCCATGACTATACGGTTTTGAAAATAACTTCTCACATACCCATTTCGAAAGACAACTCATACTCTATGAGTTTTACAAGGTTTTCCAAAGCAAAACGAACCGAAAAGCAAAGAGAGGGTTTATGGGGTTGTATCCCTAAACATGGAGAAGAAACCTCATTTAAAACGATGACATTCAACCATAAGAGAGGCTAGGTTAAGCGGTTTACCTCTTCTTCGGTCTCTTCTTTGACTCTAAGGGTGCACTACTCCTCAAACCGTCCCTATTCTCTATGTTTTTCGAAAAGTGACCCTTATCCTCACGTGGGACGTCTATTTTAGGTTTTCAGATTTTAGACTCTCGCTCAAGCGAGATATTTTCGCCCAGGCGAGAATCTCACAGTGGCGAATATGAGATTTTTACATGATGTAATCGATTACATGCACAGTGTAATCGATTACATCATGAAAAATTACGCATATCTGATACTTTTATATGATGTAATCGATTACATGCACAGTGTAATCGATTACTTCATGAAAAATTACACATGTCTGATCAGATATCAGCATGTAATCGATTACAAGTACTATGTAATCGATTACACTGTGTTAACAGCCCAAAATTGTCATTTCTCGCCCAGGCGAGACAACACTCGCTCGGGCGAGAATCCTCCAGTATAGTCCAGGATTTCACCCTCCCAGGTGATCCTTTCTCGCTCAGGCGAGAATCTCTCGCTCAAGTGAGACTTCCAGGACTGATACTATAATTTAAAGACTCATAAATGAGGATGTTACAATCCTTCCCACCTCAATGAATTTTCGTCCCCAAAAATTAAACATACCTCGAAAAATAAAATCATCACCTAGACCTTAGAAACAAGGATACTCCTCCAAAATCATAATCGATTCTCAAATCCATTAAGATTACTTAGTCGGTCACTAAGGGCACACACCACTAAACCGTGATATTACCAAACCAATTCATCAATGTCCAAATATTAAGATCTCAACCTTTAATAACCTGAATGCCATGAGAACTAAACCGTAATTCAGACTAAAGATTGTTCCTATATTTGTCAAGAACCACAGATTCTCTAGCACATATCCATCTATCAATCCTAACATACGTTAAGAATCCCGATAACACTCTCGAACTTCAGCAAATGGGGAACTCCTTATCCCATATCTATCTAAATGCATCTTTTAACATCCATCATACACTAGCTAGTTTCATCTCCACTCGAGAATCTAGCACAATTTCATTTTACTCGATCCACAAAATACTTACACGATAGGACTCTTAGTGTCTCATCCATTGTACACAATCAAACTATCCAGTAATCGTCTAATTACATCGAATATTTCTACCATCACAATAGATCTCCCTGATCCATCACTACAACAATCGTTCAAAACGATTAACCTATATGGTCCGAATCGCAACAACACTCTCGAACCCAGTTCGAAGTGAGACTCCATACTCATCGCTCACCAAGATGTACTGGCTCGCACCCAAAAATGCGGTACCTAGATCGACATCCACTCGATGGAAACAACATCATTTCATTGCACATATGAAAATAGTCACAATTAACTCAAAAATTCTCACTAGCATTTTCAAACTTGTACTCGCTATAACACATAAACAAGTCATTCATTCAACGAGTAGCATTTAGACAAACAAGACTTCCAGAATTTTCCAGAGCATCAAACAAAATCACTGAGTAACTATCCAATCTAATCAAACATTCCTACGAAACACGGATGCGGTAGAAGAATATTCGCCAATTTTAGCCTCAACTCGGCGTATAAGACCGTAGGTCAACTCAAATCACATGTTCCGTTACCAATGATTATTGCAATTTATAAACATTCACTCCAATAACATGTGCATTACACGGATACTCAAACTATCATGGTATGCATACATTTCGAACTCGATTCTACATCGTGTCTAGAAACACATAATCGGAATTACCTCACAAAGTTTTTAACAACATCGCATTCGTACAAGATGGAGTTGCTAACCGTTTGGATATTCAACAAGGAACTAAGTCAATGCTTAGCCAAATTATACACTTCACCCAAAATGATTTTCAAAAAATATATTAGATATACGATGCATGACAATCATTTCGTGAAAGCAAGGTTTGCATAATCATCTCCTCATAATTCAAAAACCATTTCTCTCATGTGACACCGAAAGTCCAAATCACAATTTTCTAAAGACTAGTTATCTCTGAAATTACATTTCATTCAAGAAAGTAGAGTCCTCATATTTCTTTTACGAAAACACACTTATGCAATAACACCACAATTATGCATAGCAATTACTGACGCACATGAAACAAAAACAAGTTCTGTAAGTACAATATCAAAGCAGAAAAGTTGGTGTACATCACCACTATATCGTGCATTTAATCATTCAACTACAACAGGTCAACCATCATAGACCAAAAGTTTTATGTACAAGAATGAAAAATAACTTTTCCATTTACATTACCATTGCCTACGAATAGTGTGAAAGCAAGCTTTGTTTAGCGATGACTCGCTAAAACTGAAACAACACAACATCAACATTCATCATCAAAGCTCAAATTTATGCACATATAAGAAATCACTGGCATAATGAAAGTTTATTACCTTAACTTTATTACGTCCATTTTGTTTTTCATACCGATTCGCTTTTAGTTTCCAAAAATTTAGGGAATCACCTCATGTATAAACACCTAAGAAAATTCTGCCTTTATGCAAACGCAATCATCACAATGACATTTAGATACTTCACTCACTTCAATTATTACTTTGAACAAAGAGTTTACTTTTAAGCAAAAATAATCCAAAACCTATGCAAGCATTGTAATATTGACTTTTAGTAACTCATACAAGTAAGGATTGAAAACTTAGTCTTTTCAAAACACATATGATACATTTCTTTACATTTTTTCCTTGTTAGCACAATATTATCTAAAAACAATACTTCATGATCAACACATTCCATAAAACATATTCATTTACATGTTCATATGAATCCTTTACATTATTCTTCAAGTTATTACCAAGATAGTTAACATACGGTTTCTAGAATTCACGCATCAAGGAAAAATTTATCAGGCATTAACAATTAACCTCAAAAAGATATTTCACCGTCTTCATATAAAACATGTTACACACAAATTCATCATTTCATTCAACTTTCTAAACCTTGATGCACTGCAAGCAAACACATATACATGAATAAGTCAAGATGTACATATTCATTTCTAGTCAAGATAGGCGAGTACATGCTAGCAAACTTTTACCAAGTAAAATTGCATGGTTACATGTCATATAATAAAATGTAGATGTTTAGCCACCGAGTCTAATAACCGGTCAATCGTTATGCCATGCATATTTGTTTTGATCCTAGGGAATGACAAGTTAACTAATAACATATCTCAAATAGGAACATGTAGGAAACCACATAGCATGACATACAAATTTTCATGTTATAGATTATTCTACTTTTAACAAGGACAAACATTCCTTTCATTATCAAAAGTCATCCATAGAATAAAAATCCTATTTTCAAGACAAAATATATAGTTCTTTCAAATTATCCTCTCAAAATGCTAACAAGGTTCTCAATTCTCATGTAGATATCATAGCGAACAATTAATACCTTAATTTCACTCCACTATAACCACATAGGCATATAAGCAAACATCCAAGAAAGCTAAGCTAATCGTTCCTCTTCAATTATATTAATCTTAGTGATAAAAGAAGGTTCACATCAAGAGGTTGACAAGAAACTCATAACGAGAGATTCACCACGTGGAACTCTTAACAAGCAAATTTCACATCACGAAATTCAACAATAAAATCACAACTATAACTCACCATAAGAAATTTAAACAAGAGGTTCACAACCAGAAATTTTCAGCAAGAGTTTCACCAGAGAATTCCCAACAAGGGTCTCACACCATAAATTCAACCAACAGTTCATACCAGGGAATTCAACAAGAGTTTTACAACCAGACACTCTTCAAGAAATTCACAACAAGAAATTCAACAAGAATTCCTCAACAAACACTTAAGCAATTACTCTGAGCGAGATATTCCAATACAAGTCACAACCAGAAACTTACCACAAGAAATTCAACAAGAATCTTTCATAACCACAATTATCACATAGTTAACAAACAATTCACATAAGTCATACAAAGAAGCATGCAAGACCATACCCTAGGCCACAGGGCTAACTACGCTCTGATACCATATTGTAACGACCCGATTTTCATAACTCAAATATTTTCAAACTTTATTAAAAGTAAATATTAGTTAAGTTTCCCAATTCAAAATGCGGAAATAATCAATAATAAATTTTCATCAAAAACATTACATCACCTTCTACTTTAATCCATAATTCATACAATTATCCTTTGTTTCAATTACAACACTATTAAAGGTAATATGCTAATTCTTATTACATCCTTTTAGTCTTTTAAACAGAACATCAAAACATAAATGAAAACTCTCATATAAAGGGTCCAATATCAACCATTACAAACTCTTAGAGTAACTACTAAACACACACACACTAAATCCAAAGCAACGCAATTACTCCAAGACTCTACAGTATCTTATCCCTTAGCTCCACCTACAATCCGATTACCACAGATTGAGTAAACAAGACAACATAGAGAGAGTCAGTCATTATATACATGCAATATAAACATGGTGGATTTAAATAGAATAATAACATTAGAACATAGTTAAACAGGAACTCTACATCATTCAACGCAACACAACCCATGAGATTCAATAAACCATTATTCATAACTACACCACCATTCCATAATACCAATAACTCTCAATTGTCAAACCACAAATCAAACCCATACTACAAATGCATATCCAAAATCCATACCACGAAGGCAGGTCAAAATCCATACCACGAAGGCAGGTCAAAATCCATACCACGAAGGCAGGTCAAAATCCATACCACGAAGGCAGGTCAAAATCCATACCACGAAGGGCAGGTCAAAATCCATACCACGAAGGGCAGGTTAAAATCCATACCACAAAGGCAGGTCAAATCCATACCACGAAGGCATGTCAAAATCCATACCACGAAGGCAGGTCAAAATCCATACCACGAAGGCAGGTCAAAATCCATACCACGAAGGCAGGTCAAAATCCATACCACGAAGGCAGGTCAAAATCCATACCACGGAGGCGGGTCAAAATCCATACCACGGAGGCAGGTCAAAATCCATACCACGGAGGCAGGTCAAAATCCATACCACGGAGGCAGGTCAAAATCCATACCACGGAGGCAGGTCAAAATCCATACCACGGAGGCAGGTCAAAATCCATACCACGGAGGCAGGTCAAAATCCATATCACGAAGGGCAGGTCAAAATCCATACCACGAAGGCAGGTCAAAATCCATACCACGAAGGCAGGTCAAAATCCATACCACGAAGGCAGGTCAAAATCCATTCACAACTGTAGGACTAACGCGGTTAAATAGGAAACTCATGAGATTTCCCGTTTAACCGTGTTAACCAAACGAAATCCTCCAACTAGTGAGTATCGTTGGAGTTTCCAATATTATCATCCCAATACCACAAGGTTTAATGCTGCTCCCTCACCTGAGTTTTCCGCTAAAGCTTTACACTCAAGTTCAGTTGCGTTCTCCGCCGTCTCCTCCAACCTTAGGGTCTTTCAACCCAAAGCAACATCAAACACAACACATCAATTTACAGGTCAAGCCAATAATAATACTAACCAAACTCATACATCACAAGAAAACATTATCCATTCATTTTATCTTCAACAAAAAGTTTTCCCTAATGTTGCCATGACTATACGGTTTTGAAAATAACTTCTCACATACCCATTTCGAAAAACAACTCATACTCTATGAGTTTTACAAGGTTTTCCAAAGCAAAACGAATCGAAAAGCAAAGAGAGGGTTTATGGGGTTGTATCCATAAACATGGAGAAGAAACCTCATTTAAAACGATGACATTCAACCATAAGAGAGGCTAGGTTAAGCGGTTTACCTCTTCTTCGGTCTCTTCTTTGACTCTAAGGGTGCACTACTCCTCAAACCGTCCCTATTCTCTTTGTTTTTCGAAAAGTGAACCTTATCCTCACGTGGGACGTCTATTTTAGGTTTTCAGATTTTAGACTCTCGCTCAAGCGAGAGATTTTCGCCCAGACGAGAATCTCACAGTGGCGAATCTGAGATTTTTACATGATGTAATCGATTACATGCACAGTGTAATTGATTACATCATGAAAAATTACTCATATCTGATACTTTTATATGATGTAATCGATTACATGCACAGTGTAATCGATTACTTCATGAAAAATTACACATGTCTGTTCAGATATCAGCATGTAATCGATTACAAGTACTATGTAATCGATTACACTGTGTTAACAGCCCAAAATTGTCATTTCTCGCCCAGGCGAGACAACTCTCGCTCGGGCGAGAATCCTCCAGTATAGTCCAGGATTTCACCCTCCCAGGTGATCCTTTCTCGCTCAGGCAAGAATCTCTCGCTCAAGTGATACTTCCAGGACTGATACTATAATTTAAAGACTCATAAATCAGGATTTTACATTCTTCATCATATACACATTAACGTTAGAACCATCTTTAATGACGGTGTATTACCATAAATGAGCATATAGCGTTTTACTCAAATAAACGGTTTTCCCCACACATATATCTCCACTTTTATGGCTAATACATCCTCATGTAAAATATAGACTCTCACATGGACCACAAACTCCCAAGAGAGTTTCTATCCGTTAATATGCTCCGATTCTTGAGGGAAATCGGAGATGATGACTCTAATGAAATACTCTAAGACCACAATGGTCTTCTCCCTCACCTTGGGTTGCGTAAGCTCCGTTGCTCCACAAAAGAGCCACATCTCCCTTCATCTACCACTTTGAGGCTTAGTGGAGGTAAAAATTGTCCATTTGGATGGAGCCACCGTTGGGAGAGAAATGGGGAGAAAGAAAATGAAGATTAGGGTTTCTAGGTCCCCTTTTATTCACTTTTATAGTCACAGCGATACGTGTAATCGATTACCATATGGTTTAATCGATTACACAGTGTAAATTACAGAGGCATAGGGTTTCTAGGTCCCCTTTTATTCACTTTTCCTCAATTTTCCTCTTATAAGAATTTTCGTCCCCGAAAATTAAACATACCTAGGAAAATAATATCACCACCTAGACCTTAAGCACAAGAACACTCAACCAAAATCACAATTCGATTCTCTATTCAATTAAGCTTACTTAATCGGTTACTAAGGGCATACACCACTAAACCGTGATATCACCAAACCAATTCATCAATGTCCAAGTATTAAGATCTCAGCCTTTAATAACTCGAATGCCATGAGAACTAACCCATAATTCCGACTAAAGAATTTCCCTATATCCATCAAGAACTACAGATTCTCTAGCACATAACCATCTATCAATCCTAACATACGTTAAGAATCCCGATAACACTATCGAACATCAGCGAATGGGGAACTCCTTATCCCATATCTATCTAAATGCATCTTTTAACATCCATCATACACTAGCTAGTTTCATCTCCACTCGAGAATCTAGCACAATTTCATTTTAATCGATCCACAAAATACTTACACAATGGGACTCTTAGTGTCTCATCCATTGTACACAATCAAACTATCCAGTAATCGTCTAATTACATCAAATATTTCTACCATCACAATAGAGCTCCCTGATCCATCATTACAACAATCGTTCAAAACGATTAACCTATATGGTCCGAATCGCAACAACACTCTCGAACCCAGTTCGAAGTGAGACTCCATACTCATCGCTCACCAAGATGTACTGGCTCGCACCCAAAAATGCAGTACCTAGATCGACATCCACTCGATGGAAACAACATCATTTCATAGCATACGTGCAAATAACTACGGTTCACTCAAAATTCTCCACTAGCATTTCAATTTGTACTTGCTACAATCCCAAAAACATGATATTCATCCAAGCAGCATTTAGACAAACAAGACTCTTGGAGTCTTTCACATACCAATCAAAATTACCAAGTCAACATCCAACTCAACCCAACATTCCTACTACAACGAATGTGGTTTAAGACGATTTGCTAGTTCATAAATTTCAGCTAGGCATACAAAGTCGTAGACCCACTCAAATCGCATACGTTGTTACCATTGATTTTTGCCATTTACGAATATCCAATCCAAAAACTTGAGTTTTATATGGATACCCAAAATACAATGATGGACATGCACCTCGTGCTCAAGTCTACATCATATCGAGAAACACATGCTCATAATTACCTCACAAGAGTTTTAACACATCACATTCATCCAAGATGAAGTTTTTTAAATATTCGGATTTCAACATGAAACTTAATCAATGCTTAGTCGAATAGTACACTTCATTCGAAAAACGATTTTCGAAAATAGATTAGATGTAAGTTTCATGGAAGTCCTCTTGTGGAAGCAAGGGTTTTCCTAATCATTTCAAAATATCTTAAAATCCTTTTTCTCATGCGACACCGACTGCCCAAATCAAAATTTTCAAAAGCTGGTTATTTCTGAAGTTACATTTCATCCAGGACATGAGAGTCCCCACAGTACACTCATAGAAACATGCTTACACCATAACACTGCAATCACGTATAACAATTACTGACGCACATGAAATAGAAACAATTTTTGAAAGCACAATATCAAAGCAGTTAATTTGAGTTCATTACCACTATATTATGCATTGCAAATGTTCAATTACAAACGGTCAATCATCACAGACATCTAACATCATCATGATATGTATATATCAATCAACACATATTATCCATATTCACCCTATAGTACACATATATCTCATACTATATGTGTTCTATAGTGTGCATACTTATTCATCGCATTTTATCCATATTCACCCTATAGTACACATACATCCCATAGTATATGTGTTCTATAGTGTGCATACTTATTCATCGCATTTTATCCATATTCACCCTATAGTACACATACATCCCATACTATATGTGTTCTATAGTGTGCATATTCAGAAATTACACACATTTTCCATTTCCGTAAATCTACGCTCACTTTAGTATAAACACACCCATATATGTTTTTACTAAATGCGTAATTCACAATTCTATCATTCATTTTCAATTATCTTAATCTTAGTGATAAAAGAATTTCACACCAAGAAATCCAACCGAAAATCACAATCACAAACTCTCCATATACAATTTCAACAAGATTCTCACAACCAAAAACTTTTAGCAAGAATTTCACCAGAGAATCCCCAAAAACTTTTAGCACAATATCAAAGCAGTTAATTTGAGTACATTACCACTATATTGTGCTTTGCAAATGTTCAATTACAAACGGTCAATCATCACAGACCAGAAGTTTCATGCACAAAAGATAATTCACTACCTCTTAGGGTAGGCAATTCAACCATGGTCCACTACCACTCCGGGTAGGCAACTCAACAATGATCCACTACCGCTCCGGGTAGGCAACTCAACAATGATCCACTACCACTCCGGGTAGGCAATTCAGCAATGATCCACTACCGCTCCAGGTAGGCAATTTTCCTCAATGATCCACTACCACTCGGGTAGGTAATTTTCCTCAATGATCCACTACCACTCGGGTAGGAAATTTTCCTCAATGATCCACTACCACGTCGGGTAGGTAATTTTCCTCAATGATCCACTACCACTTCGGGTAGGTAATTTTTCCTCAATGATCCACTACCACGTCGTGTAGATAATTTTCCTCAATGATCCACTACCACTTCGGGTAGGTAATTTTCCTCAATGATCCACTACCACTTCGGGTAGGTAATTTTCCTCAATGATCCACTACCACGTCGGGTAGGTAATTTCCCTCAATGATCCACTACCACTTCGGGTAGGCAATTTCCCTCAATGATCCACTACCACTTCGGGTAGGCAATTTCCCTTAATGATCCACTACCACTTCGGGTAGGCAATTTCCCTTAATGATCCACTACCACTTCGGGTAGGCAATTTCCCTTAATGATTAATGATCCACTACCACTTCGGGTAGGTAATTTTCCTCAATGGAACAAGGTTATTGAACCATTTTGAAATTCATTTTTTTTTCTTTGCTGCATAACTTGAGCCAAAGTCGCTACACCATTTAAGGTTAGCTAAAAACGAGTTCTATTTCCATTGATTTCACCATAAATCGTTTTCCCGCAAATCTACGCCCACTTTAGTATAAACACACCCATATATGTTTATACTAAATGTGTAATTCACAACTCCATCCTTGCATAACCAGAAATTACACACATTTTCCATTTCCGTAAATCTACGCTCATTTTAGTATAAACACACACATATATGTTTATACTAAATGCGTAATTCACAATTCAATCATTCATTTTCAATTATCTTAATCTTAGTGATAAAAGAATTACACCAAGAAATCCAACCGGAAATCACAATCACAAACTCTCCATATACAATTTCAACAAGATTCTCACAACCAAAAACTTTTAGCAAGAATTTCACCAGAGAATCCCCAACAAGGGTCTCACACAATAAATTCAACCAAAGTTTTACAACAAGGAGTTTTCAACAAACAATTCATCAATAACTCACAACAAGACATCCAACGATAAATTCACAACCAAACACTTATCGTAGTAAATTCAACAATCATCTTTCAAATCAGCAGTTACCACAGTCAACAACAATGCACATAAGTCAAGTAGTTAACTCAAACAAATTTCACAAAGAAGCATGTAAGGTCATACCCTAGGCCGCAGAGTTGACATATGCTCTGATACCATATTGTAAGGACCCGGTTTTCATAACTCGAAAATTCTCTTTTAAAATCCTTATTCGTGAAAGTGAAGTGATTACTTTTGAAAGACATTACTCGAACAGTTTGGAAACTTGAGAGAATGCGTTTATAAATTTGCAAGGTAGAAATATTCCAAACACCCTTCATTTCAAAAGCATGTCATTACACTTCCGTTCAAATACATCCTTTATACAATTACACTTTCTCAAATTTACCTTGAATACAAACATTAGATCCACTTCAATATACATTTACAAGAAAGTTGTTTATACATGAATTCACTTTAACATGTTCTTCATATTACAAATATTTATCATATAACATATCAATTACATATTATCCGCTACTCTATCATGTACTCTTCTCCGCAAGCGTCCAATGCGCTACCTCCACAACCTGAACCCAAATATACAACACATACAAGGAAAGACAGAGGGAGTAAGAACCAACTACGGCAACCGTAGCGTGGATTTACATGGAGTAATGACATTAAAGTATTAAAACCACACACATCTAACATCATCATGATATGTATATATCAATCAACACATATTATCCATATTCACCCTATAGTACACATATATCTCATACTATATGTGTTCTATAGTGTGCATACTTATTCATCGCATTTTATCCATATTCACCCTATAGTACACATACATCCCATAATATATGTGTTCTATAGTGTGCATACTTATTCATCGCATTTTATCCATATTCACCCTATAGTACACATACATCCCATACTATATGTGTTCTATAGTGTGCATATTTATTTATCGCGTATTATCCATATTCATCCTATATGATATACATCCCATAATATATATCCTATGGCATGCATATGATTTTCATTCCGAGTATACACTTTTCACATCCTTCACATTCCATAATAATTTACCCTTGATCTCATTCAACAATTGTGCACCGTACAAATAATCACCATACCCCATCGGGCAGGTCGAGTAATCCCCATACCACCTCGGGCAGGTCGAGTTTCCACATTACACTCACATCCATGTCATACACAGTCAACACAAGGCATCTCATTATTTTATCACCATAAATAACATACAACACCTTCATTGTCACAAACATACCTTTATCCATTTTAACACATTCACAGCTCATCACACATTCATTGTTACAACACACTTATACATGTTTATAACAATCAACCACTCACAACATACTCATTTTGATAAACATACTCATATCCATTTTTGACACATTCACAACTCATCACACATTCACAACTCAGCACACATTCATTGGTACAATCCACCCATACATGTTTATAACAATCAACCACTTACAACATACTCATTTATGCTTATGACCATAAATATCTCACACACCATCATTATCACACAACATAACCATTATCATAAACAAACCACGCATAACATATTCTTCATCATATACACATTAACGTTAGAACCATCTTTAATGACGGTGTATTACCATAAATGAGCATATAGCGTTTTACTCAAATAAACGGTTTTCCCCACACATATATCTCCACTTTTATAGCTAATACATCCTCATGTAAAATATAGACTCTCACATGGACCACAAACTCCCAAGAGAGTTTCTATCCGTTAATATGCTCCGATTCTTGAGGGAAATCGGAGATGATGACTCTAATGAAATACTCTAAGACCACAATGGTCTTCTCCCTCACCTTAGGTTGCGTATGCTCCGTTGCTCCGCAAAAGAGCCACATCTCCCTTCATCTCCTCCAACCTCCATTGTTGCTTTTTCACCTCCAAGCTTTTCCAAATGTGTCACCATGAAGCAAGAGGAAGGTTTTGATGAGTTTTGAGGCTTAGTGGAGGTAAAAATTGTCCATTTGGGTGGAGCCACCGTTGGGAGAGAAATGGGGAGAAAGAGAATGAAGATTAGGGTTTCTAGGTCCCCTTTTATTCACTTTTAGTCACAGCGATACGTGTAATCGATTACCATATGGTGTAATCGATTACACAGTGTAAATTACAGAGGCATCATCGCTATGTAATCGATTACCAACATGGTGTAATCGATTACATTAATACGATGTAATCGATTACATTAATACGATGTAATCGATAACCATAATTGTGTAATCGATTACCCAGTGTAAACTACAGAGCCATTGTCGTGATGTAATCGATTACCAACATGGTGTAATCGATTACATTGTGTCAGATGTACATATCTGATGCTTTTAATATGATGTAATCGATTACCAGGACCATGTAATCGATTACATCATGAAAAATTACACATGTCTGATCAGATATCAGCATGTAATCGATTACCAGGACCATGTAATCGATTACCAGGACCATGTAATCGATTACATCATGAAAAATTACACATGTCTGATCAGATATCAGCATGTAATCGATTACCAGGACCATGTAATCGATTACATCATGAAAAATTACACATGTATGATCAGATATCAGCATGTAATCGATTACCAGGACAATGTAATCGATTACACTGTGTCAACAGTCCAAAATTGTCATTTCTCGCCCAGGCGAGACAACTCTCGCTCAGGCGAAAATCTTCCAGTATAGCCCAGGATTTCACCCTCCCAGGTGATCCTTTCTCGCTAAGGCGAGAATTTCTCGCTCAAGCGAGGTTTCCAGGACTGTTACTATAATTTTGAAGATTAAAATTTGGGGTGTTACAGAACCTCTGTTCTTTCCTTATCTCTAAGTCTAAACACAATGAAGATACACTCAATCTCTTCGGCGATACGACACCTCGAGATTCCCAATGTTACAACAATTTCTCAATCAAAAAGAAAATAGAGTAAACTTAAGCTATTACAAAGCTTATATCTAACAAGAAAACACTTTACTCTAATCACCTAATACAAACTCATGCAATATGAAGATGTATTAGTTTGAAAACAGAATGCATAGAATGTAAAAATCTAATCAAGAAGCATCAATAATATGCATGAACATGTGATATGAAAAGATGAGAAATATATCATGTAATGCACTCAATCCTAAAGCATAGAATTCTCTCTTTTCTAAACTCACAAATGCATTAACAATTAGATGCAACAATTATCACGAAAAATGCTCTAACTTTCTAAAAATGCAACATGCAACTTCTAAGATTAATTCTGAAAAACGCAGTTTATAAAGAATTAATTCTAAAACCCAGTTAATCGATTAACGAATGCCTTAATCGATTAAACTGTTCAAACAGTTAGATTAATCGATTAACCTATGCCTTAATCGATTAACAGCATATTTTCATGTGTAAAAAACTCAAATACGTTATGCACTTAATTCATACATGTTTAACACTTAGTTTATGCCTAGAATGCACATATACATGTATTTATGTGATGCATGAACATATTATGAATGACATATCTCAAAATGAAAAAGATTTAAACGATTTATGCATATGAGACATGTATTAGGTGACTTAAGCCTTAGACTCAACTTACACTAATCTCTAGTCTAAGCTTAGTACCAATCAGAAGACTTAAGCACGTTGATTTGTTGATGATCTTCAAGCTCTTATTCGCACAAGTTGTCCTCATCAAAACCATGACACATAAAGAGAGCTTTCCAAAGTGTTCCTCTTGACATGCACACTTTCATTTTTGTCCCTGAAAGAATGATATTTAGCTAGGAATTTAAAATATGGACACATGCATATATTATACGCAAAATTTGGACGTTAGGAACTCAAGTTATCAAGGAATTAAGGTATTAGGGTTTCCTTAACTCTTGAACACTTGGGACCGAATTTGCATGGCTTCTTAGCCTTCAACATTTTCGAGTTCTAACATTTTGAAATGAGTTAAAAATCATGAGTTCAATGTGTTAAACAAAGCTTATAACACATGCAAGAGTTTTTCAATCCTAAACACCCTAGAACAAACACAACAATCTAGCATCATATCACTAACTACAATTAGAGCAGAATTTTTGTAACCCCCAAAACAGTGTTTGCATGTCATTTTTCCTACAATCAGAGATCAAAAATGGATTCCTCATACCTTGAAATGGTTGACTACCTCCTTGGATGAAAATCTAGAGAAGAAAATAGAACAAAGTTACAAACAACTCATTCTAGAATTTCACCTAAGTCATTGGTGATCAAGAGGAGAAATAACCTATAAAGAACCTAGAGATGGAAGAAATGAGAACATAAACATGATCACCATACCTTGGGGAAGAGATTTGGTGGCTTGCATGTGAGTTTTGGTGGAGAAGATGGAGGTTTTCTCCTTCCTCTTTGGTTGGGGAGAAGAATAGGAGGTGAGTGAAGGTGGTGTTGGTTGTAACACCCCAAATTTTAATCTTTAAAAATATAGTATCAGTTCTGGAAGCCTCACTTGATCGAGAGATTCTCGCCTGAGCGAAAAAGGATCAGCTGGGAGGGTGAAACCCTGGACTATACTGGAGGATTCTCGCCTGGGCGAGAAATGGCAATTTTGGGCTGTTGACACAGTGTAATCGATTACACTCTGATGGTAATCGATTACACTCTGCTGGTAATCGATTACACTCTGTTGGTAATCGATTACACTCTGCTGGTAATCGATTACACTCTGCTGGTAATCGATTACACACTGCTGGTAATCGATTACACACTTCTGGTAATCGATTACATCGTATTAAAAGCATCAGATATGTGCATCTGACACAGTGTAATCGATTACACATTTCTGGTAATCGATTACACATTGCTGGTAATCGATTACACATTTCTGGTAATCGATTACACATTGCTGGTAATCGATTACACACTCCTGGTAATCGATTACATCGTATTAAAAGCATCAGACATGCGCATTTTTCACGTTGTAATCGATTACACCATGTTGGTAATCGATTACAACCCGACGACACCTCTTTAAAACAGAAACCCAAACACATTTTAGGGTTAGAACTTCGAAGAGAAGAGAGGAGAGCTTTTCAAGAGCAAGGAGCCTTAGGACTCATCTTGGAGCTTGAGAAGAGGTAAACCTCTTGTTACTAACTCTTCTTCTTCCTCTCTAACTTGTTTTGGGTATGTTGGATTCATTTTCAAAACATGAGAAACCATGGAAACTCATCCTTTAGAGTTATGGTTCGTTTTATGTTGTTTTTATCTTGTAAACTCTTGGTTTAGAGTTGGTATTTGATGAATGGAAAGTTTTATGGGTTATTCATGAAAAACACCCAAAAACCCCCAAAATGAGAATATGAGTATAAAGAGAAAGAGATGAAATGTTAGATGTGGATAATGAGTAGTGCTTTAATATTGTTATATGAGATGAACATGTATGCTTTGATATTTAGAAACTTGTATTGAAGTAGTTTTGGAAATATTGAAATATGAGATGTTATACATGTTTTAGATGGTTGAATATTGATGATGAATATTTTGTATGATTAAATGATGCAAAATAAGTTGTTTATGTGATATTTGGAATAAATGACTAACATTGTTGTTATTGGTGGAAATAAGGAAAGATCCTAAGGTTGGAGGAAATCGCGGAGTAGACTTTTAAAGTTACTCGGAACTGATCTCCAACGCTCACCGAGGTAAGGGATAAGTGGCTCTAATTCATACTCACTGATGTGAACGAGGTATGTGAAAGAGGTAATGTGTTGTAAGTTTGATTGTTGTTACCCTACCCGAATAGGGAGTGGTTTATTGTTGTTACCCTACTCGAAGAGGTAGTGGTTGACTGTTATTGTGTCCTACCCGGAGTGGTAGTGAACTGTTTGTTGTGTCCTACCCGGAGTGGTAGTAGACTGTTATTGTGTCCTACCTTAAATGGTAGCGGACTGTTATCGTGTCCTACCCGGAGTGGTAGCGGACTGTTGTTGTGTCCTACCCGGAGTGGTAGTGGACTTTTATTGTTATCCTACCGGGAATGGTAGTGAAGAATTGTGAACTAGACCTACCCGATGTGGTATGGAATATAATACTAGACCTACCCGATGTGGTATGGAGTATAACTAGACCTACCCGATGTGGTATGGAGTATAACACTAGACCTACCCGATGTGGTATGGAGCATAACACTAGACCTACCCGATGTGGTATGGAATATAACACTAGACCTACCCGATGTGGTATGGAGCATAACACTAGACCTACCCGATGTGGTATGGAATATAATACTAGACCTACCCGATGTGGTATGGAGTATAACTAGACCTGCCCGATGTGGTATGGAGTATAACTAGACCTGCCCGATGTGGTATGGAGTATAACTAGACCTACCCGATGTGGTATGGATTATAACAGTAGACCTGCCCGATGTGGTATGGATGATGAACTAGACCTGCCCGATGTGGTATGGATGATGAACTAGACCTGCCCGATGTGGTATGGAGTATAACTAGACCTACCCGATGTGGTATGGAATATAACAGTAGACCTGCTCGATGTGGTATGGATGATGAACTAGACCTGCCCGATGTGGTATGGATGATGAACTAGACCTGCCCGATGTGGTATGGAGTATAACTAGACCTACCCGATGTGGTATGGAATATAACAGTAGACCTGCCCGATGTGGTATGGATGATGAACTAGACCTGCCCGATGTGGTATGGATGATGAACTAGACCTGCCCGATGTGGAATGGATGATGAACTAGACCTGCCCGATGTGGCATGGATGATGAACTAGACCTGCCCGATGTGGTATGGATGATGAACTAGACCTGCCCGACGTGGTATGGATGGTGAACTAGACCTACCCGATGTGGTATGGAGATGTAATTGGATCTACCCGAGGTGGTAGGAGATTATAGTGTGAAAGAACTCGGTGAATACGATTAATGATGAATACGACATATGAGAAACAAGGACGTTAAGAGCAAAAGTCATATGCATGCTATAGGATATATATTATGGGATATATATACTATAGGGTGAATATGAATGTTGGAAATGAAGACGTTAAGGATAAAAGTAATATACATGCTATAAGATATATAGTATGTGATATATATATACTATAGTGTGGATATGAATAATGAGAAGAACGATGCTTCGAATGAACATAATATGCATGCTATAGAATATATATTATGGGATATGTATTCTATAGGATGAATATGGATAACGTAGAAATGAACGAAAGAAGAAATGAATGTTTGCATTTACGTAATTGCGTTTATAATTTATATTAAAGTTTAATCGTATTTGAAATGTGGATTATCATGTGATGTTAGTTTTTAAACTAATGACTTACTCCCTTTTGTTTTGTGTGTCGTTTATGATAATCCCATTGTAGGTAAATGAAGGATTTTGAGGATGAAGCTCAATTAGGAAGCTTTTGTGTTTAATTACTCGCTTGTCTGTATTTCTAAGTGACGTTGTAGTTGATTTAATAGTATTATGGGATGACTGTAAATCCGTTTAGATCAATACGGATATGTGTAGTTATGGGCTTTATAACCTTGGGAGACCCATAACTGGTTGTATGTGGTAAATGCTATTTGAATGAATTATGTTTTTCCGCAACATAAATTTGTATGATAAGAAAATAGGGTAAAGAGTATTTTCGAAAATGATACTTGAGAGTTTTCAATGAAGGTGACGACTGTATGTAAGAAATGATTAAAATAAATGAAAAATTTTCAAGGGTAGAATTTGGGTCGTTACATTGGTGAGGAGGTGTGAGAGTGAGAGTGTGATATTCAACCCCCACCCCTTAAGTCTATATATATATAAGTGTTAGGGGTGAGTTAGTGGGGGAAGATATTTTGGGTTGGGGTGTCATTAAGAATTAAACAAGGATTAGGCATTTAGCAAAATTTTAAGTGTATGGTGTGGCATTTGGTTTGGGCAATTGGTGTAGTGCATGGATGTGTTTTTCTTGCGCTCTAAGACACCCTAATACAATCTTAAACAATGTCTATTAGAGTCTAGATGATAGTTCAAGCACTCAAAGAACTAACATAAAGATTACGGGCACTCTCGGGCAATCCAGTTCAAAGGTACATTAACACTACCACTTTTCTAAAAAATTTAACTAAGTTATTTATCATAGTATAACACTAAGATAATAACTTTCTATCCTCAAAACTCAACATCAATAAAGCATTATAAAATCTAATAGGTTAGGTGGTCACTTAGACCAATTCTAATTAAAATTCTAAGACGATACATTACCCGATCACGGCTAGACTTTAAACTTGGACAGCTTTGAAACTAACTAGATTAACTTGTTTTCAAAGAATTATTAAACATATAGCATTCTAATATCAATAAAAATATAATCACACATATATATAAGCACATGAATACACATACACACATATATATATATATACAATCCTATGTCTACCTAAGCAAGGTGTTGAAAGGAGGGATGTTACACTCGCTTAAGCGAGAATTTCTCGCTCAAGCGAGAATCAGTCAGTAGTTCCCAGACTGACTGAGTTTCACCATGTTCCAATTATCAAACTTTTAGGGGGTTACAAGGTTCACCTGGGAAATGATAATGCATAGTATTACCAGGTTGATTATATACCATATGACCATATGAACCCTTATGTATTGCTAAACTATGTTGATTGAGGAACATTTCTCCACATTGATTGCATTGTGCATCCCACACCATGATTATTATTAATCCTCAATTTTCTAATTTTTACTTAGAAATTGTTTATGCATTCTTGAGTTACTTAGCGATGTATTTATAACACATCATGTTTTATGTTTACTTGTTGCAAATATCTAAAGAGATACTGTAACACCCCAAATTTTAATCTTTAAAAATATAGTATCAGTCCTGGAAGCCTCGCTTGATCGAGAGATTCTCGCCTGAGCGAAAAAGGATCAGCTGGGAGGGTGGAATCCTGGACTATACTGGAGGATTCTCGCCTGGGCGAGAAATGGCAATTTTGGGCTGTTGACACAGTGTAATCGATTACACTCTGCTGGTAATCGATTACACACTGCTGGTAATCGATTACACTCTGCTGGTAATCGATTACACTCTGCTGGTAATCGATTACACTCTGCTGGTAATCGATTACATCGTATTAAAAGCATCAGATATGTGCATCTGACACAGTGTAATCGATTACACATTGCTGGTAATCGATTACACATTGCTGGTAATCGATTACACATTGCTGGTAATCGATTACACATTGCTGGTAATCGATTACACACTACTGGTAATCGATTACACTCTACTGGTAATCGATTACACTCTGCGGGTAATCGATTACACACTGCTGGTAATCGATTACACTCTGCTCGTAATCGATTACATCGTTTTAAAAGCATCAGATATGCGCATTTTTCACATTGTAATCGATTACACCATGTTGGTAATCGATTACAACCCGACGACACCTCTTTAAAACAGAAACCCAAACACATTTTAAGGTTAAGAACTTCGAAGAGAAGAGAGAAATGAGAGCTTTTCAAGAGCAAGGAGCCTTAGGACTCATCTTGGAGCTTGAGAAGAGGTAAACCTCTTGTTACTAACTCTTCTTCTTCCTCTCTAACTTGTTTTGGGTATGTTGGATTTATTTTCAAAACATGAGAAACCATGGAAACTCATCCTTTAGAGTTATGGTTCGTTTTATGTTGTTTTTATCTTGTAAACTCTTGGTTTAGAGTTGTTATTTGATGAATGGAAAGTTTTATGGGTTATTCATGAAAAAACCCCAAAAACCCCCCCAAAATGAGAATACGAGTATAAAGAGAAAGAGATGAAATTTTAGATGTGGATAATGAGTAGTGCTTTGATGTTGTTATATGAGATGAACATGTATGCTTTGATATTTAGAAACTTGTATTGAAGTAGTTTTGGAAATATTGAAATATGAGATGTTATGCATGTTTTAGATGGTTGAATATTGATGATGAATATTTTGTATGATTAAATGATGCAAAGTAAGTTGTTTATGTGATATTTGGAATAAATGACTAACATTGTTGTTATTTGTGGAAATGAGGAAAGATCCTAAGGTTGGAGGAAATCGCGGAGGAGACTTTTAAAGTTACTCGGAACCGATCCCCAATGCTCACCAAGGTAAGGGATAAGTGGCTCTAATTCATACTCTCTTATGTGAATGAGGTATGTGAAAGAGGTAACGTGTTGGTAAGTTTATGGTTGTTACCCTACCCGAGGAGGTAGTGGTTTATCATTGTGTCCTACCCGGAGTGGTAGTGAACTATTTATCGTGTCCTACCCGGAGTGGTAGTGAACTGTTTATTGTGTCCTACCCGGAGTGGTAGCGGACTGTTATGGTGTCCTACCCGGAGTGGTAGTGGACTGTTATTGTTATCCTACCGGGAATGGTAGTGAAGTATTGTGTATGACTTGCCCTATGTGGTATTGCGTATGACTTGCCCTATGTGGTATTGTGTATGACTTGCCCTATGTGGTATTGTGTATGACTTGCCCTATGTGGTATTGTGTATGACTTGCCCTATGTGGTATTGTGTATGACTTGCCCTATGTGGTATTGTGTATGACTTGCCCTATGTGGTATTGTGTATGACTTGCCCTATGTGGTATTGTGTATGACTTGCCCTATGTGGTATTGCGTATGAATTGCCCTATGTGGTATTGCGTATGACTTGCCCTATGTGGTATTGCATATGACTTGCCCTATGTGGTATTGTGTATGACTTGCCCTATGTGGTATTGTGTATGACTTGCCCTATGTGGTATTGTGTATGACTTGCCCTATGTGGTATTGTGTATGACTTGCCCTATGTGGTATTGTATATGACCTACCCGAAGTGGTAGTGGATCATTAAGGGAAATTGCCTACCCGAAGTGGTAGTGGATCATTAAGGGAAATTGCCTACCCGAAGTGGTAGTGAATCATTGAGAAATTACCTACCCGATGTGGTAGAACCGGATGTGGTAAAGAGTAAGCCTGATGGCGAGAATAAGCAATGAGACAAAAAGATTTGAGATAAACGAATATGCATGCTATAGGATATATAATATGAGATATATATTCTATAGGGTGAATATGGATGATAAAGTGGAAGATGTGAACAATGAAAGTATGGGATATATATTCTATAAGGTGAATATGAAGGATGAGAATTGAGAATGTCACAATGAAAGTCGTATGCATTCTATAGAGTATATTGTATGGGATATATATTCTATAGGGTGGATATGAATGATGAGAAGTATGAGGTTTCGCAGGGACGTAGTAGGCGTGCTATAGAATATATATTATGGGATATATATATACTATAGGACGAATATGAATAACGTGGAAATGAAAGAAATAATATATGAACTTTTACATTTATTTATTTGTGGTTATGATTTATATCAATGCTTAATTGTATTTGAAATGTGGATTATCTTGTGATGTTAGTTTTGAACTAATGACTTACTCCCTTTTGTTTTGTGTGTTGTTTATGATAATCCCATTGTAGGTAAATGAAGGATTTTGAGGATGAAGCTCAATTAGGAAGCTTTTGCGTTTATTTACTCGATTGTCTTTATTGCTATTTGATATTGTAGTTGATTTGATAGTATTTTGGGATAAATGTAATCTGATTAGGATAATATGGTGACATGTAGTTATGGACGTTATAACTCTGAAAAACCCATAGCTGGACGTATGTGATAAAGGCTATCTGAATGAATTATGTTTTTCCGCAACATAAATTTGTATGATAATATAATAGGGTAAAGAGTATTTTCAAAGAGAGATACTTGAGAGTTTTTAATGAAGGTGACGACTGTATGTAAGAAAGGATTAAAATAAATGAAAAAAATTCAAGGGTAGAATTTGGGTCGTTACAATATGGTATCAGAGCATAGTTAATCCTGCGGCCTAGGATATGGCCTTACATGCTTCTTTGTGATCTTTATGTGCTTGAACTGCTTGGTTAGCATTGACGGTTGTGTGTTTATGTGATGCTTGTCTGGTTATAAAATTAGTCTACTGACAAGTACGTGAGTGCAGGTACGCATGGCTGAAAGAGGAAGAGAAACGAGCCAGAATACTTCCGATGATCTCTTGGCACAGATGTTAGAGGTGCTTCAGGGCATGAATGAAAACTTACGAAATTTGAATCGGAGCGTGGCTCCAGGTCCAGGCTCTTTGTCCCAAGCTGGATCGGAGACCTAATGTCATGCATGCTGGGGAGGCAAGGGACCACGGTCGGATGGTTACCCCAAGTGGCGCAGGGACGTCGGGTGTTGATGATCCGGCGAGAGGTAAACGCATGGTGACAGGTATTCCTTGTTTAGTGTTGTTGATTCGAGAGCGACACACTCCCTTATATATGATAAATGTGAAAATCGGCTGAAATTGTAAACTGAGTCATTACTTCCGACTTGGTCGCGTCGACCCCAATCTTTGTGCTGGTGGTGGTGTCGACGTTTATGTTCTAGTGTCCGATTGTGGTAAATGGTGTGATATTTACCGTAGATTCAGTCAGCTTGTCGTTATCCCAGTTAGATATAATTTTGGGGATGGACTAATTGTCAGCAAATCATGTTGTGATTGAATAGTGCTAACAAGGTTGTGGCGGTTAGGGATCTGTGCGAGATCTCTGACCAAGCTAGTGGTTTGGTGTCAGTGTCGGCTAAGAGAGTCAGGACCCTCCTTCGAAAAAGGGATCGGTATTCATTCAGTAAATGTCACAAGAGGGTATTTAAGAACTCGTTAATATTTCGAGATGTTAAGATTTGAAAGAACTATTTATTTTGTCTTGGAAAGTGGACTTTCGTCTATGAATGATTGACTTTTATAATAAGTATACTGACAAGAAAAATGTTTAAGTCGGGGATACTTGTTTTCTCTTATGAGTTGTTAAAGGTTAATTCCCTTTGTTGGCCTTAGTGTGTATGCGCACGCTAAGAGGTGAAACTCATATTTCGAAAATGAAATAGAGGTTGGATAAATTACCTAAAGGTCCTTGCGACTAATGTGTTTACATGGATGTTGACTAATCAGATGTATTATCATTTTGAGGTGACCTATGGTTGGTACCCCAAAATCGATTAAGTATGAAAAAGTTATTTTTGATTCTTGTGTATGAAGCTTCTGGTCTATGAAATTTATTTTTTTGTTAAAGATGAGTACCCGCCGTAACAAATGTATATTGGTATTGAACACCAAGCTATGTGCGGGGATGTTGAACCTCGAAAAAAAAAAAACTTATTTTGGATCGGGAGTGTCTCAGTGTACGGTTGGGGTAAATGGTAGAACATTTACTATAGTGTTGATATGCGCGATGATGTCCCAGTTGGATTTAATCCTGGAAATGGACTAGCGATCAGCAAATTGTGTTATGTTTAACTGTGTGTACTTGTTGAGGTGAAGAATTAAGATTTAGTTGCATTGATATGTATATGAGTGCAAAAGGGTAAGACTTATAATGATAGTCGAGAAAAGAGGCTAGTTAAGTTACTTACCCCGCCAATGTGATGAATGCAATGGAATAGACGTGAAACTTTTGGTCTCGAATGACCAGTTCTTTTGCGGTAGGACATTGGCAATGCATGAAATAGTGGTGGTGATACGAAATTGTCTGCGTTGAATGTGTACCTGCAAAAGTTGTTGTTGTTTCGTGTGTAACACCCCAAATTTTAATCTTTAAAATTATAGTTACAGTCCTGGAAGCCTCGCTTGAGCGAGAGTTGTCTCGCCTGGGCGAGAAATGGCAATTTTGGGCTGTTGACACAATGTAATCGATTACACACTACTGGTAATCGATTACATAGTATTAAAAGCATCAGATATGTGCATCTGACACAGTGTAATCGATTACACACTGCTGGTAATCGATTACACACTGCTGGTAATCGATTACACACTGCTGGTAATCGATTACACACTGCTGGTAATCGATTACACACTGATGGTAATCGATTACACACTGCTGGTAATCGATTACACACTTCTGGTAATCGATTACATCGTATTAAAAGCATCGGATATGTGCATCTGACATAGTGTAATCGATTACACATTCCTGGTAATCGATTACACACTCCTAGTAATCGATTACATCGTATTAAAAGCATCAGATATGCGCATTTTTCACGTTGTAATCGATTACACCATGTTGGTAATCGATTACAACCCGACGACACCTCTTTAAAACAGAAACCCAAACACATTTTAGGGTTAGAACTTCGAAGAGAAGAGAGAGAGGAGAGCTTTTCAAGAGCAATGAGCCTTAGTATCATCTTGGAGCTTGAGAAGAGGTAAACCTCTTGTTACTAACTCTTCTTCTTCCTCTCTAACTTGTTTTGGGTATGTTGGATTTATTTTCAAAACATGAGAAACCATGGAAACTCATCCTTTAGAGTTATGGTTCGTTTTATGTTGTTTTTATCTTGTAAACTATTGGTTTAGAGTTGGTATTTGATGAATGGAAAGTTTTATGGGTTATTCATGAAAAACACCCCAAAAACCCCCAAAATGAGAATACGAGTATAAAGAGAAAGAGATGAAATGTTAGATGTGGATAATGAGTAGTGCTTTGATGTTGTTATATGAGATGAACATGTATGCTTTGATATTTAGAAACTTGTATTGAAGTAGTTTTGGAAATATTGAAATATGAGATGTTATGCATGTTTTAGATGGTTGAATATTGATGATGAATATTTTGTATGATTAAATGATGCAAAGTAAGTTGTTTATGTGATATTTGGAATAAATGACTAACATTGTTGTTATTGTGGAAATGAGGAAAGATCCTAAGGTTGGAGGAAATCGCGGAGTGGACTTTTAAAGTTACTCGGAACTGATCTCCAACGCTCACCGAGGTAAGGGATAAGTGGCTCTAATTCATACTCACTGATGTGAACGAGGTATGTGAAAGAGGTAATGTGTTGTAAGTTTGATTGTTGTTACCCTACCCGAATAGGGAGTGGTTTATTGTTGTTACCCTACTCGAAGAGGTAGTGGTTGACTGTTATTGTGTCCTACCCGGAGTGGTAGTGAACTGTTTGTTGTGTCCTACCCGGAGTGGTAGTAGACTGTTATTGTGTCCTACCTTAAATGGTAGCGGACTGTTATCGTGTCCTACCCGGAGTGGTAGCGGACTGTTGTTGTGTCCTACCCGGAGTGGTAGTGGACTGTTATTGTTATCCTACCGGGAATGGTAGTGAAGAATTGTGAACTAGACCTACCCGATCTGGTATGGATTATAACTAGACCTACCCGATGTGGTATGGAGTATAACACTAGACCTACCCGATGTGGTATGGAGCATAACACTAGACCTACCCGATGTGGTATGGAATATAATACTAGACCTACCCGATGTGGTATGGATTATAACTAGACCTACCCGATGTGGTATGGAGTATAACACTAGACCTACCCGATGTGGTATGGAGCATAACACTAGACCTACCCGATGTGGTATGGAATATAATACTAGACCTACCCGATGTGGTATGGAGTATAACTAGACCTACCCGATGTGGTATGGAGTATAACACTAGACCTACCCGATATGGTATGGAGCATAACACTAGACCTACCCGATGTGGTATGGAATATAATACTAGACCTACCCGATGTGGTATGGAGAATAACTAGACCTGCCCGATGTGGTATGGAGTATAACTAGACCTGCCCGATGTGGTATGGAGTATAACTAGACCTACCCGATGTGGTATGGAATATAACAGTAGACCTGCCCGATGTGGTATGGATGATGAACTAGACCTGCCCGATGTGGTATGGATGATGAACTAGATCTGCCCGATGTGGTATGGATGATGAACTAGACCTGCCCGATGTGGTATGGATGATGAACTAGACCTGCCCGATGTGGTATGGATGATGAACTAGACCTGCCCGATGTGGTATGGATGATGAACTAGACCTGCCCGATGTGGTATGGATGGTGAACTAGACCTACCCGATGTGGTATGGAGATGTAATTGGATCTACCCGAGGTGGTAGGAGATTATAGTGTGAAAGAACTCGGTGAATACGATTAATGATGAATACGACATATGAGAAACAAGGACGTTAAGAGCGAAAGTCATATGCATGCTATAAGATATATATTATGGGATATATATACTATAGGGTGAATATGAATGTTGGAAATGAAGACGTTAAGGATAAAAGTAATATACATGCTATAAGATATATAGTATGGGATATATATATACTATAGTGTGGATATGAATAATGAGAAGAACGATGCTTCGAATGAACATAATATGCATGCTATAGAATATATATTATGGGATATTATTCTATAGGATGAATATGGATAACGTAGAAATGAACTAAAGAAGAGATGAATGTTTGCATTTACGTAATTGCGTTTATAATTTATATTAAAATTTAATCGTATTTGAAATGTGGATTATCATGTGATGTTAGTTTTTAAACTAATGACTTACTCCCTTTTGTTTTGTGTGTCGTTTATGATAATCCCGTTGTAGGTAAATGAAGGACTTTGAGGATGAAGCTCAATTAGGAAGCTTTTGTGTTTAATTACTCGCTTGTCTGTATTGCTAAGTGACGTTGTAGTTGATTTAATAGTATTATGGGATGACTGTAAATCCGTTTAGATCAATACGGATATGTGTAGTTTTGGGCTTTATAACCTTGGGAGACCCATAACTGGTTGTATGTGGTAAATGCTATTTGAATGAATTATGTTTTTCCGCAACATAAATTTGTATGATAAGAAAATAGGGTAAAGAGTATTTTCGAAAATGATACTTGAGAGTTTTCAATGAAGGTGACGACTGTATGTAAGAAATGATTAAAATAAATGAAAAAATTTCAAGGGTAGAATTTGGGTCCTTACAATATGGTATCAGAGCATAGTTAATCTTGCGGCCTAGGATATGGCCTTACATGCTTCTTTGTGATCTTTATGTGCTTGAACTGCTTGGTTAGCATTGACAGTTGTGTGTTTATGTGATGCTTGTCTGGTTATAAAATTAGTCTACTGACAAGTACGGGAGTGCAGGTACGCATGGCTGAAAGAGGAAGTGAAACGAGCCAGAATACTTCTGATGATCTCTTGGCACAGATGTTAGAGGTGCTTCAGGGCATGAATGAAAACTTACGAAATTTGGATCGGAGCGTGGCTCCAGGTCCAGGCTCCTCTGTCCCAAGCTGGATCGGAGACCTAATGTCATGCATGCTGGGGAGGCAAGGGACCACGGTTGGATGGTTACCCCAAGTGGCGCAGGGACATCGGGTGTTGATGATCCGGCGAGAGGTAAACGCATGGTGACAGGTATCACTTTTAGTGTTGTTTAATTCGGGAGCGACACACTCCCTATATTTGCTGAATGCGTGAACCTACTGAGATTGTGCACCAAGTTGTTGTTTTCGACTTAGTTGTACCCACCAACCCCGTGTATGGGTGGTGGATGTCGGTGTGGATGTCTCAGTGTACGGTTGGAGTAAATGGTAAAACCTTTACTATAGTGTTGGTATGCGCAATGACGTCCAGTTGGATTTAATCCTGGAAATGGACTAGCGGTCAGCAAATCGTGTTATGTTTAACTGTGTGTAATTGTTGAGGTGAATATTTAAATTTAGTATGCATTGATATGTATGTGTATGCTAAGGGGGTAAGATTTATACTGATAGTCGAGGAAAGAGGCTAGTCGAGTTACTTACCCCGTCGATGTGAGGAATACATTTTATTAGACGTGAAACTTTTGGTCTCGAATGACCGGTTCTTTTGCGGTAGGACATTGGCAACGCATGAAATAGTGGTGGTGATCCGAAATTGTCTGCGTTGAATGTGTACCGGAAAAAGTTGTTGTTGTTTCGTGAATGTCAGTAATTGCGGTGTATGGGTGTGGTGTAACCATAGGAGAGAAGAAGTTTTGGGTTGTGTCGAAATGAGCGTGCGAACCTTGTTTCACGACGTGGTTGCCATGAGTCGTGGATTCAAACTGCTTTCGAAAATCATTTTTGGGAAAACTTAGCTTGTGCCTAAGTAATGATTTAGTATCATGTTGGAGAATTCCGAAATTTTAGCAACCATATCGGAATAAGTATGAGGTTGTTAAAAGTTTAGTGATATGAGACGCCCATGTATTTCTGGACATAATGCGAGTGGGTTAATAAGTTTATCTTTGCTAACAGAATTGGGATGACCAAACGAACGCAAGTTGTAGGTTTGAGTGTTGGTCGACTTGTGCTTGCCGATTGGTAACAGAGTACCTAGTTTTGGTGTGAATCAATGGTTTTATGGTTTCAATAGAGGCTAGAAATTTGTAACTTCTTAAGACGATAAGATTTGATGGTAGAAATATTTGATGTAATTACACAATTACTGAATAGTTTGATTGTGTACAATAGATGAGGCATTAAGAGACTTTTGTGTAGGTATTTTGTTGATCGAGTAAAATGAAATTGTGCTAGATTCTCGAGTGGAGATGAAACTAGTAGTGTATGACGGATGTTAAAAGATGCATTTAGATAGATATGGGATAAGGGATTCCCAATTGGCTGAAATTCGAGAGTGTTATCGGGATTCTTAACGTATGTTAGGATTGATAGATGGATATGTGATGGATACCTATGGTTCTTGAAAAATGTAGAAAAGATCTTTAGTCTGAATTATGGTTTAGTTCTCATGGTATTCAATGTTGTTCGAGGCTAGGATCTTAATATTTGGACATTGAGGAGTTAGTTCATGAATTGATTTGGTGATATCATGGTTTAGTGGTGTATGCCCTTAGTGACTGATTAAGTAATCTTAATGGATTAGAGAATCGAATTGTGATTTTGGTTGAATATTCTTGTGCCTAAGGTCTAGGTGATGATTTTATTTTCCGAGGTATGTTTAATTTTCGGGGACGAAAATTCTTATAAGAGGGGGAGGATTGTAACACCCCAAATTTTAATCTTTAAAATTATAGTAACAGTCCTGGAAGCCTCGCTTGAGCGAGAGTTGTCTCGCCTGGGCGAGAAATGGCAATTTTGGGCTGTTGACACAATGTAATCGATTACACACTGCTGGTAATCGATTACATAGTATTAAAAGCATCAGATATGTGCATCTGACACAGTGTAATCGATTACACACTGCTGGTAATCGATTACACACTGCTGGTAATCGATTACACACTGCTGGTAATCGATTACACACTGATGGTAATCGATTACACACTGCTGGTAATCGATTACACACTGCTGGTAATCGATTACACACTGCTGGTAATCGATTACACACTGCTGGTAATCGATTACACACTGATGGTAATCGATTACACACTAATGGTAATCGATTACACACTGATGGTAATCGATTACACACTAATGGTAATCGATTACACACTTCTGGTAATCGATTACATCGTATTAAAAGCATCAGATATGTGCATCTGACACAGTGTAATCGATTACACACTCCTGGTAATCGATTACACACTCCTAGTAATCGATTACATCGTATTAAAAGCATCAGATATGCGCATTTTTCACGTTGTAATCGATTACACCATGTTGTTAATCGATTACAACCCGACGACACTTCTTTAAAACAGAAACCCAAACACATTTTAGGGTTAGAACTTCGAAGAGAAGAGAGAGAGGAGAGCTTTTCAAGAGCAATGAGCCTTAGGACTCATCTTGGAGCTTGAGAAGAGGTAAACCTCTTGTTACTAACTCTTCTTCTTCCTCTCTAACTTGTTTTGGGTATGTTGGATTTATTTTCAAAACATGAGAAACCATGGAAACTCATCCTTTAGAGTTATGGTTCGTTTTATGTTGTTTTTATCTTGTAAACTATTGGTTTAGAGTTGGTATTTGATGAATGGAAAGTTTTATGGGTTATTCATGAAAAACCCCCAAAAACCCCCCCAAAATGAGAATACGAGTATAAAGAGAAAGAGATGAAATGTTAGATGTGGATAATGAGTAGTGCTTTGATGTTGTTATATGAGATGAACATGTATGCTTTGATATTTAGAAACTTGTATTGAAGTAGTTTTGGAAATATTGAAATATGAGATGTTATGCATGTTTTAGATGGTTGAATATTGATGATGAATATTTTGTATGATTAAATGATGCAAAGTAAGTTGTTTATGTGATATTTGGAATAAATGACTAACATTGTTGTTATTGGTGGAAATGAGGAAAGATCCTAAGGTTGGAGGAAATCGCGGAGGAGACTTTTAAAGTTACTCGGAACCGATCCCCAATGCTCACCAAGGTAAGGGATAAGTGGCTCTAATTCATACTCACTTATGTGAATGAGGTATGTGAAAGAGGTAACTTGTTGGTAAGTTTATGGTTGTTACCCTACCCGAGGAGGTAGTGGTTTATCATTGTGTCCTACCCGGAGTGGTAGTGAACTATTTATCGTGTCCTACCCGGAGTGGTAGTGAACTGTTTATTGTGTCCTACCCGGAGTGGTAGCGGACTGTTATGGTGTCCTACCCGGAGTGGTAGTGGACTGTTATTGTTATCCTACTGGGAATGGTAGTGAAGTATTGTGTATGACTTGCCCTATGTGGTATTGTGTATGACTTGCCCTATGTGGTATTGTGTATGACTTGCCCTATGTGGTATTGCGTATGACTTGCCCTATGTGGTATTGTGTATGACTTGCCCTATGTGGTATTGTGTATGACTTGCCCTATGTGGTATTGTGTATGACTTGCCCTATGTGGTATTGTGTATGACTTGCCCTATGTGGTATTGTGTATGACTTGCCCTATGTGGTATTGCGTATGACTTGCCCTATGTGGTATTGCGTATGACTTGCCCTATGTGGTATTGCATATGACTTGCCCTATGTGGTATTGCATATGACTTGCCCTATGTGGTATTGTGTATGACTTGCCCTATGTGGTATTGTGTATGACTTGCCCTATGTGGTATTGTGTATGACTTGCCCTATGTGGTATTGTGTATGACTTGCCCTATGTGGTATTGTGTATGACTTGCCCTATGTGGTATTGTATATGACCTACCCGAAGTGGTAGTGGATCATTAAGGGAAATTGCCTACCCGAAGTGGTAGTGGATCATTAAGGGAAATTTCCTACCCGAAGTGGTAGTGAATCATTGAGAAATTACCTACCCGATGTGGTAGAACCGGATGTGGTAAAGAGTAAGCCTGATGGCGAGAATAAGCAATGAGACAAAAAGATTTGAGATAAACGAACATGCATGCTATAGGATATATAATATGAGATATATATTCTATAGGGTGAATATGGATGATAAAGTGGAAGATGTGAACAATGAAAGTCATATGCATGTTATAGGATATATAGTATGGGATATATATTCTATAAGGTGAATATGAAGGATGAGAACTGAGAATGTCACAATGAAAGTCGTATGCATTCTATAGAGTATATTGTATGGGATATATATTCTATAGGGTGGATATGAATGATGAGAAGTATGAGGTTTCGAAGGGACGTAGTAGGCGTGCTATAGAATATATATTATGGGATATATATATACTATAGGACGAATATGAATAACGTGGAAATGAAAGAAATAATATATGAACGTTTACATTTATTTATTTGTGGTTATGATTTATATCAATGCTTAATTGTATTTGAAATGTGGATTATCTTGTGATGTTAGTTTTGAACTAATGACTTACTCCCTTTTGTTTTGTGTGTTGTTTATGATAATCCCATTGTAGGTAAATGAAGGATTTTGAGGATGAAGCTCAATTAGGAAGCTTTTGCGTTTATTTACTCGATTGTCTTTATTGCTATTTGATATTGTAGTTGATTTTATAGTATTTTGGGATAAATGTAATCTGATTAGGATAGTATGGTGACATGTAGTTATGGACGTTATAACTCTGAAAAACCCATAGCTGGACGTATGTGATAAAGGCTATCTGAATGAATTATGTTTTTCCGCAACATAAATTTGTATGATAATATAATAGGGTAAAGAGTATTTTCAAAGAGAGATACTTGAGAGTTTTTAATGAAGGTGACGACTGTATGTAAGAAAGGATTAAAATAAATGAAAAAAATTCAAGGGTAGAATTTGGGTCGTTACAGAAGGGTGAAATCCTGGTCTATACTGGAGGATTCTCGCCCGAGCGAGAGTTGTCTCCCCTGGGCGAGAAATGACAATTTTGGGCTGATAACATAGTGTAATCGATTACATGGTCCTTGTAATCGATTACATGCTGATATCTGATCAGACATGTGTAATTTTTCATGATGTAATCGATTACACTATGCATGTAATTGATTACACTATGCATGTAATCGATTACATAGTATAAAAATGTCAGATATGTGTAATTTTTCATGATGTAATCGATTACACTATGCATGTAATCGATTACATCATATAAAAATATCGCCACTGTGAGATTCTCGCCTGAGCGAGAATCCCTCGCTTGGGCGAGAGCGTCCGAGCTATAAAAGTGAAAAAGGGGATCTAGAAACCCTAATCTTCACTTCTTTTATCCCCTTTCACTCCTAGCGGCGACTCCTCATGGATTCCGACCATTTCCTCCACTAAACCTCAAAAACACATCAAACCTCTTCCTATTGCTTCTTAATGGAACATTGGAGTGCTTTGGAGAGGAAAAAGCAACAATGGAGGTTGAAGGAGATGGAGGGAGATGGAGCTCTTTTGCGGAGCAACGGAGCTTACGCAACCTAAGGTGAGGGAGAAGACCATTGTGGTCTTAGAGTAATTCATTAGAGTCATCATTCTCCGACTTCCCCTCAAGAATCGGAGCATATTAACGGGTAGAAACTCTTTTGGGTGTTTATGTCCCATGTGAAAGTATGTATTTCACCTGAGGATGTATTAGCCATAAAAGTGGGAATATATGTGCGGGAAAACCGTTTAGTTACATAAACCGCTATATGCTCATTTTTGGTAATACACCTTCGTGAAAGCTGGTTCTAACGTTAATGTGTTATATGATGAAGAATATGTTGTGTGTGGTTTATTTATGATAATGTTGTGTTATGGATGGTTGATTTGCTATAAACATATATGGGTGTGTTTGTATCAATGATTGTGTGATGAGTTATTGATTTGTTAAATGTGACGACGAGTATGTCTATGAAAATGATTAAGTTGTGAGTCGCTTAATTGCTATAAACATAGGTGGGTTTATTTGTAATAATGATTTTGTGATGAACCGCTTGTTGGGATAAATGGACATAATTATATTATGTGATGATGATGTTGTGAGTGGTTCTGTTGTGGTAGGATATGAGATACATTATGTTTATGACAGTGATGTGGTGTCTTGTGTTTTGGGGAAGTTGCAATGTTAGAATAATGCAGTGGAAATATTATATTGTGATTGATGTTGTAGTATGGAGTTTGACCTGCCCCTCGTGGTATGGAGTTTGACCTGCCCCTCGTGGTATGGAGTTTGACCTGCCCCTCGTGGTATGGAGTTTGACCTGCCCCTCGTGGTATGGAGAGTTTGACCTGCCCTCGTGGTATGGAGTTTGACCTGCCCCTTGTGGTATGGAATTTTGATATGCCTTCGTGGTATGAATGTGACCTGCATTCGTGATGTTGATTTGATTGGCCCTTTGTGATATTGGGTGGTCGTAGTTGTATTGAATTGTTGTAGAAGTGTTGTACTGATGCGTTGAAATGTCTAAAAGAAATGTGGTGATTATACTGACTGAATAGGTGCACATTATGTGGTTTAAGGTATTGACTGGTATATAAATGGTATATGTTTACTATGATTGATTTTAGATGATTGTATAGGTTGTTATACTTTAATGATATTACTCCATGTAATTCCACGCTACGGTCACCGTAGTTGGTTCTTACTCCCTCTGCTTTTCCTTGTCTATGTGTTATATATGAGTTCAGGATGTTGCTGTGGCGTCGTGGATGTTTGCTGATGGGAGTATAGACTGGAGTAGTCGTTTTTGTATTCCGAAATTATATTTGTATAATGTATGTAATATGAGAAATATGTTGAAGTAACTATGTTGTATAAATGAACTTTTTCGAAAGATGCAATAAGATTAACATGAATACCTTTATCAGTGTTGTAATTGAAACAAAGGATAATTGTATGAATTATGGATTAGAATAGAATGTGATGTAATGTTTTGATGAAAAAGTATTATCGATTATTTCCGCATTTTGAATTGGGAAACTTAACTAATATTTGCATTTAATAAAGTTTTCAAAATTTTCGAGTTATGAAAATCGGGTTGTTACATGTAGTCCATAATATTGCAGTTTGAAAATTGTAAAAACGAGAAGTAAAAAAAACAATTCACAATTTTCTATTTTAATATTAATTTTAATTTTTTATTAAAAAGTAAAGAAAATATATTTTTCTATTTTCACATTTTGTATAATATTACACAATTAAGTATGTAGTTATTCACATTTTGTAATCAGTCTATTTTGACTTTAAAGTATTTTCAAAGCTCCATAAAGTATATAGTTATTGTTGACAATTTAGATTTTTATGATAATTTCATATATTTTTAAGAAGTAAAAAAAATATTAATTCAAATCTTAATACAATAGCAATAAATTTTATTTGTGACTCCTTTATTTTAGACAATGCCTAATATAAATTTATACTCATTTATTGTTTAATTATAAAATAAGTAATAAGAAATATGTATAACTCATAATAAATATGTATTCCTTAATTTTAAAAAGAATAAGATACGTATAACTCATAACAGTTATGTAGCCCTTAATATTGCAGTATGAAAATAGTAACAACGAAAAGAAGAAGAAAACTATTCTAAATTTTCTACTTTAATAGTAATTTCAATTTTTTTATTAAAAAGTAAAGAGGATATATTTTTTTATTTTCACATTATGTATAAGATGACACAATTATGTATGTAGTTATTCACATTTTGTAATCGGTCAATTTAGACTTTAAAGTATTTTCAAAGCTCAATTAAGTGTGTAGTTATTGTTATCATTTTAGATTTTTATGGTAATTTCAATTTTTGTATTAAAAATAAAGAAAATATTAATTCAAAAATTAATACAATTTCAATAAAAAAAAATTGTGATTCCTTAATTTTAGACAATATCTAATATAAACTTATACTCATTTATTGTTTAATTATAAAATAAGTAATCAAAAATATGTATAACTCATAATAAAAATGTATTCCTTAATTCTAAAAAGAATAAGAGATATGTTAACTTATGGCTAATTTATTAATAATTTTTAGTTTAGCAAGTACTTTTATATTGTATTTCCCATAAACACAAGCATTTTGCACACTACGGATTGTTCATAATGCATAGCTTGCAATTCTTTTAGATCATAATGCATTATGATTATATTGTTCATAATGCATTTCTTTTGGATCGGGAAACTATGTTAAATTGATGTTGTGAACAATATTATAAGGTTGGATCTGGAAATTTTTGAATTAATGTGAATGTAATGCTTTATATGTTTTTAAACCTGATTTGAAGTAAATCAAAATCTTGTCTCATTGGAGCATCTTATTAAAAGGTTGAGATTTTCATTCTACCATCAAATGTAATGCATTAGGATTGAATATAATCACTCAATATATATTATTTTTTATTAAGTATTACTTTTAGAATAAACTAACATATAGGATGAGATAGAAATGGCTTCTAACAAGCTGAATAACAATAGGTGAAAAAAATATAAAACTAGCTTTTGAATGATAAAATGCTAAAGTACTATAACAAAACAAACTAATTTATTCCAAAATATAATAAAGTAAAAAGTATTGAATTCTTCATCATCAAGAGATGAGGGTCCATATCCTCTCCTGTAAATCTTTTCAGTATTGGAGAAGATGTCAACTTATCAGATAATGCTTAACGTCCTGCATTATTGTTCCGAGGTTTAGCATTTTGTGGAGGAGGGGGGGCATTTTGACGTGGTGGAGAATGTCCAGGGTTAGCATTTGCACGTCGAGGTTCACCTGGGAAACGATAATGCATAGTATTACCAGGTTGATTATATACCATATGACCATATGAACCCTTATGTATTGCTAAACTATGTTGATTGAGGAACATTTCTCCACATTGATTGCATTGTGCATCCCACACCATGATTATTATTAATCCTCAATTTTCTAATTTGTACTTAGAGATTGTTTATGCATTCTTGAGTTACTTAGCGATGTATTTATAACACATCATGTTTTATGTTTACTTGTTGCAAATATCTAAAGAGATACAATTATTAAGAGAAGTAAATAGTAAATTAGAAACATGGTAATTATTAAGTCATTTGAAGTTATTTTTATGTATCATTTGTAAATAATTAGTAATTTCAAGAAAAGTAAAGAATTAGTAATTTCAAATAAATGTAAAGAATTATATGTAGTCCATAATATTGCAGTATGAAAAATAGTAAAAATAAGAAGAAAACAAAATATTCAAAACTTTCTATTTGAAGTGTAATTTCAATTTTTTTAAAAAATTAAAGAAAATATATTTCTTTTTATTTTCACATTGTGCACTTATTGTAACATGACAATTCCAACGGTGTAATAATATAATTTCATAATATTATAATTTAAAAATAGAACTATAACCTTGAAAATATACCCAAAACAATTTATAAATTCTAATATTTGTGTGTGATTTTAAATTTCCCCTACCAATTCTAAAAGTGATCATTTGCAATTTTTAGGTAATGAATGATTTGATATGATTACACCTAAAATTAGAATAGTAATATTAGGAAAATCGTTAATTAAAATATTAATACAATTTCAGTATGTTTTATTTGTGATTCCTTAATTTTAGGCAATGCCTAATATAAATTTATACTCATTTATTGTTTAATTATAAAATAAGTAATAAGAAATATGTATAACTCTTAATAAATATGTATTCCTTAATTTTAAAAAGAATAACAGATATGTATAACTCAAAATAATTATCTAGTCCATAATATTGCAGTATGAAAATAGTAACAATGGGAATACGAAAAATACTGAAAATTTTCTATTTGAATAGTAATTTAAATTTTTTATTAAAAAGTGAAGAAAATATATTTTTTTATTTTCACATTTGTATAAGATGACACAATTAAGTATGTAGTTATTCACATTTTGTAACCGGTCAATTTAGACTTTAAATTATTTCAAAGCTCAATTAAGTATGTAGTTATTGTTATCATTTTAGATTTTTATGGTAATTTCAATTTTTATATTAAAAAGTAAAGAGAATATTTTAACAGTTTTTATTAAAAAGTAATGAAAATATATTATTCTAAATTTCCACAACCAATTATAAAAGTGATCAGTTTCAATTTTTAGGTAATGAATGATTTGATATGATTACACCGACAATTAGAATAATAATGTTGGAAAAATGGTTAATTCAAATATTAATACAATTTCAATAAATTTTATTTGTGATTCCTTAATTTCAAGAAATGCCTAATATAAATTTATACTCATTTATTGTTTAATTAAAAAAAATAAGAAATATGTATAACTAATAATAAATATGTATTTCTTAATTTTCGAAAAAATAAGAGATATGTATTGTAACGACCCGAAATCTACCCTTGAAATTTTTTAATTTATTTTAATCCTTTCTTACATACAGTCGTCACCTTCATTAAAAACTCTCGAGTATCTCTCTTTGAAAATACTCTTTACCCTATTATATTATCATACAAATTTATGTTGCGGAAAAACATAATTCATTCAGATAGCCTTTATCACATACGTCCAGTTATGGGTTTTCCAGAGTTATAACGTCCATAACTACATATCACCATATTATCCTAATCAGATTACATTTATCCCAAAATACTATCAAATCAACTACAATATCAAATAGCAATAAAGACAATCGAGTAAATAAACACAAAAGCTTCTTAATTGAGCTTCATCCTCAAAATCCTTCACTTACCTAGAATGGGATTATCATAAACAACACACAAAACAAAAGAGAGTAAGTCATTAGTTCAAAACTAACATCACACGATAATCCACATTTCCAATACAATTAAGCTTTAATATAATTCGTAAACACACATACGAAATTGTAAACATTCATAATCATCTTCCTTTAATTGTCACTTTACTCATATTCATCCTATAGTATATATATATCCAATAATATATATTCTATAGTATGCATATTACGTTCGTTTCGAAACATCATCTGTATCGTTATTCATATCCACCCTATAACATATATATCCCATAATATATACTCTATAGCATGTATATTACTTTCTTTCTCAACATCCTCTTTTTATCGCTCATATTCACCCTATAGAATATATATCCCATACTATATATCCTATAGCATGCATACGACATTCATGTGACATTCATGTGACATTCACATTTCCCATCATTCATATTCACCCTATAGAATATATATCTCATACTATATATTCTATAGCATGCATACGACATTCATTTGACATTCACATTTCTCATCATTCATATTCACCCTATAGAATATATATCCCATACTATATATCATATAGCATGCATACGACATTCATTTGACATTCACATTTCTCATCATTCATATTCACCCTATAGAATATATATCCCATACTATATATCCTATAGCATGCATACGACATTCATTTGACATTCACATTTCTCATCATTCATATTCACCCTATAGAATATATATCCCATACTATATATCCTATAGCATGCATACGACATTCATTTGAGTCATATTTCCTTTGGTACTCCCCCAAAAAGATTAAATTCGTTTTGAGTCTTATTTCCTTTGGTACTCCCCCAAATAGATTGAATTCCTTTTGAGTCTTATTTCCTTTGGTACTCCCCCAAATAAATTGAATTCGTTTTGAGTCTTATTTCCTTTGGTACTCCCCCAAATAAATTGAATTCGTTTTGAGTCTTATTTCCTTTGGTACTCCCCCAAATAAATTGAATTCGTTTTGAGTCTTATTTCCTTTGGTACTCCCCCAAATAAATTGAATTCGTTTTGAGTCTTATTTCCTATGGTACTCCCCCAAATAAATTGAATTCGTTTTGAGTCTTATTTCCTTTGGTACTCCCCCAAATAAATTGAATTCGTTTTGAGTCTTATTTCCTTTGGTACTCCCCCAAATAAATTGTTTCCTTCTTTTTCCATAATAGTAAAATCACGCATTTTCCAACATAATGCATAAATTACAAACGTATTGTTTTAAATCATTACCTCTTTCACATACCTCATTCATATCAGCCAGTATGATTTAGAAAACACTTATCCCTTACCTCGGTGAGCGTTGGAGATCAGTTCCGAGTAACTTTAAAAGTCTACTCCGCGATTTCCTCCAACCTTAGGATCTTTCCTCATTATCACCAATAACAATGATGTCAGTCATTTATTCAAAATAACACATAAATAACTCGTATTTCATCATCAAATACACAAGGGATTCATGTATTCTCAATATTTCCAAAACTACTTCAATTCAAGTTTCTAAATATTAAAACATACATGTTCATCTCATATAACAACATCAAAGCACAACTCATTATCCACATCTAGCATTTCATCTCTTTATCTTTATACTTATATTCACATTTTGGGGGTTTTTGGGGTTTTTCATGAATAACCCATAAAACCTTTCCATTCATACAATATCAACTCTAAATCAAGAGTTTTAGATAAAAACAACATAAAACGAACCATAACTCTAAAGAATGAGTTTCCATGGTTTCTCATGTTTTGAAAATAAATCCAACATACCCAAAACAAGTTAGAGAGGAAGAAGAAGAGTTAGTAACAAGAGGTTTACCTCTTCTCAAGCTCCAAGATGAGTCCTAAGGCTCCTTGCTCTTGAAAAGCTCTCCTCTCTCTCTTCTCTTCGAAGTTCTAACCCAAAAATGTGTTTGGGTTTCTGTTTTAAAGAGGTGTCGTCGGGTTGTAATCGATTACCAACATGGTGTAATCGATTACAACGTGAAAAATGCGCATATCTGATGCTTTTAATACGATGTAATCGATTACCAGAAGTGTGTAATCGATTACACTGTGTCCACAGCCCAAAATTGCCATTTCTCGCCCAGGCGAGACAACTCTCGCTCAAGCGAGGCTTCCAGGACTGTTACTATAATTTTAAAGATTAAAATTTGGGGTGTTACATGTATAACTCATAATAAATATGTAGTCCATAATATTGCAGTTTGAAAATTGTAAAAACGAGAAGTAAAAAAAACAATTCACAATTTTCTATTTTAATATTAATTTGAATTTTTTATTAAAAAGTAAACAAAATATATTTTTCTATTTTCACATTTTGTATAATATTACACAATTAAGTATGTAGTTATTCAGATTTTGTAACCAGTCTATTTTGACTTTAAAGTATTTTCAAAGCTCCATAAAGTATATAGTTATTGTTGACATTTTACATTTTTATGATAATTTCATATATTTTTAAGAAGTAAAGAAAATATTAATTCAAATCTTAATACAATTTCAATAAATTTTATTTGTGACTCCTTTATTTTAGACAATGCCTAATATAAATTTATACTCATTTATTGTTTAATTATAAAATAAGTAATAAGAAATATGTATAACTCATAATAAATATGTATTCCTTAATTTTAAAAAGAATAAGATACGTATAACTCATAATAGTTATGTAGCCCTTAATATTGCAGTATGAAAATAGTAACAACGAAAAGAAGAAGAAAACTATTCTAAATTTTCTACTTTAATAGTAATTTCAATTTTTTTACTAAAAAGTAAAGAGGATATATTTTTTTATTTTCACATTATGTATAAGATGACACAATTATGTATGTAGTTATTCACATTTTGTAATCGGTCAATTTAGACTTTAAAGTATTTTCAAAGCTCAATTAAGTATGTAGTTATTGTTATCATTTTAGATTTTTATGGTAATTTCAATTTTTGTATTAAAAATAAAGAAAATATTAATTCAAAAATTAATACAATTTCAATAAAAAAATTGTGATTCCTTAATTTTAGACAATATCTAATATAAACTTATACTCATTTATTGTTTAATTATAAAACAAGTAATCAAAAATATGTATAACTCATAATAAAAATGTATTCCTTAATTTTAAAAAGAATAAGAGATATGTTAACTTATGGCTAATTTATTAATAATTTTTAGTTTAGCAAGTACTTTTATATTGTATTTCCCATAAACACAAGCATTTTGCACACTACGGATTGTTCATAATGCATACCTTGCAATTCTTTTAGATCATAATGCATTATGATTATATTGTTCATAATGCATTTCTTTTGGATCGGGAAACTATGTTAAATTGATGTTGTGAACAATATTATAAGGTTGGATCTGGAAATTTTTGAATTAATGTGAATGTAATGCTTTATATGTTTTTAAACCTGATTTGAAGTAAATCAAAATCTTGTCTCATTGGAGCATCTTATTAAAAGGTTGAGATTTTCATTCTACCATCAAATGTAATGCATTAGGATTGAATATAATCACTCAATATATATTATTTTTTATTAAGTATTACTTTTAGAATAAACTAACATATAGGATGAGATAGAAATGGCTTCTAACAAGCTGAACAACAATAGGTGAAAAAAATATAAAACTAGCTTTTGAATGATAAAATGCTATAGTACTATAACAAAACAAACTAATTTATTCCAAAATATAATAAAGTAAAAAGTATTGAATTCTTCATCATCAAGAGATGAGGGTCCATATCCTCTCCTGTAAATCTTTTCAGTATTGGAGAAGATGTCAACTTATCAGATAATGCTTAACGTCCTGCATTATTGTTCCGAGGTTTAGCATTTTGTGGAGGAGGGGGGGGCATTTTGACGTGGTGGAGAATGTCCAGGGTTAGCATTTGCACGTCGAGGTTCACCTGGGAAACGATAATGCATAGTATTACCAGGTTGATTATATACCATATGACCATATGAACCCTTATGTATTGCTAAACTATGTTGATTGAGGAACATTTCTCCACATTGATTGCATTGTGCATCCCACACCATGATTATTATTAATCCTCAATTTTCTAATTTGTACTTAGAGATTGTTTATGCATTCTTGAGTTACTTAGCGATGTATTTATAACACATCATGTTTTATGTTTACTTGTTGCAAATATCTAAAGAGATACAATTATTAAGAGAAGTAAATAGTAAATTAGAAACATGGTAATTATTAAGTCATTTGAAGTTATTTTTATGTATCATTTGTAAATAATTAGTAATTTCAAGAAAAGTAAAGAATTAGTAATTTCAAATAAATGTAAAGAATTATATGTAGTCCATAATATTGCAGTATGAAAAATAGTAAAAATAAGAAGAAAACAAAATATTCAAAACTTTCTATTTGAAGTGTAATTTCAATTTTTTTAAAAAATTAAAGAAAATATATTTCTTTTTATTTTCACATTGTGCACTTATTGTAACATGACAATTCCAACGGTGTAATAATATAATTTCATAATATTATAATTTAAAAATAGAACTATAACCTTGAAAATATACCCAAAACAATTTATAAATTCTAATATTTGTGTGTGATTTTAAATTTCCCCTACCAATTCTAAAAGTGATCATTTGCAATTTTTAGGTAATGAATGATTTGATATGATTACACCTAAAATTAGAATAGTAATATTAGGAAAATCGTTAATTAAAATATTAATACAATTTCAGTATGTTTTATTTGTGATTCCTTAATTTTAGGCAATGCCTAATATAAATTTATACTCATTTATTGTTTAATTATAAAATAAGTAATAAGAAATATGTATAACTCTTAATAAATATGTATTCCTTAATTTTAAAAAGAATAACAGATATGTATAACTCAAAATAATTATCTAGTCCATAATATTGCAGTATGAAAATAGTAACAATGGGAATACGAAAAATACTGAAAATTTTCTATTTGAATAGTAATTTAAATTTTTTATTAAAAAGTGAAGAAAATATATTTTTTTATTTTCACATTTGTATAAGATGACACAATTAAGTATGTAGTTATTCACATTTTGTAACCGGTCAATTTAGACTTTAAATTATTTCAAAGCTCAATTAAGTATGTAGTTATTGTTATAATTTTAGATTTTTATGGTAATTTCAATTTTTGTATTAAAAATTAAAGAGAATATTTTAACAGTTTTTATTAAAAAGTAAAGAAAATATATTATTCTAAATTTCCACAACCAATTATAAAAGTGATCAGTTTCAATTTTTAGGTAATGAATGATTTGATATGATTACACCGACAATTAGAATAATAATATTAGAAAAATGGTTAATTCAAATATTAATACAATTTCAATAAATTTTATTTGTGATTCCTTAATTTCAGGAAATGCCTAATATAAATTTATACTCATTTATTGTTTAATTAAAAAAAAAATAAGAAATATGTATAACTAATAATAAATATGTATTTCTTAATTTTCGAAAGAATAAGAGATATGTATAACTCATAATAAATATGTAGTCCATAATATTGCAGTTTGAAAATTGTAAAAACGAGAAGTAAAAAAAACAATTCACAATTTTCTATTTTAATATTAATTTGAATTTTTTATTAAAAAGTAAAGAAAATATATTTTTCTATTTTCACATTTTGTATAATATTACACAATTAAGTATGTAGTTATTCACATTTTGTAACCAGTCTATTTTGACTTTAAAGTATTTTCAAAGCTCCATAAAGTATATAGTTATTGTTGACAGTTTAGATTTTTATGATAATTTCATATATTTTTAAGAAGTAAAGAAAATATTAATTCAAATCTTAATACAATTTCAATAAATTTTATTTGTGACTCCTTTATTTTAGACAATGCCTAATATAAATTTATACTCATTTATTGTTTAATTATAAAATAAGTAATAAGAAATATGTATAACTCATAATAAATATGTATTCCTTAATTTTAAAAAGAATAAGATACGTATAACTCATAACAGTTATGTAGCCCTTAATATTGCAGTATGAAAATAGTAACAACGAAAAGAAGAAGAAAACTATTCTAAATTTTCTACTTTAATAGTAATTTCAATTTTTTTTATTAAAAAGTAAAGAGGATATATTTTTTTATTTTCACATTATGTATAAGATGACACAATTATGTATGTAGTTATTCACATTTTGTAATCGGTCAATTTAGACTTTAAAGTATTTTCAAAGCTCAATTAAGTGTGTAGTTATTGTTATCATTTTAGATTTTTATGGTAATTTCAATTTTTGTATTAAAAATAAAGAAAATATTAATTCAAAAATTAATACAATTTCAATAAAAAAAATTGTGATTCCTTAATTTTAGACAATATCTAATATAAACTTATACTCATTTATTGTTTAATTATAAAATAAGTAATCAAAAATATGTATAACTCATAATAAAAATGTATTCCTTAATTTTAAAAAGAATAAGAGATATGTTAACTTATGGCTAATTTATTAATAATTTTTAGTTTAGCAAGTACTTTTATATTGTATTTCCCATAAACACAAGCATTTTGCACACTACGGATTGTTCATAATGCATAGCTTGCAATTCTTTTAGATCATAATGCATTATGATTATATTGTTCATAATGCATTTCTTTTGGATCGGGAAACTATGTTAAATTGATGTTGTGAACAATATCATAAGGTTGGATCTGGAATTTTTTGAATTAATGTGAATGTAATGCTTTATATGTTTTTAAACCTGATTTGAAGTAAATCAAAATCTTGTCTCATTGGAGCATCTTATTAAAAGGTTGAGATTTTCATTCTACCATCAAATGTAATGCATTAGGATTGAATATAATCACTCAATATATATTATTTTTTATTAAGTATTACTTTTAGAATAAACTAACATATAGGATGAGATAGAAATGGCTTCTAACAAGCTGAATAACAATAGGTGAAAAAAATATAAAACTAGCTTTTGAATGATAAAATGCTAAAGTACTATAACAAAACAAACTAATTTATTCCAAAATATAATAAAGTAAAAAGTATTGAATTCTTCATCATCAAGAGATGAGGGTCCATATCCTCTCCTGTAAATCTTTTCAGTATTGGAGAAGATGTCAACTGTAACACCACGAATTTTCTGATTTGGAATTATGATTTTTATGAGTTTTTATTTTTAGAAAATGAATTTTCTGCACTAATTGGTAAGGAATTTGGCTAAGCCACAGTTAAGTTTTAGCTTTGTTTGATTATTTCTTATTTTATGGGAAATTTTGATAATTTCGGAGACAGTGGGTTCTGGACCACTGTCGGGGATAAATTCCGCTCGATACGGCTCAAAAATGTGATTTTGAGTTCCGTAACTCGGAATCGAATTCCGATCGCTCCGTTGGCTTCGTAATTTCATTTCGAGTCAATCTAGACCCCGAGTGTACCCATATCTATTTTCTAAATATTTTCACTCCAAATTCTGTGTTTCGAAGTTCTAACCGTAAACCAAAATCGGGAGATTGTATATTTCCGGATGAAATTATCTGAAGATGTTCGGACACGACTTTTATTGGGAAATTACATCATATCAATAAAGTTGGAAGTCATCATTTCATGAGCCACTTACTTGTTACACAAGTAATGCAAAAGCTTACAAAAACCCCTAAAACACTCAACAAATCCTCTCACTCCACCACCATTAGACACATCACCTATGCTAGTCTAAAGCTACTTACTTTGCATTAAATTTTCTGATTTGATGAGGGTGAGGCTCTCCTATAAATACCTCACCCCATCCTCTCATTTTTACACTAAATTTCTTATACAAACTAATGTAATCTTTTATTTTATCTTCTTCATCTTCTTCTCATACTTCATAGAAAGTTATGAGCTTTTATTATTTTGTTCATAAGTAGAGTTTATATTTGTTCTTTAAGTATTTTATGAAAGCATAAATAAAGGGGATGATAATAAAATCATATGAACCTTTATGTAGTTTTTGACTTTTGTAAATCTTGAAATTTCTTCCTTGTTCTTAGATGGAAAAACTATATCTTTGGACAAGGTTAGATGAGTTATTTATTTGGAAATATAAGAAATTATTGTTAGTATTTGAATATGTTTAAAGGTGATGATTTTAACATCAAAGGAACCTTTAATGTGTTTAGGAAAAAGATTGTATTTTATTCTTGAAAGTTTATGATGTTGATGAGTTGTTGAAAATATTTCATTTTTTGGATAGTATTATGTTTTAAAAGTGGTTTACATATTTTACTCTTTGATTCCCAAGTTAAAATAATGATTTGGGATAAAAGATGATTTATTAAAGTCTTGACTTCATAAACTTAAAGTGTTATGAAGTTTTAGATATTAAAGTAGTAGAAAGTCTTACATTATGATTTATTTTCATGACCATGAAAATAACACTTACTAACCCTTGAGGTTTTTTCCTAAAATATTAGGAGGTGTTAAGATGTTCATAGAAAATTGTTGTATTTATTTTAGTTGACTTACTTTAAAGTGGTAAGAATAACTAAAAGATGTTTAATGTAAAATATTAAATTAAGAGTCATTCTTTTTCATGACTATGAAAATAACACTTACTAACCCTTGAGGTTTTTTCCTAAAAAATTAGGAGGTGTTAAGATGTTCATGAAAATTTGTCTTAGTAGTATACTTGAAATAATGAGAGTTACCTAAAAGTCTTGACTTTATAAACTTAAAGTGTTATGAAGTCTTAGATGGTAAAATGATTTAAAAATGTTGAATCTTAGTTAAGTGAACTTACTTTAAAATGGTAAGATTTACTTAAAAAGTATTGATTTAAAAATATTGATTTTGTTTAAATTGACTTACTTTAAAAAGGATAAGTCTAGCTTAATGATCTTATTTTAAAAAGGTTAGTTTTAGTAAAAATGTTTTACTTACAAAAATAAGATTTATGAATTATCGGAAAAATGCAATGAAGTGGGAATACATGTCTAGAAAGGTTTTGTCTAAGGAAAGACTTGGTATTTAAGGGTGTCTTTATGACCCACCTCTCTTTCCTGGGAACTAGCCTGGTGTATATCCACAGATTACGACATAATTTCGGTATAAGTTTTATTGAAAATTTTACTTTAAAAAGTATTATTTGATTGTAAGACTTTCGATGACAAATGATGATTCAAGGATATTCAACCTTGAATTGGATGGACGAAAGCAATTAAATTCATTTTAAATCGGAAGTTTTATCTTCGCGTAAAAATTTGTTTCGTAAGTATAATAATTATCGTCATTTAACTAATTAACGTTATTTTGGCATAACGAAGAGTTCGAGAGGAGAACGGATCAAGTAAGCTCACCTGCAAATAGAGAACCTAACGACCCGACACACTCAGGTGAGAGAGAACACATCGCGACATAGTGGTGTCCGAATATGGCACCCGGACCTCCAAACTATCTCAAAAGTTTGGAGTTGCCCTGAGTATTAAGAAAGCTTGTACTTAATCAATTGCATGTTTGTTTGGATTAAGTACAACAATATTTCTTATTCCGATTTATGTTATGTTTATATATGCAAATACCATGTTTACTCTTGAATTATAATGTTTGAATGATTATTATGGGAATGATATGTATGTGATAATTTTGAAATACAAGGTTTAAAAACATTTGATATAAATGAGAAATATCGGGTCCCATAAGAAGCATTCCTTTTGGAGCGGACATCCTTTAGGAGATGTCTTAAGATGGGCCGATTATATAAAAGAATGATTAAGAGTTCGGATTTTGCTAACTTCGGTTAGAGAGCATATGCATTATGAATAACGAAGTAGTGGAGAGGAAACATTACAGGATGACGTATGAGCACTGAGATGCAAGGAGGGCGACTTTGCTTGACGGTGGTTCGTCAACAAAGCCTTGAGGGAGAGTCTAGGTTAGACGAGTCCCTTGTATTCCTAGGAGAGGATATCCTGTTGGATCGGACAGTTCTCACAGCGCAAACTAGACAATCTCTGACGACCCCTCGATTTGCAATCATGATCGATGAGAGGGATGCCCAGAAAGCGTTGCTACGACACCGTCCTGTTATGGACAGTTCCTTTGGAACAGATCGATCATTCATCCTTGCGAGGATGTTATTTATTTTGGTGCGTACAATCGGCTTGGTATGGGACCTGTACTCTCGGTTGTTTCCGAATAGGCTATTTGGGTGGATAATGGTGTAAGGTGGATGAAATGACATAGCATTCATACATTGCATTGCACGAACGTTTATTTTTATACTTGAGATATAATCATTATTCCTCTTTAGTATTGTGCATGTGAGATCCATGATATATTGATTACGATGATATATTTATACTGTACGATGACTGTATATTATTATGTGATTTGTCAGATGATTGAATTGCATGTTATGAAAAGTATATTTTGTCTGAGTGTCCTATTCAGAGTAAGTCCACGCCGTCAATGAATTTTGTTCATTAGATGTCTTACTCTCTCTACTTGTCTATTCTTGTACTTGTTTATAATTTGGACAGATGGACGGGAACTCTACGCGTATACGGAGAACCCTTCCCGACCCTCCAAGCTCCTCGTCGGAGCCGATGGAGGATGAGTCAACTGAGATAGAGGCTGAGGCGGATGCTGACGAGGATGGAGTGATAGAGCTGGTGAACATAGAGAGTTCCATCGAGGTGATAGAACTCTCATCCGACTCTAGCACAGAGGAGGATCCCAGTGAGTGTTCTAGCACTCCTAGCAGTGCGGTATATAGCCGTTGAGCTCTGGGTTTGCTGTCCTTTTTGTTGTGCATGTTTTGGGGATGCTGTGTAGTATAGCATTTTGATATGTTAGTTGGGCGATGGGTATGTTCCGCCACGATTAGATATTTTGTATAAATACTAACTGTTGAATGATGAAATAAATTTCAGGGAAGTATTGTATCATTCCAGTTACCGTTAGGTAACAGTTAGTGATTTCCGCATAGTATGTTACTTAAGGTGATGTCCCGAAAAAGAAACATTTTAAAAAGGAAACAATATTTTTACATCACCAATTCAAAAAAAATATATATATTTACCCATTTTTCCGCATTAAAATTAAGGTGTATTTTTCGGGGCGATACATCAACTTATCAGATAATGCTTAACGTCCTGCATTATTGTTCCGAGGTTTAGCATTTTGTGGAGGAGGGGGGGGGGGGCATTTTGACGTGGTGGAGAATGTCCAGGGTTAGCATTTGCACGTCGAGGTTCACCTGGGAAACGATAATGCATAGTATTACCAGGTTGATTATATACCATATGACCATATGAACCCTTATGTATTGCTAAACTATGTTGATTGAGGAACATTTCTCCACATTGATTGCATTGTGCATCCCACACCATGATTATTATTAATCCTCAATTTTCTAATTTGTACTTAGAGATTGTTTATGCATTCTTGAGTTACTTAGCGATGTATTTATAACACATCATGTTTTATGTTTACTTGTTGCAAATATCTAAAGAGATACAATTATTAAGAGAAGTAAATAGTAAATTAGAAACATGGTAATTATTAAGTCATTTGAAGTTATTTTTATGTATCATTTGTAAATAATTAGTAATTTCAAGAAAAGTAAAGAATTAGTAATTTCAAATAAATGTAAAGAATTATATGTAGTCCATAATATTGCAGTATGAAAAATAGTAAAAATAAGAAGAAAACAAAATATTCAAAACTTTCTATTTGAAGTGTAATTTCAATTTTTTTAAAAAATTAAAGAAAATATATTTCTTTTTATTTTCACATTGTGCACTTATTGTAACATGACAATTCCAACGGTGTAATAATATAATTTCATAATATTATAATTTAAAAATAGAACTATAACCTTGAAAATATACCCAAAACAATTTATAAATTCTAATATTTGTGTGTGATTTTAAATTTCCCCTACCAATTCTAAAAGTGATCATTTGCAATTTTTAGGTAATGAATGATTTGATATGATTACACCTAAAATTAGAATAGTAATATTAGGAAAATCGTTAATTAAAATATTAATACAATTTCAGTAAGTTTTATTTGTGATTCCTTAATTTTAGGCAATGCCTAATATAAATTTATACTCATTTATTGTTTAATTATAAAATAAGTAATAAGAAATATGTATAACTCTTAATAAATATGTATTCCTTAATTTTAAAAAGAATAACAGATATGTATAACTCAAAATAATTATCTAGTCCATAATATTGCAGTATGAAAATAGTAACAATGGGAATACAAAAAATACTGAAAATTTTCTATTTGAATAGTAATTTAAATTTTTTATTAAAAAGTGAAGAAAATATATTTTTTTATTTTCACATTTGTATAAGATGACACAATTAAGTATGTAGTTATTCACATTTTGTAACCGGTCAATTTAGACTTTAAATTATTTCAAAGCTCAATTAAGTATGTAGTTATTGTTATCATTTTAGATTTTTATGGTAATTTCAATTTTTGTATTAAAAATTAAAGAGAATATTTTAACAGTTTTTATTAAAAAGTAAAGAAAATATATTATTCTAAATTTCCACAACCAATTATAAAAGTGATCAGTTTCAATTTTTAGGTAATGAATGATTTGATATGATTACACCGACAATTAGAATAATAATATTAGAAAAATGGTTAATTCAAATATTAATACAATTTCAATAAATTTTATTTGTGATTCCTTAATTTCAGGAAATGCCTAATATAAATTTATACTCATTTATTGTTTAATTAAAAAAAAATAAGAAATATGTATAACTAATAATAAATATGTATTTCTTAATTTTCGAAAGAATAAGAGATATGTATTGTAACGACCCGAAATCTACCCTTGAAAATTTTTAATTTATTTTAATCCTTTCTTACATACAGTCGTCACCTTCATTAAAAACTCTCGAGTATCTCTCTTTGAAAATACTCTTTACCCTATTATATTATCATACAAATTTATGTTGCGGAAAAACATAATTCATTCAGATAGCCTTTATCACATACGTCCAGTTATGGGTTTTCCAGAGTTATAACATCCATAACTACATATCACCATATTATTGTAACGACCCTATTTCTACCCTTGAAATTTTTTTCATTCATTTTAATTCCATCTTACATACATTCATCATCTTACTTAAAACCTTCAGGAATCATTCCTTAAAAATACTCTTTACACCTATTATATTATCATATAATTTAAATTGCGGAAAAACATAATTCATTCATTATTATTCCCATTGGGTACTAAGAGCCCAAAAGTGATAATACTCCAAATATGACAATACTCATGGTTACGAATATCCAAATAAATGTCAATCATGGTTACAATTATTCAAATCCACAAGTAGTCATTTAAAGTACAAAAACGCAAATAGTGAATCCAACGTCTAAAGCTCCTAAAGCTCCCGAACTAGCATACTCCATTCGTCTATTTACCTGCAATGGGATTATCAATGACAAAAGTACAAAACACACAAAGGAGTAAGTCGTTAATTCAATAAACGTCATTATAAGATAATCCACATTAGAAAAAGGGTTAGTAAACCATTTTTGAAATTCATTTTGTCCTGCTACATAACTTGAGCCAAAGTCGCTACACCCCTCAGGGTTAGCTAAAAGAAGAATCTCGTTTCTCTTAAAACAAATCACGCTTATATACTCAAGCCAGAGTTTACGCTTCTATACTCAAGCCAGAGTCGCTAACCATTCCTGGTCGGCTAAAACATATTTTCCTTTCATCGATCTCCTCATAAATCATTTTCATGCTTCTATACTCAAGCCAGAGTGTATGCTTCTATACTCAAGCCAGAGTGTATGCTTCTATACTCAAGCCAGAGTGTATGCTTCTATACTCAAGCCAGAGTGTATGCTTCTATACTCAAGCCAGAGTCGCTAACCATTCATGGTCGGCTAAAACATATTTTCCTTTCATCGATCTCCTCATAAATCATTTTCATGCTTCTATACTCAAGCCAGAGTGTATGCTTCTATACTCAAGCCAGAGTGTATGCTTCTATACTCAAGCCAGAGTGTATGCTTCTATACTCAAGCCAGAGTCGCTAACCATTCATGGTCGGCTAAAACATATTTTCCTTTCATCGATCTCCTCATAAATCATTTTCATGCTTCTATACTCAAGCCAGAGTGTATGCTTCTATACTCAAGCCAGAGTGTATGCTTCTATACTCAAGCCAGAGTGTATGCTTCTATACTCAAGCCAGAGTCGCTAACCATTCATGGTCGGCTAAAAATGTACTTTTTTTTTCATTCGTTTCACCATAAATCATTTCCGGTAAATCCACGCCCACATTAGTATAAACACACCCATATATGTTTATACTAAATACGTGATTTACACTCAATCATCGCATAACCAGAAAGTACCACATACTTTCCTTTCCGTAAATCTACGCCTACTTTAATATAAACACACCCATATATGTTTACATCAAATGCGTACTTTACGTATCAATCATAGCATAATCAGAAAACTCACATTTTCGATTCCAAATGCTCAATTAAAGACTTATCCTTACCTCGATGAGTGTTGGGTTTGGTTCTTGGCAACTTCTCAAGTTCCACCGACACCGCCTCCAACCTTAGGATCTCTCTTCATCCCACCACATAACACAATGTTAGTCATTTATTCCAAATATCACATAAACAACTTATATTGCATCATTTAATCATACAAAATATTCATCATCAATATTCAACCATCTAAAACATGCATAACATCTCATATTTCAATATTTGGGGGTAAACTCATCTTCTACCTCTAACATTTTACTCATTCTCTCCTTTTACCACATTTTCACTTTTAGGGTTTTTGGGGTTTTCATGAATCAACCCACAACCCTTTCCATTCTTGAGATACTATCTCTAAACCAAGAGTTTACAAGATAAAAACAACATAAAACGAACCATAACTCTAACGGATGAGTTTCCATGATTTCTCATGTTATGAAAATAAATCCAACATACCCAAAACAAGTTAGAGAGGAAGAAGAAGAGTTAGGAACAAGAGGTTTACCTCTTCTCAAGCTCTAAGATGAGTCCTAAGGCTCCTTGCTCTTGAAAAGCTCTCCTCTCTCTCTTCTCTTCGAAGTTCTCCCCCTAAATTGTGTTTGGGTTTCTGTTTTAAAGAGGTGTCGTCGGGTTGTAATCGATTACCAACATGGTGTAATCGATTACAACGTGAAAAATGCGCATATCTGATGCTTTTAATACGATGTAATCGATTACCAGGAGTGTGTAATCGATTACCAGGAGTGTGTAATCGATTACACTGTGTCAGATGCACATATCTGATGCTTTTAATACGATGTAATCGATTACCAGGAGTGTGTAATCGATTACCAGCAATGTGTAATCGATTACCAGCAATGTGTAATCGATTACCAGAAATGTGTAATCGATTACCAGCAATGTGTAATCGATTACCAGCAATGTGTAATCGATTACCAGCAATGTGTAATCGATTACCAGAAATGTGTAATCGATTACACTGTGTCAGATGCACATATCTGATGCTTTTAATACGATGTAATCGATTACCAGCAGAGTGTAATCGATTACCATCAGTGTGTAATCGATTACCAGCAGAGTGTAATCGATTACACTATATCAACAGCCCAAAATTGCCATTTCTCGCTCAGGCGAGAATCTCTCGATCAAGCGAGGCTTCCACGACTGATACTATATTTTTAAAGATTAAAATTTGGGGTGTTACAATCCTCCCCCTCTTATAAGAATTTTCGTCCCCGAAAATTAAACATACCTCGGAAAATAAAATCATCACCTAGACCTTAGGCACAAGAATATTCAACCAAAATCACTATTCGATTCTTTAATCCATTAAGATTACTTAATCAGTCACTAAGGGCATACACCACTAAATCACGATATCACCAAACCAATTCATTAACTAACTCCTCAATGTCCAAATGTTAAGATCTCAGCCTTTAATAACTCGAGCGCCATGGGAACTAATCCACAATTCAGTCTAAAGATTTTCTTATATCCATCAAGAACCATAGATCTCTAACACCTATCCATCTATCAATCCTAACATACGTTAAGAATCCCGATAACACTCTCGAACTTCAGCGAATGGGGAACTCCTGATCCCATATCTATCTAAATGCATCTTTTAACATCCATCATACACTAGCTAGTCTCATCTCCACTCGAGACTCTAGCACAATTTTATTTTACTAGATCCACAAAATACTTACACAATAGAATTCTTAGTGTCTCATCCATTGTACACAATCAAACTATCCAGTAATTGTCTAATTTCATAAAATATTTCTACCATCAAATATTATCGTCTAAAGAAATTACCGATTTCTAGCCTCCACTGAAACCTTAAAACCATTGATTCACACCAAAACTAGTTATTCTGTTACCAATCGGCAAGCACAAGTCGACCAACACTCAAACCTACAACTTGCGTTTGGTTTGGTCACCCCAATTCCGTTAGTAAATATAAACTTATTAATCCACTCGCATTATGTCCAGAAATACATGGGCGTCTCATATCACTAAACTTTTAACAACCTCATACTTATTCCGATATGGTTGCTAAAATTTCGGAATTCTCCAACATGATACTAAATCATTACTTAGGCACAAGCTAAGTTTTCCCAATAATGATTTTCGAAAGCGGTTTGAATCCACGACTCATGGCAACCATGTCGTGAAACAAGGTTCGCACGCTCATTTCGACACAACCCAAAACTTCTTCTCTCCTATGGTTACACCACACCCCTACACCGCAATTACTGACGTTCACGAAACAACAACTTTTGCCGGTACACATTCAACGCAGACAATTTCGGATCACCACCACTATTTCATGCGTTGCCAATGTCCTACCGCAAAAGAACCGGTCATTCGAGACCAAAAGTTTCACGTCTATTCCATTGCATTCATCACATTGGCGGGGTAAGTAACTTAACTAGCCTCTTTTCTCAACTATCATTATAAGTCTTACCCTTTTGCACCCATATACATATCAATGCAACTAGATCTTAATTCTTCACCTCAACAAGTACACACAGTTAAACATAACACAATTTGCTGATCGATAGTCCATTTCCAGGATTAAATCCAACTGGGACATCATCGCGCATATCAACACTATAGTAAAGGTTCAACCCTTTTGCACCCATATACATACCCCAACCGTACACTGAGACATTCCCGATCCAAAATAAGTTTTTTTTTTTTTTTGAGGTTCAACATCCCCGCACATAGCTTGGTGTTCAATACCAATATACATTTGTTACGGCGGGTACTCATCTTTAACAAAAAAAATAAATTTCATAGACCAGAAGCTTCATACACAAGAATCAAAAATAACTTTTTCATACTTAATCGATTTTGAGGTACCAACCATAGGTCACCTCAAAATGATAATACATCTGATTAGTCAACATCCATGTAAACACATTAGTCGCAAGGACCTTTAGGTAATTTATCCAACCTCTATTTCATTTTCGAAATATGAGTTTCACCTCTTAGCGTGCGCATACACACTAAGGCCAACAAAGGGAATTAACCTTTAACAACTCATAAGAGAAAACAAGTATCCCCGACTTAAACATTTTTTTCTTGTCAGTATACTTATTATAAAAGTCAATCATTCATAGACGAAAGTCCACTTTCCAAGACAAAATAAATAGTTCTTTCAAATCTTAACATCTCGAAATACTAACGAGTTCTTAAATACCCTCTTGTGACATTTACTGAATGAATACCGATCCCTTTTTTGAAGGAGGGTCCTGACTCTCTTAGCCGACACTGGCACCAAACCACTAGCCTGGTCAGAGATCTCGCACAGATCCCTAACCGCCACAACCTTGTCAGCACTATTCAATCACAACATGATTTGCTGACAATTAGTCCATCCCCAAAATTATATCTAACTGGGATAACGACAAGCAGACTGAATCTACGGTAAATATCACACCATTTACCACAATCGGACACTAGAACATAAACGTCGACACCACCACCAGCACAAAGATTGGGGTCGACGCGACCAAGTCGGAAGTAATGACTCAGTTTACAATTTCAGCCGGTTTTCACATTTATCATATATAAGGGAGTGTGTCGCTCCCGAATCAACAACACTAAACAAGGAATACCTGTCACCATGCGTTTACCTTTCGCCGGATCATCAACACCTGATGTCCCTGCGCCACTTTGGGTAACCATCTGACCGTGGTCTCTTGCCTCCTCGACAGGAGTGGCATTAGGTCTCCGATCCAGCTTGGAACAATACCTTTTATTATACTCAAACTCCTTGCAGTGGAAACATCCATTCCCCTTTCCTCATACATCCCACATCGGATCAGACTATCCGATTCTGATGCCTCTGCACCATACATGGTAACCACTCTGCCGATAGATTGAGGTCGTCCAGTCCCCATAGCATTCATACTCTGCCGTGACGTAGAACAATGCCTCTTTATAGGTCCGGTCTCTTTACAACGAAAACGGTGATTTGTAGTTCCAGAACACAATCATCCATCATGTTTCCGGTTACACTTGCTGCACCAAGGTGGAGAGTTTAACCGTGACCCTCCGGCATTCGCATGGGTCCTCGGTCCATACGAAATGCAACTCCGAGTACCAACACGTGGAAAATAATGCTTCCGCTCTTCGCGATACATCTTATCCTTGCCTCTTCCGTGCACAAAATTTCGTTGAGGCCCAAAGTCCTTGTGAGGAATGGATTCGGAGGTCGCACTCCATCCGCCTTCATGTTAGTACACTCCATTCCTTGGACCCACTCAATAGCAGCATTCGGGGTGAATCCGACTTGGAACGGACTAGGGTTCCTTCTGCAGGATTTATCTAACCCCCGGTACTCAGCCGATCCTTGTTGAACTAGGGTATGCGAGCTTGGACCTGGTGCCACGCTCCGATTCAGATGTTGTAAATTCTCACTCATTTGTTGTAGTGCCGCCACCATCTGGGCCAAGAGCTCATTCGGAACATTCTGACTCGCTCCTCTTTCTCTTCCAGCCATGTGTACCTGCACTCACGTACTTGTCAGTAGACTAATTGTATAACCAGACAAGCATCACATAACACACAATCGTCAATGCTAACCAAGCAATTCAAACACATAAAGATCACAAAGAAGCATGTAAGGCCATATCCTAGGCCGCAGGATTAACTATGCTCTGATACCATATTGTAACGACCCTATTTCTACCCTTGAAATTTTTTTCATTCATTTTAATTCCATCTTACATACATTCATCATCTTACTTAAAACCTTCAGGAATCATTCCTTAAAAATACTCTTTACACCTATTATATTATCATATAATTTAAATTGCGGAAAAACATAATTCATTCATTATTATTCCCATTGGGTACTAAGAGCCCAAAAGTGATAATACTCCAAATATGACAATACTCATGGTTACGAATATCCAAATAAATGTCAGTCATGGTTACAATTATTCAAATCCACAAGTAGTCATTTAAAGTACAAAAACGCAAATAGTGAATCCAACGTCTAAAGCTCCTAAAGCTCCCGAACTAGCATACTCCATTCGTCTATTTACCTGCAATGGGATTATCAATGACAAAAGTACAAAACACACAAAGGAGTAAGTCGTTAATTCAATAAACGTCATTATAAGATAATCCACATTAGAAAAAGGGTTAGTAAACCATTTTCGAAATTCATTTTGTCCTGCTACATAACTTGAGCCAAAGTCGCTACACCCCTCAGGGTTAGCTAAAAGCAGAATCTCGTTTCTCTTAAAACAAATCACGCTTATATACTCAAGCCAGAGTTTTCGCTTCTATACTCAAGCCAGAGTCGCTAACCATTCCTGGTCGGCTAAAACATATTTTCCTTTCATCGATCTCCTCATAAATCATTTTCATGCTTCTATACTCAAGCCAGAGTGTATGCTTCTATACTCAAGCCAGAGTGTATGCTTCTATACTCAAGCCAGAGTGTATGCTTCTATACTCAAGCCAGAGTGTATGCTTCTATACTCAAGCTAGAGTCGCTAACCATTCATGGTCAGCTAAAACATATTTTCCTTTCATCGATCTCCTCTTAAATCATTTTCATGTTTCTATACTCAAGCCAGAGTGTATGCTTCTATACTCAAGCCAGAGTCGCTAACCATTCATGGTCGGCTAAAACATATTTTCCTTTCATCGATCTCCTCATAAATCATTTTCATGCTTCTATACTCAAGCCAGAGTGTATGCTTCTATACTCAAGCCAGAGTGTATGCTTCTATACTCAAGCCAGAGTCGCTAACCATTCATGGTCGGCTAAAACATATTTTCCTTTCATCGATCTCCTCATAAATCATTTTCATGCTTCTATACTCAAGCCAGAGTGTATGCTTCTATACTCAAGCCAGAGTGTATGCTTCTATACTCAAGCCAGAGTCGCTAACCATTCATGGTCGGCTAAAAATGTACTTTTTTTTTTCATTCGTTTCACCATAAATCATTTCCGGTAAATCCACGCCCACATTAGTATAAACACACCCATATATGTTTATACTAAATACGTGATTTACACTCAATCATCGCATAACCAGAAAGTACCACATACTTTCCTTTTCGTAAATCTACGCCTACTTTAATGTAAACACACCCATATATGTTTACATCAAATGCGTACTTTACGTATCAATCATTGCATAATCAGAAAACTCACATTTTCGATTCCAAATGCTCAATTAAAGACTTATCCTTACCTCGATGAGTGTTGGGTTTGGTTCTTGGCAACTTCTCAAGTTCCACCGACACCGCCTCCAACCTTAGGATCTCTCTTCATCCCACCACATAACACAATGTTAGTCATTTATTCCAAATATCACATAAACAACTTATATTGCATCATTTAATCATACAAAATATTCATCATCAATATTCAACCATCTAAAACATGCATAACATCTCATATTTCAATATTTGGGGGTAAACTCATCTTCTACCTCTAACATTTTACTCATTCTCTCCTTTTACCACATTTTCACTTTTAGGGTTTTTGGGGTTTTCATGAATCAACCCACAACCCTTTCCATTCTTGAGATACTATCTCTAAACCAAGAGTTTACAAGATAAAAACAACATAAAACGAACCATAACTCTAACGGATGAGTTTCCATGATTTCTCATGTTATGAAAATAAATCCAACATACCCAAAACAAGTTAGAGAGGAAGAAGAAGAGTTAGGAACAAGAGGTTTACCTCTTCTCAAGCTCTAAGATGAGTCCTAAGGCTCCTTGCTCTTGAAAAGCTCTCCTCTCTCTCTTCTCTTCGAAGTTCTCCCCCTAAATTGTGTTTGGGTTTCTGTTTTAAAGAGGTGTCGTCGGGTTGTAATCGATTACCAACATGGTGTAATCGATTACAACGTGAAAAATGCGCATATCTGATGCTTTTAATACGATGTAATCGATTACCAGGAGTGTGTAATCGATTACCAGGACTGTGTACTCGATTACCAGGAGTGTGTACAACGTAAATATATTTCTTTTTATTTTCACATTGTGCACTTATTGTAACATGACAATTCCAACGGTGTAATAATATAATTTCATAATATTATAATTTAGAAAATAGAACTATAACCTTGAAAATATAACCAAAACAATTTATAAATTCTAATATATGTGTGTGATTTTAAATTTCCCCTACCAATTCTAAAATTGATCATTTGCAATTTTTAGGTAATGAATGATTTGATAAGATTACACCTAAAATTAGAATAGTAATATTAGGAAAATGGTTAATTAAAATATTAATACAATTTCAGTAAGTTTTATTTGTGATTCCTTAATTTTAGGCAATGCCTAATATAAATTTATACTCATTTATTGTTTAATTATAAAATAAGTAATAAGAAATATGTATAACTCTTAATAAATATGTATTCCTTAATTTTAAAAAGAATAACAGATATGTATAACTCAAAATAATTATCTAGTCCATAATATTGCAGTATGAAAATAGTAACAATGGGAATACCAAAAATACTGAAAATTTTCTATTTGAATAGTAATTTAAATTTTTTATTAAAAAGTGAAGAAAATATATTTTTTTATTTTCACATTTGTATAAGATGACACAATTAAGTATGTAGTTATTCACATTTTGTAACCGGTCAATTTAGACTTTAAATTATTTCAAAGCTCAATTAAGTATGTAGTTATTGTTATCATTTTAGATTTTTATGGTAATTTCAATTTTTATATTAAAAAGTAAAGAGAATATTTTAACAGATTTTATTAAAAAGTAATGAAAATATATTATTCTAAATTTCCACAACCAATTATAAAAGTGATCAGTTTCAATTTTTAGGTAATGAATGATTTGATATGATTACACCGACAATTAGAATAATAATATTGGAAAAATGTTTAATTCAAATATTAATACAATTTCAATAAATTTTATTTGTGATTCCTTAATTTCAGGAAATGCCTAATATAAATTTATACTCATTTATTGTTTAATTAAAAAAAATAAGAAATATGTATAACTAATAATAAATATGTATTTCTTAATTTTCGAAAAAATAAGAGATATGTATTGTAACGACCCGAAATCTACCCTTGAAATTTTTTAATTTATTTTAATCCTTTCTTACATACAGTCGTCACCTTCATTAAAAACTCTCGAGTATCTCTCTTTGAAAATACTCTTTACCCTATTATATTATCATACAAATTTATGTTGCGGAAAAACATAATTCATTCAGATAGCCTTTATCACATACGTCCAGTTATGGGTTTTCCAGAGTTATAACGTCCATAACTACATATCACCATATTATCCTAATCAGATTACATTTATCCCAAAATACTATCAAATCAACTACAATATCAAATAGCAATAAAGACAATCGAGTAAATAAACACAAAAGCTTCTTAATTGAGCTTCATCCTCAAAATCCTTCACTTACCTAGAATGGGATTATCATAAACAACACACAAAACAAAAGAGAGTAAGTCATTAGTTCAAAACTAACATCACACGATAATCCACATTTCCAATACAATTAAGCTTTAATATAATTCGTAAACACACATACGAAATTGTAAACATTCATAATCATCTTCCTTTAATTGTCACTTTACTCATATTCATCCTATAGTATATATATATCCAATAATATATATTCTATAGTATGCATATTACGTTCGTTTCGAAACATCATCTGTATCGTTATTCATATCCACCCTATAACATATATATCCCATAATATATACTCTATAGCATGTATATTACTTTCTTTCTCAACATCCTCTTTTTATCGCTCATATTCACCCTATAGAATATATATCCCATACTATATATCCTATAGCATGCATACGACATTCATGTGACATTCATGTGACATTCACATTTCCCATCATTCATATTCACCCTATAGAATATATATCTCATACTATATATTCTATAGCATGCATACGACATTCATTTGACATTCACATTTCTCATCATTCATATTCACCCTATAGAATATATATCCCATACTATATATCATATAGCATGCATACGACATTCATTTGACATTCACATTTCTCATCATTCATATTCACCCTATAGAATATATATCCCATACTATATATCCTATAGCATGCATACGACATTCATTTGACATTCACATTTCTCATCATTCATATTCACCCTATAGAATATATATCCCATACTATATATCCTATAGCATGCATACGACATTCATTTGAGTCATATTTCCTTTGGTACTCCCCCAAAAAGATTAAATTCGTTTTGAGTCTTATTTCCTTTGGTACTCCCCCAAATAGATTGAATTCGTTTTGAGTCTTATTTTTTTCCTTTGGTACTCCCCCAAATAAATTGAATTCGTTTTGAGTCTTATTTCCTTTGGTACTCCCCCAAATAAATTGAATTCGTTTTGAGTCTTATTTCCTTTGGTACTCCCCCAAATAAATTGAATTCGTTTTGAGTCTTATTTCCTATGGTACTCCCCCAAATAAATTGAATTCGTTTTGAGTCTTATTTCCTTTGGTACTCCCCCAAATAAATTGAATTCGTTTTGAGTCTTATTTCCTTTGGTACTCCCCCAAATAAATTGTTTCCTTCTTTTTCCATAATAGTAAAATCACGCATTTTCCAACATAATGCATAAATTACAAACGTATTGTTTTAAATCATTACCTCTTTCACATACCTCATTCATATCAGCCAGTATGATTTAGAAAACACTTATCCCTTACCTCGGTGAGCGTTGGAGATCAGTTCCGAGTAACTTTAAAAGTCTACTCCGCGATTTCCTCCAACCTTAGGATCTTTCCTCATTATCACCAATAACAATGATGTCAGTCATTTATTCAAAATAACACATAAATAACTCGTATTTCATCATCAAATACACAAGGGATTCATGTATTCTCAATATTTCCAAAACTACTTCAATTCAAGTTTCTAAATATTAAAACATACATGTTCATCTCATATAACAACATCAAAGCACAACTCATTATCCACATCTAACATTTCATCTCTTTATCTTTATACTTATATTCACATTTTGGGGGTTTTTGGGGTTTTTCATGAATAACCCATAAAACCTTTCCATTCATACAATATCAACTCTAAATCAAGAGTTTTAGATAAAAACAACATAAAACGAACCATAACTCTAAAGAATGAGTTTCCATGGTTTCTCATGTTTTGAAAATAAATCCAACATACCCAAAACAAGTTAGAGAGGAAGAAGAAGAGTTAGTAACAAGAGGTTTACCTCTTCTCAAGCTCCAAGATGAGTCCTAAGGCTCCTTGCTCTTGAAAAGCTCTCCTCTCTCTCTTCTCTTCGAAGTTCTAACCCAAAAATGTGTTTGGGTTTCTGTTTTAAAGAGGTGTCGTCGGGTTGTAATCGATTACCAACATGGTGTAATCGATTACAACGTGAAAAATGCGCATATCTGATGCTTTTAATATGATGTAATCGATTACCAGAAGTGTGTAATCGATTACACTGTGTCCACAGCCCAAAATTGCCATTTCTCGCCCAGGCGAGACAACTCTCGCTCAAGCGAGGCTTCCAGGACTGTTACTATAATTTTAAAGATTAAAATTTGGGGTGTTACATGTATAACTCATAATAAATATGTAGTCCATAATATTGCAGTTTGAAAATTGTAAAAACGAGAAGTAAAAAAAACAATTCACAATTTTCTATTTTAATTTTAATTTGAATTTTTTATTAAAAAGTAAACAAAATATATTTTTCTATTTTCACATTTTGTATAATATTACACAATTAAGTATGTAATTATTCAGATTTTGTAACCAGTCTATTTTGACTTTAAAGTATTTTCAAAGCTCCATAAAGTATATAGTTATTGTTGACATTTTAGATTTTTATGATAATTTCATATATTTTTAAGAAGTAAAGAAAATATTAATTCAAATCTTAATACAATTTCAATAAATTTTATTTGTGACTCCTTTATTTTAGACAATGCCTAATATAAATTTATACTCATTTATTGTTTAATTATAAAATAAGTAATAAGAAATATGTATAACTCATAATAAATATGTATTCCTTAATTTTAAAAAGAATAAGATACGTATAACTCATAATAGTTATGTAGCCCTTAATATTGCAGTATGAAAATAGTAACAACGAAAAGAAGAAGAAAACTATTCTAAATTTTCTACTTTAATAGTAATTTCAATTTTTTTACTAAAAAGTAAAGAGGATATATTTTTTTATTTTCACATTATGTATAAGATGACACAATTATGTATGTAGTTATTCACATTTTGTAATCGGTCAATTTAGACTTTAAAGTATTTTCAAAGCTCAATTAAGTATGTAGTTATTGTTATCATTTTAGATTTTTATGGTAATTTCAATTTTTGTATTAAAAATAAAGAAAATATTAATTCAAAAATTAATACAATTTCAATAAAAAAATTGTGATTCCTTAATTTTAGACAATATCTAATATAAACTTATACTCATTTATTGTTTAATTATAAAATAAGTAATCAAAAATATGTATAACTCATAATAAAAATGTATTCCTTAATTTTAAAAAGAATAAGAGATATGTTAACTTATGGCTAATTTATTAATAATTTTTAGTTTAGCAAGTACTTTTATATTGTATTTCCCATAAACACAAGCATTTTGCACACTACGGATTGTTCATAATGCATAGCTTGCAATTCTTTTAGATCATAATGCATTATGATTATATTGTTCATAATGCATTTCTTTTGGATCGGGAAACTATGTTAAATTGATGTTGTGAACAATATTATAAGGTTGGATCTGGAAATTTTTGAATTAATGTGAATGTAATGCTTTATATGTTTTTAAACCTGATTTGAAGTAAATCAAAATCTTGTCTCATTGGAGCATCTTATTAAAAGGTTAAGATTTTCATTCTACCATCAAATGTAATGCATTAGGATTGAATATAATCACTCAATATATATTATTTTTTATTAAGTATTACTTTTAGAATAAACTAACATATAGGATGAGATAGAAATGGCTTCTAACAAGCTGAACAACAATAGGTGAAAAAAATATAAAACTAGCTTTTGAATGATAAAATGCTAAAGTACTATAACAAAACAAACTAATTTATTCCAAAATATAATAAAGTAAAAAGTATTGAATTCTTCATCATCAAGAGATGAGGGTCCATATCCTCTCCTGTAAATCTTTTCAGTATTGGAGAAGATGTCAACTTATCAGATAATGCTTAACGTCCTGCATTATTGTTCCGAGGTTTAGGATTTTGTGGAGGAGGGGGGGCATTTTGACGTGGTGGAGAATGTCCAGGGTTAGCATTTGCACGTCGAGGTTCACCTGGGAAACGATAATGCATAGTATTACCAGGTTGATTATATACCATATGACCATATGAACCCTTATGTATTGCTAAACTATGTTGATTGAGGAACATTTCTCCACATTGATTGCATTGTGCATCCCACACCATGATTATTATTAATCCTCAATTTTCTAATTTGTACTTAGAGATTGTTTATGCATTCTTGAGTTACTTAGCGATGTATTTATAACCCATCATGTTTTATGTTTACTTGTTGCAAATATCTAAAGAGATACAATTATTAAGAGAAGTAAATAGTAAATTAGAAACATGGTAATTATTAAGTCATTTGAAGTTATTTTTATGTATCATTTGTAAATAATTAGTAATTTCAAGAAAAGTAAAGAATTAGTAATTTCAAATAAATGTAAAGAATTATATGTAGTCCATAATATTGCAGTATGAAAAATAGTAAAAATAAGAAGAAAACAAAATATTCAAAACTTTCTATTTGAAGTGTAATTTCAATTTTTTTTAAAAAGTAAAGAAAATATATTTCTTTTTATTTTCACATTGTGCACTTATTGTAACATGACAATTCCAACGGTGTAATAATATAATTTCATAATATTATAATTTAGAAAATAGAACTATAACCTTGAAAATATAACCAAAACAATTTATAAATTCTAATATATGTGTGTGATTTTAAATTTCCCCTACCAATTCTAAAATTGATCATTTGCAATTTTTAGGTAATGAATGATTTGATAAGATTACACCTAAAATTAGAATAGTAATATTAGGAAAATGGTTAATTAAAATATTAATAAAATTTCAGTAAGTTTTATTTGTGATTCCTTAATTTTAGGCAATGCCTAATATAAATTTATACTCATTTATTGTTTAATTATAAAATAAGTAATAAGAAATATGTATAACTCTTAATAAATATGTATTCCTTAATTTTAAAAAGAATAACAGATATGTATAACTCAAAATAATTATCTAGTCCATAATATTGCAGTATGAAAATAGTAACAATGGGAATACAAAAAATACTGAAAATTTTCTATTTGAATAGTAATTTAAATTTTTTATTAAAAAGTGAAGAAAATATATTTTTTTTATTTTCACATTTGTATAAGATGACACAATTAAGTATGTAGTTATTCACATTTTGTAACCGGTCAATTTAGACTTTAAATTATTTCAAAGCTCAATTAAGTATGTAGTTATTGTTATCATTTTAGATTTTTATAGTAATTTCAATTTTTGTATTAAAAATTAAAGAGAATATTTTAACAGTTTTTATTAAAAAGTAAAGAAAATATATTATTCTAAATTTCCACAACCAATTATAAAAGTGATCAGTTTCAATTTTTAGGTAATGAATGATTTGATATGATTACACCGACAATTAGAATAATAATATTATAAAAATGGTTAATTCAAATATTAATACAATTTCAATAAATTTTATTTGTGATTCCTTAATTTCAGGAAATGCCTAATATAAATTTATACTCATTTATTGTTTAATTAAAAAAATAAGAAATATGTATAACTAATAATAAATATGTATTTCTTAATTTTCGAAAGAATAAGAGATATGTATAACTCATAATAAATATGTAGTCCATAATATTGCAGTTTGAAAATTGGAAAAACGAGAAGTAAAAAAAACAATTCACAATTTTCTATTTTAATATTAATTTGAATTTTTTATTAAAAAGTAAAGAAAATATATTTTTCTATTTTCACATTTTGTATAATATTACACAATTAAGTATGTAGTTATTCACATTTTGTAACCAGTCTATTTTGACTTTAAAGTATTTTCAAAGCTCCATAAAGTATATAGTTATTGTTGACATTTTAGATTTTTATGATAATTTCATATATTTTTAAGAAGTAAAGAAAATATTAATTCAAATCTTAATACAATTTCAATAAATTTTATTTGTGACTCCTTTATTTTAGACAATGCCTAATATAAATTTATACTCATTTATTGTTTAATTATAAAATAAGTAATAAGAAATATGTATAACTCATAATAAATATGTATTCCTTAATTTTAAAAAGAATAAGATACGTATAACTCATAATAGTTATGTAGCCCTTAATATTGCAGTATGAAAATAGTAACAACGAAAAGAAGAAGAAAACTATTCTAAATTTTCTACTTTAATAGTAATTTCAATTTTTTTATTAAAAAGTAAAGAGGATATATTTTTTTATTTTCACATTATGTATAAGATGACACAATTATGTATGTAGTTATTCACATTTTGTAATCGGTCAATTTAGACTTTAAAGTATTTTCAAAGCTCAATTAAGTATGTAGTTATTGTTATCATTTTAGATTTTTATGGTAATTTCAATTTTTGTATTAAAAATAAAGAAAATATTAATTCAAAAATTAATACAATTTCAATAAAAAAATTGTGATTCCTTAATTTTAGACAATATCTAATATAAACTTATACTCATTTATTGTTTAATTATAAAATAAGTAATCAAAAATATGTATAACTCATAATAAAAATGTATTCCTTAATTTTAAAAAGAATAAGAGATATGTTAACTTATGGCTAATTTATTAATAATTTTTAGTTTAGCAAGTACTTTTATATTGTATTTCCCATAAACACAAGCATTTTGCACACTACGGATTGTTCATAATGCATAGCTTGCAATTCTTTTAGATCATAATGCATTATGATTATATTGTTCATAATGCATTTCTTTTGGATCGGGAAACTATGTTAAATTGATGTTGTGAACAATATTATAAGGTTGGATCTGGAAATTTTTGAATTAATGTGAATGTAATGCTTTATATGTTTTTAAACCTGATTTGAAGTAAATCAAAATCTTGTCTCATTGGAGCATCTTATTAAAAGGTTGAGATTTTCATTCTACCATCAAATGTAATGCATTAGGATTGAATATAATCACTCAATATATATTATTTTTTATTAAGTATTACTTTTAGAATAAACTAACATATAGGATGAGATAGAAATGGCTTCTAACAAGCTGAACAACAATAGGTGAAAAAAATATAAAACTAGCTTTTGAATGATAAAATGCTAAAGTACTATAACAAAACAAACTAATTTATTCCAAAATATAATAAAGTAAAAAGTATTGAATTCTTCATCATCAAGAGATGAGGGTCCATATCCTCTCCTGTAAATCTTTTCAGTATTGGAGAAGATGTCAACTTATCAGATAATGCTTAACGTCCTGCATTATTGTTCCGAGGTTTAGGATTTTGTGGAGGAGGGGGGGCATTTTGACGTGGTGGAGAATGTCCAGGGTTAGCATTTGCACGTCGAGGTTCACCTGGGAAACGATAATGCATAGTATTACCAGGTTGATTATATACCATATGACCATATGAACCCTTATGTATTGCTAAACTATGTTGATTGAGGAACATTTCTCCACATTGATTGCATTGTGCATCCCACACCATGATTATTATTAATCCTCAATTTTCTAATTTGTACTTAGAGATTGTTTATGCATTCTTGAGTTACTTAGCGATGTATTTATAACCCATCATGTTTTATGTTTACTTGTTGCAAATATCTAAAGAGATACAATTATTAAGAGAAGTAAATAGTAAATTAGAAACATGGTAATTATTAAGTCATTTGAAGTTATTTTTATGTATCATTTGTAAATAATTAGTAATTTCAAGAAAAGTAAAGAATTAGTAATTTCAAATAAATGTAAAGAATTATATGTAGTCCATAATATTGCAGTATGAAAAATAGTAAAAATAAGAAGAAAACAAAATATTCAAAACTTTCTATTTGAAGTGTAATTTCAATTTTTTTAAAAATTAAAGAAAATATATTTCTCTTTATTTTCACATTGTGCACTTATTGTAACATGACAATTCCAACGGTATAATAATATAATTTCATAATATTATAATTTAAAAATAGAACTATAACCTTGAAAATATACCCAAAACAATTTATAAATTCTAATATATGTGTGTGATTTTAAATTTCCCCTACCAATTCTAAAAGTGATCATTTTCAATTTTTAGGTAATGAATGATTTGATATGATTACACCTAAAATTAGAATAGTAATATTAGGAAAATCGTTAATTAAAATATTAATACAATTTCAGTAAGTTTTATTTGTGATTCCTTAATTTTAGGCAATGCCTAATATAAATTTATACTCATTTATTGTTTAATTATAAAATAAGTAATAAGAAATATGTATAACTCTTAATAAATATGTATTCCTTAATTTTAAAAAGAATAACAGATATGTATAACTCAAAATAATTATCTAGTCCATAATATTGCAGTATGAAAATAGTAACAATGGGAATACAAAAAATACTGAAAATTTTCTATTTGAATAGTAATTTAAATTTTTTATTAAAAAGTGAAGAAAATATATTTTTTTTATTTTCACATTTGTATAAGATGACACAATTAAGTATGTAGTTATTCACATTTTGTAACCGGTCAATTTAGACTTTAAATTATTTCAAAGCTCAATTAAGTATGTAGTTATTGTTATCATTTTAGATTTTTATAGTAATTTCAATTTTTGTATTAAAAATTAAAGAGAATATTTTAACAGTTTTTATTAAAAAGTAAAGAAAATATATTATTCTAAATTTCCACAACCAATTATAAAAGTGATCAGTTTCAATTTTTAGGTAATGAATGATTTGATATGATTACACCGACAATTAGAATAATAATATTATAAAAATGGTTAATTCAAATATTAATACAATTTCAATAAATTTTATTTGTGATTCCTTAATTTCAGGAAATGCCTAATATAAATTTATACTCATTTATTGTTTAATTAAAAAAATAAGAAATATGTATAACTAATAATAAATATGTATTTCTTAATTTTCGAAAGAATAAGAGATATGTATAACTCATAATAAATATGTAGTCCATAATATTGCAGTTTGAAAATTGGAAAAACGAGAAGTAAAAAAAACAATTCACAATTTTCTATTTTAATATTAATTTGAATTTTTTATTAAAAAGTAAAGAAAATATATTTTTCTATTTTCACATTTTGTATAATATTACACAATTAAGTATGTAGTTATTCACATTTTGTAACCAGTCTATTTTGACTTTAAAGTATTTTCAAAGCTCCATAAAGTATATAGTTATTGTTGACATTTTAGATTTTTATGATAATTTCATATATTTTTAAGAAGTAAAGAAAATATTAATTCAAATCTTAATACAATTTCAATAAATTTTATTTGTGACTCCTTTATTTTAGACAATGCCTAATATAAATTTATACTCATTTATTGTTTAATTATAAAATAAGTAATAAGAAATATGTATAACTCATAATAAATATGTATTCCTTAATTTTAAAAAGAATAAGATACGTATAACTCATAATAGTTATGTAGCCCTTAATATTGCAGTATGAAAATAGTAACAACGAAAAGAAGAAGAAAACTATTCTAAATTTTCTACTTTAATAGTAATTTCAATTTTTTTATTAAAAAGTAAAGAGGATATATTTTTTTATTTTCACATTATGTATAAGATGACACAATTATGTATGTAGTTATTCACATTTTGTAATCGGTCAATTTAGACTTTAAAGTATTTTCAAAGCTCAATTAAGTATGTAGTTATTGTTATCATTTTAGATTTTTATGGTAATTTCAATTTTTGTATTAAAAATAAAGAAAATATTAATTCAAAAATTAATACAATTTCAATAAAAAAATTGTGATTCCTTAATTTTAGACAATATCTAATATAAACTTATACTCATTTATTGTTTAATTATAAAATAAGTAATCAAAAATATGTATAACTCATAATAAAAATGTATTCCTTAATTTTAAAAAGAATAAGAGATATGTTAACTTATGGCTAATTTATTAATAATTTTTAGTTTAGCAAGTACTTTTATATTGTATTTCCCATAAACACAAGCATTTTGCACACTACGGATTGTTCATAATGCATAGCTTGCAATTCTTTTAGATCATAATGCATTATGATTATATTGTTCATAATGCATTTCTTTTGGATCGGGAAACTATGTTAAATTGATGTTGTGAACAATATTATAAGGTTGGATCTGGAAATTTTTGAATTAATGTGAATGTAATGCTTTATATGTTTTTAAACCTGATTTGAAGTAAATCAAAATCTTGTCTCATTGGAGCATCTTATTAAAAGGTTGAGATTTTCATTCTACCATCAAATGTAATGCATTAGGATTGAATATAATCACTCAATATATATTATTTTTTATTAAGTATTACTTTTAGAATAAACTAACATATAGGATGAGATAGAAATGGCTTCTAACAAGCTGAACAACAATAGGTGAAAAAAATATAAAACTAGCTTTTGAATGATAAAATGCTAAAGTACTATAACAAAACAAACTAATTTATTCCAAAATATAATAAAGTAAAAAGTATTGAATTCTTCATCATCAAGAGATGAGGGTCCATATCCTCTCCTGTAAATCTTTTCAGTATTGGAGAAGATGTCAACTTATCAGATAATGCTTAACGTCCTGCATTATTGTTCCGAGGTTTAGCATTTTGTGGAGGAGGGGGGGCATTTTGACGTGGTGGAGAATGTCCAGGGTTAGCATTTGCACGTCGAGGTTCACCTGGGAAACGATAATGCATAGTATTACCAGGTTGATTATATACCATATGACCATATGAACCCTTATGTATTGCTAAACTATGTTGATTGAGGAACATTTCTCCACATTGATTGCATTGTGCATCCCACACCATGATTATTATTAATCCTCAATTTTCTAATTTGTACTTAGAGATTGTTTATGCATTCTTGAGTTACTTAGCGATGTATTTATAACCCATCATGTTTTATGTTTACTTGTTGCAAATATCTAAAGAGATACAATTATTAAGAGAAGTAAATAGTAAATTAGAAACATGGTAATTATTAAGTCATTTGAAGTTATTTTTATGTATCATTTGTAAATAATTAGTAATTTCAAGAAAAGTAAAGAATTAGTAATTTCAAATAAATGTAAAGAATTATATGTAGTCCATAATATTGCAGTATGAAAAATAGTAACAATAAGAAGAAAACAAAATATTCAAAACTTTCTATTTGAAGTGTAATTTCAATTTTTTTTAAAAAGTAAAGAAAATATATTTCTTTTTATTTTCACATTGTGCACTTATTGTAACATGACAATTCCAACGGTGTAATAATATAATTTCATAATATTATAATTTAGAAAATAGAACTATAACCTTGAAAATATAGCCAAAACAATTTATAAATTCTAATATATGTGTGTGATTTTAAATTTCCCCTACCAATTCTAAAAGTGATCATTTTCAATTTTTAGGTAATGAATGATTTGATATGATTACACCTAAAATTAGAATAGTAATATTAGGAAAATCGTTAATTAAAATATTAATACAATTTTAGTAAGTTTTATTTGTGATTCCTTAATTTTAGGCAATGCCTAATATAAATTTATACTCATTTATTGTTTAATTATAAAATAAGTAATAAGAAATATGTATAACTCTTAATAAATATGTATTCCTTAATTTTAAAAAGAATAACAGATATGTATAACTCAAAATAATTATCTAGTCCATAATATTGCAGTATGAAAATAGTAACAATGGGAATACAAAAAATACTGAAAATTTTCTATTTGAATAGTAATTTAAATTTTTTATTAAAAAGTGAAGAAAATATATTTTTTTATTTTCACATTTGTATAAGATGACACAATTAAGTATGTAGTTATTCACATTTTGTAACCGGTCAATTTAGACTTTAAATTATTTCAAAGCTCAATTAAGTATGTAGTTATTGTTATCATTTTAGATTTTTATGGTAATTTCAATTTTTGTATTAAAAATTAAAGAGAATATTTTAACAGTTTTTATTAAAAAGTAAAGAAAATATATTATTCTAAATTTCCACAACCTATTATAAAAGTGATCAGTTTCAATTTTTAGGTAATGAATGATTTGATATGATTACACCGACAATTAGAATAATAATATTATAAAAATGGTTAATTCAAATATTAATACAATTTCAATAAATTTTATTTGTGATTCCTTAATTTCAGGAAATGCCTAATATAAATTTATACTCATTTATTGTTTAATTAAAAAAAATAAGAAATATGTATAACTAATAATAAATATGTATTTCTTAATTTTCGAAAAAATAAGAGATATGTATTGTAACGACCCGAAATCTACCCTTGAAATTTTTTAATTTATTTTAATCCTTTCTTACATACAGTCGTCACCTTCATTAAAAACTCTCGAGTATCTCTCTTTGAAAATACTCTTTACCCTATTATATTATCATACAAATTTATGTTGCGGAAAAACATAATTCATTCAGATAGCCTTTATCACATACGTCCAGTTATGGGTTTTCCAGAGTTATAACGTCCATAACTACATATCACCATATTATCCTAATCAGATTACATTTATCCCAAAATACTATCAAATCAACTACAATATCAAATAGCAATAAAGACAATCGAGTAAATAAACACAAAAGCTTCTTAATTGAGCTTCATCCTCAAAATCCTTCATTTACCTACAATGGGATTATCATAAACAACACACAAAACAAAAGAGAGTAAGTCATTAGTTCAAAACTAACATCACACGATAATCCACATTTCCAATACAATTAAGCTTTAATATAATTCGTAAACACACATACGAAATTGTAAACATTCATAATCATCTTCCTTTAATTGTCACTTTACTCATATTCATCCTATAGTATATATATATCCAATAATATATATTCTATAGTATGCATATTACGTTCGTTTCGAAACATCATCTGTATCGTTATTCATATCCACCCTATAACATATATATCCCATAATATATACTCTATAGCATGTATATTACTTTCTTTCTCAACATCCTCTTTTTATCGCTCATATTCACCCTATAGAATATATATCCCATAATATATATCCTATAGCATGCATACGACATTCATGTGACATTCATGTGACATTCACATTTCCCATCATTCATATTCACCCTATAGAATATATATCTCATACTATATATTCTATGGCATGCATACGACATTCATTTGACATTCACATTTCTCATCATTCATATTCACCCTATAGAATATATATCCCATACTATATATCATATAGCATGCATACGACATTCATTTGACATTCACATTTCTCATCATTCATATTCACCCTATAGAATATATATCCCATACTATATATCCTATAGCATGCATACGACATTCATTTGACATTCACATTTCTCATCATTCATATTCACCCTATAGAATATATATCCCATACTATATATCCTATAGCATGCATACGACATTCATTTGACATTCACATTTCTCATCATTCATATTCACCCTATAGAATATATATCCCATACTATATATCCTATAGCATGCATACGACATTCATTTGACATTCACATTTCTCATCATTCATATTCACCCTATAGAATATATATCCCATACTATATATCCTATAGCATGCATACGACATTCATTTGACATTCACATTTCTCATAATTCATATTCACCCTATAGAATATATATCCCATACTATATATCCTATAGCATGCATACGACATTCATTTGACATTCACATTTCTCATCATTCATATTCACCCTATAGAATATATATCCCATACTATATATCCTATAGCATGCATACGACATTCATTTGAGTCATATTTCCTTTGGTACTCCCCCAAAAAGATTAAATTCGTTTTGAGTCTTATTTCCTTTGGTACTCCCCCAAATAGATTGAATTCCTTTTGAGTCTTATTTCCTTTGGTACTCCCCCAAATAAATTGAATTCGTTTTGAGTCTTATTTCCTTTGGTACTCCCCCAAATAAATTGAAATCGTTTTGAGTCTTATTTCCTTTGGTACTCCCCCAAATAAATTGAATTCGTTTTGAGTCTTATTTCCTTTGGTACTCCCCCAAATAAATTGAATTCGTTTTGAGTCTTATTTCCTTTGGTACTCCCCCAAATAAATTGAATTCGTTTTGAGTCTTATTTCCTTTGGTACTCCCCCAAATAAATTGAATTCGTTTTGAGTCTTATTTCCTTTGGTACTCCCCCAAATAAATTGTTTCCTTCTTTTTCCATAACAGTAAAATTACGCATTTTCCAACATAATGCATAAATTACAGACGTATTGTTTTAAATCATTACCTCTTTCACATACCTCATTCATATCAGCCAGTATGATTTAGAAAACACTTATCCCTTACCTCGGTGAGCGTTGGAGATCAGTTCCGAGTAACTTTAAAAGTCTACTCCGCGATTTCCTCCAACCTTAGGATCTTTCCTCATTATCACCAATAACAATGATGTCAGTCATTTATTCAAAATAACACATAAATAACTCGTATTTCATCATCAAATACACAAGGGATTCATGTATTCTCAATATTTCCAAAACTACTTCAATTCAAGTTTCTAAATATTAAAACATACATATCCACATCTAACATTTCATCTCTTTATCTTTATACTTATATTCACATTTTGGGGGTTTTTGGGGTTTTTCATGAATAACCCATAAAACCTTTCCATTCATACAATATCAACTCTAAATCAAGAGTTTTAGATAAAAACAACATAAAACGAACCATAACTCTAAAGAATGAGTTTCCATGGTTTCTCATGTTTTGAAAATAAATCCAACATACCCAAAACAAGTTAGAGAGGAAGAAGAAGAGTTAGTAACAAGAGGTTTACCTCTTCTCAAGCTCCAAGATGAGTCCTAAGGCTCCTTGCTCTTGAAAAGCTCTCCTCTCTCTCTTCTCTTCGAAGTTCTAACCCAAAAATGTGTTTGGGTTTCTGTTTTAAAGAGGTGTCGTCGGGTTGTAATCGATTACCAACATGGTGTAATCGATTACAACGTGAAAAATGCGCATATCTGATGCTTTTAATACGATGTAATCGATTACCAGAAGTGTGTAATCGATTACACTGTGTCCACAGCCCAAAATTGCCATTTCTCGCCCAGGCGAGACAACTCTCGCTCAAGCGAGGCTTCCAGGACTGTTACTATAATTTTAAAGATTAAAATTTGGGGTGTTACAATCCTCCCCCTCTTATAAGAATTTTCGTCCCTGAAAATTAAACATACCTCGGAAAATAAAATCTTCACCTAGACCTTAGGCACAAGAATATTCAACCAAAATCACAATTCGATTCTCTAATCCATTAAGATTACTTAATCAGTCACCAAGGGCATACACCACTAAACCATGATATCACCAAACCAATTCATGAACTAACTCCTCAATGTCCAAATATTAAGATCCTAGCCTCGAACAACATTGAATACCATGAGAACTAAACCATAATTCAGACTAAAGATCTTTTCTACATTTTTCAAGAACCATAGGTATCCATCACATATCCATCTATCAATCCTTACATACGTTAAGAATCCTGATAACACTCTCGAATTTCAGCGAATGGGGAACCCCTTATCCCATATCTATCTAAATGCATCTTTTAACATCCGTCATACACTAACTAGTTTCATCTCCACTCGAGAATCTAGCACAATTTCATTTTACTCGATCAACAAAATACCTACACAAAAGTCTCTTAATGCCTCATCTATTGTACACAATCAAACTATTCAGTAATTGTCTAATTACATAAAATATTTCTACCATCAAATCTTATCGTCTAAAGAAATTACCGATTTCTAGCCTCCACTGAAACCATAAAACCATTGATTCACACCAAAATTAGGTATTCTGTTGCCAATCGGCAAGCACAAGTCGACCAACACTCAAACCTACAACTTGCGTTTGGTTTGGTCACCCCAATTCCGTTAGTAAATATAAACTTATTAACCCACTCGCATTATGTCCAGAAATACATGGGCGTCTCATATCACTAAACTTTTAACAACCTCATACTTATTCCGATATGGTTGCTAAAATTTCGGAATTCTCCAACATGATACTAAATCATTACTTAGGCACAAGCTAAGTTTTCCCAAAAATGATTTTCGAAAGCGGTTTGAATCCACGACTCATGGCAACCACGTCGTGAAACAAGGTTCGCACGCTCATTTCGACACAACCCAAAACTTCTTCTCTCATATGGTTACACCACACCCATACACCGCAATTACTGACGTTCACGAAACAACAACAACTTTTGCCGGTACACATTCAACGCAGACAATTTTGGATCACCACCACTCTTTCATGCGTTGCCAATGTCCTACCGCAAAAGAACCGGTCATTCGAGACCAAAAGTTTCACGTCTATTCCATTGCATTCATCACATTGGTTGGGTAAGTAACTTAACTAGCCTCTTTTCTCGACTATCATTATAAGTCTTACCCTTTTGCACCCATATACATATCAATGCAACTAGATCTTAATTCTTCACCTCAACAAGTACACACAGTTAAACATAACACAATTTGCTGATCGCTAGTCCATTTCCAGGATTAAATCCAACTGGGACATCATCGCGCATATCAACACTATAGTAAAGGTTCTACCATTTACCCCAACCGTACACTGAGACACTCCCGATCCAAAATAAGTTTTTGAGGTTCAACATCCCCGCACATAGCTTGGTGTTCAATACCAATATACATTTGTTACGGCAGGTACTCATCTTTAACAAAAAAAAATAAATTTCATAGACCAGAAGCTTCATACACAAGAATCAAAAATAACTTTTTCATACTTAATCGATTTTGGGGTACCAACCATAGGTCACCTCAAAATGATAATACATCTGATTAGTCAACGTCCATGTAAACACATTAATCGCAAGGACCTTTAGGTAATTTATCCAACCTCTATTTCATTTTTCGAAATATGATTTTCACCTCTTAGCGTGCGCATACACACTAAGGCCAACAAAGGGAATTAACCTTTAACAACTCATAAGAGAAAACAAGCATTCCTGACTTAAACATTTTTCTTGTCAGTATACTTATTATAAAAATCAATCATTCATAGACGAAAGTCCACTTTCTAAGACAAAATAAATAGTTCTTTCAAATCTTAACATCTCGAAATACTAACGAGTTCTTAAATACCCTCTTGTGACATTTACTGAGTGAATACCGATCCCTTTTTCGAATGAGGGTCCTGACTCTCTTAGCCGACACTGGCACCAAACCACTAGCCTGGTCAGAGATCTCGCACAGATCCCTAACCGCCACAACCTTGTCAGCACTATTCAATCACAACATGATTTGCTGACAATTAGTCCATCCCCAAAATTATATCTAACTGGGATAACGACAAGCAGACTGAATCTACGGTAAATATCACACCATTTACCACAATCGGACACTAGAACATAAACGTCGACACCACCACCAGCACAAAGATTGGGGTCGACGCGACCAAGTCGGAAGTAATGATTCAGTTTACAATTTCAGCCGGTTTTCACATTTATCATATATAAGGGAGTGTGTCGCTCCCGAATCAACAATACTAAACAAGGAATACCTGTCACCATGCGTTTACCTCTCGCCGGATCATCAACACCCGATGTCCCTGCGCCACTTGGGGTAACCATCCGGCCGTGGTCCCTTGCCTCCCCAACATGCATGACATTAGGTCTCCGATCCAGCTTGGGACAATACCTTTTAATATGCCCAAACTCCTTGCAGTGGAAACATCCATTCCCTTTTCCCGGGCACGTACTTCCATAGTGAAGTCTACTGCACTTGTTACACTAGTCAGTAAGCTAAATTTTAACTCACTTAAGTCACGAAATCACATAGTCTCATAACAAGTCGCATGTCATCATACCAAAGCCACATGCTTTAAACATTCAACACACACAATCTCAACTAGTCAAATTTTTACACATGTTACAAAGAAGCAAGTAAGGCCATGCCCTAGGTCGCAGAATTAACTATGCTCTGATACCATATTGTAACGACCCGAAATCTACCCTTGAAAATTTTTAATTTATTTTAATCCTTTCTTACATACAGTCGTCACCTTCATTAAAAACTCTCGAGTATCTCTCTTTGAAAATACTTTTTACCCTATTATATTATCATACAAATTTATGTTGCGGAAAAACATAATTCATTCAGATAGCCTTTATCACATACGTCCAGTTATGGGTTTTCCAGAGTTATAACGTCCATAACTACATATCACCATATTATCCTAATCAGATTACATTTATCCCAAAATACTATCAAATCAACTACAATATCAAATAGCAATAAAGACAATCGAGTAAATAAACACAAAAGCTTCTTAATTGAGCTTCATCCTCAAAATCCTTCACTTACCTACAATGGGATTATCATAAACAACACACAAAACAAAAGAGAGTAAGTCATTAGTTCAAAACTAACATCACACGATAATCCACATTTCCAATACAATTAAGCTTTAATATAATTCGTAAACACACATACGAAATTGTAAACATTCATAATCATCTTCCTTTAATTGTCACTTTACTCATATTCATCCTATAGTATATATATATCCAATAATATATATTCTATAGTATGCATATTACGTTCGTTTCGAAACATCATCTGTATCGTTATTCATATCCACCCTATAACATATATATCCCATAATATATACTCTATAGCATGTATATTACTTTCTTTCTCAACATCCTCTTTTTATCGCTCATATTCACCCTATAGAATATATATCCCATACTATATATCCTATAGCATGCATACGACATTCATGTGACATTCATATTTCCCATCATTCATATTCACCCTATAGAATATATATCTCATACTATATATTCTATAGCATGCATATGACATTCATTTGACATTCACATTTCTCATCATTCATATTCACCCTATAGAATATATATCCCATACTATATATCATATAGCATGCATACGACATTCATTTGACATTCACATTTCTCATCATTCATATTCACCCTATAGAATATATATCCCATACTATATATCCTATAGCATGCATACGACATTCATTTGACATTCACATTTCTCATCATTCATATTCACCCTATAGAATATATATCTCATACTATATATCCTATAGCATGCATACGACATTCATTTGACATTCACATTTCTCATCATTCATATTCACCCTATAGAATATATATCCCATACTATATATCCTATAGCATGCATACGATATTCATTTGACATTCACATTTCTCATCATTCATATTCACCCTATAGAATATATATCTCATACTATATATCCTATAGCATGCATACGACATTCATTTGACATTCACATTTCTCATCATTCATATTCACCCTATAGAATATATATCCCATACTATATATCCTATAGCATGCATACGACATTCATTTGACATTCACATTTCTCATCATTCATATTCACCCTATAGAATATATATCTCATACTATATATCCTATAGCATGCATACGACATTCATTTGACATTCACATTTCTCATCATTCATATTCACCCTATAGAATATATATCCCATACTATATATCCTATAGCATGCATACGACATTCATTTGACATTCACATTTCTCATCATTCATATTCACCCTATAGAATATATATCTCATACTATATATCCTATAGCATGCATACGACATTCATTTGACATTCACATTTCTCATCATTCATATTCACCCTATAGAATATATATCCCATACTATATATCCTATAGCATGCATACGACATTCATTTGACATTCACATTTCTCATCATTCATATTCACCCTATAGAATATATATCCCATACTATATATCCTATAGCACGCATACGACATTCATTTGACATTCACATTTCTCATCATTCATATTCACCCTATAGAATATATATCCCATACTATATATCCTATAGCATGCATACGACATTCATTTGACATTCACATTTCTCATCATTCATATTCACCCTATAGAATATATATCCCATACTATATATCCTATAGCATGCATACGACATTCATTTGAGTCATATTTCCTTTGGTACTCCCCCAAAAAGATTAAATTCGTTTTGAGTCTTATTTCCTTTGGTACTCCCCCAAATAGATTGAATTCCTTTTGAGTCTTATTTCCTTTGGTACTCCCCCAAATAAATTGAATTCGTTTTGAGTCTTATTTCCTTTGGTACTCCCCCAAATAAATTGAATTCGTTTTGAGTCTTATTTCCTTTGGTACTCCCCCAAATAAATTGAATTCGTTTTGAGTCTTATTTCCTTTGGTACTCCCCCAAATAAATTGAATTCGTTTTGAGTCTTATTTCCTTTGGTACTCCCCCAAATAAATTGTTTCCTTCTTTTTCCATAACAGTAAAATCACGCATTTTCCAACATAATGCATAAATTACAGACAATTCCAATTAAAGAAAATATATTTGAAGTATAATTACATAAATTACACTTCTATTTGAAGTGTAATTTCAATTTTTTTAAAAATTAAAGAAAATATATTTCTTTTTATTTTCACTTTGTGCACTTATTGTAACATGACAATTCCAACGATGTAATAATATAATTTCATAATATTATAATTTAAAAATAGAACTATAACCTTGAAAATATACCCAAAACAATTTATAAATTCTAATATATGTGTGTGATTTTAAATTTCCCCTACCAATTCTAAAAGTGATCATTTGCAATTTTTAGGTAATGAATGATTTGATATGATTACACCTAAAATTAGAATAGTAATATTAGGAAAATCGTTAATTAAAATATTAATAAAATTTCAGTAAGTTTTATTTGTGATTCCTTAATTTTAGGCAATGCCTAATATAAATTTATACTCATTTATTGTTTAATTATAAAATAAGTAATAAGAAATATGTATAACTCTTAATAAATATGTATTCCTTAATTTTAAAAAGAATAACAGATATGTATAACTCAAAATAATTATCTAGTCCATAATATTGCAGTATGAAAATAGTAACAATGGGAATACAAAAAATACTGAAAATTTTCTACTTTAATAGTAATTTCAATTTTTTTATTAAAAAGTGAAGAAAATATATTTTTTTATTTTCACATTTGTATAAGATGACACAATTAAGTATGTAGTTATTCACATTTTGTAACCGGTCAATTTAGACTTTAAATTATTTCAAAGCTCAATTAAGTATGTAGTTATTGTTATCATTTTAGATTTTTATGGTAATTTCAATTTTTGTATTAAAAATTAAAGAGAATATTTTAACAGTTTTTATTAAAAAGTAAAGAAAATATATTATTCTAAATTTCCACAACCAAATATAAAAGTGATCAGTTTCAATTTTTAGGTAATGAATGATTTGATATGATTACACCGACAATTAGAATAATAATATTAGAAAAATGGTTAATTCAAATATTAATACAATTTCAATAAATTTTATTTGTGATTCCTTAATTTCAGGAAATGCCTAATATAAATTTATACTCATTTATTGTTTAATTAAAAAAAATAAGAAATATGTATAACTAATAATAAATATGTATTTCTTAATTTTCGAAAGAATAAGAGATATGTATAACTCATAATAAATATGTAGTCCATAATATTGCAGTTTGAAAATTGTAAAAACGAGAAGTAAAAAAAACAATTCACAATTTTCTATTTTAATATTAATTTGAATTTTTTATTAAAAAGTAAAGAAAATATATTTTTCTATTTTCACATTTTGTATAATATTACACAATTAAGTATGTAGTTATTCAGATTTTGTAACCAGTCTATTTTGACTTTAAAGTATTTTCAAAGCTCCATAAAGTATATAGTTATTGTTGACATTTTAGATTTTTATGATAATTTCATATATTTTTAAGAAGTAAAGAAAATATTAATTCAAATCTTAATACAATTTCAATAAATTTTATTTGTGACTCCTTTATTTTAGACAATGCCTAATATAAATTTATACTCATTTATTGTTTAATTATAAAATAAGTAATAAGAAATATGTATAACTCATAATAAATATGTATTCCTTAATTTTAAAAAGAATAAGATACGTATAACTCATAATAGTTATGTAGCCCTTAATATTGCAGTATGAAAATAGTAACAACGAAAAGAAGAAGAAAACTATTCTAAATTTTCTACTTTAATAGTAATTTCAATTTTTTTATTAAAAAGTAATGAGGATATAATTTTTTTATTTTCACATTATGTATAAGATGACACAATTATGTATGTAGTTATTCACATTTTGTAATCGGTCAATTTAGACTTTAAAGTATTTTCAAAGCTCAATTAAGTATGTAGTTATTGTTATCATTTTAGATTTTTATGGTAATTTCAATTTTTGTATTAAAAATAAAGAAAATATTAATTCAAAAATTAATACAATTTCAATAAAAAAATTGTGATTCCTTAATTTTAGACAATATCTAATATAAACTTATACTCATTTATTGTTTAATTATAAAATAAGTAATCAAAAATATGTATAACTCATAATAAAAATGTATTCCTTAATTTTAAAAAGAATAAGAGATATGTTAACTTATGGCTAATTTATTAATAATTTTTAGTTTAGCAAGTACTTTTATATTGTATTTCCCATAAACACAAGCATTTTGCACACTACGGATTGTTCATAATGCATAGCTTGCAATTCTTTTAGATCATAATGCATTATGATTATATTGTTCATAATGCATTTCTTTTGGATCGGGAAACTATGTTAAATTGATGTTGTGAACAATATTATAAGGTTGGATCTGGAATTTTTTGAATTAATGTGAATGTAATGCTTTATATGTTTTTAAACCTGATTTGAAGTAAATCAAAATCTTGTCTCATTGGAGCATCTTATTAAAAGGTTGAGATTTTCATTCTACCATCAAATGTAATGCATTAGGATTGAATATAATCACTCAATATATATTATTTTTTATTAAGTATTACTTTTAGAATAAACTAACATATAGGATGAGATAGAAATGGCTTCTAACAAGCTGAATAACAATAGGTGAAAAAAATATAAAACTAGCTTTTGAATGATAAAATGCTAAAGTACTATAACAAAACAAACTAATTTATTCCAAAATATAATAAAGTAAAAAGTATTGAATTCTTCATCATCAAGAGATGAGGGTCCATATCCTCTCCTGTAAATCTTTTCAGTATTGGAGAAGATGTCAACTTATCAGATAATGCTTAACGTCCTGCATTATTGTTCCGAGGTTTAGCATTTTGTGGAGGAGGGGGGGCATTTTGACGTGGTGGAGAATGTCCAGGGTTAGCATTTGCACGTCGAGGTTCACCTGGGAAACGATAATGCATAGTATTACCAGGTTGATTATATACCATATGACCATATGAACCCTTATGTATTGCTAAACTATGTTGATTGAGGAACATTTCTCCACATTGATTGCATTGTGCATCCCACACCATGATTATTATTAATCCTCAATTTTCTAATTTGTACTTAGAGATTGTTTATGCATTCTTGAGTTACTTAGCGATGTATTTATAACACATCATGTTTTATGTTTACTTGTTGCAAATATCTAAAGAGATACAATTATTAAGAGAAGTAAATAGTAAATTGGAAACATGGTAATTATTAAGTCATTTGAAGTTATTTTTATGTATCATTTGTAAATAATTAGTAATTTCAAGAAAAGTAAAGAATTAGTAATTTCAAATAAATGTAAAGAATTATATGTAGTCCATAATATTGCAGTATGAAAAATAGTAACAATAAGAAGAAAACAAAATATTCAAAACTTTCTATTAGAAGTGTAATTTCAATTTTTTTTAAAAAGTAAAGAAAATATATGTCTTTTTATTTTCACATTGTGCACATATTGTAACATGACAATTCCAACGGTGTAATAATATAATTTCATAATATTATAATTTAAAAAATAGAACTATAACCTTGAAAATATAACCAAAACAATTTATAAATTCTAATATATGTGTGTGATTTTAAATTTCCCATACCAATTCTAAAAGTGATCATTTGCAATTTTTAGGTAATGAATGATTTGATAAGATTACACCTAAAATTAGAATAGTAATATTAGGAAAATGGTTAATTAAAATATTAATACAATTTCAGTAAGTTTTATTTGTGATTCCTTAATTTTAGGCAATGCCTAATATAAATTTATACTCATTTATTGTTTAATTATAAAATAAGTAATAAGAAATATGTATAACTCTTAATAAATATGTATTCCTTAATTTTAAAAAGAATAACAGATATGTATAACTCAAAATAATTATCTAGTCCATAATATTGCAGTATGAAAATAGTAACAATGGGAATACAAAAAATACTGAAAATTTTCTATTTGAATAGTAATTTAAATTTTTTATTAAAAAGTGAAGAAAATATATTTTTTTATTTTCACATTTGTATAAGATGACACAATTAAGTATGTAGTTATTCACATTTTTTAACCGGTCAATTTAGACTTTAAATTATTTCAAAGCTCAATTAAGTATGTAGTTATTGTTATCATTTTAGATTTTTATGGTAATTTCAAATTTTTATATTAAAAAGTAAAGAGAATATTTTAACAGTTTTTATTAAAAAGTAATGAAAATATATTATTCTAAATTTCCACAACCAATTATAAAAGTGATCAGTTTCAATTTTTAGGTAATGAATGATTTGATATGATTACACCGACAATTAGAATATATTGGAAAAATGGTTAATTCAAATACTAATACAATTTCAATAAATTTTATTTGTGATTCCTTAATTTCAGGAAATGCCTAATATAAATTTATACTCATTTATTGTTTAATTAAAAAAATAAGAAATATGTATAACTAATAATAAATATGTATTTCTTAATTTTCGAAAGAATAAGAGATATGTATAACTCATAATAAATATGTAGTCCATAATATTGCAGTTTGAAAATTGTAAAAACGAGAAGTAAAAAAAACAATTCACAATTTTCTATTTTAATATTAATTTGAATTTTTTATTAAAAAGTACAGAAAATATATTTTTCTATTTTCACATTTTGTATAATATTACACAATTAAGTATGTAGTTATTCACATTTTGTAACCAGTCTATTTTGACTTTAAAGTATTTTCAAAGCTCCATAAAGTATATAGTTATTGTTGACATTTTAGATTTTTATGATAATTTCATATATTTTTAAGAAGGAAAGAAAATATTATTTTAAATCTTAATACAATTTCAATAAATTTTATTTGTGACTCCTTTATTTTAGACAATGCCTAATATAAATTTATACTCATTTATTGTTTAATTATAAAATAAGTAATAAGAAATATGTATAACTCATAATAAATATGTATTCCTTAATTTTAAAAAGAATAAGATACGTATAACTCATAATAGTTATGTAGCCCTTAATATTGCAGTATGAAAATAGTAACAACGAAAAGAAGAAGAAAACTATTCTAAATTTTCTACTTTAATAGTAATTTCAATTTTTTTATTTTCACATTATGTATAAGATGACACAATTATGTATGTAGTTATTCACATTTTGTAATCGGTCAATTTAGACTTTAAAGTATTTTCAAAGCTCAATTAAGTGTGTAGTTATTGTTATCATTTTAGATTTTTATGGTAATTTCAATTTTTGTATTAAAAATAAAGAAAATATTAATTCAAAAATTAATACAATTTCAATAAAAAAATTGTGATTCCTTAATTTTAGACAATATCTAATATAAACTTATACTCATTTATTGTTTAATTATAAAATAAGTAATCAAAAATATGTATAACTCATAATAAAAATGTATTCCTTAATTTTAAAAAGAATAAGAGATATGTTAACTTATGGCTAATTTATTAATAATTTTTAGTTTAGCAAGTACTTTTATATTGTATTTCCCATAAACACAAGCATTTTGCACACTACGGATTGTTCATAATGCATAGCTTGCAATTCTTTTAGATCATAATGCATTATGATTATATTGTTCATAATGCATTTCTTTTGGATCGGGAAACTATGTTAAATTGATGTTGTGAACAATATTATAAGGTTGGATCTGGAATTTTTTGAATTAATGTGAATGTAATGCTTTATATGTTTTTAAACCTGATTTGAAGTAAATCAAAATCTTGTCTCATTGGAGCATCTTATTAAAAGGTTGAGATTTTCATTCTACCATCAAATGTAATGCATTAGGATTGAATATAATCACTCAATATATATTATTTTTTATTAAGTATTACTTTTAGAATAAACTAACATATAGGATGAGATAGAAATGGCTTCTAACAAGCTGAATAACAATAGGTGAAAAAAATATAAAACTAGCTTTTGAATGATAAAATGCTAAAGTACTATAACAAAACAAACTAATTTATTCCAAAATATAATAAAGTAAAAAGTATTGAATTCTTCATCATCAAGAGATGAGGGTCCATATCCTCTCCTGTAAATCTTTTCAGTATTGGAGAAGATGTCAACTTATCAGATAATGCTTAACGTCCTGCATTATTGTTCCGAGGTTTAGCATTTTGTGGAGGAGGGGGGGCATTTTGACGTGGTGGAGAATGTCCAGGGTTAGCATTTGCACGTCGAGGTTCACCTGGGAAACGATAATGCATAGTATTACCAGGTTGATTATATACCATATGACCATATGAACCCTTATGTATTGCTAAACTATGTTGATTGAGGAACATTTCTCCACATTGATTGCATTGTGCATCCCACACCATGATTATTATTAATCCTCAATTTTCTAATTTGTACTTAGAGATTGTTTTTGCATTCTTGAGTTACTTAGCGATGTATTTATAACACATCATGTTTTATGTTTACTTGTTGCAAATATCTAAAGAGATACAATTATTAAGAGAAGTAAATAGTAAATTGGAAACATGGTAATTATTAAGTCATTTGAAGTTATTTTTATGTATCATTTGTAAATAATTAGTAATTTCAAGAAAAGTAAAGAATTAGTAATTTCAAATAAATGTAAAGAATTATATGTAGTCCATAATATTGCAGTATGAAAAATAGTAACAATAAGAAGAAAACAAAATATTCAAAACTTTCTATTTGAAGTGTAATTTCAATTTTTTTAAAAAGTAAAGAAAATATATGTCTTTTTATTTTCACATTGTGCACATATTGTAACATGACAATTCCAACGGTGTAATAATATAATTTCATAATATTATAATTTAAAAAATAGAACTATAACCTTGAAAATATAACCAAAACAATTTATAAATTCTAATATATGTGTGTGATTTTAAATTTCCCATACCAATTCTAAAAGTGATCATTTGCAATTTTTAGGTAATGAATGATTTGATAAGATTACACCTAAAATTAGAATAGTAATATTAGGAAAATGGTTAATTAAAATATTAATACAATTTCAGTAAGTTTTATTTGTGATTCCTTAATTTTAGGCAATGCCTAATATAAATTTATACTCATTTATTGTTTAATTATAAAATAAGTAATAAGAAATATGTATAACTCTTAATAAATATGTATTCCTTAATTTTAAAAAGAATAACAGATATGTATAACTCAAAATAATTATCTAGTCCATAATATTGCAGTATGAAAATAGTAACAATGGGAATACAAAAAATACTGAAAATTTTCTATTTGAATAGTAATTTAAATTTTTTATTAAAAAGTGAAGAAAATATATTTTTTTATTTTCACATTTGTATAAGATGACACAATTAAGTATGTAGTTATTCACATTTTTTAACCGGTCAATTTAGACTTTAAATTATTTCAAAGCTCAATTAAGTATGTAGTTATTGTTATCATTTTAGATTTTTATGGTAATTTCAAATTTTTATATTAAAAAGTAAAGAGAATATTTTAACAGTTTTTATTAAAAAGTAATGAAAATATATTATTCTAAATTTCCACAACCAATTATAAAAGTGATCAGTTTCAATTTTTAGGTAATGAATGATTTGATATGATTACACCGACAATTAGAATATATTGGAAAAATGGTTAATTCAAATACTAATACAATTTCAATAAATTTTATTTGTGATTCCTTAATTTCAGGAAATGCCTAATATAAATTTATACTCATTTATTGTTTAATTAAAAAAATAAGAAATATGTATAACTAATAATAAATATGTATTTCTTAATTTTCGAAAGAATAAGAGATATGTATAACTCATAATAAATATGTAGTCCATAATATTGCAGTTTGAAAATTGTAAAAACGAGAAGTAAAAAAAACAATTCACAATTTTCTATTTTAATATTAATTTGAATTTTTTATTAAAAAGTACAGAAAATATATTTTTCTATTTTCACATTTTGTATAATATTACACAATTAAGTATGTAGTTATTCACATTTTGTAACCAGTCTATTTTGACTTTAAAGTATTTTCAAAGCTCCATAAAGTATATAGTTATTGTTGACATTTTAGATTTTTATGATAATTTCATATATTTTTAAGAAGGAAAGAAAATATTATTTTAAATCTTAATACAATTTCAATAAATTTTATTTGTGACTCCTTTATTTTAGACAATGCCTAATATAAATTTATACTCATTTATTGTTTAATTATAAAATAAGTAATAAGAAATATGTATAACTCATAATAAATATGTATTCCTTAATTTTAAAAAGAATAAGATACGTATAACTCATAATAGTTATGTAGCCCTTAATATTGCAGTATGAAAATAGTAACAACGAAAAGAAGAAGAAAACTATTCTAAATTTTCTACTTTAATAGTAATTTCAATTTTTTTATTTTCACATTATGTATAAGATGACACAATTATGTATGTAGTTATTCACATTTTGTAATCGGTCAATTTAGACTTTAAAGTATTTTCAAAGCTCAATTAAGTGTGTAGTTATTGTTATCATTTTAGATTTTTATGGTAATTTCAATTTTTGTATTAAAAATAAAGAAAATATTAATTCAAAAATTAATACAATTTCAATAAAAAAATTGTGATTCCTTAATTTTAGACAATATCTAATATAAACTTATACTCATTTATTGTTTAATTATAAAATAAGTAATCAAAAATATGTATAACTCATAATAAAAATGTATTCCTTAATTTTAAAAAGAATAAGAGATATGTTAACTTATGGCTAATTTATTAATAATTTTTAGTTTAGCAAGTACTTTTATATTGTATTTCCCATAAACACAAGCATTTTGCACACTACGGATTGTTCATAATGCATAGCTTGCAATTCTTTTAGATCATAATGCATTATGATTATATTGTTCATAATGCATTTCTTTTGGATCGGGAAACTATGTTAAATTGATGTTGTGAACAATATTATAAGGTTGGATCTGGAATTTTTTGAATTAATGTGAATGTAATGCTTTATATGTTTTGAAACCTGATTTGAAGTAAATCAAAATCTTGTCTCATTGGAGCATCTTATTAAAAGGTTGAGATTTTCATTCTACCATCAAATGTAATGCATTAGGATTGAATATAATCACTCAATATATATTATTTTTTATTAAGTATTACTTTTAGAATAAACTAACATATAGGATGAGATAGAAATGGCTTCTAACAAGCTGAATAACAATAGGTGAAAAAAATATAAAACTAGCTTTTGAATGATAAAATGCTAAAGTACTATAACAAAACAAACTAATTTATTCCAAAATATAATAAAGTAAAAAGTATTGAATTCTTCATCATCAAGAGATGAGGGTCCATATCCTCTCCTGTAAATCTTTTCAGTATTGGAGAAGATGTCAACTTATCAGATAATGCTTAACGTCCTGCATTATTGTTCCGAGGTTTAGCATTTTGTGGAGGAGGGGGGGCATTTTGACGTGGTGGAGAATGTCCAGGGTTAGCATTTGCACGTCGAGGTTCACCTGGGAAACGATAATGCATAGTATTACCAGGTTGATTATATACCATATGACCATATGAACCCTTATGTATTGCTAAACTATGTTGATTGAGGAACATTTCTCCACATTGATTGCATTGTGCATCCCACACCATGATTATTATTAATCCTCAATTTTCTAATTTGTACTTAGAGATTGTTTTTGCATTCTTGAGTTACTTAGCGATGTATTTATAACACATCATGTTTTATGTTTACTTGTTGCAAATATCTAAAGAGATACAATTATTAAGAGAAGTAAATAGTAAATTGGAAACATGGTAATTATTAAGTCATTTGAAGTTATTTTTATGTATCATTTGTAAATAATTAGTAATTTCAAGAAAAGTAAAGAATTAGTAATTTCAAATAAATGTAAAGAATTATATGTAGTCCATAATATTGCAGTATGAAAAATAGTAACAATAAGAAGAAAACAAAATATTCAAAACTTTCTATTTGAAGTGTAATTTCAATTTTTTTAAAAAGTAAAGAAAATATATGTCTTTTTATTTTCACATTGTGCACATATTGTAACATGACAATTCCAACGGTGTAATAATATAATTTCATAATATTATAATTTAAAAAATAGAACTATAACCTTGAAAATATAACCAAAACAATTTATAAATTCTAATATATGTGTGTGATTTTAAATTTCCCATACCAATTCTAAAAGTGATCATTTGCAATTTTTAGGTAATGAATGATTTGATAAGATTACACCTAAAATTAGAATAGTAATATTAGGAAAATGGTTAATTAAAATATTAATACAATTTCAGTAAGTTTTATTTGTGATTCCTTAATTTTAGGCAATGCCTAATATAAATTTATACTCATTTATTGTTTAATTATAAAATAAGTAATAAGAAATATGTATAACTCTTAATAAATATGTATTCCTTAATTTTAAAAAGAATAACAGATATGTATAACTCAAAATAATTATCTAGTCCATAATATTGCAGTATGAAAATAGTAACAATGGGAATACAAAAAATACTGAAAATTTTCTATTTGAATAGTAATTTAAATTTTTTATTAAAAAGTGAAGAAAATATATTTTTTTATTTTCACATTTGTATAAGATGACACAATTAAGTATGTAGTTATTCACATTTTTTAACCGGTCAATTTAGACTTTAAATTATTTCAAAGCTCAATTAAGTATGTAGTTATTGTTATCATTTTAGATTTTTATGGTAATTTCAAATTTTTATATTAAAAAGTAAAGAGAATATTTTAACAGTTTTTATTAAAAAGTAATGAAAATATATTATTCTAAATTTCCACAACCAATTATAAAAGTGATCAGTTTCAATTTTTAGGTAATGAATGATTTGATATGATTACACCGACAATTAGAATATATTGGAAAAATGGTTAATTCAAATACTAATACAATTTCAATAAATTTTATTTGTGATTCCTTAATTTCAGGAAATGCCTAATATAAATTTATACTCATTTATTGTTTAATTAAAAAAATAAGAAATATGTATAACTAATAATAAATATGTATTTCTTAATTTTCGAAAGAATAAGAGATATGTATAACTCATAATAAATATGTAGTCCATAATATTGCAGTTTGAAAATTGTAAAAACGAGAAGTAAAAAAAACAATTCACAATTTTCTATTTTAATATTAATTTGAATTTTTTATTAAAAAGTACAGAAAATATATTTTTCTATTTTCACATTTTGTATAATATTACACAATTAAGTATGTAGTTATTCACATTTTGTAACCAGTCTATTTTGACTTTAAAGTATTTTCAAAGCTCCATAAAGTATATAGTTATTGTTGACATTTTAGATTTTTATGATAATTTCATATATTTTTAAGAAGGAAAGAAAATATTATTTTAAATCTTAATACAATTTCAATAAATTTTATTTGTGACTCCTTTATTTTAGACAATGCCTAATATAAATTTATACTCATTTATTGTTTAATTATAAAATAAGTAATAAGAAATATGTATAACTCATAATAAATATGTATTCCTTAATTTTAAAAAGAATAAGATACGTATAACTCATAATAGTTATGTAGCCCTTAATATTGCAGTATGAAAATAGTAACAACGAAAAGAAGAAGAAAACTATTCTAAATTTTCTACTTTAATAGTAATTTCAATTTTTTTATTTTCACATTATGTATAAGATGACACAATTATGTATGTAGTTATTCACATTTTGTAATCGGTCAATTTAGACTTTAAAGTATTTTCAAAGCTCAATTAAGTGTGTAGTTATTGTTATCATTTTAGATTTTTATGGTAATTTCAATTTTTGTATTAAAAATAAAGAAAATATTAATTCAAAAATTAATACAATTTCAATAAAAAAATTGTGATTCCTTAATTTTAGACAATATCTAATATAAACTTATACTCATTTATTGTTTAATTATAAAATAAGTAATCAAAAATATGTATAACTCATAATAAAAATGTATTCCTTAATTTTAAAAAGAATAAGAGATATGTTAACTTATGGCTAATTTATTAATAATTTTTAGTTTAGCAAGTACTTTTATATTGTATTTCCCATAAACACAAGCATTTTGCACACTACGGATTGTTCATAATGCATAGCTTGCAATTCTTTTAGATCATAATGCATTATGATTATATTGTTCATAATGCATTTCTTTTGGATCGGGAAACTATGTTAAATTGATGTTGTGAACAATATTATAAGGTTGGATCTGGAATTTTTTGAATTAATGTGAATGTAATGCTTTATATGTTTTTAAACCTGATTTGAAGTAAATCAAAATCTTGTCTCATTGGAGCATCTTATTAAAAGGTTGAGATTTTCATTCTACCATCAAATGTAATGCATTAGGATTGAATATAATCACTCAATATATATTATTTTTTATTAAGTATTACTTTTAGAATAAACTAACATATAGGATGAGATAGAAATGGCTTCTAACAAGCTGAATAACAATAGGTGAAAAAAATATAAAACTAGCTTTTGAATGATAAAATGCTAAAGTACTATAACAAAACAAACTAATTTATTCCAAAATATAATAAAGTAAAAAGTATTGAATTCTTCATCATCAAGAGATGAGGGTCCATATCCTCTCCTGTAAATCTTTTCAGTATTGGAGAAGATGTCAACTTATCAGATAATGCTTAACGTCCTGCATTATTGTTCCGAGGTTTAGCATTTTGTGGAGGAGGGGGGGCATTTTGACGTGGTGGAGAATGTCCAGGGTTAGCATTTGCACGTCGAGGTTCACCTGGGAAACGATAATGCATAGTATTACCAGGTTGATTATATACCATATGACCATATGAACCCTTATGTATTGCTAAACTATGTTGATTGAGGAACATTTCTCCACATTGATTGCATTGTGCATCCCACACCATGATTATTATTAATCCTCAATTTTCTAATTTGTACTTAGAGATTGTTTTTGCATTCTTGAGTTACTTAGCGATGTATTTATAACACATCATGTTTTATGTTTACTTGTTGCAAATATCTAAAGAGATACAATTATTAAGAGAAGTAAATAGTAAATTGGAAACATGGTAATTATTAAGTCATTTGAAGTTATTTTTATGTATCATTTGTAAATAATTAGTAATTTCAAGAAAAGTAAAGAATTAGTAATTTCAAATAAATGTAAAGAATTATATGTAGTCCATAATATTGCAGTATGAAAAATAGTAACAATAAGAAGAAAACAAAATATTCAAAACTTTCTATTTGAAGTGTAATTTCAATTTTTTTAAAAAGTAAAGAAAATATATGTCTTTTTATTTTCACATTGTGCACATATTGTAACATGACAATTCCAACGGTGTAATAATATAATTTCATAATATTATAATTTAAAAAATAGAACTATAACCTTGAAAATATAACCAAAACAATTTATAAATTCTAATATATGTGTGTGATTTTAAATTTCCCATACCAATTCTAAAAGTGATCATTTGCAATTTTTAGGTAATGAATGATTTGATAAGATTACACCTAAAATTAGAATAGTAATATTAGGAAAATGGTTAATTAAAATATTAATACAATTTCAGTAAGTTTTATTTGTGATTCCTTAATTTTAGGCAATGCCTAATATAAATTTATACTCATTTATTGTTTAATTATAAAATAAGTAATAAGAAATATGTATAACTCTTAATAAATATGTATTCCTTAATTTTAAAAAGAATAACAGATATGTATAACTCAAAATAATTATCTAGTCCATAATATTGCAGTATGAAAATAGTAACAATGGGAATACAAAAAATACTGAAAATTTTCTATTTGAATAGTAATTTAAATTTTTTATTAAAAAGTGAAGAAAATATATTTTTTTATTTTCACATTTGTATAAGATGACACAATTAAGTATGTAGTTATTCACATTTTTTAACCGGTCAATTTAGACTTTAAATTATTTCAAAGCTCAATTAAGTATGTAGTTATTGTTATCATTTTAGATTTTTATGGTAATTTCAAATTTTTATATTAAAAAGTAAAGAGAATATTTTAACAGTTTTTATTAAAAAGTAATGAAAATATATTATTCTAAATTTCCACAACCAATTATAAAAGTGATCAGTTTCAATTTTTAGGTAATGAATGATTTGATATGATTACACCGACAATTAGAATATATTGGAAAAATGGTTAATTCAAATACTAATACAATTTCAATAAATTTTATTTGTGATTCCTTAATTTCAGGAAATGCCTAATATAAATTTATACTCATTTATTGTTTAATTAAAAAAATAAGAAATATGTATAACTAATAATAAATATGTATTTCTTAATTTTCGAAAGAATAAGAGATATGTATAACTCATAATAAATATGTAGTCCATAATATTGCAGTTTGAAAATTGTAAAAACGAGAAGTAAAAAAAACAATTCACAATTTTCTATTTTAATATTAATTTGAATTTTTTATTAAAAAGTACAGAAAATATATTTTTCTATTTTCACATTTTGTATAATATTACACAATTAAGTATGTAGTTATTCACATTTTGTAACCAGTCTATTTTGACTTTAAAGTATTTTCAAAGCTCCATAAAGTATATAGTTATTGTTGACATTTTAGATTTTTATGATAATTTCATATATTTTTAAGAAGGAAAGAAAATATTATTTTAAATCTTAATACAATTTCAATAAATTTTATTTGTGACTCCTTTATTTTAGACAATGCCTAATATAAATTTATACTCATTTATTGTTTAATTATAAAATAAGTAATAAGAAATATGTATAACTCATAATAAATATGTATTCCTTAATTTTAAAAAGAATAAGATACGTATAACTCATAATAGTTATGTAGCCCTTAATATTGCAGTATGAAAATAGTAACAACGAAAAGAAGAAGAAAACTATTCTAAATTTTCTACTTTAATAGTAATTTCAATTTTTTTATTTTCACATTATGTATAAGATGACACAATTATGTATGTAGTTATTCACATTTTGTAATCGGTCAATTTAGACTTTAAAGTATTTTCAAAGCTCAATTAAGTGTGTAGTTATTGTTATCATTTTAGATTTTTATGGTAATTTCAATTTTTGTATTAAAAATAAAGAAAATATTAATTCAAAAATTAATACAATTTCAATAAAAAAATTGTGATTCCTTAATTTTAGACAATATCTAATATAAACTTATACTCATTTATTGTTTAATTATAAAATAAGTAATCAAAAATATGTATAACTCATAATAAAAATGTATTCCTTAATTTTAAAAAGAATAAGAGATATGTTAACTTATGGCTAATTTATTAATAATTTTTAGTTTAGCAAGTACTTTTATATTGTATTTCCCATAAACACAAGCATTTTGCACACTACGGATTGTTCATAATGCATAGCTTGCAATTCTTTTAGATCATAATGCATTATGATTATATTGTTCATAATGCATTTCTTTTGGATCGGGAAACTATGTTAAATTGATGTTGTGAACAATATTATAAGGTTGGATCTGGAATTTTTTGAATTAATGTGAATGTAATGCTTTATATGTTTTTAAACCTGATTTGAAGTAAATCAAAATCTTGTCTCATTGGAGCATCTTATTAAAAGGTTGAGATTTTCATTCTACCATCAAATGTAATGCATTAGGATTGAATATAATCACTCAATATATATTATTTTTTATTAAGTATTACTTTTAGAATAAACTAACATATAGGATGAGATAGAAATGGCTTCTAACAAGCTGAATAACAATAGGTGAAAAAAATATAAAACTAGCTTTTGAATGATAAAATGCTAAAGTACTATAACAAAACAAACTAATTTATTCCAAAATATAATAAAGTAAAAAGTATTGAATTCTTCATCATCAAGAGATGAGGGTCCATATCCTCTCCTGTAAATCTTTTCAGTATTGGAGAAGATGTCAACTTATCAGATAATGCTTAACGTCCTGCATTATTGTTCCGAGGTTTAGCATTTTGTGGAGGAGGGGGGGCATTTTGACGTGGTGGAGAATGTCCAGGGTTAGCATTTGCACGTCGAGGTTCACCTGGGAAACGATAATGCATAGTATTACCAGGTTGATTATATACCATATGACCATATGAACCCTTATGTATTGCTAAACTATGTTGATTGAGGAACATTTCTCCACATTGATTGCATTGTGCATCCCACACCATGATTATTATTAATCCTCAATTTTCTAATTTGTACTTAGAGATTGTTTTTGCATTCTTGAGTTACTTAGCGATGTATTTATAACACATCATGTTTTATGTTTACTTGTTGCAAATATCTAAAGAGATACAATTATTAAGAGAAGTAAATAGTAAATTGGAAACATGGTAATTATTAAGTCATTTGAAGTTATTTTTATGTATCATTTGTAAATAATTAGTAATTTCAAGAAAAGTAAAGAATTAGTAATTTCAAATAAATGTAAAGAATTATATGTAGTCCATAATATTGCAGTATGAAAAATAGTAACAATAAGAAGAAAACAAAATATTCAAAACTTTCTATTTGAAGTGTAATTTCAATTTTTTTAAAAAGTAAAGAAAATATATGTCTTTTTATTTTCACATTGTGCACATATTGTAACATGACAATTCCAACGGTGTAATAATATAATTTCATAATATTATAATTTAAAAAATAGAACTATAACCTTGAAAATATAACCAAAACAATTTATAAATTCTAATATATGTGTGTGATTTTAAATTTCCCATACCAATTCTAAAAGTGATCATTTGCAATTTTTAGGTAATGAATGATTTGATAAGATTACACCTAAAATTAGAATAGTAATATTAGGAAAATGGTTAATTAAAATATTAATACAATTTCAGTAAGTTTTATTTGTGATTCCTTAATTTTAGGCAATGCCTAATATAAATTTATACTCATTTATTGTTTAATTATAAAATAAGTAATAAGAAATATGTATAACTCTTAATAAATATGTATTCCTTAATTTTAAAAAGAATAACAGATATGTATAACTCAAAATAATTATCTAGTCCATAATATTGCAGTATGAAAATAGTAACAATGGGAATACAAAAAATACTGAAAATTTTCTATTTGAATAGTAATTTAAATTTTTTATTAAAAAGTGAAGAAAATATATTTTTTTATTTTCACATTTGTATAAGATGACACAATTAAGTATGTAGTTATTCACATTTTTTAACCGGTCAATTTAGACTTTAAATTATTTCAAAGCTCAATTAAGTATGTAGTTATTGTTATCATTTTAGATTTTTATGGTAATTTCAAATTTTTATATTAAAAAGTAAAGAGAATATTTTAACAGTTTTTATTAAAAAGTAATGAAAATATATTATTCTAAATTTCCACAACCAATTATAAAAGTGATCAGTTTCAATTTTTAGGTAATGAATGATTTGATATGATTACACCGACAATTAGAATATATTGGAAAAATGGTTAATTCAAATACTAATACAATTTCAATAAATTTTATTTGTGATTCCTTAATTTCAGGAAATGCCTAATATAAATTTATACTCATTTATTGTTTAATTAAAAAAATAAGAAATATGTATAACTAATAATAAATATGTATTTCTTAATTTTCGAAAGAATAAGAGATATGTATAACTCATAATAAATATGTAGTCCATAATATTGCAGTTTGAAAATTGTAAAAACGAGAAGTAAAAAAAACAATTCACAATTTTCTATTTTAATATTAATTTGAATTTTTTATTAAAAAGTACAGAAAATATATTTTTCTATTTTCACATTTTGTATAATATTACACAATTAAGTATGTAGTTATTCACATTTTGTAACCAGTCTATTTTGACTTTAAAGTATTTTCAAAGCTCCATAAAGTATATAGTTATTGTTGACATTTTAGATTTTTATGATAATTTCATATATTTTTAAGAAGGAAAGAAAATATTATTTTAAATCTTAATACAATTTCAATAAATTTTATTTGTGACTCCTTTATTTTAGACAATGCCTAATATAAATTTATACTCATTTATTGTTTAATTATAAAATAAGTAATAAGAAATATGTATAACTCATAATAAATATGTATTCCTTAATTTTAAAAAGAATAAGATACGTATAACTCATAATAGTTATGTAGCCCTTAATATTGCAGTATGAAAATAGTAACAACGAAAAGAAGAAGAAAACTATTCTAAATTTTCTACTTTAATAGTAATTTCAATTTTTTTATTTTCACATTATGTATAAGATGACACAATTATGTATGTAGTTATTCACATTTTGTAATCGGTCAATTTAGACTTTAAAGTATTTTCAAAGCTCAATTAAGTGTGTAGTTATTGTTATCATTTTAGATTTTTATGGTAATTTCAATTTTTGTATTAAAAATAAAGAAAATATTAATTCAAAAATTAATACAATTTCAATAAAAAAATTGTGATTCCTTAATTTTAGACAATATCTAATATAAACTTATACTCATTTATTGTTTAATTATAAAATAAGTAATCAAAAATATGTATAACTCATAATAAAAATGTATTCCTTAATTTTAAAAAGAATAAGAGATATGTTAACTTATGGCTAATTTATTAATAATTTTTAGTTTAGCAAGTACTTTTATATTGTATTTCCCATAAACACAAGCATTTTGCACACTACGGATTGTTCATAATGCATAGCTTGCAATTCTTTTAGATCATAATGCATTATGATTATATTGTTCATAATGCATTTCTTTTGGATCGGGAAACTATGTTAAATTGATGTTGTGAACAATATTATAAGGTTGGATCTGGAATTTTTTGAATTAATGTGAATGTAATGCTTTATATGTTTTTAAACCTGATTTGAAGTAAATCAAAATCTTGTCTCATTGGAGCATCTTATTAAAAGGTTGAGATTTTCATTCTACCATCAAATGTAATGCATTAGGATTGAATATAATCACTCAATATATATTATTTTTTATTAAGTATTACTTTTAGAATAAACTAACATATAGGATGAGATAGAAATGGCTTCTAACAAGCTGAATAACAATAGGTGAAAAAAATATAAAACTAGCTTTTGAATGATAAAATGCTAAAGTACTATAACAAAACAAACTAATTTATTCCAAAATATAATAAAGTAAAAAGTATTGAATTCTTCATCATCAAGAGATGAGGGTCCATATCCTCTCCTGTAAATCTTTTCAGTATTGGAGAAGATGTCAACTTATCAGATAATGCTTAACGTCCTGCATTATTGTTCCGAGGTTTAGCATTTTGTGGAGGAGGGGGGGCATTTTGACGTGGTGGAGAATGTCCAGGGTTAGCATTTGCACGTCGAGGTTCACCTGGGAAACGATAATGCATAGTATTACCAGGTTGATTATATACCATATGACCATATGAACCCTTATGTATTGCTAAACTATGTTGATTGAGGAACATTTCTCCACATTGATTGCATTGTGCATCCCACACCATGATTATTATTAATCCTCAATTTTCTAATTTGTACTTAGAGATTGTTTTTGCATTCTTGAGTTACTTAGCGATGTATTTATAACACATCATGTTTTATGTTTACTTGTTGCAAATATCTAAAGAGATACAATTATTAAGAGAAGTAAATAGTAAATTGGAAACATGGTAATTATTAAGTCATTTGAAGTTATTTTTATGTATCATTTGTAAATAATTAGTAATTTCAAGAAAAGTAAAGAATTAGTAATTTCAAATAAATGTAAAGAATTATATGTAGTCCATAATATTGCAGTATGAAAAATAGTAACAATAAGAAGAAAACAAAATATTCAAAACTTTCTATTTGAAGTGTAATTTCAATTTTTTTAAAAAGTAAAGAAAATATATGTCTTTTTATTTTCACATTGTGCACATATTGTAACATGACAATTCCAACGGTGTAATAATATAATTTCATAATATTATAATTTAAAAAATAGAACTATAACCTTGAAAATATAACCAAAACAATTTATAAATTCTAATATATGTGTGTGATTTTAAATTTCCCATACCAATTCTAAAAGTGATCATTTGCAATTTTTAGGTAATGAATGATTTGATAAGATTACACCTAAAATTAGAATAGTAATATTAGGAAAATGGTTAATTAAAATATTAATACAATTTCAGTAAGTTTTATTTGTGATTCCTTAATTTTAGGCAATGCCTAATATAAATTTATACTCATTTATTGTTTAATTATAAAATAAGTAATAAGAAATATGTATAACTCTTAATAAATATGTATTCCTTAATTTTAAAAAGAATAACAGATATGTATAACTCAAAATAATTATCTAGTCCATAATATTGCAGTATGAAAATAGTAACAATGGGAATACAAAAAATACTGAAAATTTTCTATTTGAATAGTAATTTAAATTTTTTATTAAAAAGTGAAGAAAATATATTTTTTTATTTTCACATTTGTATAAGATGACACAATTAAGTATGTAGTTATTCACATTTTTTAACCGGTCAATTTAGACTTTAAATTATTTCAAAGCTCAATTAAGTATGTAGTTATTGTTATCATTTTAGATTTTTATGGTAATTTCAAATTTTTATATTAAAAAGTAAAGAGAATATTTTAACAGTTTTTATTAAAAAGTAATGAAAATATATTATTCTAAATTTCCACAACCAATTATAAAAGTGATCAGTTTCAATTTTTAGGTAATGAATGATTTGATATGATTACACCGACAATTAGAATATATTGGAAAAATGGTTAATTCAAATACTAATACAATTTCAATAAATTTTATTTGTGATTCCTTAATTTCAGGAAATGCCTAATATAAATTTATACTCATTTATTGTTTAATTAAAAAAATAAGAAATATGTATAACTAATAATAAATATGTATTTCTTAATTTTCGAAAGAATAAGAGATATGTATAACTCATAATAAATATGTAGTCCATAATATTGCAGTTTGAAAATTGTAAAAACGAGAAGTAAAAAAAACAATTCACAATTTTCTATTTTAATATTAATTTGAATTTTTTATTAAAAAGTACAGAAAATATATTTTTCTATTTTCACATTTTGTATAATATTACACAATTAAGTATGTAGTTATTCACATTTTGTAACCAGTCTATTTTGACTTTAAAGTATTTTCAAAGCTCCATAAAGTATATAGTTATTGTTGACATTTTAGATTTTTATGATAATTTCATATATTTTTAAGAAGGAAAGAAAATATTATTTTAAATCTTAATACAATTTCAATAAATTTTATTTGTGACTCCTTTATTTTAGACAATGCCTAATATAAATTTATACTCATTTATTGTTTAATTATAAAATAAGTAATAAGAAATATGTATAACTCATAATAAATATGTATTCCTTAATTTTAAAAAGAATAAGATACGTATAACTCATAATAGTTATGTAGCCCTTAATATTGCAGTATGAAAATAGTAACAACGAAAAGAAGAAGAAAACTATTCTAAATTTTCTACTTTAATAGTAATTTCAATTTTTTTATTTTCACATTATGTATAAGATGACACAATTATGTATGTAGTTATTCACATTTTGTAATCGGTCAATTTAGACTTTAAAGTATTTTCAAAGCTCAATTAAGTGTGTAGTTATTGTTATCATTTTAGATTTTTATGGTAATTTCAATTTTTGTATTAAAAATAAAGAAAATATTAATTCAAAAATTAATACAATTTCAATAAAAAAATTGTGATTCCTTAATTTTAGACAATATCTAATATAAACTTATACTCATTTATTGTTTAATTATAAAATAAGTAATCAAAAATATGTATAACTCATAATAAAAATGTATTCCTTAATTTTAAAAAGAATAAGAGATATGTTAACTTATGGCTAATTTATTAATAATTTTTAGTTTAGCAAGTACTTTTATATTGTATTTCCCATAAACACAAGCATTTTGCACACTACGGATTGTTCATAATGCATAGCTTGCAATTCTTTTAGATCATAATGCATTATGATTATATTGTTCATAATGCATTTCTTTTGGATCGGGAAACTATGTTAAATTGATGTTGTGAACAATATTATAAGGTTGGATCTGGAATTTTTTGAATTAATGTGAATGTAATGCTTTATATGTTTTTAAACCTGATTTGAAGTAAATCAAAATCTTGTCTCATTGGAGCATCTTATTAAAAGGTTGAGATTTTCATTCTACCATCAAATGTAATGCATTAGGATTGAATATAATCACTCAATATATATTATTTTTTATTAAGTATTACTTTTAGAATAAACTAACATATAGGATGAGATAGAAATGGCTTCTAACAAGCTGAATAACAATAGGTGAAAAAAATATAAAACTAGCTTTTGAATGATAAAATGCTAAAGTACTATAACAAAACAAACTAATTTATTCCAAAATATAATAAAGTAAAAAGTATTGAATTCTTCATCATCAAGAGATGAGGGTCCATATCCTCTCCTGTAAATCTTTTCAGTATTGGAGAAGATGTCAACTTATCAGATAATGCTTAACGTCCTGCATTATTGTTCCGAGGTTTAGCATTTTGTGGAGGAGGGGGGGCATTTTGACGTGGTGGAGAATGTCCAGGGTTAGCATTTGCACGTCGAGGTTCACCTGGGAAACGATAATGCATAGTATTACCAGGTTGATTATATACCATATGACCATATGAACCCTTATGTATTGCTAAACTATGTTGATTGAGGAACATTTCTCCACATTGATTGCATTGTGCATCCCACACCATGATTATTATTAATCCTCAATTTTCTAATTTGTACTTAGAGATTGTTTATGCATTCTTGAGTTACTTAGCGATGTATTTATAACACATCATGTTTTATGTTTACTTGTTGCAAATATCTAAAGAGATACAATTATTAAGAGAAGTAAATAGTAAATTGGAAACATGGTAATTATTAAGTCATTTGAAGTTATTTTTATGTATCATTTGTAAATAATTAGTAATTTCAAGAAAAGTAAAGAATTAGTAATTTCAAATAAATGTAAAGAATTATATGTAGTCCATAATATTGCAGTATGAAAAATAGTAACAATAAGAAGAAAACAAAATATTCAAAACTTTCTATTAGAAGTGTAATTTCAATTTTTTTTAAAAAGTAAAGAAAATATATGTCTTTTTATTTTCACATTGTGCACATATTGTAACATGACAATTCCAACGGTGTAATAATATAATTTCATAATATTATAATTTAAAAAATAGAACTATAACCTTGAAAATATAACCAAAACAATTTATAAATTCTAATATATGTGTGTGATTTTAAATTTCCCATACCAATTCTAAAAGTGATCATTTGCAATTTTTAGGTAATGAATGATTTGATAAGATTACACCTAAAATTAGAATAGTAATATTAGGAAAATGGTTAATTAAAATATTAATACAATTTCAGTAAGTTTTATTTGTGATTCCTTAATTTTAGGCAATGCCTAATATAAATTTATACTCATTTATTGTTTAATTATAAAATAAGTAATAAGAAATATGTATAACTCTTAATAAATATGTATTCCTTAATTTTAAAAAGAATAACAGATATGTATAACTCAAAATAATTATCTAGTCCATAATATTGCAGTATGAAAATAGTAACAATGGGAATACAAAAAATACTGAAAATTTTCTATTTGAATAGTAATTTAAATTTTTTATTAAAAAGTGAAGAAAATATATTTTTTTATTTTCACATTTGTATAAGATGACACAATTAAGTATGTAGTTATTCACATTTTTTAACCGGTCAATTTAGACTTTAAATTATTTCAAAGCTCAATTAAGTATGTAGTTATTGTTATCATTTTAGATTTTTATGGTAATTTCAAATTTTTATATTAAAAAGTAAAGAGAATATTTTAACAGTTTTTATTAAAAAGTAATGAAAATATATTATTCTAAATTTCCACAACCAATTATAAAAGTGATCAGTTTCAATTTTTAGGTAATGAATGATTTGATATGATTACACCGACAATTAGAATATATTGGAAAAATGGTTAATTCAAATACTAATACAATTTCAATAAATTTTATTTGTGATTCCTTAATTTCAGGAAATGCCTAATATAAATTTATACTCATTTATTGTTTAATTAAAAAAATAAGAAATATGTATAACTAATAATAAATATGTATTTCTTAATTTTCGAAAGAATAAGAGATATGTATAACTCATAATAAATATGTAGTCCATAATATTGCAGTTTGAAAATTGTAAAAACGAGAAGTAAAAAAAACAATTCACAATTTTCTATTTTAATATTAATTTGAATTTTTTATTAAAAAGTACAGAAAATATATTTTTCTATTTTCACATTTTGTATAATATTACACAATTAAGTATGTAGTTATTCACATTTTGTAACCAGTCTATTTTGACTTTAAAGTATTTTCAAAGCTCCATAAAGTATATAGTTATTGTTGACATTTTAGATTTTTATGATAATTTCATATATTTTTAAGAAGGAAAGAAAATATTATTTTAAATCTTAATACAATTTCAATAAATTTTATTTGTGACTCCTTTATTTTAGACAATGCCTAATATAAATTTATACTCATTTATTGTTTAATTATAAAATAAGTAATAAGAAATATGTATAACTCATAATAAATATGTATTCCTTAATTTTAAAAAGAATAAGATACGTATAACTCATAATAGTTATGTAGCCCTTAATATTGCAGTATGAAAATAGTAACAACGAAAAGAAGAAGAAAACTATTCTAAATTTTCTACTTTAATAGTAATTTCAATTTTTTTATTTTCACATTATGTATAAGATGACACAATTATGTATGTAGTTATTCACATTTTGTAATCGGTCAATTTAGACTTTAAAGTATTTTCAAAGCTCAATTAAGTGTGTAGTTATTGTTATCATTTTAGATTTTTATGGTAATTTCAATTTTTGTATTAAAAATAAAGAAAATATTAATTCAAAAATTAATACAATTTCAATAAAAAAATTGTGATTCCTTAATTTTAGACAATATCTAATATAAACTTATACTCATTTATTGTTTAATTATAAAATAAGTAATCAAAAATATGTATAACTCATAATAAAAATGTATTCCTTAATTTTAAAAAGAATAAGAGATATGTTAACTTATGGCTAATTTATTAATAATTTTTAGTTTAGCAAGTACTTTTATATTGTATTTCCCATAAACACAAGCATTTTGCACACTACGGATTGTTCATAATGCATAGCTTGCAATTCTTTTAGATCATAATGCATTATGATTATATTGTTCATAATGCATTTCTTTTGGATCGGGAAACTATGTTAAATTGATGTTGTGAACAATATTATAAGGTTGGATCTGGAATTTTTTGAATTAATGTGAATGTAATGCTTTATATGTTTTTAAACCTGATTTGAAGTAAATCAAAATCTTGTCTCATTGGAGCATCTTATTAAAAGGTTGAGATTTTCATTCTACCATCAAATGTAATGCATTAGGATTGAATATAATCACTCAATATATATTATTTTTTATTAAGTATTACTTTTAGAATAAACTAACATATAGGATGAGATAGAAATGGCTTCTAACAAGCTGAATAACAATAGGTGAAAAAAATATAAAACTAGCTTTTGAATGATAAAATGCTAAAGTACTATAACAAAACAAACTAATTTATTCCAAAATATAATAAAGTAAAAAGTATTGAATTCTTCATCATCAAGAGATGAGGGTCCATATCCTCTCCTGTAAATCTTTTCAGTATTGGAGAAGATGTCAACTTATCAGATAATGCTTAACGTCCTGCATTATTGTTCCGAGGTTTAGCATTTTGTGGAGGAGGGGGGGCATTTTGACGTGGTGGAGAATGTCCAGGGTTAGCATTTGCACGTCGAGGTTCACCTGGGAAACGATAATGCATAGTATTACCAGGTTGATTATATACCATATGACCATATGAACCCTTATGTATTGCTAAACTATGTTGATTGAGGAACATTTCTCCACATTGATTGCATTGTGCATCCCACACCATGATTATTATTAATCCTCAATTTTCTAATTTGTACTTAGAGATTGTTTTTGCATTCTTGAGTTACTTAGCGATGTATTTATAACACATCATGTTTTATGTTTACTTGTTGCAAATATCTAAAGAGATACAATTATTAAGAGAAGTAAATAGTAAATTGGAAACATGGTAATTATTAAGTCATTTGAAGTTATTTTTATGTATCATTTGTAAATAATTAGTAATTTCAAGAAAAGTAAAGAATTAGTAATTTCAAATAAATGTAAAGAATTATATGTAGTCCATAATATTGCAGTATGAAAAATAGTAACAATAAGAAGAAAACAAAATATTCAAAACTTTCTATTTGAAGTGTAATTTCAATTTTTTTAAAAAGTAAAGAAAATATATGTCTTTTTATTTTCACATTGTGCACATATTGTAACATGACAATTCCAACGGTGTAATAATATAATTTCATAATATTATAATTTAAAAAATAGAACTATAACCTTGAAAATATAACCAAAACAATTTATAAATTCTAATATATGTGTGTGATTTTAAATTTCCCATACCAATTCTAAAAGTGATCATTTGCAATTTTTAGGTAATGAATGATTTGATAAGATTACACCTAAAATTAGAATAGTAATATTAGGAAAATGGTTAATTAAAATATTAATACAATTTCAGTAAGTTTTATTTGTGATTCCTTAATTTTAGGCAATGCCTAATATAAATTTATACTCATTTATTGTTTAATTATAAAATAAGTAATAAGAAATATGTATAACTCTTAATAAATATGTATTCCTTAATTTTAAAAAGAATAACAGATATGTATAACTCAAAATAATTATCTAGTCCATAATATTGCAGTATGAAAATAGTAACAATGGGAATACAAAAAATACTGAAAATTTTCTATTTGAATAGTAATTTAAATTTTTTATTAAAAAGTGAAGAAAATATATTTTTTTATTTTCACATTTGTATAAGATGACACAATTAAGTATGTAGTTATTCACATTTTTTAACCGGTCAATTTAGACTTTAAATTATTTCAAAGCTCAATTAAGTATGTAGTTATTGTTATCATTTTAGATTTTTATGGTAATTTCAAATTTTTATATTAAAAAGTAAAGAGAATATTTTAACAGTTTTTATTAAAAAGTAATGAAAATATATTATTCTAAATTTCCACAACCAATTATAAAAGTGATCAGTTTCAATTTTTAGGTAATGAATGATTTGATATGATTACACCGACAATTAGAATATATTGGAAAAATGGTTAATTCAAATACTAATACAATTTCAATAAATTTTATTTGTGATTCCTTAATTTCAGGAAATGCCTAATATAAATTTATACTCATTTATTGTTTAATTAAAAAAATAAGAAATATGTATAACTAATAATAAATATGTATTTCTTAATTTTCGAAAGAATAAGAGATATGTATAACTCATAATAAATATGTAGTCCATAATATTGCAGTTTGAAAATTGTAAAAACGAGAAGTAAAAAAAACAATTCACAATTTTCTATTTTAATATTAATTTGAATTTTTTATTAAAAAGTACAGAAAATATATTTTTCTATTTTCACATTTTGTATAATATTACACAATTAAGTATGTAGTTATTCACATTTTGTAACCAGTCTATTTTGACTTTAAAGTATTTTCAAAGCTCCATAAAGTATATAGTTATTGTTGACATTTTAGATTTTTATGATAATTTCATATATTTTTAAGAAGGAAAGAAAATATTATTTTAAATCTTAATACAATTTCAATAAATTTTATTTGTGACTCCTTTATTTTAGACAATGCCTAATATAAATTTATACTCATTTATTGTTTAATTATAAAATAAGTAATAAGAAATATGTATAACTCATAATAAATATGTATTCCTTAATTTTAAAAAGAATAAGATACGTATAACTCATAATAGTTATGTAGCCCTTAATATTGCAGTATGAAAATAGTAACAACGAAAAGAAGAAGAAAACTATTCTAAATTTTCTACTTTAATAGTAATTTCAATTTTTTTATTTTCACATTATGTATAAGATGACACAATTATGTATGTAGTTATTCACATTTTGTAATCGGTCAATTTAGACTTTAAAGTATTTTCAAAGCTCAATTAAGTGTGTAGTTATTGTTATCATTTTAGATTTTTATGGTAATTTCAATTTTTGTATTAAAAATAAAGAAAATATTAATTCAAAAATTAATACAATTTCAATAAAAAAATTGTGATTCCTTAATTTTAGACAATATCTAATATAAACTTATACTCATTTATTGTTTAATTATAAAATAAGTAATCAAAAATATGTATAACTCATAATAAAAATGTATTCCTTAATTTTAAAAAGAATAAGAGATATGTTAACTTATGGCTAATTTATTAATAATTTTTAGTTTAGCAAGTACTTTTATATTGTATTTCCCATAAACACAAGCATTTTGCACACTACGGATTGTTCATAATGCATAGCTTGCAATTCTTTTAGATCATAATGCATTATGATTATATTGTTCATAATGCATTTCTTTTGGATCGGGAAACTATGTTAAATTGATGTTGTGAACAATATTATAAGGTTGGATCTGGAATTTTTTGAATTAATGTGAATGTAATGCTTTATATGTTTTTAAACCTGATTTGAAGTAAATCAAAATCTTGTCTCATTGGAGCATCTTATTAAAAGGTTGAGATTTTCATTCTACCATCAAATGTAATGCATTAGGATTGAATATAATCACTCAATATATATTATTTTTTATTAAGTATTACTTTTAGAATAAACTAACATATAGGATGAGATAGAAATGGCTTCTAACAAGCTGAATAACAATAGGTGAAAAAAATATAAAACTAGCTTTTGAATGATAAAATGCTAAAGTACTATAACAAAACAAACTAATTTATTCCAAAATATAATAAAGTAAAAAGTATTGAATTCTTCATCATCAAGAGATGAGGGTCCATATCCTCTCCTGTAAATCTTTTCAGTATTGGAGAAGATGTCAACTTATCAGATAATGCTTAACGTCCTGCATTATTGTTCCGAGGTTTAGCATTTTGTGGAGGAGGGGGGGCATTTTGACGTGGTGGAGAATGTCCAGGGTTAGCATTTGCACGTCGAGGTTCACCTGGGAAACGATAATGTATAGTATTACCAGGTTGATTATATACCATATGACCATATGAACCCTTATGTATTGCTAAACTATGTTGATTGAGGAACATTTCTCCACATTGATTGCATTGTGCATCCCACACCATGATTATTATTAATCCTCAATTTTCTAATTTGTACTTAGAGATTGTTTATGCATTCTTGAGTTACTTAGCGATGTATTTATAACACATCATGTTTTATGTTTACTTGTTGCAAATATCTAAAGAGATACAATTATTAAGAGAAGTAAATAGTAAATTAGAAACATGGTAATTATTAAGTCATTTGAAGTTATTTTTATGTATCATTTGTAAATAATTAGTAATTTCAAGAAAAGTAAAGAATTAGTAATTTCAAATAAATGTAAAGAATTATATGTAGTCCATAATATTGCAGTATGAAAAATAGTAACAATAAGAAGAAAACAAAATATTCAAAACTTTCTATTTGAAGTGTAATTTCAATTTTTTTAAAAAGTAAAGAAAATATATTTCTTTTTATTTTCACATTGTGCACATATTGTAACATGACAATTCCAACGGTGTAATAATATAATTTCATAATATTATAATTTAAAAAATAGAACTATAACCTTGAAAATATAACCAAAACAATTTATAAATTCTAATATATGTGTGTGATTTTAAATTTCCCCTACCAATTCTAAAAGTGATCATTTGCAATTTGTAGGTAATGAATGATTTGATAAGATTACACCTAAAATTAGAATAGTAATATTAGGAAAATGGTTAATTAAAATATTAATACAATTTCAGTAAGTTTTATTTGTGATTCCTTAATTTTAGGCAATGCCTAATATAAATTTATACTCATTTATTGTTTAATTATAAAATAAGTAATAAGAAATATGTATAACTCTTACACACTGCTGGTAATCGATTACACACTTCTGGTAATCGATTACATCGTATTAAAAGCATCAGATATGTGCATCTGACACAGTGTAATCGATTACACATTTCTGGTAATCGATTACACATTGCTGGTAATCGATTACACATTTCTAGTAATCGATTACACATTGCTGGTAATCGATTACACACTCCTGGTAATCGATTACATCGTATTAAAAGCATCAGATATGCGCATTATTCACGTTGTAATCGATTACACCATGTTGGTAATCGATTATAGCCCGACGACACCTCTTTAAAACAGAAACCCAAACACATTTTAGGGTTAGAACTTCGAAGAGAAGAGAGAGAGGAGAGCTTTTCAAGAGCAAGGAGCCTTAGGACTCATCCTGGAGCTTGAGAAGAGGTAAACCTCTTGTTACTAACTCTTCTTCTTCCTCTCTAACTTGTTTTGGGTATGTTGGATTCATTTTCAAAACATGAGAAACCATGGAAACTCATCCTTTAGAGTTATGGTTCGTTTTATGTTGTTTTTATCTTGTAAACTCTTGGTTTAGAGTTGGTATTTGATGAATGGAAAGTTTTATGGGTTATTCATGAAAAACACCCAAAAACCCCCAAAATGAGAATATGAGTATAAAGAGAAAGAGATGAAATGTTAGATGTGGATAATGAGTAGTGCTTTAATATTGTTATATGAGATGAACATGTATGCTTTGATATTTAGAAACTTGTATTGAAGTAGTTTTGGAAATATTGAAATATGAGATGTTATGCATGTTTTAGATGGTTGAATATTGATGATGAATATTTTGTATGATTAAATGATGCAAAATAAGTTGTTTATGTAATATTTGGAATAAATGACTAACATTGTTGTTATTGGTGGAAATGAGGAAAGATCCTAAGGTTGGAGGAAATCGCGGAGTAGACTTTTAAAGTTACTCGGAACTGATCTCCAACGCTCATCGAGGTAAGGGATAAGTGGCTCTAATTCATACTCACTGATGTGAACGAGGTATGTGAAAGAGGTAATTTGTTGTAAGTTTGATTGTTGTTACCCTACCCGAATAGGGAGTGGTTTATTGTTGTTACCCTACTCGAAGAGGTAGTGGTTGACTGTTATTGTGTCCTACCCGGAGTGGTAGTGAACTGTTTGTTGTGTCCTACCCGGAGTGGTAGTAGACTGTTATTGTGTCCTACCTTAAATGGTAGCGGACTGTTATCGTGTCCTACCCGGAGTGGTAGCGGACTGTTGTTGTGTCCTACCCGGAGTGGTAGTGGACTGTTATTGTTATCCTACCGGGAATGGTAGTGAAGAATTGTGAACTAGACCTACCCGATGTGGTATGGAATATAATACTAGACCTACCCGATGTGGTATGGAGTATAACTAGACCTACCCGATGTGGTATGGAGTATAACACTAGACCTACCCGATGTGGTATGGAGCATAACACTAGACCTACCCGATGTGGTATGGAATATAATACTAGACCTACCCGATGTGGTATGGAGTATAACTAGACCTGCCCGATGTGGTATGGAGTATAACTGGACCTGCCCGATGTGGTATGGAGTATAACTAGACCTACCCGATGTGGTATGGAATATAACAGTAGACCTGCCCGATGTGGTATGGATGATGAACTAGACCTGCCCGATGTGGTATGGATGATGAACTAGACCTGCCCGATGTGGTATGGAGTATAACTAGACCTACCCGATGTGGTATGGAATATAACAGTAGACCTGCCCGATGTGGTATGGATGATGAACTAGACCTGCCCGATGTGGTATGGATGATGAACTAGACCTGCCCGATGTGGTATGGAGTATAACTAGACCTACCCGATGTGGTATGGAATATAACAGTAGACCTGCCCGATGTGGTATGGATGATGAACTAGACCTGCCCGATGTGGTATGGATGATGAACTAGACCTGCCCGATGTGGTATGGATGATGAACTAGACCTGCCCGATGTGGTATGGATGGTGAACTAGACCTACCCGATGTGGTATGGAGATGTAATTGGATCTACCCGAGGTGGTAGGAGATTATAGTGTGAAAGAACTCGGTGAATACGATTAATGATGAATACGACATATGAGAAACAAGGACGTTAAGAGCAAAAGTCATATGCATGCTATAGGATATATATTATGGGATATATATACTATAGGGTGAATATGAATGTTGGAAATGAAGACGTTAAGGATAAAAGTAATATACATGCTATAAGATATATAGTATGTGATATATATATACTATAGTGTGGATATGAATATTGAGAAGAACGATGCTTCGAATGAACATAATATGCATGCTATAGAATATATATTATGGGATATGTATTCTATAGGATGAATATGGATAACGTAGAAATGAACGAAAGAAGAAATGAATGTTTGCATTTACGTAATTGCGTTTATAATTTATATTAAAGTTTAATCGTATTTGAAATGTGGATTATCATGTGATGTTAGTTTTTAAACTAATGACTTACTCCCTTTTGTTTTGTGTGTCGTTTATGATAATCCCATTGTAGGTAAACGAAGGATTTTGAGGATGAAGCTCAATTAGGAAGCTTTTGTGTTTAATTACTCGCTTGTCTGTATTGCTAAGTGACGTTGTAGTTGATTTAATAGTATTATGGGATGACTGTAAATCCGTTTAGATCAATACGGATATGTGTAGTTATGGGCTTTATAACCTTGGGAGACCCATAACTGGTTGTATGTGGTAAATGCTATTTGAATGAATTATGTTTTTCCGCAACATAAATTTGTATGATAAGAAAATAGGGTAAAGAGTATTTTCGAAAATGATACTTGAGAGTTTTCAATGAAGGTGACGACTGTATGTAAGAAATGATTAAAATAAATGAAAAATTTTCAAGGGTAGAATTTGGGTCCTTACATAACTCGTATTACATCATCAAACAATACAAGGGATTCACATATTTCGATATTTCCAAAACTACTTCAATACAAGTTTTCAAACATCTAAACATACGTGTTCATCTCATATATTAACATCAAAGTACAAACTCATCCTCCACATCAAACATTTCCTTTATTTCTCTTCTTACTCATATTCTCATTTTGGGGTTTTTTTGGGGTTTTCATGAACAACCCACAAAACCTTACAATTCTTCAAATACCAACTCTAAACCAAGAGTTCACAAGAGAAAAACATCATAAAACGAACCATAACTCTAAAGGGTGAGTTTCCATGGTTTCTCATGTTTTGAAAATAGATCCAACATACCCAAAACAAGTTAGAGAGGAAGAAGAAGAGTTAGAAACAAGAGGTTTACCTCTTCTCAAGCTCTAAGATGAGTCCTAAGGCTCCTTGCTCTTGAAAAACTCCCTTCTCTCTCTTCTCTTCAAGTTCTAACCCTAAAATGTGTTTTTGGGTTTCTATTTTGCGCATAGATGTAATCGATTACATGGATAGTGTAATCGATTACATCGTGTAAAATGCACATATCTGATGTTTTTATCATCATGTAATCGATTACATGGATTGTGTAATCGATTACATCATGTAAAATGCACATATCTGATGCTTTTATCAGCATGTAATCGATTACATGGATTGTGTAATCGATTACACTGCCCAAAATTGCCATTTCTCGCCCAGGCGATACAGCTTTCGCTCAGGCGAGAATCCTCCAGTATAGCTCAAGATTTCACCCTCCCAGATGCACCTTTTTTGCTCAAGCGGGAATATCTCGATCAAGTGAGGCTTCCAGGACTGATACTCTAATTTTTAAAGGCTTAAATTCGGGGTGTTACACAACATACCCAAAACAAGTTAGAGAGGAAGAAGAAGAGTTAGTAACAAGAGGTTTACCTCTTCTCAAGCTCCAAGATGAGTCCTAAGGCTCCTTGCTCTTAAAAAGCTCTCCTCTCTCTTCTCTTCGAAGTTCTAACCCTAAAATGTGTTTTGGGTTTCTATTTTATAGACACTGCGATAAGTGTAATCGATTACAAGTATAGTGTAATCGATTACACTGTGTAAATTACAGAGGCATCGTCGTTATGTAATCGATTACCAACATGGTGTAATCGATTACATTAATACGATGTAATCGATTACCATAAGTGTGTAATCGATTACATTAATACGATGTAATCGATTACCAGAAGTGTGTAATCGATTACACAGTGTAAATTACAGAGGCATCGTCGCGATGTAATCGATTACCAACATGGTGTAATCGATTACATTGTGTCAGATGTACATATCTGATGCTTTTAATCATCATGTAATCGATTACCAGGACTGTGTAATCGATTACATTACCCAAAATTGCCAAGTATAGCCCAGGATTTCACCCTCCTAGGTGAAACTTTCTCGCTCAAGCGAGTACCTCTCGCTCAAACTGATATTATATTTTAAAGACTTAAAATTTGGGGTGTTACAATCCTCCCCCTCTTATAAGAATTTTCGTTCCCGAAAATTAAACATACCTAGGAAAATAATATCACCACCTAGACCTTAAGCACAAGAACACTCAACCAAAATCACAATTCGATTCTCTATTCCATTAAGCTTACATAATCGGTCACTAAGGGCATACACCACTAAACCGTGATATCACCAAACCAATTCATCAATGTCCAAATATTAAGATCTCAGCCTTTAATAACCTGAATGCCATGAGAACTTAACCGTAATTCAGACTAAAGATTTTTCCTATATTCGTCAAGAACCACAAATTCTCTAGCACATATCCATCTATCAATCCTAACATACGTTAAGAATTTCGATATCATTCTCGAACTTTAGCGAATGGGAAACTCCTTATCTCATATCTATCGAAATGCGTCTTTTAACATCCATCATACACTAGCTAGTTTCATCTCCACTAAAGAATCTAGCACAATTCTATTTCACTCAATCAACAAAGTACTTACACAATATGACTCTTAGTGTCTCATCCCTCGTACACAATTCAACTATCCAATAATTGTCTAATTACACCAAATATTTCTACCATCAAATCTTACCGTCTAAAGAAATAACCAATTTCTAGCCTCCACTGAAACTATAAAACCATTTATTCACACCAAAACTAGGTATTCCGTTACCAATCGGCAAGCACAAGTCGACCCACACTCGACCTACAACTTGCGTTCGGTTTGGTCACTCCAATTCCGTCAGACAAATAAACTTATCAACTCACTCGCATTACATCCGGAAATACATGGACATCTGATATCACTAAACTTTTAACAACCTCATACTCATTCCGATATAGTTGCTAAAATTTCGGAATTCTCCAACATGACATTAAATCATTATTTAGCCACATGCTATGTTTCACCCAAAACTGATTTTCGAAAACGGTTTGAACCCACGACTCACGGCAATTTAATCGAAGAAATCAAATTATCATGTCAAAAGTAACACATACTCATTTCAACATACCCTAAAACTCCTTCTCTCATATGGTGAAACCACACCCATACACCGTAATTACTGACGTCCACGAAATAACAACAACTTTTGCCGGTACAACATTCAACGCAGACAATTGAGGTACACCACCACTATTTCATGCATTGCCAATGTCCTACCGCAAAAGAATCGATCATTTATGACAAAAAGTTTCACGTTTATTCCATTGCATTCATCACATTGGCGGGGTAAGTAACTTAACTAGCCTCTTTTCTCGACTATCATTATAAGTCTTACCCTTTTGCACCCATATACATATCAATGCAACTAGATCTTAATTCTTCACTTCAACAAGTACACACAGTTAAACATAACACAATTTGCTGATCGCTAGTCCATTTCCAGGATTAAATCCAACTAGGACATCATCGCGCACATCAACACTATAGTAAAGGTTCTACCATTTACCCGAACCGTACACTAAGACACTCCCGATCCAAAATAAGTTTTTGAGGTTCAACATCCCCGCATTTAGCTTGGTGTTCAATACCAATATACATTTGTTACGGCGGGTACTCATCTTTAACAAAATAAATAAATTTCATAGACTAGAAGCTTCATACACAAGAATCAAAAATAACTTTTTTATACTTAATCGATTTTGGGGTACCTAGCATAGGTCACCTCAAAATGATAATACATCTGATTAGTCAATGTCCATGTAAACACATTAGTCGCAAGGACCTTTAGGTAATTTATCCAACCTCTATTTCATTTTTCTTGTCAGTATACTTATTATAAAAGTCAATCATTCATAGACGAAAGTCCACTTTCCAAGACAAAATAAATAGTTCTTTCAAATCTTAACTTCTCGAAATACTAACGAGTTCTTAAATATCCTCTTGTGACATTTACTGAATGAATACCGATCCCTTTTTCGAAGGAGGGTCCTGACTTTCTTAGCCGACATTGGCCCCATACCACTGGCCTGGTCAGAGACCTTGCACAGATCCCCAACCGCTACAACCCTGTCAGCGCTATTCAATCATAACATGATTTGGCGACAATCAGTCCATCCCCAGAATTATATCTAACTGGGATAACGACAAGCAGACTGAGTCTATGGTAAATATCACACCTTTTACCACAACCGGACTCTAGAACATAAACGTCGACACCACCACCAGCACAAAGATTGGGGTCGACGCGACCAAGTCGGAAGTAATGACTCAGTTTACAATCTCAGCCGGGTTTCACATTTAACATATATGAGGGAGTGTGTCGCTCCCGAATCAACAACACTAAACAAGGAATACCTGTCACCATGCATTTACCTCTCGCCGGATCATCAACACCCGATGTCCCTGCGCCACTTGGGGTAACCATCCAACCGTGGTCCCTTGCCTCCCCAGCATGCATGACATTAGGTCTTCGATCCAGCTTGGGACAATACCTTTTAATATGCACAAACTCCTTGTAGTGGAAACATCCATTTCCTTTTCTCGGGCACGTACTTCCATAGTGAAGTCTACCGCACTTGTGGCACGTGGGAGATACGTCTGGTTGAAAGCCTACAATGGTAGGTTTCGACCCTTGATGCCCATGGTTACGACGGACACCAGTTAGAGCATACGATTGTTGGCTTTCATTCACCTCCTCCTCATACATCCCACATCGGGTCAGACTATCTGATTCTGATGCCTCTGCACCACACATGGTAACCACTCTGCCGATAGATTGAGGTCGTCCAGTCCCCATGGCATACATATTCTGCCGGGACATAGGACAATACCTCTTGACATGTCCGGTCTCTTTGCAATGGAAGCAGCGATTTGTCGTTCCAGAACACGATCCTCCATCATGTTCTCGGTTACACTTGCTGCACCAGGATGGGGAGTTTAATCGTGACCCTCCAGCATTTGCATGGGTCCTCGGCCCATGCGATGCGTACCTCCGAGTGCCAGCAGGTGAGAGGCAAAGCTCTTGCTCTTCAGGAAACATCTTGCCCTTGCCCCTTCCGTGCACAAAGTTTCCTTGAGGCCCGACGCTCTTGGGGAATTGGGATTTGGAAGTCGCCATTCCATTCGCCTTCGTGTTAGTACATCCCATCTCTGGGACCCACCCAACAGCAGCATTCGGAGTGAATTCGCTTTGGGACAAAGAGCCTGGACCTGGCGCCACGCTCCGATTCAAATTTCGTAGATTCTCATTCATGCCCTAAAGCACCCCTAACATCTGTGCCAAGAGATCATTGGGAACATTCTGGTTCGTTCCTCCTCCTCTTTCAGCCATGCGTACCTGTACTCATGTATTAGTCAGTAAGATAATTTTCAAACCAGCCAAATCAGCACATAACCACACAACGGTTCACTTAAACCACATAGTCTCATCAATTATAAGTTACAAAGAAGCAAGTAAGGCCATACCCTAGGCCGCAGGACTAACTATGCTCTAATACCATGTTGTAACGACCCGATTTTTACCCTTGAATTTTTTTCCTTATTTTAATCCTTTTGCATGCATTTTCCTACACTTACTATCATACTTTCAAATTCCATAATCACCTACACTTGATTTGACAGAAAAACATAATTCATATTCGTAATGTCTCACGGATAATGAGACCCCATAAGTATAGTTCTCCGAAATAACCATACACCCAGTTACAAATATTCGACTAATGGTTAGCTATGATTACAATCATTTAAATCCACAAGTAGTCATTTAAGATACAAAAACATAAATAGTGAATCCGAAGTCTAAAGCTCCTAAATCTCCCGACCTAGCATACTTCATTCATCTATTTACCTGCAATGGGATTATCAATGACAAAAGTACAAAACACACAAAGGAGTAAGTCGTTAATTCAATAAACGTCATTATAAGATAATCCACATTAGAAAAAAGGGTTAGTAAACCATTTTCAAAATTCATTTTGTTTTGCTGCATAACTTGAGCCAAAGTCGCTACACCCCTTAGGATTAGCTAAAAACAAATTCTCATCTCTTTTATAAAGAAAACATGCCGCGTAAACTCGGGCTGAAGTGTTGCTTCATAAACTCGAGCCGAAGTCGCTACACCCCTTAGGGTTAGCTAAAAACAAATTCTCATCTCTTTTATAAAGAAAACATGCCGCGTAAACTCGGGCTGAAGTGTTGCTTCATAAACTCGAGCCGAAGTCGCTACACCCCTTAGGGTTAGCTAAAAACAAATTCTCATCTCTTTTATAAAGAAAACATGGCGCGTAAACTCGGGATGAAGTGTTGCTTCATAAACTCGAGCCGAAGTGTTGCCTCGTAAACTCAGGCCGAAGTGTTGCCTCGTAAACTCGGGCCGAAGTGTTGCCTTGTAAACTCGGGCCGAAGTGTTGCCTCGTAAACTCGGGCCGAAGTGTTGCCTCGTAAACTCGGGCCGAAGTGTTGCCTCGTAAACTCGGGCCGAAGTGTTGCCTCGTAAACTCGGGCCGAAGTCGCTAACCATTTATGGTTTGCAAAAAATATATTTTCTTTTCATTGAATTCACCATCAATCATTTCCCGTAAATCCACGCCATCTTTAGTATAAACACACCCATATATGTTTATACTAACTACGTGATTCACAATATAATTATTGCATGACCAGAACTATAACCCTGAAAATATAACCAAAACAATTTATAGGTAATGAATGATTTGATATGATTACACCTAAAATTAGAATAGTAATATTAGGAAAATGGTTAATTAAAATATTAATACAATTTCAGTAAGTTTTATTTGTGATTCCTTAATTTTAGGCAATGCCTAATATAAATTTATACTCATTTATTGTTTAATTATAAAATAAGTAATAAGAAATATGTATAACTCTTAATAAATATGTATTTCTTAATTTTAAAAAGAATAACAGATATGTATAACTCAAAATAATTATCTAGTCCATAATATTGCAGTATGAAAATAGTAATGTAACACCCCGAATTTTAGTCTTTAAAAATTAGAGTATCAGTCCTGGAAATCTCGCTTAAGCGAGAGATTCTCGCCTGAGCGAGAAAGGATCACCTGGGAGGGTGAAATCCTGGGCTATACTGGAGGATTCTCGCCCGAGCGAGAGTTGTCTCGCCTCGGCGAGAAATGGCAATTTTGGGCAGTGTAATCGATTACACAGTCCTGGTAATCGATTACATGCTAATAAAAGCATCAGATATTTGTATTTTGCATGATGTAATCGATTACATGATGATTAAAAGCATCAGATATGTACATCTGACACAATGTAATCGATTACACCATGTTGGTAATCGATTACATAGTGACGATGCCTCTGTAATTTACATTGTGTAATCGATTACACATTTCTGGTAATCGATTACATCGTATTAATGTAATCGATTACACACTTCTGGTAATCGATTACATTGTATTAATGTAATCGATTACACCATGTTGGTAATCGATTACATAGCGACGATGCCTCTATAATTTACACAGTGGCAATTTTGAGCTGTTGACACAGTATAATCGATTACACACTCCTGGTAATCGATTACATGCTGATAAACTAACCAGACCTGTGCATCTGACACAGTGTAATCGATTACACAGTCCTGGTAATCGATTACACAGTCCTGGTAATCGATTACACAGTCCTGGTAATCGATTACACAGTCCTGGTAATCGATTACACAGTCCTGGTAACCGATTACGTGATGATTAAAAGCATCAGATATGTACATCTGACACAATGTAATCGATTACACCATGTTGGTAATCGATTACATCGTATTAATGTAATCGATTACATCGTATTAATGTAATCGATTACACACTTCTGGTAATCGATTACATCGTATTAATGTAATCGATTACACCATGTTGTTAATCGATTACATAGCGACGATGCCTCTATAATTTACACAGTGTAATCGATTACACTTATCGCAGTGTCTATAAAACAGAAACCAAAACACATTTTAGGGTTAGAACCTCGAAGAGAAGAGAGAGAGGAGAGCTTTTCAAGAGCAAGGAGCCTTAGGACTCATCTTGGAGCTTGAGAATAGGTAAACCTCTTGTTACTAACTCTACTTCTTCCTCTCTAACTTGTTTTGGGTATGTTGGATTTATTTTCAAAACATGAGAAACCATGGAAACTCATCCTTTAGAGTTATGGTTCGTTTTATGTTGTTTTTATCTTGTAAACTCTTGGTTTAGAGATAGTATCTCAAGAATGGAAAGGGTTGTGGGTTGATTCATGAAACCCCCCAAAATGAGAATATGAGTATAAAGAGAAAGAGATGAAATGTTAGATGTGGATAATGAGTAGTGCTTTAATGTTGTTATATGAGATGAACATGTATGCTTTGATATTTAGAAACTTGTATTGAAGTAGTTTTGGAAATATTGAAATATGAGATGTTATGCATGTTTTAGATGGTTGAATATTGATGATGAATATTTTGTATGATTAAATGATGCAAAATAAGTTGTTTATGTGATATTTGGAATAAATGACTAACATTGTTGTTATTGGTGGAAATGAGGAAAGATCCTAAGGTTGGAGGAAATCGCGGAGGAGACTTTTAAAGTTACTCGAAACCGATCCCAAAACTCACAGAGGTAAGGGATAAGTGGCTCTAAATCATACTTACTGATATGAATGAGGTATGTGAAAGAGGTAATGGTTTAAAATGATACGTCTGTAATTTATGCATTATGTTGGAAAATGCGTGACTTTTCTGTTATAAATGAAAGTAACATTGTTGGGGGAGGCCCAATGAAAAGATGACTCCGATGAAAGTAACATTGTTGGGGGAGGCCCAATGAAAAGATGACTCAAATGAAAGTAACATTGTTGGGGGAGGCCCAATGAAAAGATGACTCAAATGAAAGTAACATTGTTGGGGGAGGCCCAATGAAAAGATGACTCCGATGAAAGTAACATTGTTGGGGGAGGCCCAATGAAAAGATGACTCCGATGAAAGTAACATGGTTGGGGGAGGCCCAATGAAAAGATGACTCCGATGAAAGTAACATTGTTGGGGGAGGCCCAATGAAAAGATGACTCAATTGAAAGTAACATTGTTGGGGGAGGCCCAATGAAAAGATGACTCGGAGTAATGAAAGTCATATGCATGTTATAGGATATATAGTATGGGATATATATTCTATAAGGTGAATATGAAGGATGAGAACTGAATGTCAAAAGGAAAGTCATATGCATGCTATAGGATATATAGTATGGGATATATATTCTATAGGGTGAATATGAATGATGAGAAACGTGAATGTCACATGAAAGTCATATGCATGCTATAGGGTATATAGTATGGGATATATATTCTATAGTGTGAATATGAATGACGAGAAATGACATGAATGCTGTATGCATGTTATAGGATATATAGTATGAGATATATATTCTATAGGGTGAATATGAGCGATAAAAAGGAAGATGTTGAGAAAGAAAGTAATATACATGCTATAGGATATATATTATGGGATATATATGTTATAGGGTGGGTATGAAGAACGAGACCGATGATGTTTCGAACGAACGTAATATGCATACTATAGAATATATATTATGGGATATATATACTATAGGATGAATATGAGTAAAGTGGAAATTAAAGGAAGACGATTTGAATGTTTATAATTTCGTATGTGTGTTTATGAATTACATCAAAGCTTGATTGTATTTGAATATGGATTATCATGTGATGTTAGTTTGAACTAATGACTTACTCCCTTTTGTTTTGCGTGTTGTTTATGATAATCTCATTGTAGGTAAATGAAGGATTTTGAGGATGAAGCTCAAATAGGAAGTCTTTGTGTCTATTTACTTGAGTGTCTTTATTGCTATTCGACGTTGTAGTTGATTCGATAGCATTTTGGGATAAATGTAATCTGATTAGGATAATATGGTGACATGTAGTTATGGACGTTATAACCTTGGAAAACCCGTAACTGGATGTATGTGGTAAATGTTATCTAAATGAATTATGTTTTTCCGCAACATAAATTTGCATGATAATATAATAGGGTAAAGGGTATTTTCAAAGAGTGATACTTGAGAGTTTTCAATGAAGGTGACGACTGTATGTAAGAAAGGATTAAAATAAATGAAAAATTTTCAAGGGTAGAAAATCGGGTCGTTACAATATGGTATCAGAGCATAGTTAATCCTGCGGCCTAGGATATGGCCTTACATGCTTCTTTGTGATCTTTATGAGCTTGAACTGCTTGGTTAGTGTAACATCCCAAATTTTAATCTTTAAAAATATAGTATCAGTCCTGGAAGCCTCGCTTGATCGAGAGATTCTCACCTGAGCGAAAAAGGATCATCTGGGAGGGTGAAATCCTAGACTATACTGGAGGATTCTCGCCTGGGCGAGAAATGGCAATTTTGGGCTGTTCACACAGTGTAATCGATTACACTCTGCTGGTAATCGATTACACACTGATGGTAATCGATTACACACTGCTGGTAATCGATTACATCGTATTAAAAGCATCAGATATGTGCATCTGACACAGTGTAATCGATTACACATTTCTGGTAATCGATTACACATTGCTGGTAATCGATTACACATTGCTGGTAATCGATTACATCGTATTAAAAGCATCAGATATGTGCATCTGACACAGTGTAATCGATTACACAGTCCTGGTAATCGATTACACAGTCCTGGTAATCGATTACACACTCCTGGTAATCGATTACACACTCCTGGTAATCGATTACACACTCCTGGTAATCGATTACACACTCATGGTAATCGATTATATCGTATTAAAAGTATCAGATATGCGCATTTTTCACGTTGTAATCGATTACACCATGTTGGTAATCGATTACAACCCGACGACACCTCTTTAAAACAGAAACCCAAACACATTTTAAGGTTAAGAACTTCGAAGAAAAGAGAGAAATGAGAGCTTTTCAAGAGCAAGGAGCCTTAGGACTCATCTTGGAGCTTGAGAAGAGGTAAACCTCTTGTTACTAACTCTTCTTCTTCCTCTCTAACTTGTTTTGGGTATGTTGGATTTATTTTCAAAACATGAGAAACCATGGAAACTCATCCTTTAGAGTTATGGTTCGTTCTATGTTGTTTTTATCTTGTAAACTCTTGGTTTAGAGTTGTTATTTGATGAATGGAAAGTTTTATGGGTTATTCATGAAAAACCCCCAAAAACCCCCCAAAATGAGAATACGAGTATAAAGAGAAAAAGATGAAATGTTAGATGTGGATAATGAGTAGTGCTTTGATGTTATTATATGAGATGAACATGTATGCTTTGATATTTAGAAACTTGTATTGAAGTAGTTTTGGAAATATTGAAATATGAGATGTTATGCATGTTTTAGATGGTTGAATATTGATGATGAATATTTTGTATGATTAAATGATGCAAAATAAGTTGTTTATGTGATATTTGGAATAAATGACTAATATTGTTGTTATTGGTGGAAATGAGGAAAGATCCTAAGGTTGGAGGAAATCGCGGAGGAGACTTTTAAAGTTACTCGGAACCGATTCCCAAAACTCACAGAGGTAAGGGATAAGTGGATCTAAATCATACTTACTGATATGAATGAGGTATGTGAAAGAGGTAATGGTTTAAAATGATACGTCTGTAATTTATGCATTATGTTGGAAAATGCGTGACTTTTCTATTATAAATGAAAGTTACATTGTTGGGGGAGGCCCAATGAAAAGATGACTCAAATGAAAGTAACATTGTTGGGGGAGGCCCAATGAAAAGATGACTCCGACGAAAGTAACATTGTTGGGGAGGCCCAATGAAAAATGACTCCGACGAAAGTAACATTGTTGGGGGAGGCCCAATGAAAAGATGACTCCGATGAAAGTAACATTGTTGGAGGAGGCCCAATGAAAAGATGACTCCGATGAAAGTAACATTGTTGGGGGAGGCCCAATGAAAAGATGACTCCGATGAAAGTAACATTGTTAGGGGAGGCCCAATGAAAAGATGACTCCGATGAAAGTAACATTGTTGGGGGAGGCCCAATGAAAAGATGACTCCGACGAAAGTAACATTGTTGGGGGAGGCCCAATGAAAAGATGACTCAAACGAAAGTAACATTGTTGGGGGAGGCCCAATGAAAAGATGACTCCGAATTGGGGGAGGCCCAATGAAAAGATGACTCCGATGAAAGTAACATTGTTGGGGGAGGCCCAATGAAAAGATGACTCCGATGAAAGTAACATTGTTGGGGGAGGCCCAATGAAAAGATGACTCCGATGAAAGTAACATTGTTGGGGGAGGCCCAATGAAAAGATGACTCCGAGGAAAGTAACATTGTTGGGGGAGGCCCAATGAAAAGATGACTCCGACGAAAGTAACATTGTTGGGGGAGGCCCAATGAAAAGATGACTCCGATGAAAGTAACATTGTTGGGGGAGGCCCAATGAAAAGATGACTCCGATGAAAGTAACATTGTTAGGGGAGGCCCAATGAAAAGATGACTCCGATGAAAGTAACATTGTTGGGGGAGGCCCAATGAAAAGATGACTCCGACGAAAGTAACATTGTTGGGGGAGGCCCAATGAAAAGATGACTCAAACGAAAGCAACATTGTTGGGGGAGGCCCAATGAAAAGATGACTCCGATGAAAGTAACATTGTTGGGGGAGGCCCAATGAAAAGATGACTCCGATGAAAGTAACATTGTTGGGGGAGGCCCAATGAAAAGATGACTCCGATGAAAGTAACATTGTTGGGGGAGGCCCAATGAAAAGATGACTCTGATGAAAGTAACATTGTTGGGGGAGGCCAAATGAAAAGATGACTCCGATGAAAGTAACATTGTTGGGGGAGGCCCAATGAAAAGATGACTCCGATGAAAGTAACATTGTTGGGAGAGGCCCAATGAAATTATATTATTATATATACTATATAGTATATATAGTATGGGATATATATTCTATAGGGTGAATATGAATGATGAGAAACGTGAATGTCACATGAAAGTCATATGCATGCTATAGGGTATATAGTATGGGATATATATTCTATAGTGTGAATATGAATGACAAGAAATGACATGAATGCTGTATGCATGTTATAGGATATATAGTATGAGATATATATTCTATAGGGTGAATATGAGCGATAAAAAGGAAGATGTTGAGAAAGAAAGTAATATACATGCTATAGGATATATATTATGGGATATATAAGTTATAGGGTGGGTATGAAGAACGAGACCGATGATGTTTCGAACGAACGTAATATGCATACTATAGAATATATATTATGGGATATATATACTATAGGATGAATATGAGTAAAGTGGAAATTAAAGGAAGACGATTTGAATGTTTATAATTTCGTATGTGTGTTTATTAATTACATCAAAGTTTGATTGTATTTGAATGTGGATTATCATGTGATGTTAGTTTGAACTAATGACTTACTCCCTTTTGTTTTGCGTGTTGTTTATGATAATCTCATTGTAGGTAAATGAATGATTTTGAGGATGAAGCTCAAATAGGAAGTCTTTGTGTCTATTTACTTGAGTGTCTTTATTGCTATTCGACGTTGTAGTTGATTCGATAGCATTTTGGGATAAATTTAATCTGATTAGGATAATATGGTGACATGTAGTTATGGACGTTATAACCTTGGAAAACCCGTAACTGGATGTATGTGGTAAATGTTATCTAAATGAATTATGTTTTTCCGCAACATAAATTTGTATGATAATATAATAGGGTAAAGGGTATTTTCAAATAGTGACAAGCGAGTAATTAAACACAAAAGCTTCCTAATTGAGCTTCATCCTCAAAATCCTTCATTTACCTACGATGGGATTATCATAAACAACACACAAAACAAAAGGGAGTAAGTCATTGTGTTAATTGTTGCATCTAGTTGTAAATGCATTTGTGAGCTTAGAAAAGAGAGAATTCTATGCTTTAGGATTGAGTGCTTTTCATGATACATTTCTCATCCTTTCTTGTCACATGTTCTTGCATTTTCACATGATTCTTGATTAGATGTTTACATATTATGCATTCTGTTTTTCACTAATACATTTTTCATACTGCATGAGCTTGTATTAGGTGATTAGAGTAAAGCCTTATCTTGTTAGATATAAGTCTTGTTATAGCTTAAGTTTACTCTGTATTGTTTTGTTTGAAAAAGTGTTGTAATTGTGGGAATCTCAAGGTGTCATATCACCAAGAGATTGAGTGTGTCTTCACTGAGTGTTAGACTTAGGGATAAGTAAAGAACAAGGTTCTTGGCTGGGGCTACGCCGAAAGAAAGGTTTTCTTTGTCGGTAGGAAGGGAGTCAAACCATAGAATAGGTTTCTTTTTATCTTGTAAGTGTCTAATTGTTGTAATTGGATAGTGTGTATGTAATTAACATTCATTCAATTATAGTGAAGAAAAATCTCCCAAATCAGCCGGGAGGCCTGGATGTAGTTTGCGGTGGACAAGCAAACGAACCAGGATAAAATTCTTGTTGTAGGACTTTTTCTATCTCTCTCTCTTTATTGCATTTGATCGATTAATTTGTTTAGTAGATTTAATTGATAATCTGTTTCTGTACTGTATTGTTTTTACTCTGATAAATTCTGTAAGCTTGGTATAATCGTTTCGTTATCAATTAACTGTCATGCAAGAAACTGTACTTGCATCTGCTTACTGTCACGGTTTAATCGATTAAGTGTGGTGTGTTAATCGATTACTTCAGTCTGTTAATCGATTAAGTGGACTGTGTTGAAAGTGTTAATCGATTACCCTGTTTCGTTAATCGATTAATCAAGGTGTTTTTCAGCATTAAGTGTTGTTTTCGAAAAGCGGACATTCTAACCGCTACACCTATTCAACCCCCCCTTCTAGGTGTATTGTAACCACTGATACCTAACATTATATCACTAAACTTTTAATAACCTCATACTCATGCTATGTTTCACCCAAAACATTATTTAGCCACATGCTATGTTTCACCCAAAACTGATTTTCTCCAATATGACACTAAATCATTATTTAGCCACACGCTATGTTTCACCCAAAACTGATTTTCGAAAACGGTTTGAACCTACGACTCACGGCAATTTAATCGAAGAAATCAAATTATCATGTCAAAAGTAACGCATACTCATTTCAACATACCCTAAAACTCCTTCTCTCATATGGTGACACCACACCCATACACCGCAATTACTGACGTTCACGAAACAGCAACAACTTTTGCCGGTACAACATTCAACGCAGACAATTGAGGTACACCACCACTATTTCATGCATTGCCAATGTCCTACCGCAAAAGAATCGATCATTCATGACCAAAAGTTTCACGTCTATTCCATTGCATTCATCACATTGGCGGGTTAAGTAACTTAACTAGCCTCTTTTCTCGACTATCATTATAAGATTTACCCTTTTGCACCCATATACATATCAATGCAACTAGATCTTAATTCTTCACCTCAACAAGTACACACAGTTAAACATAACACAATTTGCTGATCGCTAGTCCATTTCCAGGATTAAATCCAACTGGGACATCATCGTGCATATCAACACTATAGTAAAGGTTCTACCATTTACCCCAACTGTACACTGAGACACTCCCGATCCAAAATAAGTTTTTGAGGTTCAACATCCCCGCACATAGCTTGGTGTTTAATACCAATATACATTTGTTATGGCGGGTACTCATCTTTAACAAAAAAAAATATAAATTTCATAGACCAGAAGCTCCATGCACAAGAATCAAAAATAACTTTTTCATACTTAATCGATTTTGGGGTACCAACCATAGGTCACCTCAAAATGATAATACATCTGATTAGTCAACGTCCATGTAAACACATTAGTCGCAAGGACCTTTAGGTAATTTATCCAACCTCTATTTCATTTTCGAAATATGAGTTTCACCTCTTAGCGTGCGCATACACACTAAGGCCAACAAAGGGAATTAACCTTTAACAACTCATAAGAGAAAACAAGCATCCCTAGCTTAAACATTTTTCTTGTCAGTATACTTATTATAAAAGTCAATCATTCATAGACGAAAGTCCACTTTCCAAGACAAAATAAATAGTTCTTTCAAATCTTAACATCTCGAAATACTAACGAGTTCTTAAATACCCTCTTGTGACATTTACTGAATAAATACCGATCCCTTTTTCGAAGGAGGGTCCTGACTTTCTTAGCCGGCACTGGCCCCATACTACTAGCATGGTCAGAGATCTCGCACAGATCCCTAACCGCCACAACCTTGTCAGCACTATTCAATCATAACATGATTTGCCAACAATCAGTCCATCCCCAGAACTTTATCTAATTGGGATAACGACAAGTAGACTGAATCTACGGTAAATATCACACCACTTACCACAACCGGATACTAGAACATAAACATCGACATCACCACCAGCACAAAGATTGGGGTCGACGCGACCAAGTCGGAAGTAATGACTCAGTTTACAATCTCAGCCGGTTTTCACATTTAACATATATGAGGGAGTGTGTCGCTCCCGAATCAACAACACTAAACAAGGAATACCTGTCACCATGCGTTTACCTCTCGCCGGATCATCAAGACCCGATGTCCCTGCGCCACTTGGGGTAACCATCCGACCGTGGTCCCTTGCCTCCCCAGCATGCATGACATTAGGTCTCCGATCCAGCTTGGGACAATACCTTTTAATATTCCTAAACTCCTTGCAGTGGAAACATCCATTCCCTTTTCCCGGGCACGTACTTCCATAGTGAAGTCTACTGCACTTGTTACACTAGTCAGTAAGCTAATTTTAACTCACTCAAGTCAGGAAATCACATAGTCTCATAACAAGTCGCATGTCATCATACCAAAGCCACATGCTTTAAACATTCAATACACACAATCTCAACTAGTCAAATTTTTACACATGTTACAAAGAAGCAAGTAAGGCCATGCCCTAGGTCGCAGAATTAACTATGCTCTGATACCATATTGTAACGACCCGATTTTCTACCCTTGAAAATTTTTCGTTTATTTTAATCATTTCTTACATACAGTCGTCACCTTCATTGAAAACTCTCAAGTATCATTTTCGAAAATACTCTTTACCCTATTTTCTTATCATACAAATTTATGTTGCGGAAAAACATAATTCATTCAAATAGCATTTACCACATACAACCAGTTATGGGTCTCCCAAGGTTATAAAGCCCATAACTACACATATCCGTATTGATCTAAACGGATTTACAGTCATCCCATAATACTAATAAATCAACTACAATGTCACTTAGCAATACAGACAAGCGAGTAATTAAACACAAAAGCTTCCTAATTGAGCTTCATCCTCAAAATCCTTCATTTACCTACGATGGGAATATCATAAACAACACACAAAACAAAAGGGAGTAAGTCATTAGTTTAAAAACTAACATCACATGATAATCCACATTTCAAATACGATTAAACTTTAATATAGATTATAAACGCAATTACGTAAATGCAAACATCCATCTCTTCTTTCGTTCATTTCTACGTTATCCATATTCATCCTATAGAATACATATCCCATAATATATATTCTATAGCATGCATATTATGTTCATTCGAAGCATCGTTCTTCTCATTATTCATATCCACACTATAGTATATATATATCCCATACTATATATCTTATAGCATGTATATTACTTTTATCCTTAACGTCTTCAATTCCAACATTCATATTCACCCTATAGTATATATATCCCATAATATATATCCTATAGCATGCATATGACTTTCGCTCTTAACGTCCTCGTTTCTCCTATGTCGTATTCATCCTTAATTGTATTCACCGAGTTCTTTCACAACTATAATCTCCTACCACCTCGAGTAGATCCAATTACATCTCCATACCACATCGGGTAGGTCTAGTTCACCATCCATACCACATCGGGCAGGTCTAGTTCACCATCCATACCACATCGCGCAGGTCTAGTTCATCATCCATACCACATCGGGCAGGTCTAGTTCATCATCCATACCACATCGGGCAGGTCTAGTTCATCATCCATACCACATCGGGCAGGTCTAGTTCATCATCCATACCACATCGGGCAGGTCTAGTTCATCATCCATACCACATCGGGCAGGTCTTCATCATCCATACCACATCGGGCAGGTCTACTTTTATATTCCATACCACATCGGGTAGGTCTAGCTATACTCCATACCACATCGGGCAGGTCTAGTTATACTCCATACCACATCGGGCAGGTCTAGTTATACTCCATACCACATCGGGCATGTCTAGTTATACTCCATACCACATCGGGTAGGTCTAGTATTATATTCCATACCACATCGGGTAGGTCTAGTGTTATGCTCCATACCACATCGGGTAGGTCTAGTGTTATACTCCGTACCACATCGGGTAGGTCTAGTTATAATCCATACCACATCGGGTAGGTCTAGTTCACCATCCATACCACATCGGGCAGGTCTAGTTCATCATCCATACCACATCGGGCAGGTCTAGTTCATCATCCATACCACATCGGGCAGGTCTACTGTTATATTCCATACCACATCGGGTAGGTATAGTTATACTCCATACCACATCGGGCAGGTCTAGTTATACTCCATACCACATCGGGCAGGTCTAGTTATACTCCATACCACATCGGGTAGGTCTAGTATTATATTCCATACCACATCGGGTAGGTCTAGTTCACAATTCTTCACTACCATTCCCGGTAGGATAACGATAACAGTCCACTACCACTCCGGGTAGGACACAACAACAGTCCGCTACCACTCCGGGTAGGACACGATAAGAGTCCGCTACCATTTAAGGTAGGACACAATAACAGTCTACAACCACTCCGGGTAGCACACAACAAACAGTTCACTACCACTCCGGGTAGGACACAATAATAGTCCACCACTACCTCTTCGAGTAGGGTAACAACAATAAACCACTTCCTATTCGGGTAGGGTAACAACAATCAAACTTACAACACATTACCTCTTTCACATACCTCATTCACATCAGTGAGTATGAATTAGAGCCACTTATCCCTTACCTCAGTGAGTTTTGGGAATCGGTTCCGAGTAACTTTAAAAGTCTCCTCCGCGATTTCCTCCAACCTTAGGATCTCTTCTCAAGCTCCACCAATAACAACAATGTTAGTCATTTATTCCAAATATCACATAAACAACTTATTTTGCATCATTTAATCATACAAAATATTCATCATCAATATTCAACCATCTAAAACATGCATAACATCTCATATTTCAATATTTCCAAAACTACTTCAATACAAGTTTCTAAATATCAAAGCATACATGTTCATCTCATATAACAACATTAAAGCACCACTCATTATCCACATCTAACATTTCATCTCTTTCTCTTTATACTCATATTCTCATTTTGGGGGTTTTTCATGAATAACCCATAAAACTTTCCATTCATCAAATACCAACCCTAAACCAAGAGTTTACAAGATAAAAACAGCATAAAACGAACCATAACTCTAAAGGATGAGTTTCCATGGTTTCTCATGTTTTGAAAATGAATCCAACATACCCAAAACAAGTTAGAGAGGAAGAAGAAGAGTTAGTAACAGGAGGTTTACCTCTTCTCAAGCTCCAAGATGAGTCCTAAGGCTCCTTGCTCTTGAAAAGCTCTCCTTTCTCTATTCTCTTCGAAATTCTAACCCAAAAATGTGTTTTGGGTTTCTATTTTATAGACACTGCGATAAGTGTAATCGATTACAAGTATAGTGTAATCGATTACACTGTGTAAATTATAGAGGCATCGTCGCTATGTAATCGATTACCAACATGGTGTAATCGATTACATTAATACGATGTAATCGATTACCAGAAGTGTGTAATCGATTACATTAATACGATGTAATCGATTACCAACATGATGTAATCGATTACATTGTGTCAGATGTACATATCTGATGCTTTTAATCATCGTGTCCAGGAAATGCCTAATATAAATTTATACTCATTTATTGTTTAATTAAAACAAATAAGAAATATGTATAACTCATAATAAATATGTATTTCTTAATTTTCAAAAGAATAATAGATATGTATAACTCATAATAAATATGTAGTCCATAATATTGCAGTATGAAAATTGTAAAAACGAGAAGTAAAAAAAACAATTCACAATTTTCTATTTTAATATTAATTTGAATTTTTTACTAAAAAGTAAAGAAAATATATTTTTCTATTTTCACATTTTTTATAATATTACACAATTAAGTATGTAGTTATTCGCATTTTGTAACCAGTCTATTTTGACTTTAAAGTATTTTCAAAGCTCCATAAAGTATATAGTTATTGTTGATATTTTAGATTTTTATGATAATTTCATATATTTTTAAGAAGTAAAGAAAATATTAATTCAAATCTTAATACAATTTCAATAAATTTTATTTGTGACTCCTTTATTTTAGACAATGCCTAATATAAATTTATACTCATTTATTGTTTAATTATAAAATAAGTAATAAGAAATATGTATAACTCATAATAAATATGTATTCCTTAATTTTATAAAGAATAAGATATGTATAACTCATAATAGTTATGTAGCCCTTAATATTGCAGTATGAAAATAGTAACAACGAAAAGAAGAATAAAACTATTCTAAATTTTCTACTTTAATAGTAATTTCAATTTTTTTATTAAAAAGTAAAGAGGATATATTTTTTTATTTTCACATTATGTATAAGATGACACAATTATGTATGTAGTTATTCACATTTTGTAATCGGTCAATTTAGACTTTAAAGTATTTTCAAAGCTCAATTAAGTATGTAGTTATTGTTATCATTTTTGATTTTTATGGTAATTTCAATTTTTTTATTAAAAAGTAAAGAAATTATAAAAGTGATCAGTTTCAATTTTTAGGTAATGAATGATTTGATATGATTACACCGACAATTAGAATAATAATATTAGGAAAATGGTTAATTCAAATATTAATACAATTTCAATAAATTTTATTTGTGATTCCTTAATTACAGTAAATAGAAAGCTTTAGCTCAAGCGATGTAGCAAGCTTTGGCTCAAGCGATGTAGCAAGCTTTGGCTCAAGCGATGTAACAAGCTTTGGCTCAAGCGATGTAGCAAGGTTTGGCTCAAGCGATGTAGCAAGCTTTGGCTCAAGCGATGTAACAAACTTTGGCTCAAGTTATGTAGTACGTTTTTAAAACAAAATAGAAATCAGTTTTTGCTAACCTTAAGGGGTGTAGCGGCTTTGGCTCAAGCAATGTAGAAAACTTTGGCTCAAGTTATGTAGCATGATTTTCAAATGTATAAACAATGGAAATGGTTTTAAGTGTATTTAACTTTATTTTGTTACTTAATCTTATTAAAATGTGTATTTAACATTGACATTTATTTCGTTAACGACTTACTCCTTTGTGTTTTCTGTGTATGGTCAATGTTAATCCCATTGCAGGTAGGTGGAAGATGTAAGGACGTTTGATTAGGAGCTTAGAGGCTTTAAAATTTATGAAGTTCTTATATTCATTCTTTTGTAATATGACTAACTGTATTTGATACATGAATATTTGTGACTCTGGATATTCGTGGCTATGGGTATTTTGGAACCCCATAGCTAATTGTATGCGATAGTTACTGTAAGGACCCAAATTCTACCTTTGAAATTTTTTCCTTATTTTATTCATCCTTCATACATTTTCCTACGACTTTTAAATAAAGATACTGTAACACCCCAAATTTTAAGTCTTTAAAATTATAGTATCAGTCCTCGGATCCTCGCTTGAGCGAGAAAGGTTCACCTGGGAGGGTGAAATCCTGGGCTATACTTGGCAATTTTGGGTAATATAATCGATTACACAGTCCTGGTAATCGATTACATGATGAAAAGCATCAGATATGTACATCTGACACAATGTAATCGATTACACCATGTTGGTAATCGATTACATCACGACAATGCCTCTATAATTTACACTGTGTAATCGATTACACACTTCTAGTAATCGATTACATCGTATTAATGTAATCGATTACATCGTATTAATGTAATCGATTACACCATGTTGGTAATCGATTACATCGCGACGATGCCTCTGTAATTTACATTATGTAATCGATTACACTATACTTGTAATTGATTACACTAATCGCCGTGTCTATAAAATAGAAACCCAAAACACATTTTAGGGTTAGAACTTTGAAGAGAAGAGAGAGAAGAGAGCTTTTCAAGAGCAAAGAGCCTTAGGACTCATCTTAGAGCTTGAGAAGAGGTAAACCTCTTGTTCCTAACTCTTCTTCTTCCTCTCTAACTTGTTTTGGGTATGTTGGATTCATTTTCAAAATAATGGAAACCATGGAAACTCATCTTTTCGAGTTATGGTTCGTTTTATGTTGTTTCTATCTTGTAAATTCTTGGTTTAGAGTTAGTATTTCAAGAAATGGAAAGGTTTGGTGTTTGATTGATGAAAACCCCAAAACCCTAAATTGAAAATGAGGTTAAAGAGGAAAATGAGTAAAATGATAGAGGTAGAAGATGAATAAGCTTTCTGATGTTGTTATATGAGATGAACATGTATGTTTTGATATTTAGAAACTTGAATTGAAGTAGTTTTGGAAATATTGAGAATACATGAATCCCTTGTGTATTTGATGATGAAATACGAGTTATTTATGTGTTATTTTGAATAAATGTCTGACATCATTGTTATTGGTGATAATGAGGAAAGATCCTAAGGTTGGAGGAAATCGTGGAGGAGACTTTTAAAGTTACCCGGAACTGATCTCCAACGCTTACTGAGGTAAGGGATAAGTGTTTCTAAATCATACTCACCGATGTGAATGAAGTATGTGAAAGAGGTAACGTGTTGGTAGTTTATTGTTGTTACCCTACCCGAAGAGGTAGTGGTTTATTGTCGTTACCCTACCCGAAGAGGTAGTGGTTTATTGTTGATACCCTACCCGAAGAGGTAGTGGTTTATTGTAGATACCTTACCCGAAGAGGTATTGGTTTATTGTGTCCTACCCGGAGTGGTAGTGAACGGTTATTGTGTCCTACCCGGAGTGGTAGTGAACTGTTATTGCGTCCTACTGGGAATGGTAATGTATTATCGTGAACTCGACCTGCCCGATGTGTTATGGATAATAACTCGACCTGCCCTATGTGGTATGGATGGTAACTCGACCTGCCCTATGTGGTATGGATGGTAACTCGACCTGCCCTATGTGGTATGGATGGTAACTCGACCTGCCCGATGTGGTATGGGACGTAACTCGACCTGCCTTATGTGGTATGGATAATAACTCGACCTGCCCTAAGTGGTATGGATAATAACTCGACCTGCCCTATTTGGTATGGATGGTAACTCGACCTACCCTATGTGGTATGGATGGTAACTCGACCTACCCTATGTGGTATGGATGGTAACTCGACCTGCCCGATGTGGTATGGATGGTAACTCGACCTGCCCTATGTGGTATGGATGGTAACACGACCTGCCCTATGTGGTATGGATGGTAACTCGACCTGCCCTATGTGGTATGGATGGTAACTCGACCTGCCCTATGTGGTATGGATGGTAACTCGACCTGCCCTATGTGGTATGGATGGTAACTCGACTTGCCCTATGTGGTATGGATGGTAACTCGACCTGCCCTATGTGGTATGGATGGTAACTCGACCTGCCCGATGTGGTATGGTTGGTAACTCGACCTGCCCTATGTGGTAAGGATAATAACTCGACCTGCCCTAAGTGTTGTGGATTATAACTCGACCTGCCCTATGTGGTATGGATGGTAACTCGACCTGCCCGATGTGGTATGGATGGTAACTCGACCTGCCCTATGTGGTATGGATGGTAACTCGACCTGCCAGATGTGGTATGGATGGTAACTCGACCTGCCCTATGTGGTATGGATGGTAACTCGACCTGCCCTATGTGGTATGGATGGTAACTCGACCTGCCCTATGTGGTATGGATTGTAACTCGACCTTCCCTATGTGGTATGGATGGTAACTCGACCTGCCCAATGTGGTATGGATGGTAACTCGACCTGCCCTATGTGGTATGGATGGTAACTCGACCTGCCCGATGTGGTATGGAAAATGAAATCGATGAATACGATTGAGTGTGAATACGAACTATGAGTAATGTGGATGTCACCAAGAGAGTCATATGCATGCTATAGGATATATAGTATAGAATATATATTCTATAGGGTGAATATGAATGATGAGAAGTGAGTATGTTACCAAGAGAGTCATATGCATGCTATAGGATATATAGTATGGGATATATATTCTATAGAGTGAATATGAGTGATAAAAGGGATGGCGTTACGAATGAAAGTAATATACATGCTATAGGAATATATTATGGGATATAGGTCCTATAGGGTGGATATGAATAATGAGGAGTCCGATTTTTCAAAAGAACGTAATACACGTGCTATAGAATATATATTACGGGATATATATGCTATAGGACGAATATGAATGAAGTGGAAAAGAAAGACAGAAGATATGAATGCTTACAATAGTGTATTTGTGTTTATAAATTATATTAAAGCTTAATCGTATTGAAATGTGGATTATCATGTGATGTTAGTTTTGAACTAATGACTTACTCCCTTTATTGTGTGTTGTTATGATAATCCCATTGTAGGTGAATGAAGGATTTTGAGGAGGGAGCTCACTAGGAAGCTTTGTGTTTTTAACTTGAAAGTCTGGATTGTATTCTGACATTGTAGTTGATTTGATAAATGTTTTGAGATGAATGTAATCTGATTAGGATAATATGGTTATGGACTTATAACTCTGAAAAACCCATGACTGGTTGCATGTGGTAAATTTTGGTTTAATGAATTATGTTTTTCCGCAACATAAATCTGTATGATAATATGATAGGGTAAAGTGTATTTTCAAAGAATGATTCTTGAGAGTTTTTAACTAAAGTGACGACTGTAGGCAAGGAAGGATTAAAATAAATGAAATTTTTTTCAAGGGTAGATTTTGGGACGTTACAGATACTAACAACTCAACTTAAGTCTCATTTCCCTACTCTTATCAATTTCATAACCTCAAAATAACAGACATGTTCGCATAGCCGAAAATCATAATTCATTCATATATCCCGGTAACTACCGCATACAATTAGCTATAAGATTCCAAAATACCCATAGCTACGAATATCCAGAGTTACAAATATTCATGTTCAAAATACAGTTAGTCATATTACAAAAGAATGAATATAAGGACTTCCAAAAAAAAAAAGAATTAAAAGCCTCTATGCTCCTAATCCAAAACATCCTTACATCTTCCACCTACCTACAATGGGATTAATATTGACTATACATAGTAACACAAAGAAGTTTGTCGTTAACGTAAAATAATGTCAGTACACGTTAATCCACATTTTAATAAAGTTAAGTAAAAACTTAGAATTAAATGTACTTAAAACCATTTCCTTCGTTTATAATTTTGAAAGCATGCTCCATAACTTGAGCTAAACTTTGCTACATTGCTTGAGTCAAAGCTTGCTACATTGCTTGAGCCAAAGCTTGCTACATTGCTTGAGCCAAAGCTTGCTACATTGCTTGAGCCAAAGCTTGCTACATTGCTTGAGCCAAAGCTTGCTACATTACTTGAGCCAAAGTCGCTAACCAATCATGGTCGGCTAAAACGAGTTTTATTTCCATTGGCACTCCACCAATACATAAACAGTAAATCCACATCATCATCATCACAAACATACCCATATATTCTTATAACAATTAAGTGATTTACAGTTCGTTTCATTATTCCGAGTTTTATTTCCATTGGTGTAACACCCTAAATTTAAGTCTTTAAAATTATAGTATCAGTCCTAGGATTCTCGCTTGAGAGAGAGATTCTCGCCTGGGCGAGAAAGGCTCACCTGGGAGGGTGAAATCCTGGGCTATACTGGAGGATTCTCTCCTGAGCGAGAGTTGTCTCGCCTGGGCGAGAAATGGCATTTTGGGACTGTTGAGACTGTGAGATTCTCGCTTGAGCGAGAGGGTCAGATCTGAGTTTTTGAAATAGGCGGAATTTTCTCGCTTGAGCGAGAAAGGGCTCCCTTAAGCGAGAATCTGACGCTGTTACATTAAATAGGGAACCCCAAACACATTTATGAGGGTTAATCTAGAGAGAAGTGAGAGAAGAGTGCATTTTCAAGAGCAAGGAGGCTCGTGAGTCATTTAGAAGCTTGAGAAGAGGTAAAGCTCTTGATTCTAACTCTCTCCTTCCCTTGGAAAACTTGTTTTAGGTATGTTGGATCTCTTCTCAAAATGAGGGAAACCATGGAAACTCATCCTTTCAAGTTATGGTTTCTATTTATGTTGTTTTTATCTTGAAAACTCTTGGTTTAGAGTTAGTATTTCAACAATGGAAAGGGTTTGAGGGTTGATTCATGAAAACCCCAAAACCCTAAAGTGAAAATGTGGATAAAGTGGAAATTGGGTAAAATGCTAGAGGTAGAAGATGATTGAACCTTCCAATGTTGAAATATGAGATGGATATGTATGTTTTAGATGGTTGTAAACTTATGATGAAAGTAGTTTATAAACATTGAAAATATGATGAATATCTTGTATGGTTGAGTAATGCAATATAAGTTGTTTATGGGATATTTGGAAATAAATGACTGACATTATTGTTATCTGATGGGGATAATGAAAGATCCTAAGGTTGGAGGAGGTAGCGAAGGAACTTGCAAAGTTACCCAAAACCAACCCCGACACGTACTAAGGTAAGGAGAAGTTATTAATGGTATATGATAATAGAAAATGTTTGGATTTTCTGATTACGTATATGATCTGTGTATGACTTGGCTGATGTGGTATAAAGAATGACTTATCCTAGGTGACATCATGTATGACTTGCCCTATGTGGTATTGTGAATGACTTGCCCTATGTGGTATTGTGTATGAATTGCCCTATGTGGTATTGCATATGACTTGCCCTATGTGGTATTGTGTATGACTTGCCCTATGTGGTATTGTGTATGACTTGCCCTACGTGGTATTGTGTATGACTTGCCCTATGTGGTATTGTGTATGACTTGCCCTACATGGTATTGTGTATGACTTGCCCTATGTGGTAATGGAAAGGTAAACGTACAAGTGGAAAATAATGATTTGAAATGGTATTGATGAATGAGGTAACAAGGTATGGTAGAGATGAACGGGTAGATCCAAAGTGTGGGATGTGGTAACATGAGATGGACAATGATGATATGTCGATTTTATCTTTTAACGGCAAGTCTTCTATCAAAACTTTAAAAGTGTGGATTATCGTTTACTAATATTTATTGAATTGATAACTTACTCCTTTGTTGTTGTGTATATCTGTCATGATAATCCCATTGCAGGTAAACGAGGTAGTTGAGGATACTCGGTTCGAGGCATGAGGAGCTTAGAACTCGGAATCCTTATTTTGCTTTTTGTTTGATGTAAACCGTTAAATGGATGATTGTAAATCCAAACTGATTTAGTACTACATTTTTGTAATGCTGGATATTAATAGCTATGGGCATTTTGGAATCCCATAGCTAGTCATATGCGGTACTTACCTATAAGGAAATATATGAATTATGCTTTTCTGCCTTATGGGAAATGGTCCTAGCATATTATGATAACTGAATCTGAAGTATTGAATGTTGTTTAACGGAAGTAGAGTAGAGATGGTAAGAATATCTATATTAAAATGAGAAAAATTTTCAGGGGTAGAAATTGGGTCTTTACAATTGGCAGTCCACCAATACATAAACAGTAAATACACACCATCATCATTACAAACATACCCATATATGCTTATAACAATTAAGTGATATACAATTCATTTCGTTATCGATAATCAGAACCATCCACGCATTTTCCATCACAATGCATAAGTTAAAGACTTATCCTTACCTCGGTGAGTGTTGGGTTTGGTTCCTGGTAACTTCGCAAGTTCCACCGACACCGCCGCCAACTTTAGGATCTCTTCTCAAGCTTCTAAATGACTCACAAGCCTTCTTGCTCTTGAAAAAGCCCTGTTCTCTCACTTCTCTCTAGGTTAACCCTCATAAATGTGTTTGGGGTTCCCTATTTAATGTAACAGAGTCGGGTCCTCGCTTAAGCTTCCAAAAATGAGACCACCTCATGTCACCTGTTTATCTGCAATGGGATTATCAATGACAAAAACACAAACACATAAAGGAGTAAGTCATTAATTCAATAAACATTATTATAAGATAATCCACATTAGAAAAGGTTAGTAAAGCACTTTGAAATTCCTTTTCCGTGCTACATTACTTGAGCCAAAGTCGCTACACCCCTTAGGGTTAGCTAAAAGCAATTTCTCATCTCTTTTACAAAGAAAACATGCCACATAAACTCGAGCTGAAGTGTTGCCACATAAACTCGGGCCGAAGTATTGCCACATAAACTCGGGCCGAAGTGTTGCCACATAAACTCGGGCCGAAGTATTGCCACAAACACTCGGGCCGAAGTGTTGCCACATAAACTCGGGCAGAAGTGTTGCAACATAAACTCGGGCAGAAGTGTTGCCACATAAACTCTGGCCAAAATGTTTCCAGATAAACTCGAGCCGAATTGTTGCTACATAACTCGATCCGAAGTCGCTAACCATTTATGGTCGGCTAAAAATACATTTCCTTTTCATTGATTTCACCATCAATCATATCCAGTGAATCAACCCAATCCTTATTACAAACATACCCGTATATGTTTATAATAAATACGTGATTGACCAATTAATCCTTGCACAACCAGAAAATACACACATTTTCCATTTCAAATACACAAATTAAAGACTTATCCTTACCTTGGTGAGTGTTGGGTTGGGTTCTTGGTAACTGCACTAGTTCCACCGACACCGCCGCCAACTCTAGGATCTTTCCCATTCCCACCATACAACACAATGTTAGTTGTTTATTCCAAATATCACATAAACAACTCATATTGCATTATTTAACCACACAAGATATTTAACACATTTTCCATGGTCATAAACATAAATGAGTATGTTGTGAGTGAAATTGATTGTTATAAACATGTATGGGTGTGTTGTAGCAATGAATGTGTGATTAGTTGTTAATGTGTTAAAATGGATATGAGTATGTTTATCAAAATGAGTATGTTGTGAGTTGTGGATTGTTATAAACCTATATGGGTGTGCATGTAACGATGACTGTGTGATGAGCTGTTACAACCTTGGCTCCAAAATATCACATTTCCTCGCCCAGGCGAGCCAATCTCTCGCTCAGGCGAACCACTGCTCAGGCGATCTCGCTCAAGGAGCCAACTAAGCGAGAATCCTTCCGTAAAGCCCAGGATTGTTGAGGCAGCCATGCTCAGGCGAGGCTCAAGCGAGCCAACCCTCGCTGTCCTTCATATACTTTCACCCTCCCAGGTGATTTCTCGCCCAGGCAAGAATCCCTCACTCAAGCGTCCCAAGATTACTATAATTTTAAAGACTTAAATTTAGGGTGGTAAATCCTCCCCCTTTTATAAGATGTCCCCGAATGATGTGAAAAGTGTATATTCGGAATGAAAATCATATGCATGCCATAAGATATATATTATGGGATATATATCTTATAGGGTGAATATGAACGATGAGAATGCGTCTGTTTGGGATGAATAAAATATGCACACTATAGCAACATATATATTTATGGGATGTATGTGTACAATAGGGTGAATATGATGATATGAGATGAATAAAATATGCACACTATAGAACATATATGTTATGGGATGTATGTGTACTATAGGTGAATATGGATAATATGAGATGAATAAAATATGCACACTATAGAACACATATCGTATGAGATATATGTGTACTATATAGGGTGAATATGGATAATATGTGTTGATTGATGTATGTTTTATCATGATTGATGTTAGATGTGTGTGTTTTAATACTTTAATGTTATTACTCCATGTAAATCCACGCTACGGTCGCCGTAGTTGTTCTTACTTCCCTCTGTCTTTCTGTATGTGTTATGTATTGAGTCAGGTCGTGGCGGTAGCGCATAGGAAGCTTACGGAGGAGAGTACATGTTTGAGTAGTTGCTTTATGTTCTCAATGTTGTAATTGAATAATGCAGTAATATGGAGAGTATGTTAAATGGGATTTTATGTATGAGTGACTCTCTCTTAAATGTATAGTTTAGGATATTAAACGATGTAAAAATGGAAGTTTTATGGAGAATGGGTAATTGTATTTAAATTGTGTAAATAAAGGAAGTGAAATACATGTTTCAAATGAAGTGAACGATTGATTGTTTCCGCACCTGAAAGAGGAATTGAACTTATATATATATTCAATCAGGTTTTCCCAAATCGTTCGAGTAATGTCTTTTAAAAGTAATCACTTCTTTTTCTTGAACAAGGTTTTAAAAAGAATTTTTTGATTACGAAAATCGGGTTCTTACCCAGACCACCAAAACAGCTTTTTCAAATCTTGGTACATCTTTGTAGTCCCCGGGTGAAAACTCATTTTACTCTTGTGTGACTCCTCAAAAATATTCTTTCGCAATTCTACATCATTAGGCACACACTCTCCCACAAGGGTCCAATGTGAAATCAGTTTCCTTACCACTCAGCATTAAATCCCGTTTAGCCATTAGCTCACTATCCTCCACTTGCATTACCCGGATTTGATCGAACAGTTCATTTGTGACCTTAAGCATTCATAAAATCATACTTTGAGGCTTTAACTGAACTTCCAAGTTCATATCCCTGAACTCTTCAATCAGTTTCCCTTCTCTAACCATCAAAGCCGACATATGTAAAGACTTCCGACTTAGAGCATCGGCCACCACATTGGCCTTTCCCGGTATTGCAACCCAAAATCATAATCCTTTAGGAATTCCATCCACCTTCGTTGTCTCATATTCAATTCCTTTTGATCAAACAAGTACTTCAAACTTTTGTGGTCGCTGTAAACCTCAAATCTCACGCCATAAAGGTGGTGTCTCCAGGTTTTTAAGGCAAAGACCACAACAGATAATTCCATGTCATGGGTAGGGTAGTTTTGCTCATGCGTCCTCAACTGTCGAGAAGCATAGGCAACAACCTTCCTTTCTTGCATCAACACATAACCCAAACCTTGCTTGGATGCATCGCAATACACACTGAAATCCCGATCAGTACAAGGAAGAACCAACACTGGCACCGTAGTCAACCTTCGTTTCAACTCCTGAAAACTTTCTTCACAACGAAGTGTCCACACATACGGTTTCCTTTTCCTAATGAGTTTTGTCAATGGTAGTGCCAACTTCGAAAATCCCTCAATGAATTTCCGAAAATACCCATGCAAACCCAGAAAGCTTCTGATCTCAGTGACTGACTTGGGCACTGCCCATTCCATAACCGCTTCAACCTTAGAAGGATCTACTGCCACTCCTTCCTTGGATATTACATGTCCAAGAAAGTTTACCGATTCCAACCAGAAATCACATTTTGACAGCTTTGCATACAACCGATTCTTACTAAGAAATTCTAGCACAATCCTCAGGTGCTCAGTATATTCCTCTCGGCTTTTGGAGTAAACCAAAATGTCATCAATAAATTCCACTACGAATGAATCCAAATACGGATGGAAAATTCGATTCATGTAGTCGGTAAATATTGCTGGGGCATTCGTTACACCAAAAGGCATGACCAAATATTCAAAATGTCCATACCTTGTCCTAAAAGTAGTTTTAGGAATATCCTCCGACTTCACACGAAGTTGGTGGTATCCTGACCGAAGATCAATCTTTGAAAACACTATTGCTCCTCTCAACTGATCCATCAAGTCATCAATCCGAGGTAATGGATACTTGTTCTTAATAGTAACTTTGTTCAACTGTCAGTAGTCGGTCAACCGCATATTGTAAGGACCGAAATTCTACCCTTGAAATTTTTTCTCATTTTAATATAGATATTCCTATCATCCCTATTCCTCTTCAGTTAAACAACATTCAATACTTTAAATTCAGTTATCGTAATATACTAGGACACTTTCCCATGAAGTAGAAAAACATAATTCATATATTTCTTTATCGGTAAGTACCGCATATGATTAGCTATGGGATTCCAAAATACCCATAGCTATTAATATCCAGCATTACAAAAATGTAGTACTAAATCAGTAAGGATTTACAATTATCCAATTAACAGTTTACATCAACAAAAAGCAAAATAAGGATTCCGAGTTCTAAGCTCCTCATGCCTCGAACCGAGTATCGTCAACTACCTCGTTTACCTGCAATAGGATTATCATGATAGATATACACAACAACAAAGGAGTAAGTTATCAAATCAATAAATATCAGTAAACGATAATCCACACTTTTAGGGTTTTAATACCAGACTTGACAATAAAAGATAAAATCTACATATCATTTTTATCCGTCTCATGTTACCACATCAAACACTTTAGATTTACCCGTTCATCTCTACCATACCTCGTCACCTCATTCATCAATACCATTTCAAATCATTATTTTCCACTTGTACGTTTACTTTTCCATTACCACTTAGGGCAAGTCATACACAATACCACGTAGGGCAAGTCATACACAATACCACGTAGGGCAAGTCATACACAATACCACCTAGGGCAAGTAATACACAATACCACATAGGGCAAGTCATACACAATACCACATAGGGCAAGTCATCCACAATACCACAGAGGGCAAGTCATACACAATACCACATAGGGCAAGTCATACACAATACCACATAGGGCAAGTCATACACAATACCACATAGGGAAAGTCATACATGATGTCATCTAGGACAGGTCTTTCTCTATACCACATCGGGCAAGTCATACACAGATCATATACGTAATCAGAAAATCCACAAATTTTCTATTATCATATACCATTAATAACTTCTCCTTACCTCGGTGAGTGTTGGGTTTGGTTCTAGGCAACTTCACAAGTTCTACCGACACCGCCGCCAACTCTAGGATCTTTCCTCATTCCCACTATATAACACAATGTTAGTCATTTATTCCAAATATCACATAAACAACTTATATTGCATTATGTAACCATACAAGATATTTCAGCATATTTTCAATGTTGCTAAACTACTTTTATCATAGGTTTACAACCATCCAAAACATACATAATCATCTCATATTTCATCATTGGAAAGTAAACTCATCTTCTACCTCTAACCTTTTACCCATTTTAACCACATTTTCTCTTTAGGGTTTTGGGGTTTTCATGAATCAACCCATAACCCTTTTCATTCTTGAAATACTAACTCTAGACCAAGAGTTGTAAGAGAGAAACAACTTAAAACAAACCATAACTCAAAAGGATGAGTTTCCATGGTTTCCTTCATTTTTGAGAAGAGATCCAACAAACCCAAAATAGGTTTTAAAGAGAAGAAGAGAGTTAGAATCAAGAGTTTTACCTCTTCTCAAGCTCTTAAATGAGTATCCAAGCTTCTTGTTCTTGAAAAAGCTCTCTTCTTTCACCCTTCTTCTTTTCTAAATCCTAGGTTGTGTTTGGGGGTTTCTCATTTAATACAACTTGTCGGGTTCTCGCTTAAGCGATCCTTTCCTGCTCAAGCAAGAAAATCCCGCCTATTTTTAAAAACTCAGATCTGACCCTCTCGCTCAAGCGAGGGATTCTCGTTCAAGAGAGAATCTCACAGTATCAACAGTCCCAAAATGCCATTTCTCGCCCATGCGAGATAACTCTCGCTCAGGCGAGAATCCTCCAGTATATCCCAGGTGAGCCTTTCTCGCCCAAGCGAGAATCTCTCGCTCAAGTGAGGATCCCAGGACTGATACTATAATTTTAAAGACTCAAATTTAGGGTGTTACAATCCTCCCCCTCTTATAAGAAATTTCGTCCACGAAAATTAAACATACCTCGATTTGAACAAATGAGGGTAATCCTCCCTCATGTCACGTTCCATCTCCCAAGTAGCATCCCCTTCGTCTACTTGGCTGCACAACACTTTCACTAAAGGAATCTCTTTGCCTCTTAGTCTCTTGATACTGATATCCATGATCCTCACGGGCAATGTCGAAAAGGTCAATTTATCCTTCAACTCTATCTGATCAGATTCTACCACATGAGATGGATCTCCCACATACTTCCTTAACTGAGACACATGAAACACATTATGATGGTTTGACAACAACGGAGGCAAAGCAATCCGATATGCTACCGGCCCAATCCTTTTCAATACTTGATATGGTCCAATAAATCTCGGAGTCAGCTTGCGAGATTTCAACATTCTACCAATTCCGGTAGTCGGGACTATTCTCATGAAAACATGATCTCCCTCATTAAACTCAAGAGGTTTCCTCCTCTTATCGTAATAGCTTTTCTCTCGGATTTTCTTGATCTTATCCGTAGTCTCTTGGACCAGCTCGGGCCCCAATATCAAGTTCTCTCCAGTCTCAAACCAACTCACTGGAGTTCGGCACTTCCTACCATACAACGCCTCATAAGGTGTCATTCCAATACTCGAATGGAAGCTATTGTTGTAAGTAAATTCAATCAGAGGCAACATGCCATCCCAACTCCCCGGTTGTTCCAAGACACAAGCCCTGAGAAGATCTTCCAACGACTGTATAGTTCTTTCCGATTGACCGTCCGTTTGTGGATGATAAGCTGAACTTAACTTCAACTTAGTACCCAATGCGGACTGCAAACTAGTCCAAAAGTTGGAAGTAAAACGAGGATCCCTATCCGATATAATGCTCGACGGTATCCCATGCAAACGAACTATTTCCCGGATATGCAGTTCCGCCAATTGCTCCAAAGAGTATCTCATGTTCATAGGTAGAAAGTGTGCAGATTTCGTTAACCGATCCACTATCACCCATATCGAATCATATCCTCTCTGAGTTTTAGGGAAGCCCGATACAAAATCCATGGAAATACTATCCCACTTCCACACAGGAATTTCTAGGGATTGTAACTCTCTCGCCGGTCGCTGGTGCTCAATTTTGGCTTTCTGACACACTAAACAACTCGAGACATACGAAGCCACATCCCTCTTCAACCCTGACCACCAAAATAGCTTCTTCAAATCTTGGTATATCTTGGTAGTTCCCGGGTGAAAACTCATCTTGCTCTTATGAGACTCTGCTAAGATACTTTTCCGTAATTCCTCATCACGAGGCACACACACTCTCCCTTTATAACGCGGCATTCCACTAGTGTCCGATGTGAAACCAGTTTCCTTGCCACTTAGCATCAAATCTTGTTTGGCTATTATCTCAGTATCTTCAACTTGTAATACTTGGATTTGATCAAACAATTCGTTGGTGACCTTCAGCATTCCCAAAATCATACCATGAGGCTTTACCTGAACATCCAAGTTCATATCTCTGAACTCTTCAATCAGTTTCCCCTCCCTAACCATCAAAACCGACATGTGTAAAGATTTCTTGCTTAGCGCATCGGCCACTACATTGGCCTTTCCCGGATGGTACTGCAATCCAAAATCATAATCCTTTAGAAATTCCATCCACCTTCATTGTCTCATATTCAATTCCTTTTGAACAAACAGGTACTTTAAACTTTTGTGGTCGCTGTATATCTCAAATATCACGCCATAAAGATGGTGCCTCCAGATTTTTAAGGCAAAGACCACTACAGCTAATTCCAAGTCATGGGTTGGGTAGTTTTGCTCATGCGTCCTCAATTGTCGAGAAGCATAGGCAACAACCTTCCCTTATTGCATCAACACACAACCTAAGCCTTGCTTAGAAGCATCAAAATACACACTGAAGTCCCGATCAGTACAAGGAAGAACCAAAACTGGCGTCGTAGTCAACCTTCGTTTCAACTCTTGAAAACTTTCTTCACATCGAAGTGTCCACACATACGGTGCCCCTTTCCTAGTGAGTTTTGTCAATGGTAGAGCCAACTTCGAAAATCCCTCAATGAATTTCCGATAATACCCCGCCAAACCCAGAAAGCTCCTGATCTCAGTGACTGATTTGCGCACCGCCCATTCCATAACTGCTTCAACCTTTGAAGGATCTACTGTCACTCCTTCCTTGGATATCAAATGTCCAAGAAAGTTTACCGATTCCAACCAGAATTCACATTTTGACAGCTTCGCATACAACCGATTCTTACTAAGAAGTTCTAGCACAACCTTCAAGTGCTCAGCATGCTCATCTCGGCTTTTGGAGTAAACCAAAATGTCATCAATAAATACCACTACGAATGAATCTAAATACGGATGAAAAATCTGATTCATGTAGTCGGTAAATATTGCTGGGGCATTCGTTACACCAAAAGGCATGACCAAGTATTCAAATGTCCATACCTTGTCCTAAAAGTAGTTTTAGGAATGTCTTCCGACTTCACACGAAGTTGGTGGTATCCTGACCGAAGATCAATCTTTGAAAACACTTCCGCCCCTCTCAGCTGATCCATCAAGTCATCAATCCGAGGCAATGGGTTCTTGTTCCTTAATAGTAACCTTGTTCAACTGTCGGTAGTCAGTACACAACCGCATACTACCATCCTTCTTCTTAACCAACAAAATCGGTGCACCCCACGGCGAGACACTAGGACGGATAAACTTCTTGGCCAATAAGTCCTCAACCTGCTTTTTCAACTCCGTCAATTCTAACGGTGCCATCCTATAAGGAGCTATAGAGATGGGTCCCGTTCCAGGTACCAAATCAATAGAAAATTCCACTTCTCTTACCGGGGGTAACTCTGGAATATCTCCAGGAAATACCTCAGGAAACTCACGAACTATCGGAATCTCCTCAACCCCAGGTTTCTCAATACCCTCCAAGGATGCCAACAACATAAACACGACTCCTCCCTCCTTACAGGAAGTCCCGAATTCCTTTGCCGATAAAGGTTTCATGTTATTAACTTCTTCAGAAACCTCATCTAGATTCCCGAATATCACGGTTCTTTCGGCACAATTAAGCATTACATGATTCACCGACAACCAGTCCATCCCCAGAATTAGGTCCAACTGGGATAGTGGTAAGCAGATTAAATCCACGGTAAAAGTCTTATCGTTTACCACTACCGGACATCGAGACACCACTGTCGACACCACCACAGGCACATCAGTTGGGGTGGATACGACTAAGTCGAAGGGCAACGACTCAGTTTGCAAATTCAGTTTATTCACGCAGTCAAAAGATACAAAGGAGTGTGTCGCTCCCGAATCAAACAACACTAAAAGCAGAATACCTGCCACAGTGCAGTTACCTTGGATCAGACCATCAACCTCTGATGCCTCCGCACCACTCATGGTAAACACCCTACCAGTGTTTCTGGGTCTCCCGACATTTCACCATTTGTCCTCTAGTCAAGTTTAGGACAAAACCACTTCACGTGCCCTTGCTCTCCACAGTAGAAACACCCATTTCCAGATCCAGGACAAATGCTACCCATGTGTCTCCGATTACACTTACTGCACAAAGGGTAGGAGTTCTGAGACGATCCTCCGGTAGTAGTAGAGGCGGTTGGTCCTTGGAAACCTTGGTTGCGATGGTTGTTGGGCGGAGCATAAGGTCATCGGTCATGACTCATCCTCTCTTTACCCTTCCCTTGCACAATGTGGCGTTGCGGGCCATAGTTTTGTGGAGGGTTCCCTTTACAAGCAGCAGCATCCCTCATCCGCACATTATCCTCATGCATTCTACACTTGTTCACTAGTGTAGGAAAATCAGCAATTTCTTCGTGGCCAAACGTCACCCTAAGCTCGGGCTTCAACCCCATCTCAAACTTCACACATTTGGACCTCCCGTCCAACTCTAGTTCTGCATAAGGGCAATATCGGATCAATTCTTCAAATTTGGCTGAATACTCCCCCACCGTCATGTTTCCTTGCTCTAATTGCAAGAATTCCATCTCCTTCTTCCTTTTCAGGTCTGCAGGAAAATATTTCTGGAGGAATTTTCACTTGAAGGTTCCCCATGTGATGATCTGCCCTTTGGTCTCCATCTGCCTCCGGGTCATCTCCCACTAGTTCTCGGCCTCCTTCACTAGCATGTAAGTGGCGTAAGCCACCTTCTGAGCATCAGAACAATTCATGGCTCTAAAGATCCTCTCTAATCCTTGGACCCATTCAATGGCCGCATCAGGCGCGAATCCTCCTTGGAACTGGCTGGGATTCCTTCTGCAGAATTCATCCAGACCTCTGTACTCAGCCGGACCGGGTGGAACCAAAGGGTGTGAACTCGGGCTTGGTGTCGCATTCAGATTCAGGTGCTGCAAGTTCTCGTTCACGTTTGTCAGCACTGCCGCAATCTGGGCCAATAATTCGTTCTGACCCGATCCTCTTCCTCGTCCTCTTCCAGACATTTTAGTAACGGGTACCTGCACTCATTTGTTCATCAGTAACCACGTTTTACCAGATAAATCATCACATAATCACATGACATTTCACCAAAAATACATAGTTAACATCAACTAAAGGTTACAAAGAAGCAAGTAAGGCCATACCCTAGGCCGCAGAATTAACTATGCTCTGATACCATATTGTAAGGACCGAAATTCTACCCTTGAAATTTTTTCTCACTTTAATATTGATATTCCTATCATCCCTATTCCTCTTCAGTTAAACAACATTCAATACTTTAAATTCAGTTATCGTAATATACTAGGACCCTTTCCCATGAAGCAGAAAAACATAATTCATATATTTCTTTATGAGTAAGTACCGCATATGGCTAGCTATGGGATTCCAAAATACCCATAGCTATTAATATCCAGCATTACAAAAATGTAGTACTAAATCAGTTAGCATTCACAATTATCCAATTAACAGTTGACATCAACAAAAAGCAAAATAAGGATTCCGAGTTCTAAGCTCCTCATGCCTCGAACCGAGTATCCTCAACTACCTCGTTTACCTGCAATGGGATTATCATGATAGATATACACAACAACAATGGAGTAAGTTATCAATTCAATAAATATCAGTAAATGATACCTCGTCACCTCCTTCATTAATACCAGACTTGACAATAAAAGATAAAATCTACATATCATTTGTATCTGTCTCATGTTACCACATCCAACACTTTGGATTTACCCATTCATCTCTACCATACCTTGTCACCTCCTTCATCAATACCATTTCAAATCATTATTTTCCACTTGTACGTTTACCTTTCCATTACCACTTAGGGCAAGTCATACACAATACCGCGTAGGGCAAGTCATACGCAATACCACGTAGGGCAAGTCATACGCAATACCACATAGGGCAAGTCATACACAATACCACATAGGGCAAGTCATACACAATACCACATAGGGCAATTCATACACAATACCACATAGGGCAAGTCATACACAATACCACATAGGGAAAGTCATACACAATACCACATAGGGCAAGTCATACACAATACCACATAGGGCAAGTCATACATGATGTCATCTAGGACAGGTCTTTTTCTATACCACATCGAGAAAGTCATACACAGATCATATATGTAATCAGAAAATCCATACATTTTCTATTATCATATACCATTAATAACTTCTCCTTACCTCGGTGAGTGTTGGCAACTTCACAAGTTCTACCGACACCGCCGCCAACTCTAGGATCTTTCCTCATTCCCACCATATAACACAATGTTCGTCATTTATTCCAAATATCACATAAACAACTTATATTGCATTATTTAACCATACAAGATATTTCACCATATTTTAAATGTTGCTAAAATACTTTTATCATAGGTTTACAACCATCCATAACATACATAATCATCTCATATTTCATCATTGGAAAGTAAACTCATCTTCTACCTCTAACGTTTTACCCTTTTTAACCACATTTTCTCTTTAGGGTTTTGGGGTTTTCATGAATCAACCCACAACCCTTTTCATTCTTGAAATACTAACTCTAAACCAAGAGTTGTAAGAGAGAAACAACTTAAAACGAACCATAACTCAAAAGGATGAGTTTCCATGGTTTCCCTCATTTTTGAGAAGAGATCCAACATACCTAAAATAGGTTTTAAAGAGAAGAAGAGAGTTAGAATCAAGAGTTTTACCTCTTCTCAAGCTCTTAAATGAGTATCCAAGCTTCTTGTTCTTGAAAAAGCTCTCTTCTCTCACCCTTCTTCTTTTCTAAACCCTAGGTTGTGTTTGGGGGTTTCTCATTTAATACAACTCGTCGGGTTCTCGCTTAAGCGAGCCCTTTATCGCTCAAGCGAGAAAATCCCGCCTATTTTTAAAAACTCAGATCTGACCCTCTCGCTCAAGCGAGAATCTCATAGTATCAACAGTCCCAAAATGCCATTTCTCGCCCAGGCGAGATAACTCTCGCTCAGGCGAGAATCCTCCAGTATAGGCCAGGATTTCACCCTTCTAGGTGAGCCTTTCTCCCCCAAGCGAGAATCTTTCGCTTAGGGTGTTACACATACTACCATCTTGCTTGAGCCAAAGTTTACTACATTGCTTGAGCCAAAGCTTGCTACACTACTTGAGCCAAAGTCGCTAACCAATCACGGTCGGCTAAAATGAGTTTTATTTCTATTGGCACTCCACCAATACATAAACAGTAAATCCACACCATCATCATTACAAACATACCCATATATGCTTATAACAATTAAGTGATTTACAGTTCGTTTCATTATTCCGAGTTTTATTTCTATTGGCACTCCACCAATACATAAATAGTAAATACACACCATCATCATTACAAACATACCCATATATGCTTATAACAATTAAGTGATTTACAATTCATTTCATTATTCATAATCAGAACCATCCACACATTTTCCATCACAATGCTTAAGTTAAAGACTTATCCTTACCTCGGTGAGTGTTGGGTTTGGTTCCTGGTAACTTCGCAAGTTCCACCGACACCGCCGCCAACTTTAGGATCTCTTCTCAAGCTTCTAAATGACTCACAAGCCTTCTTGCTCTTGAAAAGGCCCTCTATTCTCACTTCTCTCTAGGTTAACCCTCATAAATATGTTTGGGGTTCCCTATTTAATGTAACAGCGTCGGGTCCTCGCTCAAGCGAGAAAATCTCGCCCATTTTAAAAACTCATATCTGACCTTGTAGCCCAGGCTAGGGAACTCTCGCCCAGGCGAGGAATCTCTCGCTCAAGCAAGGATCCTCTCGCTCAAGCGAAGATCATACAACCTCGACAGATCCAAAATATCACATTTCCTCGCCTAGCCGAACCAACCTCTCGCTCATGCGATACCTCTCTCGCTCAAGCTAGCCATCTCTCGCTCAGGCGAGAATCCTTCCGTAAAGCCCAGGATTTCACCATCCCAGTTGAGCCTTCCTCTCCCAGGCGAGCCAACTCTCGCTCAGGCGAGACTACTCTCGCTCAAGCGAGCCAACCCTCGCTCAGGCGAGAATCCTTCAGTATAGCCCAGGATTTCACCCTCCCAGGTGAGCCTTTCTCGCCCAAGCAAGAATCCCTCGCTCAAGTGAGAATCCCTCGCTCAAGCGAGAATCCCAATACTGATACTATAATTTTAAAGACTTAAATTTAGGGTGTTACAGTTACCGGAATGCCTGAATGAATTATGATTTTTTGTTATGCGAATGTGTATGTTATTTTGGTAGTGGGAGATGGGTATGGTCAAGGAAATGATACTTAACTTAAATTGTTTGTATTTTTATTTAAAAGTCGTAGGAAATTGTATAAAGAATGAATACAATAAGGGAAAAATTTCAAGGGTAGAATTTGGGTCCTTACACCTTATGTATTGCTAAACTATGTTGATTGAGGAACATTTCTCCACATTGATTGCATTGTGCATCCCACACCATGATTATTATTAATCCTTAATTTTCTAATTTGTACTTAGAGATTTTTATGCATTCTTGAGTTACTTAGCGATGTATTTATAACACATCATGTTTTATGTTTACTTGTTGCAAATCTCTAAAGAGATACAATTATTAAGAGAAGTAAATAGTAAATTAGAAACATGGCAATTATTAAGTCATTTGAAGTTATTTTTATGTATCATTTGTAAATAATTAGTAATTTCAAGGAAAGTAAAGAATTAGTAATTTCAAATAAATGTAAAGAATTATATGTAGTCCATAATATTGCAGTATGAAAATAGTAACAATAAGAAGAAAACAAAATATTCAAAACTTTCTATTTGAAGTGTAATTTCAATTTTTGTAAAAAGTATAGAAATTTTTTATTTTTTTTATTTTCACATTGTGCACTTATTGTAACATGAAATTCCAACGGTGTAATAATATAATTTCATAATATTAGAATTTAAAAAATAGAACTATAACCTTGAAATTATAACCAAAACAATTTATAAATTCTAATATATGCGTGTGATTTAAAATTTCCCCTACAAATTCTGAAAGTGATCATTTGCAATTTTTAGGTAATGAATGATTTGATATGATTACACCTAAAATTAGAATAGTAATATTACGAAAATGGTTAATTCAAATATTAATACAATTTCAGTAAGTTTTATTTGTGATTCCTTAATTTCAGGAAATGTAATAAAATAAGTAATAAGAAAAGTAATTTATACTCATGATTACGCCTAATATAAATTTATGCTCATTTATTGTTTAATTATAAAATAAGTAATAAGAAATATGTATAACTCTTAATAAATTTGTATTCCTTAATTTTAAAAAGAATAACAGATATGTATAACTTAAAGTAATTATATAGTCCATAATATTGCAGTATGTAAATAGTAACAATGAGAATAAAAAAATACTGAAAATTAATACATTAATTCAAAAGCTCAATTAAGTATGTAGTTATTGTTGACATTTTATATTTTTATGGTAATTTCAATTTTTTATTAAAAGTAAAGAAAACATTAATTCAAAAATTAATACAATTTCAATAAAAAAAATTGTGATTCCTTAATTTTAGACAATGTCTAATATAAATTTATACTAATTTTTTGTTTAATTATAAAATAAGTAATCAGAAATATGTATAACTCATAATAAAAATGTATTTCTTAATTTTAAAAAGAATAAGATATATGTTAACTTATGGCTAATTTATTAATAATTTTTAGTTTAGCAAGTACTTTTATATTGTATTTCCCATAAACACAAGCATTTTGCACACTACGGATTGGTCATAATGCATACCTTGCAATTCTTTTAGATCATAATGCATTATGATTATATTGTTCATAATGCATTTCTTTTGGATCGGAAAACTATGTTAAATTCAGGTTGTGTATGTTGATGATGTTGTGAACAATATTATAAGGCTGGATCTGCAATTATTTGAATTAATGTGAATGTAATGCTTTATATGTTTTTAAACATGATTTGAAGTAAATCAAAATCTTGTCTCATTGGAGCATCTTATTAAAAGGTTGAGATTTTCATTCTACCATCAAATGTAATGCATTAGGATTCAATATAATCACTCAATATATATTATTTTTCAGTAAGTATTACTTTTAGAATAAACTAACATATAGGATGAGATAGCAATGGCTTCTAACATGCTGAATAACAATAGGTGAAAAAATATAAAACTAGCTTTTGAATGATAAAATGCTAAAGTACTATAATAAAAGAAACTAATTTATTCCAAAATATAATAAAGTAAAAAGTATAGAATTCTTCATCATCAAGAGATGAGGGTCCATATCCTCTCCTGTAAATCTTTTCAGTATTGAAGAAGATGTCAACTTATCAAAAAATGCTTAACGTCCTGCATTATTGTTCCGAGGATTAGCATTTTGTGGAGGAAGGGGGGCATTTTGACGTGGTGGAGAATGTCCAGGGTTAGCATTTGCACGTCGAGGTTTGTAAGGACCCAATTTATACCCTAAAATTTTCGTTAGTTTATTTTTAAACATACAAACAATAATAATTAACTCTCCTTATAACTAACTCCATGAGTTTCCTTTCCTTTTAATTATAATTCAACTTCAACATTAAAGGACTAAACTACTCAAGTATTTTTGGGGTTCAAAACCCTGAAACTTTACATTCTATTTAAAAGGGACTCCGTCCCCACATGTTTAGCGATAATTCACCAAATCCAGAGAAACTGGGTTACAGATTAAATGGTTCAGGTAATAGGTACAATTACATGCATAATGCAAAACAACATGTCACTATCACCATTACACCCAAACTAGAAAGAGCTACACTAACACCCCTCCTGGTTCTACTAATCCTTTGCTTTACCTGTGCACCGATTATCACCAATGGCACCATCAAGAAAACAAAAGGGATTAAGATAACAAATTCAAGATAATCAGTATGGATACATCGGAATAAGATGATTATATTACAAACAAATACATATATATATAATTCTATCAGTAACATAATTCAACCGTTAAGGTACACCAAACTATCAATCCACCATTCATCAACCACATTTAATAGCAATTATCCCAATACCACGCAGGGTAAGTCTATGCCACAAAGGCTAATCAATACCACATAGGGCAAGTCAACGCCACGAAGGCTAATCAATACCACATAGGGCAAGTCTATGCCACGAAGGCTATTCAATACCACATAGGGCAAGTCTATGCCACGAAGGCTAATCAATACCACATAGGGCAAGTCAACACCACGAAGGCTATTCAATACCACATAGGGCAAGTCAACGCCACGAAGGCTAATCAATACAATTGTCATATAATAACCATTATCACTTCATTATCGTAGTAATAATAATAATGCCAATACGTTTACCTTTTGTAAGAACCCAATTTATACCCTAAAATTTTCGTTCATTTATTGTTAAACATATAAATTCTAGTAACTACTTTCTCACTATCTATTCCCATGATTTACATCCTCGATATAATTAAGGTTCAATTTCAATAATGACAAATTAATCTAACAAAGTATTTTGGGGTTCATAACCCATAACCTTCACATTTTTAATTTCAAAAGGAGGGCTCCGTCCCCGCATACACTTCAATCATACATCAAGTCCCTAGAAATGGGGATACATGACAATTAGTTCAAGCAATAGATACAAGTATGTGCATAATACAAAACAACACTATAGTATTCCTATTACAACAATGTTCATAAAACTAAACTACGACATCATTCGAATCCGCTAATCCTTAGCTTGACCTGTACACCCGTTGTCACGAAATACAACATCAAGAAAACATAAGGGAGTAAGACATCAAGTTATATAATCAGTAATATATAATCGGAATAGGATAATTATAATGCAAACATATACATATCTACATGATTCTATCAGTAACATAATGCAACCGTTAAGGTACACTAAACTATCATTCTACCAATTACCAACCACATTTAATAGTAATTATCCATTACCACATAGGGTAAGTCAACACCACGAAGGCTAATCAATACCACATAGGGCAAGTCAACGCCACAAAGGCTAATCAATACCAGATAGGGCAAGTCAACGCCACGAAGGCTATTCAATACCACATAGGGCAAGTCAACGCCACGAAGGCTATTCAATACCACATAGGGCAAGTCAACGCCATGAAGGCTATTCAATACCACATAGGGCAAGTCAACGCCACGAAGGCTAATCAATACCACATAGGGAAAGTCAACGCCACGAAGGCTAATCAATACCACATAGGGAAAGTCAACGCCACGAAGGCTAATCAATACCACATAGCAAATAATAACCACTTTACTCTATTGTCATAACAATAATGGCAATACATTTACCTTTTCCATAAAATCATTAACTAGGGAAACACGTCTCCCTTACCTTGGCGTGTGTTGGCGTTTGACGGCTTGTTTGAATCTACTCCGCTTCCTCCAACCTTAGGGTCTTTACCCATTCACACATACACAAAAACAACATCAATAATATATTTGTAACATCACATTATAACTCATTTTACATGTTTCTACCACAAATTAATTCATACTCTGATAACTCTCGAAACTATCTCTATCGAGACTCCCATCTGCATTCATAAACATTTAACCCATCATTCCTCATCACCAATCGTAAACCACAACCCAACTTATCATTTTCCAACCCATTTTCTTCACCATTTCATTTCTAGGTGTTGGGGTTTCTTAATATCAATATTTTCAACTACCATCTCAAAATAGATACTCTATATTATGAGTTTTCGAGAAAGAAGTTAACTAAAACGAACTACTACACCAATGGAGAGAGTTGAGTCGTTTTCCAACTCAAAGAGAAGAGACCCCAATAATCTTAATGAGTTTCTAAGTAAGGAGAAGTGTTAAAATCAAGAGGTTTACCTCTTCTCTAGCTTCACGTAGTCTTTATGCGAGCTCTAGCCAAGAAAATCGCTTCCTCTTCTCCTTTCTCTCAAAAACTCCCCCCATTTTCGTGTTTGGGGCTCTATTTTAGGTTTCAGGATTTTAGATTCTCGCCCAAGCGAGAATACGTCGCCTAGGCGAGAGATCCTGCCTTTTTACATTTTCAAACACTAACGCTCTCGCTCAAGCGAGAATCCCACAGTGTCAACACACTCCCTCTCGCCCAGGCGAGCCATCTCACCCAAGCGAGGCACCCAGATAAAATTCTAGGAGAAATACTGGTGCTCTCGCCCAAGCGAGAGATTCTCGCTCAAGCGAGAATCAGTCAGTAGCTCCCAGACTAACTGAGTTTCACCATGTTCCAATTATCAAACTTTTAGGGGGTTACACCTTTCACATCAAATCCTTAACTATGGAAACACGTCTCCCTTACCTTGGTGTGTGTTGGCGTTTGACGATAAGCGACCGGTCCAATCCGCTCCAATATTTGATACGGTCAAATGAACCTTGGTGTAAGCTTACGGGACTTCAACACCCTCCCTATTCCAGTAGTCGGGACTACTCTCATGAACACATGATCCCCTTCATTGAACTCGAGTGGTTTCCGCCTCTGGTCATAATAACTGTTTTGCCGACTCTATGCTACCTTCATGTTCTCCCTCACCCTCTTTATCTTCTTAGTTGTCTCTCGAACCAGTTCAGGTCCCAATACCAAGTTTTCTCCCATTTCAAACCAACTCATCGGAGTCCTGCACTTCCTCGCATACAAGGCCTCATAAGTTTCAAATACGATTAAACTTTAATATAAAATATAAACGCAATTACGTAAATGCAAACATTCATCTCTTCTTTTGTTCATTTCCACGTTATCCATATTCATCCTATAGAATACATATCTCATAATATATATTCTATAGCATGCATATTATGTTCATTCGAAGCATCGTTCATCTCATTTTTCATATCCACACTATAGTATATATATCCCATACTATATAACCTATAGCATGTATATTACTTTTATACTTAATAATCTTCCTTTCTATCACTCATATTCACCCTATAGAATATATATCCCATACTATATTTTCTATAGCATGCATATGACTTTCATTGCAACCTTCTCATTTCCCATCATTCATATTCCAATTGCACGTTTACCTTTCCATTACCACTTGGGGCAAGTCATACACAATACCACATAGGGCAAGTCGTACACAATACAACATAGGGAAAGTCGTACACAATACCACATAGGGCAAGTCATACACAATACCACATAGGGCAAGTCATACACAATACCTCATAGGTCAAGTCATTCACAATACCACATAGGGCAAGTCATTCACAATACCACATAGGGCAAGTCATTCACAATACCACATAGGGCAAGTCATTCACAATACCACATATCAAATTATAACCAGTTTACTCTATTATCATAACAATAATGCCAATACATTTACCTTTTCCATCAAATCATTAACTATGGAAACACGTCTCCCTTACAAACCTTTTATCTCTTTCACATACCTCATTCATATCAATGAGTATGAATTAGAGCCACTTATCCCTTACCTTGGTGAGTGTTGGGGATCGGTTCCGAGTAACTTTAAAAGTCTCCTCCGCGATTTCCTCCAACCTTAGGATCTTTCCTCATTTCCCACCAATAACAACAATGTTAGTCATTTATTCCAAATATCACATAAACAACTTATTTTGCATCATTTAATCATACAAAATATTCATCATCAATATTCAACCATCTAAAACATGCATAACATCTCATATTTCAATATTTCCAAAACTACTTCAATACAAGTTTCTAAATATCAAAGCATACATGTTCATCTCATATAACAACATCAAAGCACTACTCATTATCCACATCTAACATTTCATCTCTTTCTCTTTATACTCATATTCTCATTTTGGGGGTTTTTGGGGGTTTTTCATGAATAACCCATAAAACTTTCCATTCATCAAATACCAACTCTAAACCAAGAGTTTACAAGATAAAAACAACATAAAACGAACCATAACTCTAAAGGATGAGTTTCCATGGTTTCTCATGTTTTGAAAATGAATCCAACATACCCAAAACAAGTTAGAGAGGAAGAAGAAGAGTTAGGAACAAGAGGTTTACCACTTCTCAAGCTCTAAGATGAGTCCTAAGGCTCTTTGCTCTTGAGCGAGAACCCGACGATTTCACTTTAAAATAGAAACCCCAACACATTTTAGGGTTAGAACTCGTGGAAATCATCTAGAAGCTTGAGAAGAGGTAAATCTCTTGATTCTAACTCTCTTTCTCCGTGTCAAACTCATTTTTGGGTGTATGGATCTCTTCTCAAAGTATGAGAAACCATGGAAACTCTTCCTTTACAGTTATGGTTCGTTTTGTTGCTTTTCTCTTGTAAACTCTTGGTTTAGAGTTGGTATTTGACGATTGGAAAGATTTTGTGGGTCTATCCATGAAAACCCTAAAACCCCCAAAATGAGAATATGAGTATAAAGGGAAATGGGTGAAATGTTAAATATTGAAGATGAGTTGTGCTTTAATGTTGATATATGAGATGAATATGTACGTTTTAGATGTTTGGAAACTCGTAATGAAGTGGTTATGGAAACCTTGAAAATATGTGAATCTATTGTATGTTTGACGATGAAATATGAGTTGTTTATGTGTTGTGTTGAATACATGACTGACATTGTTGTTATTGGTGGGAATGAGGAAAGATCCTAAGGTTGGAGGACATCGCGGAGGAAACTGGTAAAGTTACTCGAAAACGACCCCAACGCTCACCAAGGTAAGGATAAGTCTTTAATTGTACATCGTAATGGAAAATGTGTGTATTTCCTGGTTGAGAAAGTGATTAAGATGAAAGTCGCTTGTTTATTATAGACATATATGGGTATGTTTGTAATAAAGGACGCGTGAAATTGTTGGTAATAAATTGATGGTGTATCAATGAGAAGAAAACATATTTTAGTCGACCATGAATGGTTAGCGACTTTGGCTCAAGTTATGTAGCGGTAATGAATTTACAATGGTTTAATAACTCCCTTAAATGTGGATTTTGTTGAGATTACCTACCCGAACTGGTAGTGGATCATTAAGGGAAATTACCTACCCGAAGTGGTAGTGGATCATTGGGAAATTACCTACCAGAAGGGGTAGTGGATCATTGGAGAAATTACCTACCCGAAGTGGTAGTGGATCATTGGAGGAATTACCTACCCGAAGTGGTAGTGGATCATTGGGAAATTACCTACCCGAAGTGGTAGTGGATCATTGGAGAAATTACCTACCCAAAGTGGTAGTGGATCATTGGAGGAATTACCTACCCGATGTGGTAGTGGATCATTGGGAAATTACCTACCCGAAGGGGTAGTGTTAGGTATAAGTGGTTACAATACACCTAGAAGGGGGGGGGGGTTGAATAGGTGTAGCGGTTAGGATATCCGTTTTTTGAAAAACAACACTTAATGCTGAAATACACTTAATTAATCGATTAACGAAACAGGGTAATCGATTAACACATTCAACACAGTCCTCTTAATCGATTAACAGAACTAATGTAATCGATTAACATACTACACTTAATCGATTAAACCGTGACAGTAAGCTAATGCAGATACAATTTCTTGCACGACAATTAATTGATAACGAAGCGAGTATACAGAGCTTACAGAATTATCAGAGTGTAATCAGTATAGTACAGAAATAGATTATCAATTAAATCTACTATACAAATTAATCGATCAAATGCAATAAAGAGAGAAAGGGATAGAAAAATCCTGCAACACGAATTTTATCCTGGTTCGTTTGCTTGTCCACCGCAAACTACATCCAGGCCTCCCGGCTGATTTGGGAGATATTTCTTCACTATAATTGAATCAATTTTTATTACATACACACTATCCAATTATAACACTTAGACACTTACAAGATAATAAAGATCCTATTTTATGGTTTGACTCCCTTCCTACCGACAAAGAAAACCTTTCTTTCGGCGTAGCCCCAGCCAAGAACCTCTGTTCTTTACTTATCCCTAAGTCTAACACTCAGTGAAGATACACTCAATCTCTTGGCGATACGACACCTTGAGATTCCCAAAATTACAACACTTTTTCAATCAAAACAAAAATAGAGTAAACTTAAGCTATTACAAGACTTATATCTAACTAGATAAGACTTTACTCTAATCACCTAACACAAACTCATGCAGTATGAAAATGTATTAGTTTGAAAAACAGAATGCATAGTATGTAAACATCTAATCAAGAATCATCAATAAAATGCAAGAACATGTGATATGAAAAGATGAGAAATGTATCATGTAATGCACTCAATCCTAAAGCATAGAATTCTCCCTTTTCTAAACTCACAAATGCATTTACAACTAGATGCAACAATTAACACGAAAAAATGCTCTAACTCTCTAAAAATTTAACATGCAACTTATGAGATCAATTCTGAAAAACGCAGTTTATAAAGAATTGATTTTAAAGCCCAGTTAATCGATTAACGGCAGCTTTAATCGATTAAACTGTACAAATTGTTAGATTAATCGATTAACCTATGCTGTAATCGATTAACAACATTTTTTTCATGTGTAAAAGCTCAAATATGTTATGCACTTTAATTCATACACGTTTAATACTTAGATTATGCCTAGAATGCACATGTACATGTATTTATATGATGCATGAACATATTATGAATGACATATCTCAAGATGAAAAAGATTTAAAAGATTTATGCAAATGAGATATGTATTAGGTGACTTAAGCCTTAGACTCAACCTAAACTAATCTAGTCTAAGCTAAGTACCAATCAGAAGACTTAAGCACGTTGATTTGTTGATGATCTTCAAGCTCTTATTAGCACAAGTTGTCCTCATCAAAACCATGACACATAAAGAGAGCTTTCCAAAGTGTTCCTCTTGACATGCACACTTTCAATCTCCCCCTTTTTGATGATGACAAACTCCACATCAAATATATCAACTGTGATGAAATAGCTTGAAGATTGTGTTGGCGTGGTTGATATGATGCGCAAATTTCGGAAGTTGTTATTACGATCAACCTGCACAATCAGAAAACAACAAAACAACCTTTCTCCCCCTTTTGACATTATCAAAAAGATAACTCAGGTAAAAAATGAGGCAGAGATATGAGTAATGCATAAAACAAAGTCAATGAGTTAATTTGGGATTTAACAATTAACCTGTTTTATGTTAAAGAGGATTAAACAAATGCGCTAGTTTATACAACAGAAATAGCCAAACAGGTAAAGTGAACGGCATATAAGATTGACCATATCAAAGTAGAAAATCTCATACGATCAAGAACCATACACGTAAACAGAGTAGGCTATTCGACATAATTAAAAAAAATAGCATAAAGAGTAACAATGTATAGCAACCATACAAACCAGGAAATGTTAATTAAGAACATGAAAGAGGCACACAAAAGAGAAACTAGAATCCATAACAACAGCTAAATCCAAAAAGTGCCATAAAGAAGAAATAAACCTAATGGTAAGATATCCTAGGTCTAAAGTCTTCTAAACTAAGGTTGAGGTGGAGGATGAGGATCGTCAGTGTGACCAGCAGGAATGACAATGTTCTGATCTCCCCTGATAAGCACAGATAACTTCTGAAATTCTGAACAAAACAAGGCATTCTGAGATTCAGCAGTAGATTGAATCAGATTCCTCAACTCCCGAAATTGGTTGACCGAGTACGCAGTTTGTCGCTCCTCATACTGTTCCATACCAGCAAAGTATGAGTCTTTCAATCCTTGGAAGTGAAGATCCATACGGTTGTTAAGCCGTTGCTCCATAGCTTCCAACTGATCTAAGCCAAAAGCAAAGTTCTGAGGTGCTGATCCAGAAGGCTCCCCCTGAGTTGTAGGTGCTGATTACCTCTGTCATCCTGATTATCATCATTAGATAAATCCAGACCAATAGTGGTGTAGTCCTCTTGGTATTGCCAAGTAGTACCATACTTGTATATACCCATTTTATGAATGAGGCTTTCACCAACCAGATGATCCTTATCATTGTATTCAACGATGATGGTATCGGAAACGTCAATGCGCAGATAATCAACAATGCGTGAGATGAAGATACTGTAGGGAAGCAGCTTCGACTGAGACAAAGACACACTGTTCATAATTTTCAAGATCTCCTCAGGCTAGTTAATCATTACATTATTCTTTACTGCATACATGAAACGTAAATCATTCACAGTAGGTTGTGCGTGATTTGTGTTCCTCTGCACTAAAATGTAAGCAATAATGTAATGCAACAGTCTGTTCTCAACAGATAATGACCCAGCTTTGGTCAGTTGACCCTGAATGTATAAGTGAGGGCCTCTTAGAAATGACTTATAAACCTCAGTAGGATCAAAGTTTTCCTTAACCCAGGAACAATCTCCTATACTATAACCAGAAGATGATAAACCACCGACATTCATAAAAATATCATCATTAAGTTCAAACAGATTGCCAGAAATCATAGACCATTACTTTCCATCCTTATATCTAAACTTAGCTTCCATATCATGCGGGAAACTAAAATTTTGTTCCACCAACCAGGTTAAATCAACATATCGTATGTACGTGGGTTTGCGACCTTGAAATTTCGCCATACGGGTTTCTTGCAAGATGAGTGAATAGTAGGGGTCACCACGGTCCCGAGTAGAAGGTGAACCGACCTCCCGTCTTTGTACACGAGTGGCTGAGGTCTTGACCCTTTTAGTTCGACCTTGCTCCATTATTTAGCAGAACCCGAAATAACAATGAATAATCAGAGAAGGGTGTAGGCAAACCTAACCTAGGTTATGCTTGGTGGAACCTTGGAAATGGGGTATAATAAGGATGAAGAAGTATGATTCCTTGATGGTTTGAGAGGGTTAGGATGAGGTGTTTCTACTTTAGTGCACTTGGATTAGTTTTGTTACTGATTTAGAAACTCAAAGTATAAAAGAGAATGTGAAAATGCCAAAGAAAGTGTGAAACCGAGTTACTGTCTGCCTTTAAAAAGCTGGTTTTAATCGATTAACGGGCAGGTTTAATCGATTAAACCAGTGTAAAAATTTCGAGTATTCAAAGGACTGATGCCTAGGTAATCGATTAACAGAAAGTGTAATCGATTACTCATAGTAACATTTCGAATTTTCAAACAACTGATGCCCAGGTAATCGATTAATAGCAAGTGTAATCGATTACACATAGTGAAAAATGGATTTTCAAGCAGTAGAATGGTTTCAACTTTTTAAGGCTTTTGCATGCATTGTGACAAATTTATCGAGACATTCAGAATCACAGAAAGAATTAATCAAGAGACATATTTTTGCATTGTAACATATATCATTTAAGCTAAAGATACATAGACATAGAGAGGCTAGACGATAATGTAAACAACTAAACAATTTCAATCGAGATATTGTTCATCAAGAATTCCAAGTTCTCTCCTTAGAACAAAGAAAACATCCCTGGGAAGGGGCTTGGTGAAAATATCGGCTAATTGTTTAGAAGTTTCAACAAATTCAAGAACGCAATCACCTTTTTGTACATGATCACGCAGAAAATGATGTCTAATTCCTAAATGCTTAGTTCTAGAATGCAAAACGGGATTCTTGGAAAGGTTTATGGCACTAGTATTATCGCATTTAATAGGGATCTTTTCAAGTTTAAGACCATAGTCCTTGAGTTGCTGCTTCATCCAAAGGATTTGAGCGCAACACACACCAGCGGCAATGTATTCCGCTTCGGCGGTGGACAAAGCAACATAGGCTTGCTTTTTGCTGTGCCATGCTACTAATGAACTGCCCAACAAGTGACAGGTACCACTAGTGCTTTTCCGATCCAATTTACATCCGGCGAAATCGGAATCGGAAAAACCTACCAAGGATAGTGAGGCATCCCGAGGATACCATAATCCCATGTTAGTTGTTCCTTTTAAGTATCTCATGATTCTTTTAACAGTTTTAAGATGTGATTCTCTAGGTGATGATTGAAATCTCGCACACATGCATACGCTAAACATGATATCAGGTCGACTTGCAGTTAAGTAAAGTAAAGACCCAATAATTCTTCGATACTTTGTTACCTCTATTGCTTTTCCTTTTTCGTCCTTATCTAGGTAGCAAGCAGATGCCATAGGAGTGGAAGCTTCCTTACAATTGTTCATCTCAAATTTCTTGAGCAGCTCTTTGCAATATTTTGCCTGATGGATGAAAATCCCACTTTCTAGTTGCTTTATCTGAAGTCCTAGAAAGAATGTGAGTTCTCCCATCATAGACATTTCGAACTCCCCCTGCATCATTTCAGAAAAATCTTTACACAAAATATCATTAGTAGATCCAAAAATTATGTCATCCACATAGATTTGTACAAGTAATACAGAGTTTTCTGATTTACGAATAAAAAGCGTTGTGTCAACCAAGCCTCTTTCGAACCCTTTTTCTAAAAGAAAGGTACTAAGTCTATCATACCAAGCTCTAGGAGCTTGTTTGAGACCATAGAGTGCCTTTTTAAGTTTATAAACATGGTTCGGATATTTAAAATTTTCAAAACCAGGCGGTTGGTTAACATAAACTTCTTCTTGAATATAGCCATTCAGGAAGGCGCTTTTTACGTCCATTTGAAATAGTTTGAAGTTCATAATCGATGCAAAGGAAAGTAGCATCCTGATGGCCTCTAATCTGGCTACAGGGGCATAGGTTTCGTCATAATCGATACCTTCCTCCTGGTTGTAGCTTTTGGCCACCAAGCGTGCCTTATTTCGAATGATTAAGCCTGATTCATCAAGCTTATTTCTGAAGACCCATCGAGTACCAATCACAGGATGATCTTTAGGTTTAGGGACCAAGTCCCAAACATTATTACGTTCGAACTGGTTTAGCTCTTCTTGCATAGCTATACCCCAGTGCACATCCTTAATGGGCTCATCAATGGTCTTAGGCTCAATTTGAGATACAAAAGCTACAAAGTTACAAAAGTTTCGTAGGGAACTACGGGTTACCACTCCCGTAGATATGTCACCTATTACTTTGTCGATCGGGTGAGCTTTCTTGGTTTTCCACACAACTGGCATATCTGAATGCTCCTGAGATTTGTTTTGACATTCTTCATTGGTTGCTTCTTCATTATCCATGTTCTTTGAGTATGCTTCTTCCAAAGCACCAATTGTTCCGGTGCCATGTATCTTTCCCTTGTTGTTGTCTCCGTACGTGACGTATCCTTTTCCTTTAAGTGATAAATCCACGAAATTTGATCTGTCACCTGTCATATGTCTCGAACATCCACTGTCTAAATACCATTTTTGTCCTTGTGTTCGAAGACATACCTGCAAAACAAATCACCTGCTTTTCTTAGGTACCCAAATTATGTTGGGTCCTTTTCTGTTAGTGATTAGGGAATTATCTCCCTTCTTTATCCATACATAAACTCCGCTAGGTATACCATATTTTCTGATGTAACAAGAGTAAGAAGTATGACCATACGTATTACAATAAAAACATGTAGGTGAATGCTTATGATTTTTATTCTTAGTATGAGCTACAGGTTTTCTATATGGTCTCTTGTTCTTAGAGTGAGTATAACCTAGACCAGTACGATCACCAACGTTTCTTGTTTGACTGAGCAGAGTGTCTAATTGCTGTTTACTGTTTGTGAGACGTTCGAGTTTTTCTTTTAGTTTAAGATTGTCTTCTTGCAAAATCTCGCAAGTATCACATACAGGCTTTTGACATAAATTATTATCAGAGCAGTTACATGTGTTACAAGAATAGATGAGATCTAAAGTTTCATTTTCTAATTTTAATTCATCTAATTCTTTTTGTAATTGGCTTAATTTCTTTTCATTTCTAAGGATTTCCCTTTTCTTATCAATGTTTATTCTTGCCAATTTCTTTAGTTCCTCATGTAACTCAACATAAGCATTATATAAAACATCATAAGAGGGTAAGTCATCCGAAGTGGATGAGGTGTCAGAATATACCTCATTATTATCCTCGTGTGAGTCTGAGTTGCCATCGTTGTCAGATCTGACCATCAGACACAGCTTCGCTGACTCCTCCTCACTAGAAGTGCTTGATGTTGTTTCCTCCTCAGGTACATCCCATACAATATAAGCTTTCTTGGATTTGAATTCCCTGGGAGTGCTCTTCTCTGAATCAACCATTTTTAGATAGGTAGGACATTGAAATCTCATATGTCCGGCTTTTCCACACTCATGGCAAGTGAAGCGATCTTTGTTGTTCTTGCCTTTGTTGGTTGACTCTTTTGCTTCTTTCTTTTGAAACTTTTTGAATCCACCTTTTCTTTTGATGAATTTACTAAATTTTCGAACAAGGAGATTCATAGTTTCATCATCTAGATCGGAGTCAGATTCATCATCATCTTTTTCTTCTTTTGATTTGGAGGTCGTGGCCTTCAATGTGATGTTTTTCTTCTTCCGGTCTGAATCTTCGTGCATAGTCAAGCGCCCCAATTCCATTTCGTGCTCTTGAAGCTTTCCAAATAATGTAGCTAGAGGCATAGAATCCAAGTCTTTGGATTCAACAATTGCAGTTACCTTTGGTTGCCATTTCCTGTCAAGACAACGCAAAACTTTATTAGTTAGTTCACCTCTGGCAAATGATTTATCTAGAGCAACTAAATGATTAACAATATGAGTAAATCGCTTTTGCATATCACAGATTGATTCACTAGGTAACATGCAAAATAACTCATATTCGTGGGTCAGCGCATTTAATCTAGCGCGCTTGACTTCGCTAGTGCCTTCGTGAGTCACTTGTAAAGTGTCCCACATTTCTTTTGCATTTTGGCACTGCGAGACTCTAAAGAACTCATCATAGGATAGGGCCGATGTGATGATATTTTTTGGCACGTAGGTTATGCTGGACCTTTTTGCGCTCATCATCGGTCCATAGACTTTTAGGCTTGTCTTTAGGTTCATCGTCCACAAGATGTTGTGGAACGAAAGGGCCGTTGACTACGGATTCCCAAATATCCGAGTCTATGGCTTCAATAAAAATTTGCATGCGGACTTTCCAGTAGGCATACCCTTCACCACTGAATATAGGTGGTCGATTAATGGATGAACCATCACCACCAAATGGGTTTGACGAATCCATTCTTTTTTCCCTTAGGATCACGAATACGCGGTTGAGCTAGCACTTCGCACTAGCTCTGATAACACTTGTTAGGTATCAGTGGTTACAATACACCTAGAAGGGGGGGGGGGGGGGGGGGGGGGGGGGGGGGGGGGGGGTTGAATAGGTGTAGCGGTTAGGATATCCGCTTTTTGAAAAACAACACTTAATGCTGAAATACACCTAATTAATCGATTAACGAAACAGGGTAATCGATTAACACATTCAACACAGTCCTCTTAATCGATTAATAGAACTAATGTAATCGATTAACACACTACACTTAATCGATTAAACCGTGACAGTAAGCTAATGCAGATACAATTTCTTGCACGACAATTAATTGATAACGAAGCGAGTATACAGAGCTTACAGAATTATCAGAGTGTAATCAATATAGTACAACAACAGATTATCAATTAAATCTACTATACAAATTAATCGATCAAATGCAATAAAGAGAGAAAGGGATAGAAAAATCCTGCAACACGAATTTTATCCTGGTTCGTTTGCTTGTCCACCGCAAACTACATCCAGGCCTCCCGGCTGATTTGGGAGATTTTTCTTCACTATAATTGAATCAATGTTTATTACATACACACTATCCAATTACAACACTTAGACACTTACAAGATAATAAAGATCCTATTCTATGGTTTGACTCCCTTCCTACCGACAAAGAAAACCTTTCTTTCGGCGTAGCCCCAGCCAAGAACCTCTGTTCTTTACTTATCCCTAAGTCTAACACTCAGTGAAGATACACTCAATCTCTTGGCGATACGACACCTTGAGATTCCCAAAATTACAACACTTTTTCAATCAAAACAAAAATAGAGTAAACTTAAGCTATTACAAGACTTATATCTAACAAGATAAGACTTTACTCTAATCACCTAATACAAACTCATGCAGTATGAAAATGTATTAGTTTGAAAAACAGAATGCATAGTATGTAAACATCTAATCAAGAATCATCAATAAAATGCAAGAACATGTGATATGAAAAGATGAGAAATGTATCATGTAATGCACTCAATCCTAAAGCATAGAATTCTCTCTTTTCTAAACTCACAAATGCATTTACAACTAGATGCAACAATTAACACGAAAAAATGCTCTAACTCTCTAAAAATTTAACATGCAACTTATGAGATCAATTCTGAAAAACGCAGTTTATAAAGAATTGATTTTATAGCCCAGTTAATCGATTAACGATAGCTTTAATCGATTAAACTGTACAAAATTGTTAGATTAATCGATTAACCTATGCTGTAATCGATTAACATCATTTTTTTCATGTGTAAAAGCTCAAATATGTTATGCACTTTAATTCATACATGTTTAATACTTAGATTATGCCTAGAATGCACATGTACATGTATTTATATGATGCATGAACATATTATGAATGACATATCTCAAGATGAAAAAGATTTAAAAGATTTATGCAAATGAGATATGTATTAGGTGACTTAAGCCATAGACTCAACCTAAACTAATCTAGTCTAAGCTAAGTACCAATCAGAAGACTTAAGCACGTTGATTTGTTGATGATCTTCAAGCTCTTATTAGCACAAGTTGTCCTCATCAAAACCATGACACATAAAGAGAGCTTTCCAAAGTGTTCCTCTTGACATGCACACTTTCAGGTAGTGGATCATTGGAGAAATTACCTACCCGAAGAGGTAGTGGATCATTGGAGAAATTACCTACCCGAAGAGGTAGTGGATCATTGGAGAAATTACCTACCCGAAGTGGTAGTGGATCATTGGGAAATTACCTACCCGAAGGGGTAGTGGATCGTTGCAGTAATTACCTACCCGAAGTGGTAGTGGATCATTGGAGGATTTACCTACCTGATGTGGTAGTGGATTATCTGAGCAGTGTAAACGACCGGATGTGGTAAAGAGTAAGCTTGATGTCGATGGTAATCGTTGGGACAAAAAGTATTTGAGATAAATGAATATGCATGCTATAGAATATATATTATGGGATATATATACTCTAGGGTGAATATGAATAACATGAAAATAAGTATGTTCGGATGAAGGTAATATGCATGATATAGAATATATATTATGGAATATATATACTATAGGGTGAATAAGAATAACATGAAAATAAGCATGTTCGGATGAAGGTAATATGCATGCTATAGGATATATATTATGGGATATATATTCTATGGGGTGAATATGACTAAAAGAAATGGAAGAAAGAAGATATGAATGTTTTACTTGCTTGTGATTATAATTTATCTCTATGTGTAATAGTATTTAAATTGTGGATTATCATGTAATGTTAGTCTTGAATTAATGACTTACTCCTTTGTGTGTTTGTGTACTTGTCGTTGATAATCCCATTGCAGGTAAATAAATGAATGGAGGATGCTAGGTTGGGAGCTTTAGGAGCTTTAGACATTGGATTCACTATTTATGTTTTTGTACTCTAAGTGACTACTTGCGGATTTAATTGATTGTAATCAATGTTAACATTTAGTTGGATATTCGTAACTAGGTGTAATACTATTTTTGGGAGGATCATGACTTTTGGGTTCTTAACACCCACGGGGAATGATATAAATGAATTTTTTCTGTCATATGAGGAGTGTTGAATTATGACATGTTAAAAGAGTTTTAAGTGATGATTAACGAGTGATAAAAAACAAAATGATGAATGTTGGTATAAACGCAGTAAAATAAAAAAATAAAAAAATTTCAAGGGTATAAATTGGGTCCTTACAAAAATCCCGCCCATTTTAAAAACTCAGATCTGACCCTCTCGCCAAGGCGAGGGAACTCTCGCCCAAGCGAGGCATCTCTCGCTCAAGCGAGGATCCTCTCGCTCAAGCGAGGATCTTACAGCCTCGACAGCTCCAAAATATCACATTTCCTCGCCCAGGCGAGCCAATCTCTCGCTCAGGCGAGACCACTCTCGCTCAAGCGAGCCAACTCTCGCTCAGGCGAGAATTCTTCCGTATAGCCCAAGATTTCACCTTCCCAGTTGAGCCTTCCTCGCCCAGGCGAGCCAACTCTCGCTCAGGCGAGACCACTCTCGCTCAAGTGAGCCAACCCTCGCTCAGGCGAGAATCCTTTAGTAGCCCAGGATTTCACCCTCCCAGGTGAGCCTTTCTTGCCCAGGCGAGAATCCCTCGCTCAAGCGAGAATCCCAGGACTGATACTATAATTTTAAAGACTTAAATTTAGGGTGTTACAATCCTCCCACTCTTATAAGAATTTTCGTCCCCGAAAATTAAACATACCTCGATTCGAACAAATGAGGGTAATCCTCCCTTATATCACTTTCCACCTCCCAAGTAGCATCCCCTTCGTCTACTTGGCTCCACAGTACTTTCACCAATAGAATCTCTTTTCCTATTAGCCTCTTGATACTAGTATCCATAATCCTTACGGGTAACGTCGAAAAAGTCAAGTTATCCTTCAACTCTATCTGATCAGACTCAACCACATGAGATGGGTCTCCAACATACTTCCTTAACTGAGACACATGAAACACATTGTGAAGGTTCGACAACAACGGAGGCAAAGCAATCCGATATGCTACCGGCCCAATCCTTTTCAATACTTGATACTGCCCAATAAATCTCGGAGTCAGCTTGCGAGACTTCAACACTCTACCAATTCCGGTAGTCGGGACTACTCTCATGAAAACATGATCTCCCTCATTAAACTCAAGAGGTTTCCGCCACTTATTGTAATAACTTTTTTGCCGACTCTGGGCGATCCTCATATTCTCCCGGATTTTCTTGATCTTATCCGTTGTCTCTTGGACCAGCTCGGGCCCCAATATCAAGTTATCTCCAATCTCAAACCAACTCACTGGAGTTCGGCAATTCCTACCATACAACGCCTCATAAGGTGCCATTCCAATACTCGAATTGAAGCTATTGTTGTAGGTAAATTCAATCAGAGGCAACATGCCATCCCAACTCCCCGGTTTTTCCAAGACACAAGCCCTCAGAAGATCCTCCAACGACTGTATTGTTCTTTCTGATTGACCGTCTGTTTGTGGATGATAAGATGAACTCAACTTCAACTTAGTTCCCAATGTGGACAGCAAACTAGTCCAAAAGTTGGAAGTGAAACGGGGATCCCTATCTGATATAATACTCGACGGTATCCCATGCAAACGAATTATTTCTCGGATGTACAGTTCCGCCAATCGCTCCAAGGAATACCTCATGTTTATAGGTAGAAAGTGTGCATATTTAGTTAACCGATCCACTATCACCCATATCGAATCATACCCCTTCTGAGTCTTTGGAAAACCCAATACAAAATCCATGGAGATACTATCCCATTTTCAAACGGGAATTTCAAGGGATTGTAGTTCTCCCGCTGGCCGCTGGTGCTCTATCTTGGCTTTCTGACAGACCAGACAACTCGAGACATACATAGCAACATCCCTTTTCAATCCAGACCACCAAAACAACTTTTTCAAATCTTGGTACATCTTTGTAGTCCACGGGTGAAAACTCATTCTACTTTTGTGTGACTCCTCCAAAATACTCTTCCGCAATTCCACATCACGAGGAACACACACTCTCCCTTTGTAACGCAATAGTCCACTAAGGTCCGATGCGAAATCAGTTTCCTTACCATTTAGCATCAAATCCCGTTCGTAAATTTGAGCATTCCCAAAATCATACTTTGAGGCTTCATCTGAACTTCCAAGTTCATATCCCTGAACTGTTCAATCAATTTCCCTTCTCTAACCATCAAAGCCGATATATGTAAGGATTTCCGACTTAGAGCATCGGCCACCACATTGGCCTTTCCCGAATGATACTGCAACCCAAAATCGTAATCCTTAAGGAATTCCATCCACCTCCTCTGTCTCATGTTTAATTTCTTTTGATCAAACAGGTACTTCAAACTCTTGTGGTCGCTGTATACCTCAAACCTCACACCATAAAGATGGTGCCTCCAGATTTTCAAGGCAAAGACCACTGCAGCTAATTCCAAATCATGGGTTGGGTAGTTTTACTCATGCGTCCTCAACTGTCGAGAAGCATAGGCAACAACCTTCCCTTCTTGCATCAAAACACAACCCAAACCCTGCTTGGAAGCATCGCAATATACACTAAAGTCTCGATCAATACGGGGAAGGACCAACATTGGCGCCGTAGTCAACCTTCGTTTCAACTCTTGAAAGCTTTCTTCGCAACGAAGTGTCCACACATACCGTTCCCCTTTCCTAGTGAGTTTCGTCAATGGTAGTGCTAACTTCGAAAATCCCTCAATGAATTTCCGATAGTAACCAGCCAAACCCAAAAAACTTCTGATCTCAGTGACTGACTTGGGCACTGCCCATTCCATAACCACTTCAACCTTAGAAGGATCTACTGCCACTCCTTCCTTTGATATTACATGTCCAAGAAACTTTACCGATTCCAACCAGAAGTCGCATTTTGACAACTTCGCATACAACCGATTCTAACTAAGAAGTTCCAGAATAATCCTCAGGTGCTCAGCATGTTCCTCTCGGCTTTTGGAGTAAACCAAAATGTCATCAATAAATACCACTACGGATGAATCCAAATATGGATGAAAAATCCGATTCATGCAGTCGGTAAATATTGGTCGGGCATTCGTTACACCAAAAGGCATGACTAAATACTTGAAATGCCCATACCTTGTCCTATAGGCAGTTTTAGGAATATCCTCTGACTTCACACGAAGTTGGTGGTAGCCCGACCGAAGATCAATCTTTGAAAATACCACTTCTCCTCTCAATTGATCCATCACGTCATCAATCTGAGGCAACAGATACTTGTTCTTAATAGTAACTTTGTTCAGTTGCCTGTAGTCGGTACACAACTGCTTACTACCATCTTTCTTCTTAACCAACAAAACAGGCGCACCCCACGGCGAGACAACACTAAAAGAGGAATACCTGCCACCATGCAATTACCTTTTATCAGGCTATCTACGCCCGATGCCTCTGCACCACTCATGTTGAACACTCAGCCAGTGGATCGAGGTCGATCAACCCTCACAACATTCATACTCTGCGGTAGCTTAGGACAATGTTTTCGGATATGCCGAACCTCCTTGCAGTGAAAACATGTAAGCGTAACGACCCGATTTTCTACCTTGAAAATTTTTCCTTTATTTTAATCCTTTCTTACATACAGTCGTTACCTTCATTGAAAACTCTCAAGTATCACTCTTTGAAGAATACTCTTTACCCTATTATCTTATCATACAAATTTATGTTGCGGAAAAACATAATTCATTCAAATAGCATTTACCACATACAACCAGTTATGGGTCTCCGAAATTTATAAAGCCCATAACTACACATATCCATATTAATCTAAACGGATTTACAGTCATCCCATAATGTTATCAAATTAACTACAACGTCAATTAGAAAATAAGACAAATAGGTTAATAAACACAAAAGCTTCCTAAGCGAGCTTCCTTCTCAAAATCCTTCATTTACCTACAATGGGATTATCATAAACAACATACAAAACAAAAGGGAGTATGTCATTAGCTTTAATAAAATTCTTAAACACACATACGAAATTTGTAAACATTCAAATCATCTTCCTTTAATTTCCACTTTACTCATATTCATCCTATAATATATATATACCATAATATATATTCTATAGTATGCATATCACGTTCGTTCGAAACATCATCTTTCTCGTTATTCATATCCACCCTATAACATATATATCCCATAATATATATCCTATAGCATGTATATTACTTTCTTTCTCAACATCTTCCTTTTTATCGCTCATATTCACCCTATAGAATATATATCCCATACTCTATATCCTATAGCATGCATACGACATTCACGTGACATTCACATTTCTCATCATTCATATTCACCCTATAGAATATATATCCCATACTATATATCCTATAGCATGCATACGACATTCATGCGACATTCGCATTTCTCATCATTCATATTCACCCAATAGAATATATATCCCATACTATATATCCTATAGCATGCATACGACATTCATGCGACATTCGCATCTCTCATCATTCATATTCACCCTATAGAATATATATCCCATACTATATATCCTATAGCATGCATACGACATTCATTACTCCGAGTCATATTTCCGTTGGTACTCCCCAAATAATATTGATTTCCTTTGAGTCATATTTCCATTGGTACTCCCCCAATAATATTACTTTCATTTGAGTCATCTTTCCATTGGTACTCCCCCAATAATGTTACTTTTATTTGAGTCATCTTTCCATTGGTACTCCCCCAATAATGTTACTTTTATTTGAGTAATCTTTCCATTGGTACTCCCCCAATAATGTTACTTTTATTTACATAACAGAAAAGTCACGCATTTTCCAACATAATGCATAAATTACAGACGTATCATATTAAGCCATTACCTCTTTTACATACCTCAATTCATATCAGCAAGTATAATTTAGAGGCACTTATCCCTTACCTTGGTGAGTGTTGGGGATCGGTTCCGGGTAACTTTAAAAGTCTCCTCCGCGATTTCCTCCAACCTTAGGATCTCTCTCTTCTCATTTTCACCAATAATAACAATGTCAGTCATTTATTCAAAATAACGCATAACTAACTCGTATTTTATTATCAAATACATAAGGGATTCACATATATTCAAGACTTCCAAAACTACTTCAATACAAGTTTCTAAACATCTAAACATACTTGTTCCTCTCATATAACAACATCAAAGCATAAACTTATCATTCACATCTAAAATTTCATCTCTTTCTCTTTATACCCCTATTCTCATTTTTGGGGTTTTTGGGGTTTTCATGAATAACCCACAAAACCTTTCCATTCACCAAATATCAACTCTAACCCAAGAGTTTACAAGAGAAAAACAACATAAAACGAACCATAACTCTAAAGAATGAGTTTCCATGGTTTCTCATGTTTTGAAAATAGATCCAACACACCCAAAACAAGTTAGAGAGGAAGAAGAAGAGTTAGAAGCAAGAGGTTTACCTCTTCTCAAGCTCTAAGATGAGTCCTAAGGCTCCTTGCTCTTGAAAAGCTCTCTTCTCTCTCTTCTCTTCAGTGTTCTAACCCTAAAATGTGTTTGGGGGTTTCTATTTTAAAGAGCAGTCGTCGGGTTCTCGCTCAAGCGAGCCCCTTCTCGCTTAGGGGAGAAAATCCCGCCTTTTTAAAATTTCAGATCTGACACTCTCGCTCAAGCGAGGGACTCTCGCTCAAGCGAGAATCTCACAGTCCCAACAGGCTTCCTCTCGCTCAAGCGAGGGATTCTCGCTCAGGCGAGAATATCACAGTGTCAACAGCCCCAGTTTGCCATTTCTCGTCCAGGGGAGGCAACTCTCGTACAGGCGGGAAACTTCCAGTATAGCCCAGGATTTCACCCTCCCAGGTGATCCTTTCTCGCTCAGGCGAGAATCTCTCGCTCAAGCGAGACTTCCAGGATTGATACAATAGTTTTTTTAAAAACTAAAATTCAGGGTGTTACAATCCTCCCCCTCTTATAAGAATTTTCGTCCCCGAAAATTAAACATACGTCAAAAATAATATCATCAACTAGACCTTAGGCACAAGGATACTCCACCAAAATCATAATCGATTCTCTAATCCATTAAAATTACTTAGTCGGTTAATAAGGGCATATACCACTTAACCGTGATATCACCCAACCAATTCATGAACTAACTCATCACTGTCCAACTATTAAGACCTCAGCCTCTAGTAACTCGAGTGCCATGAGAATTAAACCTTAATTCAGACTAAAGATCTTTCCTATATTCATCAAGAACCCTAGGTATCTAGCACCCATCCATCTATCAATCCTAACATACGTTAAGAACCCCGGTAACATTCTCGAACTTCAGCGAATGGGAAACTCCTTATCCCATATCTATCTAAATGCCTCATTTAACATCCATCACGCACTAGCTAGTTTCATCTCCACTCGAGAATCTAGCACAATTTCATTTTACTCGATCTACAAAATACTTACACAATAGGACTCTTAGTGTCTCATCCAATGTACACAATCAACTATCCAGTAATTGTCTAATTACATCAAAAATTTCTACCATCACATCTTATCGTCTAAAGAAATTACCGGTTTCTAGCCTCCAATGAAACCATAAAACCATTGATTCACACCAAAACTAGGTATTCTGTTATCAATCGGCAAGCACAAGTTGACCAACACTCAAACCTACAACTTGCGTTCGTTTTGGTCATCCCAATTCCGTTAGCAAAGATAAACTTATTAACCCACTCGCATCATGTCCAGAAATACATGGGCGTCTTATATCACTAGACTTTTAACAACCTCTTACTTATTCCGATATGGTTGCTTAAAATTTCAGAGTTCTCCAACATAAGACTAAATCATTACTTAACCACAAGCTATGTTTTACCCAAAAAATGATTTTCGAAAACGGTTTGAATCCACGAATCATGGCAACCACGTCGTGAAACAAGGTTCACATACTCATTTCAACACAACCCAAAACTTCTTCTCTCCTATGGTTACACCACACCCACACACCACAATTACTGACGTTCACGAAACAACAACAACTTTTGCCGGTACAACATTCAACGCAAACAATTGAGGTACACCACACTATTTCATGCGTTGCCAATGTCCTACCGCAAAAGAACCGGTCATTCGAGACCAAAAGTTTCACGTCTAATAAAACAACGTATTCATCACATCGACGAGGTAAGCAACTTAACTAGTCTTTTCCCTCGACTATCCGTATAAGTCTCACCCCTTAGCATACACATAACGTATTACTGCAACAAGATTTTAAATCTTCACTTCAACAATTATATACAGTTAAGCATAACACGATTTGCTGACCGCTAGTCCATTTCCCAGGATTAAATCCTACCAGGACGTCATTGCGTATATCAACACTAAGGCCCACAAAGGGAATCAACCTTTAACAACTCATAGAAGGAAATAAGGATCCCCGACTTAGACCTTTTTCCTTGTTAGTATAATTATTCTAAAAGTTAATCATTCATAGAATAAAACTTCACTTTCCAATAATACATAGTTCTTTCAAATCGTATTCTCTTGAAGTACTAACGAATTCTTAAATACCCTCTCGTGACGTTTTACAGAATAAACATCGATCCCTTTTTCGAAGGGGATTCCTGACTCTCTTAGTCGACATTGGCCCCATACCACTAGCCTTGTTAGAGATCTCGCACAGACCTCCAACCGCAACCACCTTGTCAGCGCTATTAAATCATAACATGATTTTCCTATAATCCGTCCATCCTCATAATTATATCCAATTGGGATAACGAGTAGTAGACTGAATCTACAGTAAATATCACACCATTTACCACCATCAGACACTAGAACATAAACGTTGACACCACCACTAGCACATAGATTGGGGTGGTCACGACCAAGTCGGAAGTACTGACTCAGTTTGCAATTTCAGCCATTTTTTCACATTTAACTCATATATCAGGGAGTGTGTCGCTCCCGAATCAACAACACTAAAAGGGTTACTTGTTACCATGCGATTTACCTCTCGTCGGATCATCAACACCTGATGTACCTGCGCCATTTGGGGTAACCACCCGACCGTGGTCACTTGCCTCTTCAGCATGTATGACCTTAGGTCTCCGATCCAGCTTGGGACAATACCTTTTAATATGCCCAAACTCCTTGTAGTGGAAACATCCAATCCCTTTTCTCGGGCACACACTTCCATAATGAAGTCTACCGCACTGGTTGCACATGGGCGTAGAAATCCCTTCGGTAGGAACGATAGGTTTCGACCCTTGGTACCCAGGGTTACGACGGACAATAGTTGGAGCATATGATCGTTGGCTTTCATTCACCTTCTCCTCATACATCCCGCATCAGATCAGACTATTCAATTCTGATGTCTCTGCACCACACATGGTAACCACTCTGCCAATAGATTGAGGTCGTCCAGTCCCCATGGCATTCATACTCTGTCGTGACATAGGACAATACCTCTTGACATGTTCGGTCTCCTTGCAACGAAAACAGTGGTTTGTCGTTCCAGAACACGATCCTCCGTCATGTTTTCGGTTACACTTGCTGCACCAGGATGGGGAGTTTAGTCGTGACCCTCCGACATTTGCATGGGTCCTCGGCCCATGCGATGTGTACCTCCGAGTGCCAGCAGGTGGAAAACAAGGCTTTTGCTCTTCGGGAAACATCTTGCCCTTGCCCCTTCCGTGTACAAAGTTTCTTTGAGGCCCGAAGTTCTTGGGGAAATTGGATTTGGAGGTCGCCACTCCATCCGCCTTCATGTTAGTACACCCCATCCTTGGGGCCCACTCAACAGCGGCATTCGGAGCGAATCCGCTTTGGGACAGAGAGCCCGGACCTGGCGCCACGCTCCGATTTAAATTTTGTAAGTTCTCATTCATGCCCTGAAGCACCCCTAACATTTGTGCCAAGAGATCATTGGGAACATTCTGGCTCGTTCCTCTTCCTCTTTCAGCCATGCGTACCTGTACTCATGTACTAGTCAGTAAGCTAATTATCAAACCAAACAAATCAGCACATAACCACACAACAGTTCACTTAAACCACATAGTCTCATCAATTACAAAATACAAAGAAGCAAGTAAGGCCATACCCTAGGCCGCAGGACTAACTATGCTCTCATACCATATTGTAACGACCCGATTTTCTATCCTTGAAATTTTTTCCTATATTTTAATTCTTTCTTACATACAGTCGTCACCTTCATTGAAAACTCTCAAGTATCACTCTTTGAAGAATACTCTTTACCCTATTATCTTATCATACAAATTTATGTTGCGGAAAAACATAATTCATTCAAATAGCATTTACCACATACAACCAATTATGGCTCTCCCAAAGTTATAAAGCCCATAACTACACATATCCATATTAATCTAAACGGATTTACAGTCATCTCATAATGTTATCAAATTAACTACAACGTCAAGTAGAAAATAAGACAAATAGGTTAATAAACACAAAAGCTTCCTAAGCGAGCTTCCTTCTCAAAATCCTTCATTTACCTACAATGGGATTATCATAAACAACACACAAAACAAAAGGGAGTAAGTCATTAGCTCAAAACTAACATCACATAATAATCCACATTCAAATACAATTAAGCTTTAATAAAATTCGTAAACACACATACGGAATTTGTAAACATTCAAATCATCTTCCTTTAATTTCCACCTTACTCATATTCATCCTATAGTATATATATCCTATAATATATATTCTATAGTATGCATATCACGTTCGTTCGAAACATCATCTTTCTCGTTATTCATATCCACCCTATAACATATATATCCCATAATATATATCCTATAGCATGTATATTACTTTCTTTCTCAACATCTTCCTTTTTATCGCTCATACTCACCCTATAGAATATATATCTCATACTATATATCCTATAGCATGCATACGACATTCACGTGACATTCACATTTCTCATCATTCATATTCACCCTATAGAATATATATCCCATACTATATATCCTATTGCATGCATACGACATTCATGCGACATTCACATTTCTCATCATTCATATTCACCCTATAGAATATATATCCCATACTATATATCCTATATCATGCATATGACATTCATGCGACATTCGCATTCCTCATCATTCATATTCACCCTATAGAATATATATCCCATACTATATATCCTATAGAATACATACGACATTCATTACTCCGAGTCATATTTCCATTGGTACTCCCCCAATAATATTGATTTCCTTTGAGTCATATTTCCATTGGTACCCCCCCCCCCCCCCCAATAATATTACTTTCATTTGAGTCATCTTTCCATTGGTACTCCCCCAATAATGTTACTTTTATTTGAGTCATCTTTCCATTGGTACTCCCCCAATAATGTTACTTTTATTTGAGTCATCTTTCCATTGGTACTCCCCCAATAATGTTACTTTTATTTGAGTCATCTTTCCATTGGTACTCCCCCAATAATGTTACTTTTATTTGAGTCATCTTCCCATTGGTACTCCCTCAATAATGTTACTTTTATTTGAGTCATCTTTCCATTGGTACTCCCCCAATAATGTTACTTTTATTTGAGTCATCTTTCCATTGGTACTCCCCCAATAATGTTACTTTTATTTGAGTCATCTTTCCATTGGTACTCCCCCAATAATGTTACTTTTATTTGAGTCATCTTTCCATTGGTACTCCCCCAATAATGTTACTTTTATATGAGTCATCTTTCCATTGGTACTCCTCCGATAATGTTACTTTTATTTTAGTCATCTTTCCATTGGTACTCCCCCAATAATGTTACTTTTATTTACATAACAGAAAAGTCACGCATTTTCCAACATAATGCATAAATTACAGACGTATCATTTTAAGCCATTACCTCTTTTACATACCTCAATTCATATCAGCAAGTATAATTTAGAGGCACTTATCCCTTACCTTGGTGAGTATTGGGGATCGGTTTCGGGTAACTTTAAAAGTCTCCTCCGCGATTTCCTCCAACCTTAGGATCTCTCTTCTCATTTTCACCAATAATAACAATGTCAGTTATTTATTCAAAATAACGCATAACTAACTCGTATTTTATTATCAAATACACAAGGGATTCACATATATTCAAGACTTCCAAAACTACTTCAATACAAGTTTCTAAACATCTAAACATACATGTTCCTCTCATATAACAACATCAAAGCATAAACTTATCATTCACATCTAACATTTCATCTCTTTCTCTTTATACCCCTATTCTCATTTTTAGGGTTTTCATGAATAACCCACAAAACCTTTCCATTCACCAAATATCAACTCTAACCCAAGAGTTTACAAGAGAAAAACAACATAAAACAAACTATGACTCTAAAGAATGAGTTTCCATGGTTTCTCATGTTTTGAAAATAGATCCAACACAACCAAAACAAGTTAGAGAGGAAGAAGAAGAGTTAGAAGCAAGAGGTTTACCTCTTCTCAAGCTCTAAGATGAGTCCTAAGGCTCCTTGCTCTTGAAAAGCTCTCTTCTCTCTCTTCTCTTCAGTGTTCTAACCCTAAAATGTGTTTGGGGTTTCTATTTCAAAGAGCAGTCGTCAGGTTCTCGCTCAAGCGAGCCCCTTCTCGCTCAGGGGAGAAAATCCCGCCTTTTTAAAATTTCAGATCTGACCCTCTCGCTCAAGCGAGGGACTCTCGCTCAAGCGAGAATCTCACAGTCCCAACAGGCTTCCTCTCGCTCAAGCGAGGGATTCTCGCTCAGGCGAGAATCTCACAGTGTCAACAGCCCCAGTTTGCCATTTCTCGTCCAGGCGAGACAACTCTCGCTCAGGCGGAAAACTTCCAGTATAGCCCAGGATTTCACCCTCCCAGGACTGATACTATAGTTTTTTTAAAAACCAAAATTCGGGGTGTTACAGTAAGTGCCATTCCGGGACACGAGTCACCGACATGAGTTCGGCCACATTTGGAGAGTTCAACCGTGACCCTTTGGCATTGGCATGAGTCCTCGACCCATGCAAAGTATAACTCCGACTACCCGTCGGACGAGAGTAAGGTTTCCGTTCCTCTTGGAACACCTTGCTCTTCCCTTTCTCGTGGGAGAAGTTCCTTCGAGGTCCAGAGTGTTTGGGAGGAAGTGGTGTTGGCGCCATCACTTCATCCGACTTCATATCGTCCTCAACCATTATACACTTGTTGACCAATGTAGAAAAGTCAGAGATCTCTTGGTGCCTAAGCATCGTCTTCAGCTTGGGCTTCAAGTCCGATTCAAACTTCGACCACTTGGACCTTCCGTCCACCTCTAACTTAGAGTAAGGGCAAAATCAGGCCAACTCTTCAAATTTGGCCGCATATTCTCCCACCGACAGTTCACCCTGCTCCAATCTTAGAAACTCCATCTCTTTCAGCCCCCTCAGATCAGCAGGAAAATATTTATGGAGGAATTTCACCTTGAAGGTATCCCAGGAAATCAATTGTCCCTAAGCCTCCATTTGGAGTCGAGTGAACTCCCACAAATTCTCGGCCTCCGTCACTAGCATGTAAGTGGCATAAGCCAACTTCTGAGCCTCCGAACAGTTCATGGCTCTGAAGATCCGCTCCATCCCCTGGATCCACTCGATGGCAGCATCAGGAGCAAATCCCCCATGGAACTGACTGGGGTTTCTCCTGCATAACTCATCTAAACCTCGGTATTCTACTGTCCAGGTGGAACTAGTGGGTGTGAACTCGGACTTGGCGTCGGATTCTTGTTCAGGTTGTGTAAGTTCTCATTGACTTGCTGCAATGCCGCCACCATCTGCGCCAACAAATCGTTCGGGACATTCTGACTTGCCCCTCTTCCCCTTTCCCTTCCTCTTCCTGCCATGGGTACCTGTACTCACTAACTTGTCAGTAATCGAATCTTGTCTAAGTAAGGGTCACATAATCATTTAGCAATTAACACATTCAGACAAATTTTATCACACAAAGATCACAAAGAAGCATGCAAGGCCATATCTTATGCCGCAAGATTAACTATGCTCTGATACCATATTGTAAGGACCCAAATTCTACCCTTGAAATTTTTTACTTATTTTATTCATCCTTCATATATTTTCCGACGACTTTTAAATAAAAATACTAACAACTCATATTATGTCTCATTTCCCTACCCATACCCCTTTCATAATCTCAAAATGACATACATATTTGCATAGCAAAAAATCATAATTCATTCATGCACCCCGGTAACTACCGCATACAATTAGCTATGGATTGTTAGGTATCAGTGGTTACAATACACCTAGAAGGGGGGGGGGGTTGAATAGGTGTAGCGGTTAGAATGTCCGCTTTTCAAAAACAACACTTAACGCTGAAAAACACCTTGATTAATCGATTAACGAAACAGGGTAATCCATTAACACTTTCAACACAGTCCACTTAATCGATTAATAGACTGAAGTAATCGATTAACACACCACACTTAATCGATTAAACCGTGACAGTAAGCAAATGCAAGTACAGTACAGAAAGAGATTATCAATTAAATCTACTAAACAAATTAATCGATCAAATGCAATAAAGAGAGAGGGATAGAAAAAGTCCTGCAACAAGAATTTTATCCTGGTTCGTTTGCTTGTCCACCGCAAACTACATCCAGGCCTCCCGGCTGATTTGGGAGATTTTTCTTCACTATAATTGAATGAATGTTAATTACATACACACTATCCAATTACAACAATTAGACACTTACAAGATAAAAAGAAACCTATTCTATGGTTTGACTCCCTTCCTACCGACAAAGAAAACCTTTCTTTCGGCGTAGCCCCAGCCAAGAACCTTGTTCTTTACTTATCTCTAAGTCTAACACTCAGTGAAGACACACTCAATCTCTTGGTGATATGACACCTTGAGATTCCCACAATTACAACACTTTTTCAAACAAAGCAATACAGAGTAAACTTAAGCTATAACAAGACTTATATCTAACAAGATAAGGCTTTACTCTAATCACCTAATACAAGCTCATGCAGTATGAAAAATGTATTAGTGAAAAAACAGAATGCGTAATATGTAAACATCTAATCAAGAATCATGTGAAAATGCAAGAACATGTGACAAGAAAAGATGAGAAATGTATCATGAAAAGCACTCAATCCTAAAGCATAGAATTCTCTCTTTTCTAAGCTCACAAATGCATTTACAACTAGATGCAACAATTAACACAAAAAAAATGCTCTAACTCTCTAAAAATTTAACAAGCAACTTATGAGATCAATTCTGAAAATGCAGTTTATAAAGAATTGATTTTAAAGCCCAGTTAATCGATTAACGACAGCTTTAATCGATTAAGCTTCACAAAAATGTTAGATTAATCGATTAACCTTTGTTGTAATCGATTACACTGTGCAAACAGTTAGATTAATCGATTAAACTAAGTGGTAATCGATTAACAGCATTCTTTCATGTGTAAAAACTTCAAATATGTTATGCACTTAAATTCATACATGTTTAATACTTAGATTATGCCTAGAATGCACATGTACATGTATTTATATGATGCATGAACATATTATGAATGACATATCTCAAGATGAAAAAGATTTAAAAGATTTATGCAATTGAGATATGTATTAGGTGACTTAAGCCTTGGACTCAACCTAAACTAGTCTAGTCTAAGCAAGGTACCAATCGGAAGGCTTAAGCATGTTGATTTGTTGATGATTTTCAAGCTCTTATTAGCACAAGTTGTCCTCATCAAAACCAAGACATATAAGGAGAGCTTTCCAAAGTGTTCCTCTTGACATGCACACTTTCAATCTCCCCCTTTTTGATGATGACAAACTCCACATCAAATGTAACAGCTGTGATGAAAATAGCTTGAAGATTGTGTTGGCAAGGTTGATATGATGCGCAAATATCGGAAGCTGTTATTACGATCAACCTGCACAATCAGAAAACAACAAAACAACCTTTCTCCCCCTTTTGACATTATCAAAAAGATAACTCAGGTCAAAGAAGAGGCAGAGATATGAGTAATGCATAAAACACAGTTAATGAGTTAATTTGGGATTTAACAATTAACCTGTTTTACGTTAAAGAGGATTAAACAAATGCGCAAGTTTATACAACAGAGATAGCCAAACAAGTAAAGTGAACGGCATACGAGATGAACCATATCAAGGCAGAAAATCTCATACGATCAAGAACCATACACATAAACAGAGTAGGCTATTTGACATAATAATAGAAAATAGCATAAAGAGTAACAATGTTTAGCATCCAGATAAACCAGAAAACGTCAATTAACAACATAAAAGAGGCACGCAACAGAGATACTAGAATCCATAACAATATCTAAATCCAAAGAGTGCCAAAAAGAGGAAATAAACCTAAGGTAAGATATCCTAGGTCTAAAGTTTTCTAAACTAAGGTTGAGGTGGAGGATGAGGATCGTCAGTGTGATCAGCAGATAGCTTCTGAAATTCTGAACAAAACAAGGCATTCTGAGCTTCAGCGGTAGATTGAATCAGATTCCTCAACTCCCGAAATTGGTTGTCCGAATACGCAGTTTGTCGCTCCTCATACTGTTCCATACCAGCAAAGTATGAGTCTTTTAGTCCTTGGAAGTGAAGATCCATACGGTTGTTAAGCCGTTGCTCCATAGCTTCCAACTGATCGAAGCCAAAAGCAGAGTTCTGAGGTGCTGATCCAGAAGGCTCCCCCTGAGTTGTAGCATGCTGATTATCTGTGCCATCCTGATTATCATCATCAGATAAATCCAGACCAATAGTGGTGTAGTCCTCTTGTTATTGCCAAGTACTACCATACTTGTATATACCCATCTTATGTATGAGGCTTTCACCAACCAGATGATCCTTGTCAGTATATTCAACAATGATAGTATCGGAAACGTCAATGCGCAAATAGTCAACAATGCGTGAGATGAAGATACTGTAGGGAAGCAGCTTCGACTGAGATAAAGAGACACTGTTCATAATTTTCAAGATCTCCTCAGGCCAATTAATCATCACATTATTCTTTACTGCATACATGAAACGCAAATCATTCACAGTAGGTTGTGCATGATTTGTGTTCCTCTGTACTAAGATGTAAGCAATAATGTAGTGTAGCAGCCTGTTCTCAACAGATAGTGACCCAGCTTTGGTCAGTTGACCCTGAATGTATAAATGAGGGCCTCTTAGAAAAGACTTATAGACTTCAGTAGGATCAAAATTTTCCTTCACCCAGGAACAATCTCCTATACTGTATCCAGAAGAAGATAAACCACCGACATTCATGAAAATTTCATCGTTGAGTTTCAAACAAATTGCCAGAAATCATTGACCAATATTTTCCATCCTTATATCTAAAATTAGCATAGAATTCCCTAACAAGAGCAGGGTAGACTTGTCCCTTTAATTCCATGAACTGAATAGTTCCCTGAGCTTCCATATCATGTGGGAAGCTAAAGTTCTGTTCCGCTAACCAAGTTAAGTCAACATACCGTATATATGTAGGTTTCCGACCTTGAAATTTCGCCATACGGGTTTCTTGCAGAATGAGTGAATAGTAGGGGTCACCACAGTCCCGAACGGAAGGCGAACCGACCTCTCGTCTTCGTACACGAGTGGCTGATGTTTTGACCCTTTTAGGACGACTTTTCTCCATAATGTGGCAGAAACCGAAATAGCAGTGAATGGTCAAATATGGGTGTAGGCAAACCTAACCTAGGTTATGTTTGGTGGAACCTTGGAGATGTGATATAATGAGGATGAAGAGATATGATTCCTTGATGGTTTTAAGAGGGTTAGGAATAGGTGTTTCTACTTTTGATGCACTTTGGATTAGTTGTGTTATAGATTTAGAATCTCAAAGCAGAAAAGAGAAAGTGAGAAAGCCAGAAAAAGTGTGAAACCGAGCTACTGTTTGCCTTTATAAAACTGGTTTTAATCGATTAACGGGCAGGGTTAATCGATTAACCAGTGTAAAATTTCGAATTTTTTGAAAGAACTGATGCCCAGGTAATCGATTAAGTGAAGATGTAATCGATTACTCATAGTAGTATTTCGAATTTTCAAGCAACTGATACCCAGGTAATCGATTAATTGAATATGTAATCGATTACGCATAGTAAAAAAAAATTTTCAGGCAGTAAAATGGTTTCAACTTCTTAAGGCTTTGGCATGCAATGTGACAAATTTATTGAAACATTCAGAATCACAAAAAAATAATAATCAAGAGATATACTTTTGCAATAAAACAAATATCGAAAAGCTAAAGAAACAAAGACATAGAGAAACTAGACGATGATGTAAACACCTAAACAATTTTAATCAAGATATTGTTCATCAAGAATTCCAAGTTCTCTCCTTAGAACAAAGAAAGTATCCCTGGGAAGGGGCTTGGTGAAAATATCGGCTAATTGTTTAGAAGTTTCAACAAATTCAAGAACGCAGTCACCTTTTTGTACATGATCACGCAGAAAATGATGTCTAATTTCTATATGCTTAGTTCTAGAATGCAAGACGGGATTCTTGGAAAGGTTTATGGCACTTGTGTTATCGCATTTAATAGGGATCTTTTCAATATTAAGACCATAGTCCTTGAGTTGCTGCTTCATCCAGAGGATTTGAGCGCAACACACACCAGCGGCAATGTATTCCGCTTCGGCGGTGGACAGAGCAACACAAGCTTGCTTTTTGTTGTGCCATGCTACTAATGAACTCCCCAACAAATGACAAGTACCACTAGTGCTTTTCCGATCCAATTTACATCCGGCGAAATCGGAATCGGAATAACCTACCAAGGATAATGAGGCATCCCGAGGATACCATAATCCCATGTTAGTTGTTCCTTTTAAGTATCTCATGATTCTTTAACGGTTGTAAGATGTGATTCTTTAGGAGATGATTGAAATCTCGCACACATGCATACGCTAAACATGATATCAGGCCGACTTGCAGTTAAGTAAAGTAAAGACCCAATAATTCCTCGATACTTTGTTACCTCTATAGTTTTTCCTTTTTCGTCCTTATCTAGGTAGCAAGCAGATGCCATAGGGGTGGAGGCTTCCTTACAATTGTTCATCTCAAATTTCTTGAGCAGCTCTTTGCAATATTTTGTCTGATGGATGAAAATCCCACTTTCTAGTTGCTTTATCTGAAGTCCTAGAAAGAACGTAAGTTCTCCCATCATAGACATTTCGAACTCCCCCTGCATCATCTCAGAAAAATCCTTACACAAAATATCATTAGTAGATCCAAAAATTATGTCATCTACATAGATTTGCACAAGTAATACAGAGTTTTCTGATTTACGAATAAAAAGCGTTGTGTCAACCAAGCCTCTTTCGAACCCTTTTTCTAAAAGAAAGGTACTAAGTCTATCATACCAAGCTCTAGGAGCTTGTTTGAGACCATAGAGTGCCTTTTAAGTTTATAAACATGGTTCGGATATTTAAAATTTTCAAAACCAGGCGGTTGGTTAACATAACTTCTTCTTGAATATAGCCATTCAAGAAGGCGCTTTTTACGTCCATCTGAAATAATTTGAAGTTCATAATCGATGCAAAGGAAAGTAGCATCCTGATGGCCTCTAATCTGGCTACAGGGGCATAGGTTTCGTCATAATCGATACCTTCCTCCTGGTTGTAGCCTTTGGCCACCAAGCGTGCTTTATTTCGAATGATCAAGCCTGATTCATCAAGCTTGTTTCTGAAGACCCACCGAGTACCAATCACAGGATGATCTTTAGGTTTAGGGACCAAGTCCCAAACATTATTGCGTTCGAACTGGTTTAGCTCTTCTTGCATAGCTATACCCCAGTGCACATCCTCAATGGCCTCATCAATGGTCTTAGGCTCAATTTGAGATACAAGAGCTACAAAGTTACAGAAGTTTCGTAAGGAACTACGGGTTACCACTCCCGTAGATATGTCACCTATTACTTTGTCGATCGGGTGAGCTTTCTTGGTTTTCCACACAACTGGCATATCTGAATGCTCCTGAGATTTGTTTTGACATTCTTCATCGGTTGCTTCTACATTATCCATGTTCTTTGAGTATGCTTCTTCCAAAGCACCTGCAACATCATCAGATACAACCTTTCTCTTCTCTTTTGGAGAAGATTCATCAAACTGTACATGGATAGACTCTTCAACTTGCATAGAATACTTATTAAAAATTCTGAACGCTTTGCTATGAATCGAGTATCCCAAAAATATTCCCTCATCGGCTTTTGAATCAAATTTTCCTAAAGCCCGCTTTCCATTATTTAATATAAAACATTTGCAACCGAAAGCGTGAAGATGGGATATGTTTGGTTTACGGCCTTTTAATAGTTCATAAGGAGTTTTATTCAAATTAGGCCTTAACAATACTCGATTTATAACATAACATGCAGTATGAACTGCATCTGCCCAGAAATATTTGGGGGTATTACTTTCATTGAGCATGGTTCTCGCTAATTCTTCTAGCACACGATTTTTCCTTTCAACAACTCCATTTTGTTGTGGAGTGCGAGGAGCAGAGAACTGATGCATAATGCCATGCTTATCACAGAATTTGTCGAACTGAAAGTTCTCAAATTCTCCCCCGTGATCACTTCGTATATATACTATTTTCAGGTTAAGTTGATTTTGGATTTGCTTGGCAAGATTTTTAAAAGAGTTGAAAGCGTCGCTTTTAGCAGATAAAAATAATGTCCATGTAAAACGAGAGAAATCATCAACAATAACTAGAGCATAGTAGCTACCACCAAAACTCATGATTTGTGATGGTCCAAACAAGTCCATATGGAGTAACTCCAAAGGTCTTGAAATTTTTGGTTTGTTTACACTTTTGGTTTGTTTACACTTTTGACAAGTGTCACAAATCTCTTTAGTTTTGAAATTTAGTTTTGGTAGCCCCTCAACTAGTTGGTTTGATGATAATTTATCTAGATGTTTTATATGGATGTGTGCAACGCGTCTGTGCCAGAGCCAGATGTCATCTTCTTTAGAAATGAAACATTTTGAAAATAATTTGGTGACATCATCCAAGTTAACCATGTAAATATTATTTATACGATGACCAACAAATTTAACATTATTAGATAAAATGTCACAAATGATGCAACAGTCAGAATCAAAAGATACTCGATTACCTTTGTCACAGAGTTGACTTATACTCAGAAGATTATGTTCTAGTCCTTCAACATACAGAACATTTTCAATTTGAGTATGAGATGAGTTACCAACTGTTCCGGCACCAAGTATCTTTCCCTTATTGTTGTCTCCGTACGTGACGTATCCTTTTCCTTTAAGTGATAGATCCAGGAAATTTGATCTGTCACCTGTCATATGTCTCGAACATCCACTGTCTAAATACCATTTTTGTCCTTGTGTTCGAAGACATACCTGCAAAATAGATCACCTGCTTTTCTCAGGTACCCAAATTATGTTGGGTCCTTTTCTGTTAGTGATTAGGGAATTATCTCCCTTCTTTATCCATACATAAGCCCCGCTAGGTATACCATATTTTCTAATGTAACAAGAGTAAGAAGTATGACCATACGTATTACAATAAAAACATGTAGGAGAGCGCCTACGATTTTTATCCTTAGTATTAACTACAGGTTTTCTATATGGTCTCTTGTTTTTAGCAGAGCGAGTATAACCTAGACCGTACGATCACCAACGTTTCTTGTTTGACTGAGCAGAGTGTCTAATTGCTGTTTACTGTTTGTGAGACGTTCGAGTTTTTCTTTTAGTTTAAGATTGTCTTCTTGCAAAATCTCGCAAGTCTCACATACAGGCTTTTGACATAAATTATCAGCAGAGCAGTCACATGTGTTACAAGAATAGATGAGATCTAAAGTTTCATTTTCTAATTTTAATTCATCTAATTCCTTTTGTAATTGGCTTAATTTCTTTTCATTTCTAAGGATTTCCCTTTTCTTATCAACATTTATTCTAGCCAATTTCTTTAGTTCCTCATGTAACTCAACATAAGCATTATATAAAACTTCATAAGAGGGTAAGTCATCCGACGTGGATGAGGTGTCAGAACATACCTCATCATTATCCTCGTGTGAGTCTGAGTTGCCATTTTTGTCAGATCTGACCATCAGACACAGCTTCGCTGACTCCTCCTCACTAGAAGTGCTTGATGTTGTTTCCTCCTCAGGTACATCCCATACAATGTAAGATTTCTTGGATTTGAATTCCCTGGGAGTGCTCTTCTCTGAATCAACCTTTTCAGATAGGTAGGACATTGAAATCTCATATGTCCGGCTTTTCCACACTCATGGCAAGTGAAGCGATCTTTGTTGTTCTTGCCTTTTTTGGTTGACTCTTTCGCTTCTTTCTTCTGAAACTTCTTGAATCCTCCTTTTCTTTTGATGAATTTGCTAAATTTACGAACAAGGAGATTCATAGTTTCATCATCTAGATCGGAGTCAGATTCATCATCATCTTTATCTTCTTTTGATTTGGAGGTCGTGGCCTTCAATGTGATGTTTTTCTTTTTCCGATCTGAATCTTCGTGCATAGTCAAGCGCCCCAATTCCATTTCGTGCTCTTGAAGTTTTCCAAATAAAGTAGCTAGAGGCATAGAATCCAAATCTTTGGATTCAACAATTGCAGTTACTTTTGGTTGCCATTTCCTGTCAAGACAACGCAAAACTTTATTAGTTAGTTCACCTCTGGCAAAAGATTTATCTAGAGCAACTAAATGATTAACAATATGAGTAAATCGCTTTTGCATATCACAGATTGATTCACTAGGTAACATGCGAAATAACTCATACTCATGGGTAAGCGCATTTAATCTAGCGCGCTTGACTTCGCTAGTGCCTTCATGAGTCACTTGTAAAGTGTCCCACATTTCTTTTGCATTTTGGCACTGCGATACTCTAAAGAACTCATCATAGGATAGGGCCGATGTGATGATATTTTTGGCGCGTAGATTATGCTGCACCTTTTTGCGCTCATCATCGGTCCATAGACTTTTAGGCTTGTCTTTAGGTTCATTGTCCACAAGATGCTATGGAATGAAAGGGCCGTTGACTACGGATTCCCAAATATCCGAGTCTATGGCTTCAATAAAAATTTGCATGCGGACTTTCCAGTAGGCATACCCTTCACCACTGAATATAGGTGGTCGATTAATGGATGAACCATCACCACCAAATGGGTTTGACGAACCCATTCCTTTTTCCCTAAGGATCACGAATACACGGTTGAGCTAGCACTTCGCACTAGCTCTGATACCACTTGTTAGGTATCAGTGGTTACAATACACCTAGAAGGGGGGGGGTTGAATAGGTGTAGCGGTTAGAATGTCCGCTTTTCAAAAACAACACTTAACGCTGAAAAACACCTTGATTAATCGATTAACGAAACAGGGTAATCGATTAACACTTTCAACACAGTCCACTTAATCGATTAATAGACTGAAGTAATCGATTAACACACCACACTTAATCGATTAAACCGTGACAGTAAGCAAATGCAAGTACAGTACAGAAAGAGATTATCAATTAAATCTACTAAACAAATTAATCGATCAAATGCAATAAAGAGAGAGGGATAGAAAAAGTCCTGCAACAAGAATTTTATCCTGGTTCGTTTGCTTGTCCACCGCAAACTACATCCAGGCCTCCCGGCTGATTTGGGAGATTTTTCTTCACTATAATTGAATGAATGTTAATTACATACACACTATCCAATTACAACAATTAGACACTTACAAGATAAAAAGAAACCTATTCTATGGTTTGACTCCCTTCCTACCGACAAGAAAACCTTTCTTTCGGCGTAGCCCCAGCCAAGAACCTTGTTCTTTACTTATCTCTAAGTCTAACACTCAGTGAAGACACACTCAATCTCTTGGTGATATGACACCTTGAGATTCCCACAATTACAACACTTTTTCAAACAAAGCAATACATAGTAAACTTAAGCTATAACAAGACTTATATCTAACAAGATAAGGCTTTACTCTAATCACCTAATACAAGCTCATGCAATATGAAAAATGTATTAGTGAAAAAACAGAATGCGTAATATGTAAACATCTAATCAAGAATCATGTGAAAATGCAAGAACATGTGACAAGAAAAGATGAGAAATGTATCATGAAAAGCACTCAATCCTAAAGCATAGAATTCTCTCTTTTCTAAGCTCACAAATGCATTTACAACTAGATGCAACAATTAACACACAAAAAATGCTCTAACTCTCTAAAAATTTAACATGCAACTTATGAGATCAATTCTGAAAATGCAGTTTATAAAGAATTGATTTTAAAGCCCAGTTAATCGATTAACGACAGCTTTAATCGATTAAGCTTCACAAAAATGTTAGATTAATCGATTAACCTTTGTTGTAATCGATTACACTGTGCAAACAGTTAGATTAATCGATTAAACTAAGTGGTAATCGATTAACAGCATTCTTTCATGTGTAAAAACTTCAAATATGTTATGCACTTAAATTCATACATATTTAATACTTAGATTATGCCTAGAATGCACATGTACATGTATTTATATGATGCATGAACATATTATGAATGACATATCTCAAGATGAAAAAGATTTAAAAGATTTATGCAATTGAGATATGTATTAGGTGACTTAAGCCTTGGACTCAACCTAAACTAGTCTAGTCTAAGCAAGGTACCAATCGGAAGGCTTAAGCATGTTGATTTGTTGATGATCTTCAAGCTCTTATTAGCACAAGTTGTCCTCATCAAAACCAAGACATATTTCAAGAATTCCATCCATCTCCTTTGTCTCATATTCAATTCCTTCTGGTCGAAAAGGTATTTCAGACTCTTATGATCACTGAACACTTCAAACCTCAAACCATAATGATGATGTCTCCAAATCTTCAGCGCAAATACCACTACCGCTAACTCCAAGTCATGAGTAGGGTAGTTTTGCTCATGCGACCTCAAATGTCGCGAAGCGTAGGCAACAACCTTTCCTTCCTGCATCAAGACACAACCTAAACCTTGCTTGGAAGCATCACAATACACACTAAAGTCACGACCATTACACGGAAGAACCAACACAGGTGCCGTAGTCAACCTCCGCTTCAACTCTTGGAAACTTTCCTCACATCGGGTTGTCCATACATATGGTTCTCCTTTTCTAGTTAACTTTGTTGGTGGTAATGCTAACTTTGAAAACCCTTCTATAAACTTCCGGTAGTAACCAGCCAACCCCATAACACTTCTGATCTCCGTAACCGACTTGGTTACTACCCATTCCATAACAGCTTCGACTTTATAGGGATCTACTACCACTCCTTCTTGGGATATCACATGCCCAAGAAAATTCACAGACTCCAGCCAGAAGTCGCATTTTTATAGCTTTGCATACAACTAATTACTCTTTAAAACTCCGAGAACAATTTTCAGGTGTTCTGCATGATCTTCTCAGCTCTTTGAGTAAACCAAAATGTCATCAATAAATACCACTACGAATGAATCCAAGTATGGGTGCAAAATCCGATTCATGTAGTCGGTAAATAATGCTAGTGCATTCGTTACTCCAAAAGGCATTACCAAATATTCAAAATGCCTACAACTAGTTCTGAAGGTCGTCTTAGGAATGTCCTCAAACTTCACTCTGAGTTGATGGTAACCAGATCTAAGATCGATCTGAAAAAGTACCATAGCTCCTCTTAACTGGTCCATCAAGTCATCAATCTTAGGCAACATAGACATGTTTTTAACGGTGACCTTGTTCAACTGTCTATAGTCTGTGCATAACCTCATACTCCCATCTTTCTTCTTAACTAACAGCACAGGTGCACCTCACGGAGAAACACTATGACAAATGAACTTCTTCGCCAACAAATCTTCACTCTACTTTTTTAGCTCAGTTAGATCTAAAGGTGCCATTCTATAAGGGGCTATAGAAATGGGTCCCATCCCTGGTATTACATCGATGGGGAATTCAACTTCTCTCACTAGAGGTAAATCCGAAATATCGCCATGAAATACCTCAAGGAAGTCACATACTACCGGTATGTCATCAACTCTGGGTTTCTCATTACCCTTCATTGATGTCAGCAACATAAACATTGCTCCCCCTTCCTTAAGGGAAGTCCTGACTCTCTTAGCTGACACTGGTTCCAAACAGCTCGACTTATCGGAAGACTCATACTGATCCCCGAACACTACACTCTTGTCGGCACAATTAAGCATCAATCGATTGGCCGACAACCAATCCATTCCCATAATTATATTTAATTGGGACAGGGGTAAGCAGATTAAATCTACAGTAAACATCCTACCATTGACTTCTACCGGACACTGAGATGCACATGTTGATACCACCACAGATGCACTAGTAGGGGTGGACACAACTAAGTCAAAGGGTAACAACTCAGTCGGTTGTGAAGATGGTGATATTTCCCAACCTATGGCTAAGGTTTTGATGATGCTCACTATGTCATCAAATGCAAAAAGAAGACTAGCAAATCAAAAGTCAAAGAAGCTCATATGTGTAGTCTAAGTCTTCTAGGTAAAACGATACTTGAACATAAAATCTCTTAACTATATGATAAAGGCTGATCACTGAAAAACTCATGCATAAACTAAGATTATTTGCATTACAGCATAAGTGTTCTGTTTTTAAACAGTGTAATCGATTACAGTATCCTGGTAATCGATTACATGATGTAATCGATTACAAAATACTAGTAATCGATTACAATATACTAGTAATCGATTACAACATATTAAAAGCATTAGATATGTTCATTTTTCACATTGTAATCGATTACACTATGTAAAATTACATCAATCCGTGGAGTTTGTATTTTAAATTTTTAACTTGTGTAATCGATTACACTGTATGGTAATCAATTACACTTATCAGAACAGTATACTGGTTCTGTTTTGATTGAACTGTTGTAGCTCTTAACTTTTCACAAACTCATACTGGTTGATATGCCCGAATTAAACACTATAAATAGGTGTTTTAGGACATGTTTTTAAACACAATTCTGAATACAACTTTCATGATCACATACTCACAAAGCTCTTAAATTTTCTCTCTCTCATTCTTAAGCACAAACAAAAGCCTTTATCCAAGTTATTTGATTTCAAATTTAAGTGATCATTCAGTTAGTGATTCAAATCCATAAAGTACCAATTACTATTAGAGAATCACTCATTCAAAAGCCTTGTACAAACCATCTTAAGAATGCAAAATAGAGTACTGTAAAAACTTCACCAAGTGTGGTGAAGTGAAGTATATTGTGAAAGAACGGTGTTAGCCTAGTGCCTAGTCGAATAGGTGAGTAGTGTTAGAAGAAGATGAAGAAGGTGTATCATTGGTTCTTACAATAGTGGAAAAATCTTCTTGGTAACAAGAAGGACTGGACGTAGCCTCGTGATCCTCCACCTTTCTAGTGATCTTAGCTTAGGATTAGGAATTCTAGTTTTTATGAAGGACCTCTTGTTGTTTGTTGTTTCTAACTTTATTAGTATGATGTCTTTACTAATGTTTTCTTTGCATCCTTTAACTACAAATTTATGGATTATGCATGTTACTTTTCTACTTTATGGTTTAAAGTATTTTGTTCTAAATTATGAATGATTTTCTGAATATTATTCTTTCATTATTATGCTTAATATGCTATTCCTAGTCTCCTTTTTGATAATGTCAAAAGGGGGAGAAAAGGGTTGTATGTTCAAATTTTATCAGGCACAATTTTTTTCAAAGTTATGCAATAAGACCAAAAGACAGGGGGAGAACCGCTAAACATGGATCAACTGTCAAGACATAGTTTGCCATCATCGAAAAGGGGGAGATTGTGAAGATGGTGATCTTTCCCAACCTATGGCTAAGGTTTTGATGATGCTCACTATGTCATCAAATGCAAAAAGAAGACTAGCAAATCAAAAGTCAAAGAAGCTCATATGTGTAGTCTAAGTCTTCTAGGTAAAACGATACTTGAACTTAAAATCTCTTAACTATATTATAAAGGCTGATCACTGAAAAACTCATGCATAAACTAAGATTATTTGCATTACAGCATAAGTGTTCTGTTTTTAAACAGTGTAATCGATTACACTATCCTGGTAATCGATTACATGATGATAAACTAATCAGACCTGCGCAATTTACATGATGTAATCGATTACAAAATACTAGTAATGGATTACAATATACTAGTAATCGATTACAACATATTAAAAGCATCAGATATGTGCATTTTTCACATTGTAATCGATTACACTATGTAAAATTACATCAATCCGTTGAGTTTGTATTTTAAATTTTTAACTGGTGTAATCGATTACATTGTATGGTAATCGATTACACTTATCAGAACAGTATACTGGTTCTGTTTTGATTGAACTGTTGTAGCTCTTAACTTTTCACAAACTCATACTGGTTGATATGCCCGAATTAAACACTATAAATAGGTGTTTTAGGACATGTTTTTAAACACAATTCTGAATACAACTTTCATGATCACATACTCACAAAGCTCTTAAATTTTCTCTCTCTCATTCTTAAGCACAAACAAAAGCCTTTATCCAAGTTATTTGATTTCAAATTTAAGTGATCATTCAGTTAGTGATTCAAATCCATAAAGTACCAATTACTATTAGAGAATCACTCATTCAAAAGCCTTGTACAAACCATCTTAAGAAGACAAAATAGAGTACTGTAAAAACTTCACCAAGTGTGGTGAAGTGAAGTATATTGTGAAAGAACGGTGTTAGCCTAGTGCCTAGTCGAATAGGTGAGTAGTGTTAGAAGAAGATGAAGAAGGTGTGTCATTGGTTCTTACAATAGTGGAAAAATCTTCTTGGTAACAAGAAGGACTGGACGTAGCCTCGTGATCCTCCACCTTTCTAGTGATCTTAGCTTAGGATTAGGAATTCTAGTTTTTATGAAGGACCTCTTGTTGTTTGTTGTTTCTGACTTTATTAGTATGATGTCTTTACTAATGTTTTCTTTGCATCCTTTAACTACAAATTTATGGATTATGCATGTTACTTTTCTACTTTATGGTTTAAAGTATTTTGTTCTAAATTATGAATGATTTTCTGAATATTATTCTTTCATTATTATGCTTAATATGCTATTCCTAGTCTCCTTTTTGATAATGTCAAAAGGGGGAGAAAAGGGTTGTATGTTCAAATTTTATCAGGCACAATTTTTTTCAAAGTTATGCAATAAGACCAAAAGACAGGGGGAGAACCGCTAAACATGGATCAACTGTCAAGACATAGTTTGCCATCATCGAAAAGGGGGAGATTGTGAAGATGGTGATCTTTCCCAACCTATGGCTAAGGTTTTGATGATGCTCACTATGTCATCAAATGCAAAAAGAAGACTAGCAAATCAAAAGTCAAAGAAGCTCATATGTGTAGTCTAAGTCTTCTAGGTAAAACGATACTTGAACTTAAAATCTCTTAACTATATTATAAAGGCTGATCACTGAAAAACTCATGCATAAACTAAGATTATTTGCATTACAGCATAAGTGTTCTGTTTTTAAACAGTGTAATCGATTACACTATCCTGGTAATCGATTACATGATGATAAACTAATCAGACCTGCGCAATTTACATGATGTAATCGATTACAAAATACTAGTAATGGATTACAATATACTAGTAATCGATTACAACATATTAAAAGCATCAGATATGTGCATTTTTCACATTGTAATCGATTACACTATGTAAAATTACATCAATCCGTTGAGTTTGTATTTTAAATTTTTAACTGGTGTAATCGATTACATTGTATGGTAATCGATTACACTTATCAGAACAGTATACTGGTTCTGTTTTGATTGAACTGTTGTAGCTCTTAACTTTTCACAAACTCATACTGGTTGATATGCCCGAATTAAACACTATAAATAGGTGTTTTAGGACATGTTTTTAAACACAATTCTGAATACAACTTTCATGATCACATACTCACAAAGCTCTTAAATTTTCTCTCTCTCATTCTTAAGCACAAACAAAAGCCTTTATCCAAGTTATTTGATTTCAAATTTAAGTGATCATTCAGTTAGTGATTCAAATCCATAAAGTACCAATTACTATTAGAGAATCACTCATTCAAAAGCCTTGTACAAACCATCTTAAGAAGACAAAATAGAGTACTGTAAAAACTTCACCAAGTGTGGTGAAGTGAAGTATATTGTGAAAGAACGGTGTTAGCCTAGTGCCTAGTCGAATAGGTGAGTAGTCTTAGAAGAAGATGAAGAAGGTGTGTCATTGGTTCTTACAATAGTGGAAAAATCTTCTTGGTAACAAGAAAGACTGGACGTAGCCTCGTGATCCTCCACCTTTCTAGTGATCTTAGCTTAGGATTAGGAATTCTAGTTTTTATGAAGGACCTGTTGTTGTTTGTTGTTTCTGACTTTATTAGTATGATGTCTTTACTAATGTTTTCTTTGCATCCTTTAACTACAAATTTATGGATTATGCATGTTACTTTTCTACTTTATGGTTTAAAGTATTTTGTTCTAAATTATGAATGATTTTCTGAATATTATTCTTTCATTATTATGCTTAATATGCTATTCCTAGTCTCCTTTTTGATAATGTCAAAAGGGGGAGAAAAGGGTTGTATGTTCAAATTTTATCAGGCACAATTTTTTTCAAAGTTATGCAATAAGACCAAAAGACAGGGGGAGAACCGCTAAACATGGATCAACTGTCAAGACATAGTTTGCCATCATCGAAAAGGGGGAGATTGTGAAGATGGTGATCTTTCCCAACCTATGGCTAAGGTTTTGATGATGCTCACTATGTCATCAAATGCAAAAAGAAGACTAGCAAATCAAAAGTCAAAGAAGCTCATATGTGTAGTCTAAGTCTTCTAGGTAAAACGATACTTGAACTTAAAATCTCTTAACTATATGATAAAGGCTGATCACTGAAAAACTCATGCATAAAACTAAGATTATTTGCATTACAGCATAAGTGTTCTGTTTTTAAACAGTGTAATTGATTACACTATCGTGGTAATCGATTACTTGATGATAAACTAATCAGACCTGCGCATTTTACATGATGTAATCAATTACAATATACTAGTAATGGATTACAATATACTAGTAATCGATTACAACATATTAAAAGCATTAGATATGTGCATTTTTCAAATTGTAATCGATTACACTATGTAAAATTACATTAATCCGTTGAGTTTGTATTTTAAATTTTTAACTGGTGTAATCGATTAAACTGTATGGTAATCGATTACACTTATCAGAACAGTATACTGGTTCTGTTTTGATTGAACTGTTGTAGGTCTTAACTTTTCACAAACTCATACTGGTTCATATGCCCGAATTAAACACTATAAATAGGTGTTTTAGGACATGTTTTTAAACACAATTCTGAATACAACTTTCATGATCACATACTCACAAAGCTCTTAAATTTTCTCTCTGTCATTCTTAAGCACAAACAAAAGCCTTTATCCAAGTTATTTGATTTCAAATTTAAGTGATCATTCAGTTAGTGATTCAAATCCATAAAGTACCAATTACTATTAGAGAATCACTCATTCAAAAAACTTGTACAAACCATCTTAAGAATACAAAATAGAGTACTGTAAAAACTTCACCAAGTGTGGTGAAGTGAAGTATATTGTGAAAGAACGGTGTTAGCCTAGTGCCTAGTCGAATAGGTGAGTAGTCTTGGAAGAAGACGAATAAGGTGTATCATTGGTTCTTACAATAGTGGAAAAATCTTCTTGGTAACAAGAAGGACTGGACGTAGCCTCGTGATCCTCCACCTTTCTAGTGATCTTAGCTTAGGATTAGGAATTCTAGTTTTTATGATGGACCTGTTGTTGTTTGTTGTTTCTGACTTTATTAGTATGATGTCTTTACTAATGTTTTCTTTGCATCCTTTAACTACAAATTTATGGATTATGCATGTTACTTTTCTACTTTATGGTTTAAAGTATTTTGTTCTAAATTATGAATGATTTTCTGAATATAATTCTTTCATTATTATGCTTAATCTGCTATTCCTAGTCTCCTTTTTGATAATGTCAAAAGGGGTAGAAAAGGGTTGTATGTTCAAATTTATTTCAGGCACAATTTTTTTCAAAGTTATGCAATAAGACCAAAAGACAGGGGGAGAACCGCTAAACATGGATCAACTGTCAAGACATAGTTTGCCATCATCGAAAAGGGGGAGATTGTGAAGATGGTGATCTTTCCCAACCTATGGCTAAGGTTTTGATGATGCTCACTATGTCATCAAATGCAAAAAGAAGACTAGCAAATCAAAAGTCAAAGAAGCTCACATGTGTAGTCTAAGTCTTCTGGGTAAAACGATACTTGAACTTAAAATCTCTTAACTATATTATAAAGGCTGATCACTGAAAAACTCATGCATAAAACTAAGATTATTTGCATTATAGCATAAGTGTTCTGTTTTTAAACAGTGTAATTGATTACACTATCGTGGTAATCGATTACTTGATGATAAATTAATCAGACCAGAGCATTTTACATGATGTAATCGATTACAATATACTTGTAATCGATTACAATATACTAGTAATCGATTACAACATATTAAAAGCATTAGATATGTGCATTTTTCAAATTGTAATCGATTACACTATGTAAAATTACATTAATCCGTTGAGTTTGTATTTTAAATTTTTAACTGGTGTAATCGATTAAACTGTATGGTAATCGATTACAATTATCAGAACAGTATACTGGTTCTATTTTGATTGAACTGTTGTAGGTCTTAACTTTTTAGAAACTCATACTGGTTCATATGCCCGAATTAAACACTATAAATAGGTGTTTTAGGACATGTTTTTAAACACAATTCTGAATACAACTTTCATGATCACATACTCACAAAGCTCTTAAATTTTCTCTCTTTCATTCTTAAGCACAAACAAAAGCCTTTATCCAAGTTATTTGATTTCAAATTTAAGTGATCATTCAGTTAGTGATTCAAATCCATAAAGTACCAATTAATATTAGAGAATCACTCATTCAAAAAACTTGTACAAACCATCTTAAGAATACAAAATAGAGTACTGTAAAAACTTCACCAAGTGTGGTGAAGTGAAGTATATTGTGAAAGAACGGTGTTAGCCTAGTGCCTAGTCGAATAGGTGAGTAGTCTTGGAAGAAGACGAATAAGGTGTATCATTGGTTCTTACAATAGTGGAAAAATCTTCTTGGTAACAAGAAGGACTGGACGTAGCCTCGTGATCCTCCACCTTTCTAGTGATCTTAGCTTAGGATTAGGAATTCTAGTTTTTATGATGGACCTGTTGTTGTTTGTTGTTTCTGACTTTATTAGTATGATGTCTTTACTAATGTTTTCTTTGCATCCTTTAACTACAAATTTATGGATTATGCATGTTACTTTTCTACTTTATGGTTTAAAGTATTTTGTTCTAAATTATGAATGATTTTCTGAATATAATTCTTTCATTATTATGCTTAATCTGCTATTCCTAGTCTCCTTTTTGATAATGTCAAAAGGGGTAGAAAAGGGTTGTATGTTCAAATTTATTTCAGGCACAATTTTTTTCAAAGTTATGCAATAAGACCAAAAGACAGGGGGAGAACCGCTAAACATGGATCAACTGTCAAGACATAGTTTGCCATCATCGAAAAGGGGGAGATTGTGAAGATGGTGATCTTTCCCAACCTATGGCTAAGGTTTTGATGATGCTCACTATGTCATCAAATGCAAAAAGAAGACTAGCAAATCAAAAGTCAAAGAAGCTCACATGTGTAGTCTAAGTCTTCTGGGTAAAACGATACTTGAACTTAAAATCTCTTAACTATATTATAAAGGCTGATCACTGAAAAACTCATGCATAAAACTAAGATTATTTGCATTATAGCATAAGTGTTCTGTTTTTAAACAGTGTAATTGATTACACTATCGTGGTAATCGATTACTTGATGATAAATTAATCAGACCAGAGCATTTTACATGATGTAATCGATTACAATATACTTGTAATCGATTACAATATACTAGTAATCGATTACAACATATTAAAAGCATTAGATATGTGCATTTTTCAAATTGTAATCGATTACACTATGTAAAATTACATTAATCCGTTGAGTTTGTATTTTAAATTTTTAACTGGTGTAATCGATTAAACTGTATGGTAATCGATTACAATTATCAGAACAGTATACTGGTTCTATTTTGATTGAACTGTTGTAGGTCTTAACTTTTTAGAAACTCATACTGGTTCATATGCCCGAATTAAACACTATAAATAGGTGTTTTAGGACATGTTTTTAAACACAATTCTGAATACAACTTTCATGATCACATACTCACAAAGCTCTTAAATTTTCTCTCTTTCATTCTTAAGCACAAACAAAAGCCTTTATCCAAGTTATTTGATTTCAAATTTAAGTGATCATTCAGTTAGTGATTCAAATCCATAAAGTACCAATTACTATTAGAGAATCACTCATTCAAAAGCCTTGTACAAACCATCTTAAGAATACAAAATAGAGTACTGTAAAAACTTCACCAAGTGTGGTGAAGTGAAGTATATTGTGAAAGAACGGTGTTAGCCTAGTGCCTAGTCGAATAGGTGAGTAGTCTTGGAAGAAGACGAAGAAGGTGTATCATTGGTTCTTATAATAGTGGAAAAATCTTCTTGGTAACAAGAAGGACTGGACGTAGCCTCGTGATCCTCCACCTTTCTAGTGATCTTAGCTTAGGATTAGGAATTCTAGTTTTTATGAAGGACCTGTTGTTGTTTGTTGTTTCTGACTTTATTAGTATGATGTCTTTACTAATGTTTTCTTTGCATCCTTTAACTACAAATTTATGGATTATGCATGTTACTTTTCTACTTTATGGTTTAAAGTATTTTGTTCTAAATTATGAATGATTTTCTGAATATTATTCTATCATTATTATGCTTAATCTGCTATTCCTAGTCTCCTTTTTGATAATGTCAAAAGGGGGAGAAAAGGGTTGTATCTTCAAATTTATTTCAGGCACAATTTTTTTCAAAGTTATGCAATAAGACCAAAAGACAGGGGGAGAACCGCTAAACATGGATCAACTGTCAAGACATAGTTTGCCATCATCGAAAAGGGGGAGATTGTGAAGATGGTGATCTTTCCCAACCTATGGCTAAGGTTTTGATGCTGCTCACTATGTCATCAAATGCAAAAAGAAGACTAGCAAATCAAAAGTCAAAGAAGCTCATATGTGTAGTCTAAGTCTTCTAGGTAAAAGGAATACTTGAACTTAAAATCTCTTAACTATATGATAAAGGCTGATCACTGAAAAACTCATGCATAAAACTAAGATTATTTGCATTACAGCATAAGTGTTCTGTTTTTAAACAGTGTAATCGATTACACTATCCTGGTAATCGATTACATTATGATAAACTAATCAGACCTGCCCATTTTACATGATGTAATCGATTACAATATACTAGTAATCGATTACAACATATTAAAATCATTAGATATGTGCATTTTTCAAATTGTAATCGATTACACTATGTAAAATTACATTAATCCGTTGAGTTTGTATTTTAAATTTTTAACTGGTGTAATCGATTACACTGTATGGTAATCGATTACACTTATCAGAACAGTATACTGGTTCTGTTTTGATAGAACTGTTGTAGGTCTTAACTTTTCACAAACTCATACTGGTTCATATGCCCGAATTAAACACTATAAATAGGTGTTTTAGGACATGTTTTTAAACACAATTCTGAGTACAACTTTCATGATCACATACTCACAAAGCTCTTAAATTTTCTCTCTTTCATTCTTAAGCACAAACAAAAGCCTTTATCCAAGTTATTTGATTTCAAATTTAAGTGATCATTCAGTTAGTGATTCAAATCCATAAAGTACCAATTACTATTAGAGAATCACTCATTCAAAAGCCTTGTACAAACCATCTTAAGAATACAAAATAGAGTACTGTAAAAACTTCACCAAGTGTGGTGAAGTGAAGTATATTGTGAAAGAACGGTGTTAGCCTAGTGCCTAGTCGAATAGGTGAGTAGTCTTGGAAGAAGACGAAGAAGGTGTATCATTGGTTCTTACAATAGTGGAAAAATCTTCTTGGTAACAAGAAAGACTGGACGTAGCCTCGTGATCCTCCACCTTTCTAGTGATCTTAGCTTAGGATTAGGAATTCTAGTTTTTATGAAGGACCTGATGTTGTTTGTTGTTTCTGACTTTATTAGTATGATGTCTTTACTAATGTTTTCTTTGCATCCTTTAACTACAAATTTATGGATTATGCATGTTACTTTTCTACTTTATGGTTTAAAGTATTTTGTTCTAAATTATGAATGATTTTCTGAATATTATTCTTTCATTATTATGCTTAATCTGCTATTCCTAGTCTCCTTTTTGATAATGTCAAAAGGTGGAGAAAAGGGTTGTATGTTCAAATTTATTTCAGGCACAATTTTTTTCAAAGTTATGCAATAAGACCAAAAGACAGGGGGAGAACCGCTAAACATGGATCAACTGTCAAGACATAGTTTGCCATCATCGAAAAGGGGGAGATTGTGAAGATGGTGATCTTTCCCAACCTTTGGCTAAGGTTTTGATGATGCTCACTATGTCATCAAATGCAAAAAGAAGACTAGCAAATCAAAAGTCAAAGAAGCTCATATGTGTATGTCGCGACCCCGATTTTCGGTTGGAAGACCGGTCATGCGACTTAGGGAGAGGTGAACTCGATTTCATATTGAACATCTTATGACTATATCACAACGTTAACCTGGACTGCCTGCTTGTTGTGATTATTATGCTTCGTTGATGGAAATGTGCTTGATGATGGTCTCTTACGCTGGCTGGTGTTGATTCGTATAGATGATTACTTGCCTTAGGTATGTGTTTGACTATCTGAATAGCAAGAACTGCAAAAAATCCTCTGTGGCTATGTGATGTGTGGTTGGCTTTGTGTATCTGTGGTATATGATATTTGTAATGAGCGTTCTCTAGTGAAGATTGTGTATATGCCTCCTTTTATAGCTGAGTGTGGGTTTGTGAAAGTCTCTTGGAGTTGCAGAATGCAAGGCTGAACGTATATGTCTCCCTATTTTCTCATGGTTATTCTTTAACATTGCCATTAATGAGGATATTTTATTAAAATATAACTGCAGGGCAATGACCACTGCTTTATGGCTTCTTTTGGAATCCCTTTCTGTAACTTTCATTGACTCTTCTTTCCCTTGCCTTTATCATGTGACTAATATGAGTATAACTCTTTTGTTGCATGTCATTTCTTATTGATTTCAGGTACTTGGCAATGAGTAAAAAGGGCCGAATTGGGTGAGCTTCCTATGCCACTTTTCAATGGTTCAAGCAGCTGGTTGTAAATATGGAATAGTAGGATAAATTGACGTACAAGGTAGTCCTTTTTGGAGTAGACATGCAGAAATTGAAGAGCTGCTGGAAGTCCATACTATGATGAAGGAATGAGGTGCAATAAATCTACCACTAATAAATTTGGAAAGTAACAGCCTTTAAAACTTTTGCCTAACATGCACCCCAACAGTTTCAAAAAACAGGAGACATGATTCAGGAATTAACTCCAATGCAACGTTAACCATTTGAACTTCTAAGACCTTGATTCTTCTTGGCTTGGAGGAGGACGTGTTACAATTTTTTCAATTATTTCATTTGTGTAATGGTATATGTATCATGGTGGAGTTTTCTACTATTACCATACTTTTATTCATTAATCCCATTGATTTGTGCTACTTAAAGAACAATCAGTCTTTAGTTTTTTGGAGTATAACACTTGAGTCTATCTACCCTGGAGCAGTTTCTCATGATATGTTTTAAATATTTGGAAAGGGAAAATGAAGGATAAAACTTTGGAGCAATCTACTGGTTATGATAATATAGGAACTGCAGTCAGTCAGTTCAATCTAAAGTCTAAATTAAATTTTCATCATAGAATGAAAAATTATAACTTTCCTACAAATTTATGTGTTAGCCTGCCTTTTCCAAAAAAAGGAGAGAATCTGAACAAAAGATATACATATCTATGTCATCCAGAACTCAAGTCTACTTTTATTTCATTATAAACAAATATTTGTTAATAAATAACGAAAAAAGTAAGTTAAGTTGGAAATGCATAATTACTTGACTTTTCACCATGCAGTTTAATTGCATATTTCCACTAAAAAAGTAAGACATATATATGAAAGCTCTTGATTATCCATAATGCAATTCAATTAGCATATTTTTGGTTTATGATATTTAAATAGGCCGGACAAAATTGGGTGTTCACAGCTGCCCCTCTTTACTTGTTGCTTACTTGATAGCGAACAAACTGATGTTTGTGTGTTATCGTAGTAAGTAATTAGTAAAGAAATGAACATTAATTTTGTCAAACCCCAAACAATGGATATACAGAGCTTAAGACAAATAATATAAATTTGCGAGCTCTCAGTGGCTCGAGACAGAAAAATAAATTGCGAGCTCTCAGTGGCTCGAGACAGAAAAATAAATTTGCGAGCTCTCGGTGGCTCGAGACATAAAAATAAATTTGCGAGCTCTCGGTGGCTCGAGACAGAAAAATAAATTGCGAGCTCTCAGTGGCTCGAGACAGAAAAATAAATTGCGAGCTCTCAGTGGCTCGAGACAGAAAAATAAATTGCGAGCTCTCGGTGGCTCGAGACATAAAAATAAATTTGCGAGCTCTCAGTGGCTCGAGACAGAAAAATAAATTGCGAGCTCTCAGTGGCTCGAGACAGAAAAATAAATTGCGAGCTCTCGGTGGCTCGAGACATAAAAATAAATTTGCGAGCTCTCAGTGGCTCGAGACAGAAAAATAAATTGCGAGCACTCAGTGGCTCGAGACAGAAAAATAAATTGCGAGCTCTCGGTGGCTCGAGACATAAAAATAAATTTGCGAGCTCTCAGTGGCTCGAGACAGAAAAATAAATTGCGAGCTCTCAGTGGCTCGAGACAGAAAAATAAATTGCGAGCTCTCAGTGGCTCGAGACAGAAAAATAAATTGCGAGCTCTCGGTGGCTCGAGACATAAAAATAAATTGCGAGCTCTCAGTGGCTCGAGACATAAAAATAAATTTGCGAGCTCTCAGTGGCTCGAGACATAAAAATAAATTTGCGAGCTCTCAGTGGCTCGAGACATAAAAATAAATTTGCGAGCCCTCAGTGGCTCGAAATATAAAAATAAATTTGCGAGCTCTCAGTGGCTCGAAACAGGATGAAAATACAAACTATTTAGCCGACATTAGGCTAAGGGACCATGACAGTTGGTTCTAACTGGTCTACCCTTTTACCCACTAAGGTCTAAAGTTTTTTGTATGTTATGAATGAATGCATGGTATGAATGAACTAAATGGTTGGACTACGTGTACGGAACGCGTATCAATTCGGTAATCTCCTCTGAGATTCATTTTACAAAATTTTGCTTTCTCGATTTATTAAGTGTCGCAATCATTGCATTTGGTTTAAGACACCTTTACATTTTGGAATGAATAGCTGCAACTTCGGGCGAGGATCTACGAGTCGCTAGCGTGTGCCATTACTTTGTTTTTTTAGTCGATCCTCATAAAAGGTTGTTTTATTGTTCATCAGTATAATTTACATAAACATAGTCATGCATGGAGGGAATAAGGTATGATGGAGGAGTGGAAAAATTTCGGGAAAGTGTATATGACATCTCTTTCAATTATCTATATAAGAATGACAACGCTAATTTTCACTTGTTGATTTCCAACCGGATTTTTGAGTCCTTCAAAAAATCTGCCCCAGTATTTCTCCAAAGTTACTACCGATTGATGACACCACCGAGTTTTCGGCCCAAGAGTTTAAAGAATAACTGTCCAATAAACTGCCCCAGTATCTTGCTCGCCCACGTTGAAGCTCTGGCCTTACGCTCAAAAGATTTTAAGATCATTGCTAAGAATTTATTGGAGGAGAGTGTTTCATCCAATAATTTCTGCCCCAGTATCCTATCTTGAAAACCCATATCTTTAGTGATGCACTTGCATTGCCTTTTCTGATTGGGGCGACTCCCTTCTTTTTTTTTTATATATATTCCCTAACTTTTGCTTAGGCCGCCCTTCCGGGTTTTCGACCTAACAGGTCATATTTTCTTCATTTTTTTTCATTATTCGTTAGGAACTTCGATGTAATGATCACTTAGTGTTGGTTTGATAGTAAGAATGCATTTAGAAATTTGTGTTTTTCGGAGTCAGTTTGCTTTTTTACCCTAGTGTGATCCCAAACGATCTATTCCTCAACAAGGACTTTTCTGGCTTGAATTGTGGCCTGGCGGAATAGTTTTTTTTCAAGAAAATAGGTATAACGGCTCAAAATGTGTTTCCCTTCCCCCTTCATCTCCTTTTCTCCAATATCCTACATCCGATTATTCCTCTCTTTGACTTTTACTGTTTTGCTTTTTTTCATTGTGAGTGAGAGTCTGGTGTGTCTTCGTCCTAACTTTTGCTTAAAGCACGTCATGAGCTTTAGCGGAATTTTTCTTTGGGACTTTCTTTCATTCATGGAATTCCTAGGCTCTCACTCTCTTAGTCTGTAGCTACATTTTGAGCTTTTTGAGGAATATTGGAAAGCTACCCTTCCCTGGTTACAGATATTTTTACGGGTTCATTTAGAATGGATCTCCTTGCATGACGTCTAGGCTCGAAAGGGGTAACTAGGGATATCTTCCATGGTGTTTGGGGATTACAAAGAAACCTTATATCATTGGAAATAGTCATTTAGGGGTTCACACTTTATGGGAATTTTCCTACATCATTCTCCATTTTAATTTTAAAACATGCATGAAAAATGGTGATTATGATCATTACATCAAAATTTCTAAGGAAAATGTGTTTTTTTCTTTTTTTTTATTTATTTTTTTTTATTTTTTTTAGGAAGCCGCCTTATGCATAGTATTTCCTCACTGCATCAGAATTTACTGAAAGACGAAGGTCTTCTCCATCCATGTTGGTTAGTATGAGAGCACCACCTGAGAAGGCCTTTTTTACCACATACGGGCCTTCATAGTTAGGGGTCCATTTCCCTCGGTGATCTTTCTGAATCGGCAATATCTTCTTAAGCACCAGGTCACCTTCCTTGAACTCTCGAGGACGTACTTTTTTGGCATGAGCCCTCATAATCCTCCTTTGGTATAGTTGGCCATGACATATAGCCGCCAACCTTTTCCCTTCAATTAAATTCAACTGGTCATGTCGAGCTTGGACCCATTCTGCTTCTTCTAGCTCGGCTTCAGCCAGTACCCTCAATGAGGGAATCTCGACCTCTATCGGTAGAACTGCTTCCATCCCATAGACCAATGAGTAGGGTGTTGCCCCAGTTGATGTGCGGATCGAAGTTCGATACCCATGCAGTGCGAATGGCAACATCTCGTGCCAATCTCTATAGGTCACCACCATTTTCTGGACTATCTTTTTTATATTTTTATTGGCTGCTTCCACCGCTCCATTCATCTTGGGTCTATATGGTGAAGAAGTGTGATGCTTGATCTTGAACTCTTCACACATCTCCGTCATCATTTTGTTATTGAGGTTGGTGGCATTGTCTGTGATGATTTTCTGGGGTAACCCATAACGACAGATCAACTCCTTCTTCACGAACCGGAGCACTACCTTGCGAGTCACACTTGCATATGAATTCGCCTCAACCCATTTGGTGAAATAATCGATAGCAACAAGGATGAATCGATGTCCATTAGAAGCTTTGGGTTCAATGGGCCCAATAACATCCATTCCCCACATTGAAAAAGGCCACGGTGCTGATAATACATTGAGCAGGTTGGGGGGTGCATTGATGTTGTCGGCATATATCTGGCACTTGTGGCATTTACGGACGTGATCCCAGCAATCCCCCTCCATCGTTAACCAAAAATATCCTGCTCTTAGGATTTTTCGAGCCATCGCACGCCCATTAGCATGGGTCCCAAACATACCCTCATGTATTTCCTCAATGATTTGCTCTGCCTCTTTAGCGTCTACACACCTCAACAATACCATGTCGTGGTTCTTTTTGTATAGGATATTCTCACTAAGAAAGAAACCCATAGCTAGTCTCCGCAGAGTTCTCTTGTCATTATCTGTTGCTTCTGGAGGATACTCCTTGCCTTTTAAGTATGTCATTATGTCATGATACCATGGATTTCCATCTGATTCTGATTCTATTGCACAACAGTATGCTGGCTGATCTTTACTAGCTATCCGGATAACCGGTACGCTATCTCCCTCTATTTGGAACATGGATGACAAAGTGGCCAAAGCATCTGCCAACTTATTATCTTCCCTCGGGATGTGGTAGAAATCTATCTGCTCAAACTGCTCAACCAGTTGTTGGATATAGTCTCTATAGGGTATCAGCTTGTTATCTCTAGTCTCCCATTCTCCCTTAATCTGGTGAACCACTAGAGCTGAATCCCCGAACACTTCCAAAGATTTGATTTTTGTTTCTAGTGCTGCTTCCAGACCCAATGCACATGCTTCATATTCCGCCATGTTGTTTGTACAATCAAAGCACAACCTGGCGGTGAAGGGTATGAACTTGCCTTCCGGAGATATTAATACTGCTCCTATGCCATGACCCAGTATATTTGAAGCCCCATCAAATACTAGTGTCCATCCATTATCTCGTCTTTCGTTATCCGGAGATACCACCATAATTCCTTCATCGGGAAATTCTTCCTTCATTGAGTCCTCTTTAACTACCGGTTGGTTGGCCAGATAATCGGCAATGACGCTTCCCTTTATGGCTTTCTGAGAGACGTATACGATGTCATATTCAGATAATAATACTTGCCATCTAGCAATTCTTCCTGTCAGAATGGGCTTCTCAAAGATATACTTGATTGGGTCCATCTTGGATATCAACCAGACGGTGTGGCTCAACATGTACTGCCTCAATCGACGGGCTGCCCAAGCCAAGGCGCAACAAGTACGCTCCAGTAATGTATATCTTATTTCACACCCAGTAAACTTCTTGCTCAAATAATATATGATATGCTCTTTTTTGCCTGATTCATCATGTTGCCCTAGGACGCAACCCATAGACTCATCTAACACAGTTAGGTACATTATTAATGGCCGACTTGGCATAGGAGGCATCAAGATCGGGGGTTTTGTCAGGTATTGCTTGATCTTGTCAAAGGCTGACTGGCAATCTTCGTTCCACTTCACGACCTGATTCTTCCTCAGCAACTTGAAGATGGGTTCACAGGTTGCAGTCAGTTGAGAGATGAAACGAGAGATATAGTTTAGTCGACCCAAAAATCCTCTGACTTGTTTCTCCGTTTTAGGAATTGGCATTTCCATGATTGCTTTGACCTTTTCGGGGTCTACTTCTATGCCTTTCTGGCTGACGATGAATCCAAGGACTTTCCCAGATTTTACTCCAAAACTGCATTTGCTTGGATTCAATTTGAGTTGATACTTCCGTACCCTTTCAAAGAGTTTTTGCAAGTTGGCGACGTGCTCCCCCTCCGTTTTGGATTTGCAAATTATATCATCTACATAAATCTCAACCTCTTTATGCATCATATCGTGAAAAATAGCTACCATAGCCCTCTGGTATGTGGCCATGGCGTTTTTTAACCCGAATGGCATCACTTGATATTGGAATGTTCCCCAAGGGGTAATAAAGGTTGTTTTGTCTATATCTTCTGGAGCCATCTTGATCTGATGGTATCCTGAATACCCATCCATAAATGAGAACAAGGCATGGTCTGCTGTACTATCGACTAAAGCATCGATGTGAGGTACCGGAAAATCATCTTTTGGACTGGCTTTGTTAAGATCTCTGTAGTCGACACATATGCGAAGCTTTCCTCCTTTCTTTGGGACTGCCACTATGTTTGCAACCCATTCAGGATAGGTAGACACTGTTATGAACTTTGCCTCCAACCACTTCTGTACCTCTTCTTTAACCCTTAGGGAGATTTCCGGCTTCATTCTTCGCAACTTTTGTTTTACTGGTTTAGAATCTAGCTTTAGTGGTAGTTTGTGTTCCACTAAATTCCGATCTAGGCCTGGCATCTCTTCATATGACCATGCGAATACATCCTTGTATTCATGCAGAAGCTCGATGAGTTTCATCCTTTCGGAGGTATCCATGATAGTGCCTACCCGAATCTCCTTCTTATCCTCTTCGGAACCTAGATTTATCAATTCAACCGGTTCTTCATGGGGCTGGATCTCTTTGCTTTCTTGCTCGACTAGTCTTAGCAATTCCGGGGACGCCTCCCACTCTTCATCGTTATCCTCCTCTGCTTGATTTATTGGGTGATCAAAATTCGGCAGGTGATTATTAAAGTTGTCATTAGTTATAGATTCATTGTCAGATCTGCATTATGGTTAGTGGTTTGTATTAGGTTGATTTGTTTTTGGTTGATTGGAGACTGTAAAAATAAAATGAAAGATATTGGATAAAATGCAATACTTAGTTTTATTGAAATCATACTGATGAACTAAAAACATGCCCTTATAAATAAAAGAACCACATGCCCAGGGCTGGACATGTGACGACTTAAAACGTTTCGTAATTACATTGCATAATAAACATCACTAGCAACGTCTTCCTCCGTCCAATTGCTTAATCCTGTGCCTGGGATGCATTGATACACAGGCCCCAAACCGCTTTCTAGTTGACCATCTTCTACCATGGCGATTGTATCTGGCTTGATGAAGCATGTACTTATGAAGCTTTGACTAATATGAGGAATGAGTACTTTTCTGCCTTTATACATGAATGTACCTAACTGAGCCACTCCACCTTCTTTATCCTCTGAAGCCCCCTCTCGATAGTTACTAGGACTGTAGCCTAGCCCAGCTCGACCACTATTGGACGGGAGGACTAATGTGTTCTTCATCCCTTGTCCATACTTCCCCAAACCCTTTCCAGGTTGGAACCCTTTCCTCAACATAAATTTTGCCATCATGATTGATGCATTGGATGGTAGAGGATTAAGCATTGGGTGTCCCTTCTCGATAGAGGAAGCATTTGCAATCTCCAGCGCTCTGAAAGAGGCTTCCAAAGCTTCACTATCAGCTTCCACGTATGAGGCATCGCTCAGTTGAGACACTAGTGTGTCCTCCTCCCCCATAACTGTTATAAGTCTACCGCCCGTAATGAACTTGACTTTCTGGTGAAGCGACGACGGTATGGCACCAGCCGAGTGTATCCATGGTCTTCCCAATAGGCAGCTGAACGAGGGGTTGATATCCATCACTTGGAAGAGAACTTTGAAGATACAGGGTCCGATTTTTATCGGCAGTTCTATCTCTCCCAGCACCTCACGTCTTGCTCCATCGAAGGCTCTGACGACTGTCGAACTAGGTCCAAGAATTGCATCTCCTACAGGCAATTTGGATAGGGTCCTCTTGGTCATCACATTAAGTGAGGCTCCGTTATCAATCAGCACCCGCCCTATCACAAAATCCTTACACATGACGGATATGTGTAGAGGACGAGTATGCCCTCTGCCCTCTATTGGGACCTCCTGATCACTGAAGGAGATAAAGTTGTCAATCATGATGTTGTTGATGATTCCGCCGAGCTTATCAGTTGAAATATCGTGATTGACGTGTGCCCGATTTTGGACTTTGAAGAGGACTTCTCTGTGAGCCTCCGAGTTCATCAGCAATGATAACAACGACACTTTGGCTGGAGTGCGGCTCAGTTGATCAATCACTTGGTATTCACTTTGTTTTATAAACCGGAGGAACTCACATGCTTCCTCCTCAGAAACTTCTCTCTCTATTTTCTCCGGAAACAGCTCGGTAACCTCTGGCTCTGGTCTATCTTCCGATGTTTCAACAATTTTCTCTTTGCCCTTTGAGGCATTGATGATCTTTTTCGATAAATCGACAGGGCTATAAACCCTGCCACTCCTGGTCATGTTGCCAACCCCAGCTAGGTTCACAACTTCCTCTGTTTGTTTAGATTCCGCCACCGATTTCCCCTGATACTTCCATGGGACGGCCTTGTCAGACTTGTAAGGGAAAGGGCCCGGATGCCTCGTTGCCCCTGACTCTATATATAGACGTGGTACCCATCGGGGCGGAGCGGTATATGATGGGGTTCCAGCGGGTATGTTCAGTACTGGCACAAACTTCTTCGTGATTATTCTGTCTTGGATCTTCTGGTCTCTTTCCATGACAAAAATATCAGAACCTTTTACTTTTTTCTCGATCACCAGTAATCGAAAGTCCAACAACCTTTGTACTAAGGCTTTAAACTCAGTACATGTCTCTACAGTATGGTCTAGTATCCCATGCATCAAACACACATCATCTTCATATGCACCCTCTCCCACCATTTCCACCAAACCTTGCTGGCACAATACCTTGAATATAACTTTCAATGGAGTCTTCATATCCTCCACTTTCTCTACCACAGCCATATCATCGTCCTGCTCTAGAACGTTTACTCCCTGATTCCCGTGGTTGGGTAGAGGGTTGCCTGTGATGGTGGGAACGGTGTCCTTGAACTCTAGCCACTTAGAGTCGATCAAATCTTGGATCCTGTGCTTCAGTGCCCTACAGGTCTCCGTGGAATGCCCGATTATTCCGGAATGGTAATCGCAGTTGGCGTTTGGGTCGTACCAAGGTGCTGTGGTATTTGGGGTTTGTCCTACTATTGGGGCCAATATTCTCTCTGTTTGAAGATGTGCGAAAAGTTCGGCATACGTGACCGGGATTGGGTCAAAAGTTCTTTGGGGTTGGAAGGGTCTGGGTTGGTTGCGGTTGAAATTTTGGTATGGACGGGTTTGATAGTTGTTAGGAGGTCTATTTTGTTGGACAGGGTATTGGTTGGGACGAGGCTGGTTGTAGTGGGGTGTAGGGTTGTGATGGGTTGGTGGGCGGTTGTGGTTAATGTATGCTATGGGTTGGTATGGGGTTTGTTGGTTAGGTTGGTATTGTGTTTGGTTGTAGTGAGGACGAGGTGTGTATGGTCGCGGGCTGTGGTTGTTTTTGTTGGGGGTTTTGTGAGATTCTCCAGACACGTAATGGGCTTCCGCTTCTTTTTTCTTCGCATAATTGGGTTTTTTAGACTCCACAGTCTGTTCAGCAGCAATTTTTCCAGCTTTTATGCTTTGCTCGATCCGATCTCCGACTTTTATTAAGGAATTGAAATCGGATGTATTGTTCCCGATCATCTTTTCAAAGAAAGGATTCGGCAGAGTATTGATGAAGATAGTAATTTGTTCATCTTCCTCTAAACGAGGCAAGACTTGTGATGCTATCCCTCTCCATCTTTGAGCATATTCTTTAAAGGACTCAGTGACCTTCTTTGTCATACCCTGAAGCTCGGCCCGATCCGGCGCCGAGTCTTCGTTGAACTTGTACTGCTTTATGAAAGCGTTGGACAAGTCCAGAAAGGTTCTTATATTCTTGCGCTCGAGGCGGATGTACCACGAAGCAGCAATTCCCACACGGCTATCTTGGAAGCAGTGAATTAACAGTTTATCATCGTGATGGTATGCCAACATCTTTCGGGCATACATATGGAGGTGACTCTTCGGGCATGTCGTCCCGTCATATTTCTCAAAGTCGGGCACTTTGAACTTCGGGGGAAGCACGACATCTGGGACCAGGCACATCTCAAAGGCATTTTTCAAATCCAGGCAATTATTCCCTTCTACAGCCTTGAGTCTCGCATTGAGCATATCCCACATTTCATCATCCTTTTCCTTCTTTTTATTACTGTGGGTTTCCTTTCCTGTCTGTGGGCCTGTAGGTTGTTTATCATCCTTGGGAGGACGGTAATTCATGTCATCGTTGGGGTTAGTCTCGTCAGTGGGTTGTTCAGTGTTCTCATCATCGGTTTCTTCAGTCTGACTTATGTTGTCATTTTGACCATCATGTTGCTGCTCTTTTGTTTCAGATCCCTTTCCTTTTCCCTCTTTTGTGGTTTGTTTTGAGGAGGAGCCTTGGCGAGGTGGAGGAGTGGTTTTAGCCCCAGGGCTAGTTTTAGAAAAATTTCCAGTAGTATTCTCCTGTTGCATTTTCATCATCATCTTCATCATTTCCGCCATTTGCTCCTTTAACTCGGTCATTTCTGACTTTCCTTCCGTATTTGTGGGGGTTTCTTGACCGGCCATGGTTCTGGATTGCGACCTCGTGTTGTAATGATGTCTTTTAGCAATGATTACTACACCTGTGTACGATTTTTAAATAAAAACAGTTGTAAAGTTTTGTAAATTTTGACAAAAAAATAAAAAGAAAATTCCTTGTTTCTGGAGAAGCTTGGTATAGTAAGACATCTTGACCCGCATGTGATGACTATGAGGCGTGCCCCATTAGTTTCTCTTGCGTTGATGCCAATCTTTAGACGAAACACTAGGCTTTAGACCTTGATCGCATCTAAATTTGTTCTCTTGTTGCAGATTATGAACATTGAACCCCTTGCCCTGTATCTAGTGACTTGGGAGCGTGCTCCACAAGGCCATCTACAGTTGATAATAATCTTTAGAAGGAACCCTGGGTTCTCGACCAAGACCATATCTAAATGCGAGGGCTTCTCATTTATCAAGGCTTTATGGTGTATTGATTGGTGAATTTATATAATGAAGGAAATCATGGAGATACTTGAGGGAAAATGAAACTTTTATTGATATTCATTGGAGATTACATCGAGATTCTACTCATGCTTATTTTTTCTTTGATTTTTTTTTTTTTTTTTTTTACATGAAATATCAAAAGTCCCCAGTTGCAGCAATTCTCCATTTCCTCAGCTTCCAGGCCAACCCATCACATGTTTCATAGAATGTTTTCATTGCCGGGCGTAGCTCTGTTTCCGGATACATGTGTAGTTCTCCCCGGGCCTCTTCGAAAGTTCTCAACCAGCCATCCGCAAAATCCCCAAAACCATCAATTATTTTTCGGCACCTTTCTTCCCATCTGTCCTTATCCCATTTGCACTCTTGGAGCATATTATCCCAGTTGTGCGACCATTCCTGTTGTCTGGTTACCAACTCTTTGTGGGTAGCTTCAAGGAGAGTCAGTTGTTCTGAGAGGTATACTTTATCATCATTAGCCTCAGCCAATGCTTGGTGGTGTGCCTTCTCCATTTCTTCCATTATGGCCTTTAACTGATTTTCCCTCTCGAGTGTTTTATCTAGAGCTGCCTGATATTCCTTCATGGTGGCCCATGCATGGTTCTCTTCATTCTTGGCGTCCTGAGAAATGGCTTGCAGCTTTTCAGCTTTTACTTCCAAAACCTGGATATCCATTTGCGCCGTATGCAAGGCTCGACTTCGGATCTTCAATTGATGGTTCAGATCAGATATTTGCTTATCTTTCTCTTCATTAGCACTGATCAGCTTAGCTATCTTTTCATCTTTATTCTTCACAGCTCGAAGTAGGCTATACTTTTCAGATGTAGAGCACATGTTGGCATAGTCCCTCTTAAGACTGATTTCTTCTTTTTTCTGAGCATCTATAATCTTGTAGAGTTTCTCGATAGTCAGCTCATGCTTTTCTTTCTGATCCCGAGTCTCTTCCAGCTTGGCCCCTAACACTTTGATCTGCCCGGTCAGTAATAGTTCAGTTTCAGATGGACCGGCCGGTTTTGGTGGAATGTCAGCATCAGGGATTGTTTTTCCTTTTCTCCTCTCATTCCGCCAATATTTGTATTCATCAGTATAGAAAGCCTTGCGCTCCCCCAACTCATGCATCCCGGAGATATGAATGCGCTTCAATGAATACCTCACTGCATCTAATGTTTTGTTAGTCGCTTCTCTGTCTTTGTACCATATCACAAACCCTTGTAACTGTTCTTCACGGACTGGGGTCATACCCCACTTCATTTGGCCCAGTACTAAAGCAGGAGTGAAAGTAAGACATCCCCTAGGACCCATTAGGACCATGTTGGAGTAATCCCCACATGAGTACATTATCATATCATGTTTGTCATATATGTTGCATTTAGTACCGAAGTTCTTAGGGGTAACCTCCCTAAACAACTTTTCCCATTCAGACAACATCATTGGTTTGACAAAGGTATTCCGGAACCTGCGAAGTGGGTTTTGGCTCCAATCTGGGTATTGGTGATGCTTGAACATTGTCATCATCCACACATATAGTAGTTGTACACAACATCGGATCTTGGGAATACTCTTTTCATGGCTTTTCTGAAATGCAAGGAGAGTATCCGATAATATGGCCGGGACTGGATTTACTCCAAACTTTCTGAACTTATGCAGAACATCAATGGCACCCTGATCCACCATATCATTAACAAAAGGGAACAGAGTTTTGCCGTATATGGCTAATGTTAGTGCTGGCTTAAACATTTCCCAATCTCCCTGTTTCACTACCTGGTCGAGATGTTTTCTCAGGAAACTCCACTTTAAACCATAATAGGGTCCTTGCTTGATTATATTGGAGGGTGTCGGGGCCACACCTATTAGTTCTTTGATGATATCTTCATTTGCATCTTGGGTGCCTGTGAATAAGTATACTCTCAATCGGTTGGACAAAGGAATGTCTAGAAGGACTTCATATTCCTCGATAGTTGGAGAGGCATCTACATTTGGGAACTCAAAAATTCGCAAGATTGGGCTCCAATATTTTGCCATTGCTCCCATAACTCTTAAGGCATCAGCATCGATGGGGACGAGGATAAGGTCTAACAATTTTCCATACTCTTTTGCGAACTGATCTTTGACTTCCTTCGGAATCTTGGGGACAAGCTCCACCAAATAACTCACATCAATCATTTGCAACTCAAACTTCACTTTGTTTTTCATGGTTGGAGTGTTGTTATGATCTGTAACTTGAGAACTAGTCATCGTGTCTTACTATACCAATAACCTCTCGGAATCAAGTAATCTGAAAAAAAAAAAAATATAATAAAAATAAAAATAAAAATGTTAAATGTTTGGATGATATGTATGGATGATATGCATGAGCATGATGTATGTCCCTTAGGTCGTAACCTTATTTGGGATGATAAGGACATCAAAGTGTGAAGAGATTTTTGTGTCGCTTATACATGAATGGTATGCTTTTCTAAATTAAAGATGATACGAAACAATAATAAATGTTCCGCTTCCCGTGTCTTACGTTGGTAATTCCTACAGGGTTTTCGGAATTTCTAGAGATGACAGCCCTAGAGCGAGGAACTAGATTTCACTAAAGTGAACTCGAGAAAAGAAGTTTTAGACTTCTAGGTTACCAGATTGCATCCAATCCCGAAAGAAAGGAAACCCAAAATATTGCAGGTTATAAACAGGAGAAGTCTAGCCCCTCAAGCGTATAACTCACAACATTTGGTAACAATCTGGGTGGTCCATCATGCTAATGCCAGTGAGATAAAATCTAACACCAGGCAGAGCGGATGTTCCCCTTATTGCAAACTTACTCTCTAACACCCGGGTCTAGGGCATATGTGTGTGCAAAACTCAAGTGAACCGTGTTGGTGTGTGAGGAAGCGACAAACCTTTCGTACAAAGAATTAACTCTCATCCCAAAGCTGCAAAGAAGGTTAAATACAAGCTCATGGATAATTAAATTGAAAGTAAAACATATAACAACATATTATTCTAAAAAAATAAGACCCAAAAAAAAAAAAAGAAAAAAAAGGGTATTTTAGTCCATGTAATTAGCGGCTCTGGGCCTGACTCTCTTATGGGTTGTCCCCAGCGGAGTCGCCAGCTGTCGCGACCCGATTTTCGGTTGGAAGACCAGTCATGCGACTTAGGGAGAGGTGAACTCGATTTCTACCTCTTCCAATTATTTTGGAGTCGCCACTACGTTTTTTGCGGTTAAAACGTAGAAAACTCTGAATTACGCCCGATTAGGATAATTTGGTCATTTAACAGAGATTCTGAGCTCGGGAATCGATTACGAATCGGGGAAGGTGTTAGCACCCCGTCCGCCCGTATTAAAACGGTACCCTTGCTAATAACATGGACTTTTATACCCTTAAAATAATCTATTAAAATTGAATTACTTAAAGCGAAATATTTTTATTTTTTATTGTTGTGCCTGACAAGAGTTCATCTTGCTCCTACGTATCCCTAGGTGCAAAAGGGAAATCAAGGCTACGTAGTTCTGGTTTTGAAAATTAATTGGTGTTGGTGTAGTTCTGGAAACTAATGTCCGCACCATATCAAATTTTAAAGAGATTTTGAAATTAATTAAACTACTATGTTAAGATTTATTTATCTTTAAGATATATATTATTTTTTGAAATAATTGAGATGCATTATTTGGAATTATTTATTTTTAAGATAGATGAAGTAGCAAGACTAATGCCCGCGCCGCATCATATCTTAAAGAGATTTGAAATAGTTTTAAAATATATTATTGAAATTTATTCACCTTTAAAATAGATGAAGTAGCAAGACTAATGCCCGCGCCGCATCATATCTTAAAGAATGTTTGAAATAGTTAAAAATATGTTATTGAAATTTATTCACCTTTAAGATAGATGAAGTAGCAAGACTAATGCCCGCGCCACATCATATCTTAAAGAGATTTGAAATAGTTAAAAATATTTTATTGAAATTTATTCACCTTTAAGATAGATGAAGTAGCAAGACTAATGCCCGCGCCGCATCATATCTTAAAGAGATTTGAAATAGTTAAAAATATTTTATTGAAATTTATTCACCTTTAAGATAGATGAAGTAGCAAGACTAATGCCCGCGCCGCATCATATCTTAAAGAGATTTGAAATAGTTAAAAATATTTTATTGAAATTTATTCACCTTTAAGATAGATGAAGTAGCAAGACTAATGCCCGCGCCGCATCATATCTTAAAGAGATTTGAAATAGTTAAAAATATATTATTGAAATTTATTCACCTTTAAGATAGATGAAGTAGCAAGACTAATGCCCGCGCCGCATCATATCTTAAAGAGATTTGAAATAGTTAAAAATATGTTTGCCATCATCGAAAAGGGGGAGATTGTGAAGATAGTGATCTTTCCCAACCTTTGGCTAAGGTTTTGATGATGCTCACTATGTCATCAAATGCAAAAAGAAGACTAGCAAATCAAAAGTCAAAGAAGCTCATATGTGTAGTCTAAGTCTTCTGGGTAAAACGATACTTGAACTTAAAATCTCTTAACTATACGATAAAGGCTGATCACTAAAAAACTCATGCATAAAACTAAGATTATTTGCATTACATCATAAGTGTTCTGTTTTTAAACAGTGTAATCGATTACACTATCCTGATAATCGATTACATGATATTAAACTAATCAGGCCTGTGCATTTTACATGATGTAATCGATTACAATATACTAGTAATCGATTACAACATATTAAAAGCATCAGATATGTGCATTTTTCACATTGTAATCGATTACACTATGTTTGGTAATCGACTAGATCAATCCGTTGAGTTTGTATTTTAAATTTTTAACTGGTGTAATTGATTACACTATATGGTAATCGATTACACTTATCAGAACAGTATACTGGTTCTGTTTCGATTGAACTGTTGTAGCTCTTAACTTTTCACAAACTCATACTGGTTCATATGCACGAATTAAACACTATAAATAGGTGTTTTATGACTTGTTTTTAAACACAATTCTGAATACAACTTTCATGATCATATACTCACAAAGCTCTTAAATTTTCTCTCTTTCATTCTTAAGCACAAACAAAAGCCTTTATCCAAGTTATTTGATTTCAAATTTAAGTGATCATTCAGTTAGTGATTCAAATCCATAAAGTACCAATTACTATTAGAGAATCACTTATTCAAAAGCCTTGTACAAACCATCTTAAGAATACAAAATAGAGTACTGCAAAAACATCACCAACTGTGGTGAAGTGAAGTATATTCTGAAAGAACGGTGTTAGCCTAGTGCCTAGTCGAATAGGTGAGTAGTCTTGGAAGAGGACGAAGAAGGTGTATCATTGGTTCTTACAATAGTGGGAAAATCTTCTTGGTAACAAGAAGGACTGGACGTAGCCTTCAAATTGAAGGTGAACCAGTATAAATCTTGGTGTGATCTTCTCTTCCCTTAACTTTTTACATTTTGCAATATCTTCTACTTCTACTCAAATATTTTGTTTATTACTTCCGCTCATAGAAAAACTCACTTTAACTTGCAAAGTTTTAAAATAAAAGTAGAAATATTTAATTTAAGTCTCTACACCTAATTCACCCCCTCTTAGGTGGCCATATATCCTAACATCGACAACCTCAGTCGTTCTACACAATTAATAGATATGAAAGAGTGTGTTGCTCCCGAATCAAACAACACTAAAAGTGGGATACCTGTCACCATACAGTTACCTTTAATCATACCTTCAACGTCGGATGCTTCGACACCACTCATGGTAAATATAAGGACCCAAATTCTACCCTTTAAATTTTTTCCTTTATTTTAATCCTTTCATGCATACATTCATCATCTTACTTTAATCCCTCACTAATTATTCCGCAAAACACTTTTTAACATGTTATATTACCAAACACTTCATATTGCAGAAAAACATAATTCGTTCAATTAACCCTTAGTAACTACCACCTACGACTAGTTATGGGTTTCCAAGAATCACAATGCCCATAACTACGCATATCCAGTGTTACCATAATTAGAATTACATTCATCCCAAAATATTGTTTAGTCAACTATAATACCAAAGTATAGATAAAGAAATCCAAGTTAAGAAACACATTAAAATTCCTAAGTGAGCCTTCTCCTCAAAATCCTTCGTTTACCTACAATGGGATTATCATAAACAACACACAAATACAAGGGAGTAAGTCATTAGTTCAAGACTAACATTACATGATAATCCACATTTTAAGTATAAAAAAATAGTGAAATATTTTATCATCACAAACACATAAATATACACCTTAGTATCTCCTTCCTACCATTTCCATGTTATTCATATTCACCCTATAATATATATATCCCATAATATATATTCTACAACATGCATATTCCTTTCATCCAAACATACTCATTTCTCATCATTCATATTCACCCTATAGTATATATATCCCATAATATATATTCTATAGCATGCATATTACTTTCATTGCAATATATTCATTTCTCATCATTCATATTCACCCTATAGAATATATATCCCATAATATATATTCTATAGCATGCATATTACTTTCATTCCAATATATTCATTTCTCATCATTCATATTCACCCTATAGTGTATATTGTAACACCCCGAATTTTAGTCTTTAAAAATTAGAGTATTAGTCCTGGAAGTCTCGCTTGAGGAGAGATTCTCGCCTGAGCGAGAAAGGATCACCTGGGAGGGTGAAATCCTGGGCTATACTAGAGGATTCTCGCCTGAGAGAGAGTTGTCTCGCCTCGGCGAGAAATGACAATTTTGGGCAGTGTAATCGATTACACAGTCCTGGTAATCGATTACGTGCTGATAAAAGCATCAGATATTTGTATTTGCATGATGTAATCGATTACACAGTCCTGGTAATCGATTACATGCTGATAAAAGCATCAGATATGTGTATTTTGCATGATGTAATCGATTACACAGTCCTGGTAATCGATTACAACATATTAAAAGCATCAGATATGTGCATTTTTAACTGATGTAATCGATTACACCATATGGTAATCGATTACATCTATTTGCAGAGCAAGAATTGCTCACTGTGAGATTCTCGCTTGAGCGAGAATGGGCTCGCTTGAGCGAGAACCCGACGAATGCTCTTTAAAAATAGAAACCCCAAACACATTTTAGGGTTAGAACTTGAAGAGAAGAGAGAGAAGGGAGCTTTTCAAGAGCAAGGAGCCTTAGGACTCATCTTAGAGCTTGAGAAGAGGTAAACCTCTTGTTTCTAACTCTTCTTCTTCCTCTCTAATTTGTTTTGGGTATGTTGGATCTATTTTCAAAACATGAGAAACCATGGAAACTCACCCTTTAGAGTTATGGTTCGTTTTATGATGTTTTTCTCTTGTGAACTCTTAGTTTAGAGTTGGTATTTGAAGAATGGAAAGGTTTTGTGGGTTGTTCATGAGAACCCCAAAAAACCCCAAAATGAGAATATGAGTAAAAAGAGAAATAGAGGAAATGTTTGATGTGGAGGATGAGTTTGTACTTTCATGTTAATATATATGAGATGAACACGTATGTTTAGATGTTTGGAAACTTGTATTGAAGTAGTTTTGGAAATATCGAAATATGTGAATCCCTTGTATTGTTTGATGATGTAATACGAGTTATTTATGTGTTATTTTGAATAAATGACTGACATTGTTGTTATTGGTGGAAATGAGGAAAGATCCTAAGGTTGGAGGAAATCGCGGAGGAGACTTTTAAAGTTACTCGGAACCGATTCCCAACGCTCACCAAGGTAAGGGATAAGTGTCTCTAAATCATACTTGCTGATATGAATGAGGTATGTGAAAGAGGTAATGGTTTGATACAATGCGTCTGTAATTTATGCATTATGTTAGAAAATGCGTGACTTTTCTGTTATAGAAATGAGATTAATATTATTGGGGGAGTACCAATGGAAATATGACTCAAAGGAAATCAATCTAATTTGGGGGAGTCCCAATGGAAATAAGACTCAAAACGAATTCAATCTAATTTGGGGGAGTCCCAATGGAAATAAGACTCAAAACGAATTCAATCTAATTTGGGGGAGTCCCAATGGAAATAAGACTCAAAACGAATTCAGTCTAATTTGGGGGAGTCCCAATGGAAATAAGACTCAAAACGAATTCAATCTAATTTGGGGGAGTCCCAATGGAAATAAGACTCAAAACGAATTCAATCTAATTTGGGGGAGTCCCAATGGAAATAAGACTCAGAAGGAATTCAATCTTATTGGGGGAGTACCAATGGAAATAAGACTCGGAGAAATGAAAGTCATATGCATGCTATAGGATATATAGTATGAGATATATATTCTATATGGTGAATATGAATGATGAGAAATGAGAAGGCTACAATGAAAGTCATATGCATGCTATAGGATATATAGTATGGGATATATATTCTATAGGGTGAATATGAATGATGAAAAATGAGAATGTCGCAATGAAAATCATATGCATGCTATAGGATATATATTATGGGATATATATTCTATAGGGTGAATATGAGTGATAGAAAGGAAGATGTTAAGGACGAAAGTAATATAGATGCTATAGAGAATATATTATGGAATATATGCTCTATAGGGTGAATCTGAATAACGAGAAGTACGATGTTTTTTTGAAGGAATGTAATATGTGAATATAGGATATATATCATGGGAAATATATACTATAGGACGAATATGAATAACATGGAAATGGAAGAAAGAAGATACGAGTGTTTCATTTACGTACTTGTGGTTATAATTTATGTCAATGCTTAATTGAATTCTGAAATGTGGATTATCATGTGATGTTAGTTTTGAACTAATGACTTACTCCCTTTTGTTTTGTGTGTTGTTTATGATAATCCCATTGTAGGTGAATGAAAGATTTCGAGGAAGGAAGTTCACTTAGGAAGCTTTTTGTGTCTATTAACTTATTTGTCTTTAATTGCCACTTGATGTTGTAGTTGATATGATAGTATTATGGGATGACTGTAAATCCGTTTAGATTAATACGGATATGTGTAGTTATGGACTTATAACTATGGGAGACCCGTAACTGGTTGTACGTGGTAAATGTTATTTGAATGAATTATGTTTTTCCGCAACATAAATTTGTATGATAATATAATAGGGTAAAGAGTATTTTCAAAGAGTGATACTTAAGAGTTTTTAATCAAGGTGACGACTGTATGTAAGAAACAATTAAAATAAATGAAAAAATTTCAAGGGTAGAAAATCGGGTTGTTACAATATGGTATCAGAGCATATGTCAACTCTGCGGCCTAGGGTATGACCTTACATGCTTCTTTGTGAAATTTGTGTGAGTTAACTACTTGACTTATGTGCATTGTTGTTGACTGTGGTAACTGCTGATTTGAAAGATGATTGTTGAATTTCCTGCGATAAGTGTTTGGTTGTGAATTTATCGTTGGATGTCTTGTTGTGAGTTATTGATGAAGTGATTGTTGAAAACTTCTGGTTGTAAAACTTTTGTTGAATTTATTGTGTGAGACCCTTGTTGGGGATTCTCTGGTGAGATTCTTGCTAAAAGTTTTTTTTGGTTGTGAGAATCTTGTTGAAATTGTTTATGGAGAGTTTGTGATTGTGATTTCCGGTTGGATGTTGACTTGGTGATTTTGATTGGTATGTGAAAGACTCCAAGAGTCTTGTTTGTCTAAATGCTGCTTGGATGAATATCATGTTTCTGTGATTGTAGCAAGTATAAATTGAAATGCTAGTGGAGAATTTTGAATGAACCGTAGTTATTTGCACGTATGCAATGAAATGATGTTGTTTCCATCGAGTGGATGTCGATCTAGGTATTGCATTTTTTTGGTGCGAACCAGTACATCTTGGTGAGAAATGAGTATATTTGGACGAATTAGATATGCACACTATAGAACACATATAGTATGGGATGTATGTGTACTATAGGGTGAATATGGATATTATGTGTTGATTGATATAAGCTTATTATGATTGAATAGTGCTGACAAGGTTGTGGCGGTTAGGAATCTGTGCGAGATCTCTAACCATGCTAGTAGTATGGGGCCAGGGTCGGCTAAGAAAGTCAGGACCCTCTTTCGAAAAAGGGATCGGTATTTATTCTATGAATGTCACGAGAGAGTATTCAAGAACTCGTTAGTATTTCAAGATAATAAGAATTGAAAGAACTATGTATTTTTCTTGGAAAGTGGATTTTCTTCTATGAATGAAATGAGGAATTTGTGCGTAACATGTTCTGTATGACAATGGGGAAAATATCTTTCGAGATTAAGTACTAATGCTTGGTTAATTGTACCTTGGTGCATGAATTATGAATATAGAATGTTATCATTTTGAGGTGACCTATGGTTGGTACCCGAAAATCGATTCAGTATGAAAAAGTTATTTTTGATTCTTGTGCATGAAGCTTCTGGTCTATGAGATGTAATTTGATTTTTGTTAAAGAGGAGTACTCGCCGTAACAAATGTATATTGGTAGTGAACACCAAATTATGTGCGGGGATGTTGAACCTCAAAAACTTATTTTTGATCGGGAGTGTCTCAGTGTACGGTTGGGGTAAATGGTCGAACCTTTACTATAGTGTTGATATGCGCGATGATGTCCCAGTTGGATTTAATCCTGGAAATGGACTAGCGGTCAGCAAAATTGTGTTTTGCTTAACTGTATGTAATTGTTGAAGGAAGAATTAAAATCTTGTGCAGTAATACGTATATGTATGCTAAGGGGTGAGACTTATACTGATAGTCGAGGAAAGAGACTAGTTAAGTTACTTACCCCGTCAATGAAATGAATATATTTTATTAGACCTGAAACTTTTGGTCTCGAATGACCGGTTCTTTTGCGGTAGGACATTGGCAACGCATGAAATAGTGGTGGTGATCCGAAATTGTCTGCGTTGAATGTTTACCGGCAAAAGTTGTTGTTGTTTCGTGAACGTCAGTATTTGCGGTGTATGGGTGTGATGTAACCATAGGAGAGAAGAAGTTTTGGGTTGTGTCGAAATGAGCGTGCGAACCTTGTTTCACGACGTGGTTGCCAAGAGTCGTGGATTCAAACCGCTTTCGAAAATCATTTTTGGGAAAAACTTAGCTTGTGCCTAAGTAATGATTTAGTATCATGTTGGAGAATTCCGAAATTTTAGCAACCATATCGGAATAAGTATGAGGTTGTTAAAAGTTTAGTGATATGAGACGCCCATGTATTTCTGTACATAATGCGAGTGGGTTAATAAGTCTATCTTTGCTAACGGAATTGGAGTGACCATACCGAACGCAAGTTGTAGGTTGAGTGTTGGTCGACTTGTGCTTGCCGATTGGTAACGGAATACCTAGTTTTGGTGTGAATAAATGGTTTTATGGTTTCGGTGGAGGCTAGAAATTGGTAATTTCTTTAGACGATAAGATTTGATGGTAGAAATATTTGATGTAATTAGACAATTACTGGATAGTTTGATTGTGTACAATGGATGAGACACTAAGAGTCCTATTGTGTAAGTATTTTGTAGATCGAGTAAAAGGAAATTGTGCTAGATTCTCGAGTGGAGATGAAAATAGCTAGTGTATGATGGATGTTAAAAGATGCATTTAGATAGATATGGGATAAGGAGTTTCCCATTCGCTGAAGTTCGAGAGTGTTATCGGAATTCCTAACGTATGATAGGATTGATAGATGGATAAGTGCTAGAGATCTATGGTTCTTGATGGATATAGGGAAATTCCTTAGCCTGAATTATGGATTAGTTCCCATGGCACTCGAGTTATTAAAGGCTGACACCTTAATATTTGGACATTGATGAATTAGTTCATGAATTGGTGGGTGATGTCACGGTTTAGTGGTGTATGCCCTTAGTGACTGATTAAGCGATCTTAATGTAGTAGATAATCGATTATGATTTTGGTGGAGTATCCTTGTGCCTAAGGTCTAGGTGATGATATTATTTCCGAGGTATGTTTAATTTTCGGGGACGAAAATTCTTTTAAGAGGGGGAGGATTGTAACACCCCGAATTTTAGTCTTTAAAAATTAGAGTATCAGTCCTGGAAGTCTCGCTTGAGCGAGAGATTCTTGCCTGAGCGAGAAAGGATCACCTGGGAGGGTGAAATCCTGGGCGAGAGTTGTCTCGCCTCGGCGAGAAATGGCAATTTTGGGCAGTGTAATCGATTACACAGTCCTGGTAATCGATTATGTGCTCATAAAAGCATCAGATATTTGTATTTGCATGATGTAATCGATTACACAGTCCTGGTAATCGATTACATGCTGATAAAAGCATCAGATATGTGTATTTTGCATGATGTAATCGATTACACAGTCCTGGTAATCGATTACAACATATTAAAAGCATCAGATATGTGCATTTTTAACTGATGTAATCGATTACACCATATGGTAATCGATTACATATCTTCGCAGAGCAAGAATTGCTCACTGTGAGATTCTCGCTTGAGCGAGAATGGGCTCGCTTGAGCGAGAACCCGACGAATGCTCTTTAAATTGAATTGATTACTTTAAAATCCTCTTTTAAAATCCTTATTCATGAAAGTGAATTGATTACTTTTGAAAGACATTACTCGAACAGTTTGGAAACTTTAGTGAATACGTTTATAAATTTACAAGACGGAAATATTCCAAACATCTTTCATTTCAAAAGCATGTCATTACACTTCCGTTCAAATACATCCGTTATACAATTACACTTTCTCAAAATTACTTTGAATACAAACATTAGATTCACTTCATTATACACTTACAAGAAAGTTGTTTATACATGAATTCACTTTAACATGTTCTTCATATTAAAAATATTCATCATATAACATATTAATTACATACTATCTACTACTCTATCATGTACTCTTCTCCGCAAGCGTCCAATGCGCTACCTCCACAACCTGAACCCAAATATACAACACATACAAGGAAAGACAGAGGGAGTAAGAACCAACTACGGCGACCGTAACGTGGATTTACATGGAGTAATGACATTAAAGTATTAAAACCACACACATCTAACATCATCATGATATGTATATATCAATCAACACATATTATCCATATTCATCCTATAGTACACATATATCCCATACTATATGTGTTCTATAGTGTGCATACTTATTCATCGCATTTTATCCATATTCACCCTATAGTACACATACATCCCATACTATATGTGTTCTATACTGTGCATACTTATTCATCGCATTTTATCCATATTCACACTATAGTACACATACATCCCATACCATATGTGTTCTATAGTGTGCATATTTATTTATCGCGTATTATCCATATTCATCCTATAGGATATACATCCCATAATATATATCCTATGACATGCATATGATTTTCATTCCTTGTATACACTTTTCACATCTTTCACATTCCATAATAATTTACCCTTGATCTCATTCAACAATTCTGCACCGTACAAATAATCACCATACCCCATCGGGCAGGTCGAGTAATCCCCATACCACCTCGGGCAGGTCGAGTTTCCACATTACACTCACATCCATGTCATACACCGTCAACACAAGGCATCTCATTATTTTATCACCATAAATAACATACAACACCTTCATTGTCACAAACATACCTTTATCCATTTTAACACATTCACAGCTCATCACATTCATTGTTACAACACACTTATACATGTTTATAACAATCAACCACTCACAACATACTCATTTTGATAAACATACTCATATCCATTTTGACACATTCACAACTCATCACACATTCAAAACTCATCACACATTCATTGGTACAATCCATCCATACATGTTTATAACAATCAACCACTTACAACATACTCATTTATGCTTATGACCATAAATATCTCACACACCATCATTATCACACAACATAACCATTATCATAAACAAACCATGCATAACATATTCTTCATCATATACACATTAACGTTAGAACCATCTTTAATGACGGTGTATTACCATAAATGAGCATATAGCGTTTTACTCAACTAAACGGTTTTCCCCACACATATATCTCCACTTTTATGACTAATACATCCTCATGTAAAATATAGACTCTCACATGGACCACAAACTCCCAAGAGAGTTTCTATCCGTTAATATGCTCCGATTCTTGAGGGAAATCGGAGATGATGACTCTAATGAAATACTCTAAGACCACAATGGTCTTCTCCCTCACCTTAGGTTACGTATGCTCCGTTGCTCCGCAAAAAAGCCACATCTCCCTTCATCTCCTCCAACCTCCATTGTTGCTTTTTCACCTCCAAGCTTTTCCAAATGTGTCACCATGAAGCAAGAGGAAGGTTTTGATGAGTTTTGAGGCTTAGTGGAGGGAAAAATGGTCCATTTGGGTGGAACCACCGTTGGGAGAGAAATGGGGAGAAAGAAAATGAAGATTGGGGTTTCTAGGTCCCCTTTTTTCACTTTTATAGTCACTGCGACGAGTGTAATCGATTACCATAAGTGTGTAATCGATTACACTGTGTCAGATGCACATATCTGATACTTTTAATACGATGTAATCGATTACGAGTACAGTGTAATCGATTACATCATGAAAAATTACACATGTCTGATCAGATATCTGCATGTAATCGATTATCAGGACCACGTAATCGATTACATCATGAAAAATTACACATGTCTGATCAGATATCAGAATACACATGTTTGATCAGATATCAGCATGTAATCGATTACAAGGACCATGTAATCGATTACACTGTGTTAACAGCCCAAAATTGTCATTTCTCGCCCAGGCGAGACAACTCTCGCTCGGGCGAGAATCCTCCAGTATAGCCCAGGATTTCACCCTCCCAGGTGATCCTTTCTCGCTCAGGCGAGAATCTCTCGCTCAAGCGAGACTTCCAGGACTGATACTAAAATTTTAAAGACTAAAATTCGGGGTGTTACAATTCTCGCTTAGACGAGAAAATCAAGCCTTTTTAAAATTTCAGATCTGACGCTCTCGCTCAAGCGAGGGATTTCGCGCTCACGCGAGGCAGCTCTCGCTCAAGCGAGGATCCTCTCGCTCAAGCAAGGATCGTACAGCCTCGACAAGTCCTGAATGCCACTTTTCTCGCCCAGGCGATACAACTCTCACTCAGGCAAGACCACTCTCGCTCAAGCCAAACAATTCTCGCTCAAGCTAGTATAGCCCAGGATTTCACCCTCCTAGGTGAGTCTCTCTCGCCCAGGCGACAATTCTCTCGCTCAAGCGAGACTCCCAGGACTGATACTATAATTTAATGGCTTTAAATTTAGGGTGTTGCAATGCAGCTACCGTCTGAGCCAAAAGATCATTTGGCACAATATGACTAGTTTCGCTTCCTCTACCAGCCATGTGTACTTGTGCTCATTAACTTGTCACTAAACCAAATCTTCAACCGACAAGGGTCACATAATCACACATCAGTTTATACTAACCAACATAATTCAATCACAAAATCAACAAACAATTCACATAAGTCATACAAAGAAGCATGCAAGCCATACCCTAGGCCGAAGAGTTGACATGTGCTCTGATACCAAATTCTACCCTTGAAATTTTTTCCTTTATTTGAATCCTTTCATGCTTACATTCATCATCTTACTTTAATCCCTCATTAATTATTCCGTAAAACACTTTTTAACATGTTATATTACCATACACTTCATATTGCAGAAAAACATAATTCATTCAATTAATCCTTAGTAACTACCACCTATGACTAGTTATGGGTTTCCAAGAATCACAATCCCCAAAACTACGCATATCCAGTGTTACCATAATTAGAATTACATTCATCCCAAAATATTGTTTAGTCAACTATAATACCAAAGCATAGATAAAGAAATCCAAGTTAGGAAACACATTAAAATTCCTAAGTGAGCCTTCTCCTCAAAATCCTTCGTTTACCTACAATGGGATTATCATAAACAACACACAAATACAAGGGAGTAAGTCATTAGTTCAAGACTAACATTACATGATAATCCACATTTTAAGTATAAACAAACAGTGAAATATTTTATCATCACAAACACAAAAATATACACATTAGTATCTCCTTCCTTCCATTTCCAAGTTATTCATATTCACCGTATAGTATATATATCCCATAATATATATTCTATAGCATGCATATTCCTTTCATCCAAACATACTCATTTCTCATCATTCATATTCACCGTATAGTATATATATCCCATAATATATATTCTATAGCATGCATATTACTTTCATTGCAATATATTCATTTCTCATCATTCATATTCACCCTATAGTATATATATCCCATAATATATATTCTATAGCATGCATATTACTTTCATTCCAATATATTCATTTCTCATCATTCATATTCACCCTATAGTGTATATATCCCATAATATATATTCTATAGCATGCATATTACTTTCATTCCAATATACTCATTTCTCTCATTCCAATATATTCATTTCTCATCATTCATATTCACCCTATAGAATATATATCCCATAATATATATTCTATAACAAACATATTACTTTCATTCCAATATATTCATTTCTCATCATTCATATTCACCCTATAGTGTATATATCCCATAATATATATTCTATAGCATGCATATTACTTTCATTCCAATATACTCATTTCTCATCATTCATATTCACCCTATAGTAAATATATCCCATAATATATCTTCTATAGCATGCATATTACTTTCATTCCAATATATTCATTTCTCATCATTCATATTCACCCTATAGAATATATATCCCATAATATATATTCTATAACAAACATATTACTTTCATTCCAATATATTCATTTCTCATCATTCATATTCACCCTATAGTATATATATCCCATAATGTATATCCTATAGCATGCATATTACTTTCATTCCAATATATTCATTTCTCATCATTCATATTCACCGAGTTTTTCCCACAAAGATAATCCTCTAATACATCGAGTAGGTCTAGTTAATTCTCCTTACCACATCGGGCAGATGTAGTTAATTATCCATACCACATCGGGGAGGTCTAGTTAATTATCCATACCACATCAGGCAAGCCTAGTTAATTCTCTATGCCACATCGGGCAGGTCTAGTTAATTCTCCATACCACATCGGGTAGGTCTAGTTCATTCTCCATACCACATCGGGCAGGTCTAGTTAATTCTCCATACCACATCGGGTAGGTCTATACCACAATAATACACTACCACTCCGGGTAGGACAACAACATTAATCCACTACCGCTCTGGGTAGGACAACAACAATATTCCACTACCACTACGGGTAGGATAACAACAATAATCCACTACCACTACGGGTAGGATACCAACAATAAACCACTACCCCTTCGGGTAGGGTAACAACAATAAACACTACCACTTCGGGTAGGGTAACAATAATATTCTTACAAACTTATTACCTCTTTCACAAACCTCATTCACATCAGCCAATATGAGTTAGAAACACTTATCCGTTACCTTGTAGAGCGTTGGAGTCGGTTTCGAGTAACTTTACAAATTTTCTTCGCGATTTCCTCCAACCTTAGGATATTTCCTCATTCCCACCAATAACAACAATGTCAGTCATTTATTCACAATAACACATAAACGACTAGTATTTCATCGTCAAACATACAAGATATTCACATATTTTCAAGGTTTCCAATACCACTTTAATACGAGTTTCCAAACATCTAAAACATACATATTCATCTCATATATCAACATTAAAGCACAAACTCATCTTCCACATTTAACATTTCACCCATTTCCCTTTTTACTCATATTCTCATTTTGGGGGTTTTCGGGTTTTCATGAATAAACCCACAAAACCTTTCCATTTTCCAAATACCAACTCTAAACCAAGAGTTTACAAGAGAAAAACAACCTAAAACGAACCATAACTCAAAAGGAAGAGTTTCCATGTTTTCTCATACTTGGAGAAGAGATCCATACACCCAAAAACGAGTTTGAAAGGAGAAAGAGAGTTAGAATCAAGAGATTTACCTCTTCTCAAGCTCTTAGATGATTCCCACGAGTTCTTACTCTCAAAATCACCCTCCCCTCTCTTCTCTCTCACTTTCTAACCCTAAAATGTGTTTGGGGTTTCTATTTTAAAGTGAAATCGTCGGGTTCTTGCTCAAGCGAGCCCATTCTCGCTCAAGTAAGAAAATCCCGCCATTTTAAAATTTCAGATCTGACGCTCTCGCTCAAGCGAGGGATTTCGCACTCAGGCGAGGCAGCTCTCGCTCAAGCGAGGATCCTCTCGCTCAAGCGAGGATCCTCTCGCTCAAGCGAGGATCTTACAGCCTCGACAGGTCCTGAATGCCACTTTTCTCACCCAGGAGATACAACTCTCACTCAGGCGAGACCACTCTCGCTCAAGCCAGACAATTCTCGCTCAAGCGAGAATCCTTCAGTATAGCCCAGGATTTCAGCCTCTCAGGTGAGTCTCTCTCGCCCAGGCGACAATTCTCTCGCTCAAGTGAGACTCCTAGGACTAATACTATAATTTAATGACTTTAAATTTAGGGTGTTACAGTACACACCCTGCCAGTGTTTCTAGGCCTCTCCACATTCAAGGCACTCGCACGCTGGTTCAGCTTAAGGCAAAACTTCCTTATATGTCCCGGCTCCTTGCAATTGAAACACCCATTCCCAAATCCGGGGCATACACCCCCAAAGTGATGCCTACCACATTTGTTGCATAAAGGAGGAGATTTCAATTGTGACCCTACAGCGTTGACATTTGTTCCCGACCCATGCGAACCATACCTCCGATTTCCCATAGGTGGAGAGTAGGGCTTTCGTTCCTCTTGAAACGCCCTGCCTTTTCCCTTCCCTTGCTCATAGTTGCGTTGAGGCCCAAAATTCCTCGGAGGATTAGGCTTGTGAACTACCACTTCATCTGCTCTCATATCGTCTTCGTACAACCTACACTTGTTGACCAAAGTAGGAAAATCAGAGATCTCTTGATGTCCAAACATCATCCTCAATTTGGGCTTTAGGCCCGACTCAAACTTAACACAGTTAGACCTCCCGTCCACCTCCAGCTCATAATAGGGACAATATCGGGCCAATTCCTCAAACTTGGCCGCATACTCTCCCACCGATAGATCCCCTTGTTCTAACCGTAGAAACTCCATCTCTTTCTTTCTCTTCAAGTCAGCTGGAAAGTATTTCCGGAGGAACTTTCCTTTGAAGGCTTCCCATGTGATGGCTTATCCTTCCGATTCCATCTGCCTCCGAGCATACTTCCACCAGTTCTCGGCATCCTAAACTAGGACATATGAGGCATAAGTCACCATCTGAGCATCGGAACAACCCATGGCTCTGAATATCCGCTCCAAGATTTGGATCCATTCATTTGCCGCGTCGGGAGCAAATCCGCCCTCGAACTGAGTAGGATTGCGTCTACAGAACTCATCCACATAGGGCAAGTCTATGCCACAAAGGCGGATCAATACCACATAGGGCAAGTCTATGCCACAATGGCGAATCAATACCACATAGGGCAAGTCTATGCCACAAAGGCGAATCAATACCACATAGGGCAAGTCTATGCCACAAAGGCGAATCAATACCACATAGGGCAAGTCTATGCCACAAAGGCGAATTCAATACAACTTCCATTTAACGGCATTCAACTCTATTATCATAATAAAAAATCCAATACGTTTACCTTTTGCATTACATCATTAAGTATGGAAATGCTTCTCCCTTACCTTGGTGTGTGTTGGCGTTTGGCGGCTTGTTAGTCTCTACTCTGCTTCCTCCAACCTTAGGGTCTTTCCCCATTCACATATACACTAAAACATAATCAATAATATATTCGTAACATCACATTATAACTCATTTTACATATTTAATCCGCAAAATAACTCACACTCCGATGACTCTCGAAACTATCTCTATTGAGACTCCAAACATGTACTCATAAACATTTAACCCCTCATTCCACATCATCAATCGTAAACCACAACCCAACTCAACATTTCACCTCATTTCTTCACCATTTCGTTTCTAGGTTTTGGGGTTCCCTAAAATCAACATTTTTCAAACACCATTTCCAAATATACACTCTACACTACCAGTTTTCAAGAAAAAAGTTAAATAAAACGAACCACCACTCAAAGGAGAGAGTTAGGTTGTTTTCCAACTCAAAGAGAAGAGACCCAAATGGGGGTTCTTTTCACCCTTCCCTCACGGTACTACTTCACTATTGGTCACCCAAGAGTATTTAGCCTTGCAAGGTGGTCCTTGCTGATTCACACGGGATTCCACGTGCCCCATGCTACTCGGGTCAGAGCTTAAGCTAGTGATGCTTTCGGCTACTGGACTCTCGCCATCTAGGGTGCAGCACTCCACCGCTTCACCTAGCAGCACGACGCTTGTATAGCTCTCCCACAACCCCGTTTACACGGTTTAGGCTGCTCCCATTTCGCTCGCCGCTACTACGGGAATCGCTTTTGCTTTCTTTTCCTCTGGCTACTAAGATGTTTCAGTTCGCCAGGTTGTCTCTTGCCTGCCCATGGATTCAGCAGTAGTTCGAAAAGTTGACCTATTCAGGAATCTCCGGATCTATGCTTATTTTCAACTCCCCGAAGCATTTCGTCGCTTACTACGCCCTTCCTCGTCTCTGGGTGCCTAGGTATCCACCATAAATCATAATGAGTTTATAAATAAGAAGAAGTGTTAAAATCAAGAGGTTTACCTCTTCTCTAGCTTCTCTTAGCCTTTATACGAGCTAATGCCAAGAAAATTGCTTCCTCTTCTCCTTTCTCTCAAAAGCCTCCCTCATTTTCATGTTTGAGGCTCTATTTTAGGGTTCAGGATTTTAGATTCTCGCCCAGGCAAGAGATCCCGCCTTTTTTAAAATTTCAAACACTGATGCTCTCGCTCAAGCCAGCCAACTCACTCTCCCTCGCCCAAGCGAGCCAACTCTCGCTCAAGCGAGGCTTCTCTCGCCCAGGCGAGCCACATCTCGCCCAAGCGAGGCTCCCAGATAAAATCCTGGGAGAAATACTGATACCCTCGCCCAAGCGAGACACTCTCGCTCAGGCGAGAATTAGTCAGTAGCTCCCAGACTGACTGAGTTTCACCATGTTCCAATTATCAAACTTTTAGGGGGTTACAAAATATTTTTTTTTTTATTTTCACATTGTGCACTTATTGTAACATGCCAATTCCAACGGTGTAATAATATAATTTCATAATATTAGAATTTAAAAAATAGAACTATAACCTTGAAATTATGACCAAAACAATTTATAAATTCTAATATGTGTGTGTGATTTTAAATTTCCCCTACCAATTCTAAAAGTGATCATTTGCAATTTTTAGGTAATGAATGATTTGATATGATTACACCTAAAATCAGAATAATAATATTAGGAAAATGGTTAATTCAAATATTAATACAATTTCATTAAGTTTTATTTGTAATTCCTTAATTTTAGGCAATGCCTAATATAAATTTATACTCATTTATTGTTTAATTATAAAATAAGTAATAAGAAATATGTATAACTCTTAATAAATATGTATTCCTTAATTTTAAAAAGAATAACAAATATGTATAACTCAAAATAATTATGTAGTACATAATATTGAAGTATGAAAATAGTAACAACGAAAAGAAGAAGAAAAATATTCTAAATTTTCTACTTTAATAGTAATTTCAATTTTTTTATTAAAAAGTATACAGGATATATTTTTTTTATTTTTACATTATGTATAAGATGACACAATTATGTATGTAGTTATTCACAATTTATAATCGGTCAATTTAGACTTTAAAGTATTTTCAAAGCTCAATTAAGTATGTAGTTATTGTTGACATTTTAGATTTTTATGGTAATATCAATTTTTTATTAAAAGTAAAGAAAATATTAATTCAAAAATTAATACAATTTCAATAACTTTTTTTTGTGATTCCTTAATTTTAGACAATGTCTAATATAAATTTATACTCATTTATTATTTAATTATAAAATAAGTAATCAGAAATATGAATAACTCATAATAAAAATGTATTCCTTAATTTTAAAAAGAATAGGAGATATGTTAACTTATGGCTAATTTATTAATAATTTTTAATTTAGCAAGTACTTTTATATTGTATTTCCCATAAACACAAGCAATTTGCACACTACGGATTGTTCATAATGCATACCTTGCAATTCTTTTAGATCATAATGCATTATAATTATATTGTTCATATGCATTTCTTTTGGATCGGGAAACTATGTTAAATTCAGGTTGTGTGTAAGGACCGAAATTCTACCCTTGAAATTTTTTCTTGTAACGACCCGAAATTCTACCCTGGAAATTTTTTCCTTATTTAATCCAATTCCATGCATTTAACGATAAATTATAATTACCAAGTAAATAAATTTATTTAAAATATCCTTCTCTCCATCCTCACACCCAATCTATGGACCAAAAGTACATACACAATCCGATAGCAGAAAAACATAATTCATATTAGTATAACCTAGTAATTACCGCATACAATTAGCTATGGTTTCCAAAACACTCATAGCTACATATATCCCGAGTTACTAGTCTCCATACTCAATATCAGATACAAAATAGTATTCATTGTACAATTAGTTACTTCAATTACAATCAATTAAAGTTACAAAAGAAGGGATAAAGAGACATCAAAACAATGTCCCTAATCTCCTACTCAAAAGTCATCCTTTCTCCGTCCACCTACCTGCAATGGGATTAACATTTACCATGCACAAACAAACACAAAGGAATAAGTCATTAACTCAATAAAACTTCAATGTAAGTTAATCCACATTTAATAGGTTTAAACAACGGTATAAATTAAATCCACTTAAAACCATTTTCGTCATCTGTACTTTTGAAAAACCATGCTACATAACTCGAGCTAGAGTCGCTAACCCATTCTAGTCGGCTAAAATGAGTTTTATTTTCAATGGCACTCCACCAATAAATAAACCATAAATCCACCCGTCATCACTACAAACATACCCATATTTATTTGTAATGACTATGTGATTTACCATTTATTTCTTTGTTTCCGAGTTTTATTTCCATTGGCACTCCACCAATAAATAAACAATAAATGCACCCGACATCATTACAGCATAGCGTATATGCTTGTAAATACAAAGTGACTTACAATTCATTGTTTTATCCGAGTTTTATTTCCATTGGCACTCCACCAATAAATAGACAATACATGCACCCGACATCATTACAACATAGCGTATATGCTTGTAACTACAAAGTGACTTACAGTTTATTGTTTTATCCGAGTTTTATTTCCATTGGCACTCCACCAATACATAGTCAATAAATGCACCCACATCATCACAACATAACGTATATTCTTGTAACTACAAAGTAACTTACAATTTATTGCTTTATTTCGAGTTTTATTTCCATTGGCACTCCACCAATACAAAAATGATAAATACACCCGACATCATTACAAACATATCCACATATGCTTATAATTACAAAGTGATTTACATTTCATGATTTCATTTCGAGTCTTATTTCCATTGGTACTCCCCCAATACATAAACCGTAAATCCACTTCCCACCATTATCAACATACCCATATATGTTCATAATGACTAAGTGATTCACATTTTCTTTATTATCCATAACAGAAAAACCACGCATTTTCCAACACAATGCATAAATTATAGACTTTATCCTTTCCTCGGTGAGTGTTGGGTTTGGTTTTTGGCGACTTCGTAAGTTCCACCAGCACCACCTCCAAACTTCGGATCTTATAAAGCAACTCATCTTCTACCTCTAGCATTTTACCCATTCTTCCTCTCTAACCACATTTTCTCTCTCTAGGGTTTTGGGGTTTCTATGAGTCAACCACAAACCCTTTCCATTCTTGGAATACTAACTCAAAACCAAGATTTTACAAGATACAAATGGCATACAACAAACCATAACTCGAAATAGAGAGTTTCCATGGTTTTACCCACTTTGAGAAGAGATCCATGATACCAAAAATGGGTTCTCAGGGAAGAAGAGAGTTAGGATAGAGAGCTTTACCTCTTCTCAAGCTCTTGAACAAGATTCGAAGCTCTTAGACCTTGGGAAGGCTCTCTTCTCTCACATCTCTTCAATTCTTGACCTAAAAATGTATTTGGGGTTTCCCTCATTTAATGTTCTCGTCGGGTTCTCACTTAAGCGAGCTTTCTCTCGCTCAAGCGAGAAAATCCCGCTAATTTTAAAAACTCCACTCTGACCCTCTCGCTCAAGCGAGAATCTCAGTGTCAACAGCCCCAAAATGCCATTTCTCGCCCAGGCGAGACAACTCTCGCTCAGGCGAGAATTCTCTAGTATGGCCCAGGATTTCACCCCCCTAGGTGAACCTCTCTCGCCCAAGCGAGAATCTCTCGCTCAAGCGAGGATCCCAAGACTGATACTATAATTTTAAAGACATAAAATTTGGGGTGTTACATTTCCCTTATTTATTTCCTTCACATACATTTTTCATTTTAATTCTATTTACCTATTCTTATTCATTCCATATCCTCATATTCGTATACATTCTACTTAGCAGAAAATCATAATTCATATAAATATAATTCAGTAACCACCGCATACAAACTAGCAATGGGTTTCCAAAATACCCATAGCTACAAATATCCAGAGTTACAACACCATGTAAGTTAATATATCCATAGATACAAAATGCTTTAAACTACCAAATATGCACTCATGTACAAAGTAGTGCAAATAAATGAATCCAAAAATATAAAGTTCCTAAAGCTCCCAAAAATGAGTCCCCTTCATATCACATGTTTATCTGCATTGGGATAATCAATGACAAAAGCAAAAAACACACAAAGGAGTAAGTCATTAATTCGATAAACGTCATTATAAGATAATCCACATTAGAAAAGGGTTAGTAAACCATTTTGAAATTCATTTTCTTTGCTGCATAACTTGAGCCAAAGTCACTACACCCCTTAAGGTTAGCTAAAAGCAGATTCTCATTCCTTTTAAAAGAAAACATGCTACATATACTCGAGCCAGAGTTTTGCTTATATACTCAAGCCATAGTTTCGCTTGTATACTCAAGCCAGAGTTTCGCTTATATACTCAAGCGAGAAAATCCCGCCTATTTTAAAAACTCAGATCTGACCCTCTCGTCCAAGAGAGGGAACTCTCGCCCAGGCGAGGCATCTCTCGCTCAAGCGAGTATCTTACACCCTCGACATGTCCAAAACATCACTTTTCTCGCCTAGGCGAGCCAACTCTCGCTCAGGCGAGAATCCTTCCGTAAATCCCATGATTTCACCCTTCCAGTTGAGCCTTTCTCGCCCAAGCGAGCCAACTCTCGCTCAGGCGAGACCACTCTCACTCAAGCTAGCCAAACCTCGCTCAGGCGAGAATCCTTCAGTATAGCCCAAGATTTCACCCTTCCAGGTGAGCCGTTCTCGCCCGGGCGAGAATCCCTCGCTCAAGCGAGAATCCCAAGACTGATACTATAATTTTAAAGACTTAAATTTAGGGTGTTACAATCCTCCCCCTCTTATAATAATTTTCGTCCCCGAAAATTAAACATACCTTGATTCGAAAAAATGAGGGTAATCCTCCCTCATATCATGTTCCACCTCCCAAGTAGCATCCCCTTTGTCTACTTGGCTCCATAGTACTTTCACCAAAGGAATCTCCTTGCCTCTTAGTCTCTTGATACTGGTATCCATGATTATTGTAACACCCTAAATTTAAGTATTTAAAATTATAATATCATTCCTGGGATTTTCGCTTGAGAAAGGGATTCTCGCCTAGGCGAGAAAGGCTAAACTGGAAGGGTGAAATCCTGAGCTATACGGAAGAATTCTCGCCTGAGTGAGAGTTGGCTCGCCTAGGCGAGAAAAGTGATGTTATGGACATGTCGAAGCTGTAAGATCCTCGCTTGAGCGAGAGATGCCTCGCCTGGGCGAGAGTTCCCTCACTTGGGCGAGAGGGTCAGATCTGAATTTTTAAAATAGGCGGGATTTTCTCGCTTGAGCGAGAATGGGCTCGTTTAAGTGAGAACCCGGCGAGACAACATTTAATGAGAAACCCCAAATACATTTTAGGGTTAAGAATTGAAGAGAGGTGAGATAAGAGAGCTTTTCCAAGGACAAGGAGCTTTGATACTCATCCAAGAGCTTGAGAAGACGTAAAACTCTTGATTCTAACTCTCTTCTTCTCTTTAAAACTCATTTTGGGTATGTTGGACCTCTTCTCAAAATGTGAGAAACCATGGAAACTCATCCTTTTGAATTATGGTTCGTTTTATGTCTTTTTTACCATGTAAACTCTTGGTTTAGAGTTAGTATTTCAAGAATGGAAAGGGTTGTGGGTTGATTCAGGAAAACCCCAAAACCCTAAAGAGAAAATGTGGTTAAAATGGAAAATGGGTAAAATGCTAGAGGTAGAAGATGAGTTTACTTTCTAATGTTGAAATATGAGATGATTATATATGTTTTGGATGGTTGTAAACTTATGATAAAAATATGATGAATATATTGAATGGTTAAATAATGCAATATAAGTTGTTTATGTGATATTTGGAATAAATGACTAACATTGTGTTATATGGTGGGAATGAGGAAAGATCATAGAGTTGGCGGCGATTTCAGTGGAACTTGTGAAGTTGGTAAGAACCAAACCCAACACTCACCGAGGTAAGGATAAGTCATTAATTGTGCATTTAGAATGGAAAATGTGTATATTTTCTGGTTATGCAATGATTGAGTTGTGAATTACGCATTTAGTATAAACAAATATGGGTGTTTTTATACTAAAGTGGGCGTAGATTTACGGAAATGAGAAATGGTGAAATCAACGAAAGGACAATATATTTTTAGCCGACCATGAATGGTTAGCGACTCTGGCTTGAGTATATAAGTGAAACTCTGGCTTGAGTATATAAGCGTAACTCTGGCTTGAGTATATAAGCGATACTCTGGCTTGAGTATATAAGCGAAACTCTGGCTTGAGTAAACTCTGGCTTGAGTATATAAGCGAAACTATGGCTTGAGTATATAAGCAAAACTCTGGCTCGAGTATATGTAGCATGTTTTCTTTTAAAAGGAATGAGAATCTGCTTTTAGCTAACCTTAAGGGGTGTAGTGACTTTGGCTCAAGTTATGCAACAAAGAAAATTTCAAAATGGTTTACTAACCCTTTTCTAATGTGGATTATCTTATAATGATGTTTGTTGAATTAATGACTTACTCCTTGGTGTGTTTTGTGCTTTTGTCATTCATAATCCCATTGCAGATAAACTGGTGATATGAGGGGGACTCATTTTTGGAAGCTTTAGGAGCCTTATATTTTAGATTCGTTTATATGCACTATTTTGTACATGAGTGCATATTTGATAGTTTAAAGCATTATGTAACTACAGATATATTAACTTACATGGTGTTGTAACTCTGGATATTTGTAGCTATGGGTATTTTGGAATCCCATAGCTAGTTGTATGCGGTGGTTACCGAATTATATTTATATGAATTATGATTTTCTGCTAAGTAGAATGAATACGAATATGAGGATATGGAATGAGTATGAATAGGTAAAAATAATTAAAATGAAAATTGTATGTGAAGGAAATAAGTAAGGGAAAAAATTCCAAGGGTAGAATTTTGGGCGTTATATGTATTGCTAAACTATGTTGATTGAGGAACATTTCTCCACATTGATTGCATTGTGCATCCCACACTATGATTATTATTAATCCTCAATTTCCTAATTTGTACTTAGAGATTGTTTATGCATTCTTGAGTTACTTAGCGATGTATTTATAACACATCATGTTTTATGTTTACTTGTTGCAAATCTCTAAAGAGATACAATTATTAAGAGAAGTAAATAGTAAATTAGAAAAATGGTAATTATTAAGTCATTTGAAGTTATTTTAATGTATCATTTGTAAATAATTAGTAATTTCAAGAAAATTAAATAATTAGTAATTTCAAACAAAAGTAAAGAATTATATGTAGTCCATAATATTGCAGTATGAAAATAGTAACAATAAGATTAAAACAAAATATTCAAAACTTTCTATTTGAAGTGTAATTTCATTTTTTTTAAAAGTAAAGAAAATATTTTTATTTTATTTTCACATTGTGCACTTATTGTAACATTACAATTCCAACGGTGTAATAATATAATTTCATAATATTAGAATTTAAAAAATAGAACTATAACCTTGAAATTATAACCAAAACAATTTATAAATTCTAATATATGTGTGTGATTTTAAATTTCCCCTACCAATTTTAAAAGTGATCATTTCCAATTTATTGGTAATGAATGATTTGATATGATTACACCTAAAATTAGAATAGTAATATTAGGAAAATGGTTAATTCAAATATTAACACAATTTCAGTAAGTTTTATATGTGATTCCTTAATTTTAGGCAATGCCTAATATAAATTTATACCTATTTATTGTTTAATTATAAAATAAGTAATAAGAAATATGTATAACTCTTAATAAATATGAATTTCTTAATCTTAAAAAGAATAACAGATATGTATAACTCAAAATAATTATGTAGTTCATAATATTGCTGTATGAAAATAGTAACAATGAGAATATAAAAAATACTGTAATTTTTCTATTTGAATAGTAATTTAAATTTTTTAATAAAAAGTGAAGAAAATATATTTTTTTAGTTTCACATTTGTATAAGATGACACAATTAAATATGTAGTTATTCACATTTTGTAACCGGTCAATTTAGACTTTAAATTATTTTCAAAGCTCAATTAAGTATGTAGTTATTGTTGTCATTTTAGATTTTTATGGTAATTTCTATTTTTTTTTTTAAAAAGCAAAAAACAATATTTTGACAGTTTTTATTAAAAATTAAAGAAAATATATTATTTTAAATTTCCACAACCAATTCTAAAAGTGATCAGTTTCAATTTTTAGGTAATGAATGATTTGATATGATTACACCGACAATTAAAATAATAATATTAAGAAAATTGTTAATTCAAATATTAATACAATTTCAATAAATTTTATTTGTGATTTGTAACACCCTAAATTTGAGTCTTTAAAATTATAGTATCAGTTCTGGGATTCTAGCTTGAGCGAGGGAGTCTCGCCTGGGAGAGAAAGGCTCACTTGGGAGGGTGAAATCTTGGACTATACTGGAGGATTCTCGCCTTAGCGAGAATTGTCTCGCCTGGGCGAGAAATGGCATTTTGGGACTGTTGAGACTGTGAGATTCTCGCTTGAGCGAGAGGGTCAGATCTGAATTTTTAAAATAGGCGGGATTTTCTCGCTTGAGCGAGAAAGGGCTCGCTGAAATGAGAACCCAACGAGACAACATTTATTGAGAAACCCCAAACACATTTTAAGGTTAAGAAAAGAAGAGAAGTGAGAGAAGAGAGCTTTTCCAAGGGCAAGATGTAACGACCCGATTTCTACCCTTGAATTTTTTTTTTTCATTCATTTTAATTCCCTCTTACATACATTCATCATCTTACTTAAAACCTTCAGGAATCATTCCTTAAAAATACTCTTTACACCTATTATATTATCATATAATTTAAATTGCGGAAAAACATAATTCATTCATTATTATTCCCATTGGGTACTAAGAGCCCAAAAGTTATAATACTCCAAATATAACAATACCCATGGTTACGAATACCCAAATAAATGTCAGCCATGGTTACAATCATTCAAATCCACAAGTAGTCATTTAAAGTAGAAAAACGCAAATAGTGAATCCAACGTCTAAAGCTCCTAAAGCTCCCGAACTAGCATACTCCATTCGTCTATTTACCTGCAATGGGATTATCAATGACAAAAGTACAAAACACACAAAGGAGTAAGTCGTTAATTCAATAAACGTCATTATAAGATAATCCACATTAGAAAAAGGGTTAGTAAACCATTTTCGAAATTCATTTTGTCTTGCTGCATAACTTGAGCCAAAGTCGCTACACCCCTCAGGGTTAGCTAAAAGCAGAATCTCGTTTCTCTTAAAACAAATCACGCTTATATACTCAAGCCAGAGTTTACGCTTCTATACTCAAGCCAGAGTCGCTAACCATTCATTGTCGGCTAAAACATATTTTCCTTACATCGATCTCCTCATAAATCATTTTCATGCTTCTATACTCAAGCCAGGGTGTATGCTTCTATACTCAAGCCATAGTGTATGCTTCTGTACTCAAGCCAGAGTGTATGCTTCTATACTCAAGCCAGAGTGTATGCTTCTCTACTCAAGCCAGAGTGTATGCTTCTATACTCAAGCTAGAGTGTATGCTTCTATACTCAAGCCAGAGTCGCTAACCATTCATGGTCGGCTAAAACATATTTTCCTTTCATCGATCTCCTCATAAATCATTTTCATGCTTCTATACTCAAGCCAGAGTGTATGCTTCTATACTCAAGCCAGAGTTTATGCTTCTATACTCAAGCCAGAGTGTATGGTTCTATACTCAAGCCAGAGTGTATGCTTCTATACTCAAGCCAGAGTGTATGCTTCTATACTCAAGCCAGAGTCGCTAACCATTCATGGTCGGCTAAAAATGTACTTCTTTTTCATTCGTTTCACCATAAATCATTTCCGGTAAATCCTCGCCCACATTAGTATAAACACACCCATATATGTTTATACTAAATACGTGATTTACACTCAATCATCGCATATCCAGAAAGTACCACATACTTTCCTTTCCGTAAATCTACGCCTACTTTAATGTAAACACACCCATGTATGTTTATATCAAATGCGTACTTTACGTATCGATCATTGCATAATCAGAAAACTCACATTTTCGATTTCAAATGCTCAATTGAAGACTTATCCTTACCTCGATGAGTGTTGGGTTTGGTTCTTGGCAACTTCTCGAGTTCCACCAACACCGCCTCCAACCTTAGGATCTCTCTTCATCCCACCACATAACACAATGTTAGTCATTTATTCCAAATATAACATAAACAACTTATATTGCATCATTTAATCATACAAAATATTCATCATCAATATTCAACCATCTAAAACATGCATAACATCTCATATTTCAATATTTGGGGGTAAACTCATCTTCTACCTCTAACATTTTACTCATTCTCTCCTTTTACCACATTTTCACTTTTGGGGTTTATGGGTTTTCATGAATCAACCCACAACCCTTTCCATTCTTGAGATACTATCTCTGAACCAAGAGTTTACAAGATAAAAACAACATAAAACGAACCATAACTCTAACGGATGAGTTTCCATGGTTTCTCATGTTATGAAAATAAATCCAACATACCCAAAACAAGTTAGAGAGGAAGAAGAAGAGTTAGTAACAAGAGGTTTACCTCTTCTCAAGCTCCAAGATGAGTCCTAAGGCTCCTTGCTCTTGAAAAGCTCTCCTCTCTCTCTTCTCTTCGAAGTTCTAACCCTAAAATGTGTTTTGGGTTTCTATTTTATAGACACTGCGATAAGTGTAATCAATTACAAGTATAGTGTAATCGATTACACTGCGTAAATTATAGAGGCATTGTCTCTATGTAATCGATTACCAACATGGTGTAATCGATTACATTAATACGATGTAATCGATTACCATAAGTGTGTAATCGATTACACAGTGTAAATTACAAAGGCATCGTCACGATGTAATCGATTACCAACATGGTGTAATTGATTACATTGTGTCAGATGTACATATCTGATTCTTTTAATCATCATGTAATCGATTACCAGGACTGTGTAATCGATTACACTGTGTCAGATGCATAGGTCTGATTAGTTTATCAGCATGTAATCGATTACCAGGAGTGTCTAATCGATTACACTGTGTCAACAGCCCAAAATTGCCATTTCTCGCCTAGGCGAGACAACTCTCGCTCAAGCGAGAATCCTCCAGTATAGTCCAGGATTTCACCCTCCCAGGTGATCCTTTCTCGCTCAGGCGAGAATCTCTCGATCAAGCGAGGCTTCCAGGACTGATACTATAATTTTAAAGATTAAAATTTGGGGTGTTACAATCCTCCCCCTCTTATAAGAATTTTCGTCCCCGAAAATTAAACATACCTCGGAAAATAAAATCATCACCTAGACCTTAGGCACAAGAATATTCAACCAAAATCACAATTCGATTCTCTAATCCATTAGGATTACTTAATCAGTCACTAAGGGCATACACCACTAAACCATGATATCACCAAACCAATTCATGAACTAACTCCTCAATGTCCAAATATTAAGATCCTAGCCTCGATCAACATTGAATACCATGAGAACTAAACCGTAATTCTGACTAAAGATCTTTTCTACATTTTTCAAGGTCCATAGGTATCCATCACATATCCATCTATCAATCCTAACATACGTTAAGAATCCCGATAACACTCTCGAATTTCAACGAATGGGGAACCCCTTATCCCATATCTATCTAAATGCATCTTTTAACATTCGTCATACACTAACTAGTTTCATCTCCACTCGAGAATCTAGCACAATTTCATTTTACTCGATCAACAAAATACCTACACAAAAGTCTCTTAATGCCTCATCTATTGTACACAATCAAACTATCCAGTAATTGTGTAATTACATCAAATATTTCTACCATCAAATCTTATCGTCTTAAGAAATTACCAATTTCTAGCCTCTACTGAAACCATAAAACCATTGATTCACACCAAAACTAGGTACTTTGTTACCAATCGGCAAGCACAAGTCGACCAACACTCAAACCTACAACTTGCGTTCGTTTGGTCATCCCAATTCTGTTAGCAAAGATAAACTTATTAACCCACTCGCATTATGTCCAACAATACATGGGCGTCTTATATCACTAAACTTCTAACAACCTCAAACTTATTCCGATATGGTTGCTAAAATTTCGGAATTATCCAACATGATACTAAATCATTTCTTAGCCACAGGCTATGTTTCACCCAAAGAAAAGGATTTTCGAAAACGGTTTGAATCCATGACATATGAAACAAAGTTTACATAATCAGTTCAACACAACCCCAAACTCCTTCTCTCATATGGCTACATCCCACTCATACACCGTCATTACTGACGTTCACGAAACAGCAACAACTTTTGCCGGTACAACATTCAACGCAGACAATTGAGGTACACCATCACTATTTCATGCATTGTCAATGTCCTACCGCAAAAGTATCGATCATTCATGACCAAAAGTTTCACGTCTTTTCCTTTGCATTCAACACATTGACGGGGTAAGTAAATTGACTAGCCTCTTTCCTCGACTATCAGTATACGTCTTACCCCCTTAGCATACACTTACATATCAATGCATACTAAATGTTAAATCTTCACCTCAACAATTACATACAGTTAAACATAACACTATTTGCTGATCGCTAGTCCATTTCCAGGATTAAATCCAATTGGGACATCATTGCGCATATCAACCCTATAGTAAAGGTTCTACCATTTACCCCAACGCTACACTGAGACACTCCCGATCCAAAATAAGTTTTTGAGGTTCAACATCCCCGCACATAGCTTGGCGTTCAATACCAATATACATTTGTTACGGCGAATACTCCTCTTTAACAAAAATCAAATTTTATAGACCAAGAGCTTCATGCACAAGAATCAAAATAACTTTTTCATAATTCATGCATCAAGGTATAATTAACCAAGCATTAGTACATAATCTCGAAAGATATTTTCCCCATTGTCATACAGAACATGTTACGCACAAATTCCTCATTTCATTCACAGAAGAAAATTCACTTTCCCAGAAAAATACATAGTTCTTTCAAATCTTAATATATTGAAATACTAACGAGTTCTAAAATATCCTCTCGTTACATTTACTGAATAAAAACCGATCCCTTTTTCGAAGGAGAGTTATGACTTTCTTAGCCGACACTGGCCCCATACTACTAGCATGATCAGAGATCTCGCACAGATCCCTAACCGCCACAACCTTGTCAGCACTTTTCAATCATAACATGATTTGCCAACAATTAGTCCATCCCCAGAACTTAATCTAACTGGGATAACGACAAGTAGACTGAATCTACGATAAATATCACACCATTTACCACAACCAGACTCTAGAACATAAACGTCAACACCACCACCAGCACAAAGATTGGGGTCGACGCGACCAAGTCGGAAGTAATGACTCAGTTTACAATTTCAGCCGGTTTTCACATTTATCATATATAAGGGAGTGTGTCGCCCCCAAATCAACAACACTAAACAAGGAATACCTGTCACCATGCGTTTACCTCTCGCCGGATCATCAACACCTGATGTCCCTGTGCCACTTGGGGTAACCATCTGACCGTGGTCTCTTGCCTCCTCGGCAGGAGTGGCATTAGGTCTCCGATCCAGCTTGGAACAATACATTTTATTATGCTCAAACTCCTTGCAGTGGAAACATCCATTTCCCTTTCCTCATACATCCCACATCGGATCAGACTATCCGATTCTGATGCCTCTGCACCATACATGGTAACCACTCTGACGATAGATTGAGGTCGTCCTGTCCCCATAGCATTCATACTCTGCCGTGACGTAGGACAATGCCTCTTTATAGGTCCGGTCTCTTTACAACGAAAACGGTGATTTGTAGTTCCAGAACACAATCATCCGTCATGTTTCCGGTTACACTTGCTGCACCAAGGTGGAGAGTTTAACCGTGACCCTCCGGCATTCGCATGGGTCCTCGGTCCATACGAAATGCAACTCCGAGTACCAACACATGGAAAATAATGCTTCCGCTCTTCGCGATACATCTTATCCTTGCCTCTTCCATGCACAAAATTTCGTTGAGGCCCAAAGTCCTTGTGAGGAATGGATTCGGAGGTCGCCACTCCATCCGCCTTCATGTTAGTACACTCCATTCCTTGGACCCACTCAATAGCAGCATTCGGGGTGAATCCGACTTGGAACGGACTAGGGTTCCTTCTGCAGGATTTATCTAACCCCTGGTACTCAGCCGATCCTTGTTGAACTAGGGTGTGCGAGCTTGGACCTGGTGCCACGCTCCGATTCAGATGTTGTAAATTCTCACTCATTTGTTGTAGTGCCGCCACCATCTGGGCCAAGAGGTCATTCAGAACATTCTGACTCGCTCCTCTTTCTCTTCCAGCCATGTGTACCTGCACACACGTACTTGTCAGTAGACTAATTGTATAACCAGACAAGCATCACATAACACACAATCGTCAATGCTAACCAAGCAATTCAAACACATAAAGATCACAAAGAAGCATGTAAGGCCATATCCTAGGCCGCAAGATTAACTATGCTCTGATACCATATTGTAATGACCCGATTTCTACCCTTGAAATTTTTTTTCATTCATTTTAATTCCCTCTTACATACATTCATCATCTTACTTAAAACCTTCAGGAATCATTCCTTAAAAATACTCTTTACACTTATTATATTATCATATAATTTAAATTGCGGAAAAACATAATTCATTCATTATTATTCCCATTGGGTACTAAGAGCCCAAAAGTTATAATACTCCAAATATAACAATACCCATGGTTACGAATACCCAAATAAATGTCAGCCATGGTTACAATCATTCAAATCCACAAGTAGTCATTTAAAGTACAAAAACGCAAATAGTGAATCCAACGTCTAAAGCTCCTAAAGCTCCCGAACTAGCATACTCCATTCATCTATTTACCTGCAATGGGATTATCAATGACAAAAGTACAAAACCCACAAAGGAGTAAGTCGTTAATTCAATAAACGTCATTATAAGATAATCCACATTAGAAAAAGGGTTAGTAAACCATTTTCGAAATTCATTTTGTCTTGCTGCATAACTTGAGCCAAAGTCGCTACACGCCTCAGGGTTAGCTAAAAGCAGAATCTTGTTTCTCTTAAAACAAATCACGCTTATATACTCAAGCCAGAGTTTACGCTTCTATACTCAAGCCAGAGTCGCTAACCATTCATTGTCGGCTAAAACATATTTTCCTTTCATCGATCTCCTCATAAATCATTTTCATGCTTCTATACTCAAGCCAGGGTGTATGCTTCTATACTCAAGCCAGAGTGTATGCTTCTATACTCAAGCCAGAGTTTATGCTTCTATACTCAAGCCATAGTGTATGCTTCTATACTCAAGCCAGAGTGTATGCTTCTATACTCAAGCCAGAGTGTATGCTTCTATACTCAAGCTAGAGTGTATGCTTCTATACTCAAGCCAGAGTCGCTAACCATTCATGGTCGGCTAAAACATATTTTCCTTTCATCGATCTCCTCATAAATCATTTTCATGCTTCTATACTCAAGCCAGAGTGTATGCTTCTATACTCAAGCCAGAGTCGCTAACCATTCATGGTCGGCTAAAAATGTACTTCTTTCTCATTCGTTTCAACATAAATCATTTCCGGTAAATCCACGCCCACATTAGTATAAACATACCCATATATGTTTATACAAAATACGTGATTTACACTCAATCATCGCATAACCAGAAAGTACCACATACTTTCCTTTCCGTAAATCTACGCCTACTTTAATGTAAACACACCCATGTATGTTTATATCAAATGCGTATCTTACGTATCAATCATTGCATAATCAGAAAACTCACATTTTCGATTCCAAATGCTCAATTAAAGACTTATCCTTACCTCGATGAGTGTTGGGTTTGGTTCTTGGCAACTTCTCGAGTTCCACCGACACCGCCTCCAACCTTAGGATCTCTCTTCATCCCACCACATAACACAATGTTAGTCATTTATTCCAAATATCACATAAACAACTTATATTGCATCATTTAATCATACAAAATATTCATCATCAATATTCAACCATCTAAAACATGCATAACATCTCATATTTCAATATTTGGGGGTAAACTCATCTTCTACCTCTAACATTTTACTCATTCTCTCCTTTTACCACATTTTCACTTTTGGGGTTTTTGGGTTTTCATGAATCAACCCACAACCCTTTCCATTCTTGAGATACTATCTCTGAACCAAGAGTTTACAAGATAAAAACAACATAAAACGAACCATAACTCTAACGGATGAGTTTCCATGGTTTCTCATGTTATGAAAATAAATCCAACATACCCAAAACAAGTTAGAGAGGAAGAAGAAGAGTTAGTAACAAGAGGTTTACCTCTTCTCAAGCTCCAAGATGAGTCCTAAGGCTCCTTCCTCTTGAAAAGCTTTCCTCTCTCTCTTCTCTTCGAAGTTCTAACCCTAAAATGTGTTTTGGGTTTCTATTTTATAGACACTGCGATAAGTGTAATCAATTACAAGTATAGTGTAATCGATTACACTGTGTAAATTATAGAGGCATCATCTCTATGTAATCGATTACCAACATGGTGTAATCGATTACATTAATACGATGTAATCGATTACCATAAGTGTGTAATCGATTACACAGTGTAAATTACAAAGGCATCGTCGCGATGTATTCGATTACCAACATGGTGTAATCGATTACATTGTGTCAGATGTACATATCTGATGCTTTTAATCATCATGTAATCGATTACCAGGACTGTGTAATCGATTACACTGTGTCAGATGCACAGGTCTGATTAGTTTATCAGCATGTAATCGATTACCAGGAGTGTGTAATCGATTACACTGTGTCAACAGCCCAAAATTGCCATTTCTCGCCTAGGCGAGACAACTCTCACTCAGGCGAGAATCCTCCAGTATAGTCCAGGATTTCATTCTCCCAGGTGATCCTTTCTCGCTCTGGCGAGAATCTTTCGATCAAGCGAGGCTTCCAGGACTGATACTATAATTTTAAAGATTAAAATTTGGGGTGTTACACAAGAAGCTTCAATATTCATCTAAGAGCATGAGAAGAGGTAAAAACTCTTGATTCTAACTCTCTTCTTCTCTTTAAAACCTATTTTTGGATATGTTGGATCTCTTCTCAAAATGAAGAAAACCATGGAAACTCATCCTTTTGAGTTATGGTTCATTTTATGTTTTTTCTCTCTTGAAACTCTTGGTTTAGAGTTAGTATTTCAAGAATGGAAAGGGTTGTGGGTTGATTCATGGAAACCCCAAAACCCTAAAGAGAAAATTTGGTTAAAATGGGTAAAATGCTAGAGGTAGAAGATGAGTTTACTTTCTAATGATGAAATAGGAGATGATTATGTATGTTTTGGATGGTTGTAAACTTATGATGAAAGTAGTTTAGCAACATTGAAAATATGATGAAATATCTTGTATGGTTTAATAATAAAATATAAGTTGTTTATGTGATATTTGGAATAAATGACTAACATTGTGTTATATGGTTGCAACGAGGAAATATCATAGAGTTGGTGGCGGTGTCGGTGAAAGTTGTGAAGTTGCCAAGAACCAAACCCAACACTCACCAAGGTAAGGATAAGTCATTAGTTGTGCATTTGGAATGGAAAATGTGTGTCTCTTCTGGTTATGTGATGATTGAGTTGTGAACTACGCGTTTAGTACAAACATATATGGGTGTGTTTATACTAAAGCGGATGTAGATTCACGGGAAGCGAGAAATGGTGATATCAAAGAAAGGAAATGTATTTTTAGCCGACCATGAATGGTTAGCGAATCTGGCTTGAGTATATAAGCGAAACTCTGGCTTGAGTATATAAGCGAAACTCTGGGTTGAGTATATAAGCGAAACTCTGGCTTGAGTTTATAAGCGAAACTCTGGCTTGAGTATATAAGAGAAATTTTGGCTTGAGTATATAAGCGAAACTCTGTCTTGAGTATATAAGCAAAACTCTGGCTTGAGTATATAAGCAAAACTCTGGCTTGAGTATATAAGCGAAACACTGATTTGAATATATAAGCAAAACTCAGGCTTGAGTAGATAAGCAAAACTCCGGCTCGAGTATATGTAACATGTTTTCTTTTAAAGGAAATGAGAATCTGCTTTTAGCTAACCTTGAGGGGTGTAGCGACTTTGGCTCAAGTGATGTAGCAAAGAAAATGAATTTCAAAATAGTTTACTAACCCTTTTCTAATGTGGATTTATATTGACATTATTGAATTAATGACTTACTCCTTTGTGTGTTTTGTGCTTCTATCAATGATAATTCCATTGCACATAAACAAGTGATATGAGGGGGACTCATTTTTGGGAGCTTTAGGGAGCTTTATGTTTTGGATTCATTTATTTGCACTATTTTGTACATGAGTGCATATTTGATAGTTTAAGCATTATGTAACTACGAATATATATTAACCTTCATGGGAAAATTCCTCCAGAAATATTTCCCTGCAGACCTGAAAAGGAAGAAGGAGATAGAATTCTTGCAATTAGAGCAAGGAAACATGACGGTGGGGGAGTATTCGGCCAAATTTGAAGAATTGATCCAGTATTGCCCTTATGCTGAACTAGAGTTGGACGGGAGGTCCAAATGTGTGAAATTTGAGATGGGGTTGAGGCCCGAGCTCAGGATGACATTTGGTCACGAAGAAATTTCTGATTTCCCTACACTAGTGAACAAGTGTAGGATGTATGAGGATAATGTGCGGATGAGGGAAGCTAATGCTAGAAAAGAGAACCCTCCACGACACTATGGCCCTCAACGGAACTTTTCACACGGAAAAGGGAAGGGCAAAATGTTTCAAGCGGAATGGAAGCCTTACTCTTCTCCAACGGGTAGTCGGAGTCATACTTCGCATGGGCTGAAGACTCATGTTAATGCCGGAGGGTCACGGTTGAACTCTCCATCTTTGTGCGGAAAATGTGGCCGAACTCATGTCGGTGACTCATGACCTGGAACGACGCTTACCTATTTGCACTGCAAGGAGGTTGGAAATATCAGAAGATATTGTCCTAAGTTACCGCAGAGTGTAAATGATGTGAGAGCTGAGCGACCTCGAACTACTAGCAGAGTATTCACCATGAGTGGTGTAGAGGAGTCGGGTATAGATGGCCTGATTAAAGGTAATTGTATGGTGGCAGGTATTCCCCTTTTAGTGTTGATTCGATTCGGGGGCGACACACTCCTTTGTATCTATTGAATGCGTGGATAGATTGAAATTGCAAACTGAGTCGTTGCCTTTTGACTTGGTCGTATCCACCCCAACTGATGTGCCTATGGTTGTGTCGACAGTGGTATCTCGATGTCCGGTAGTGGTAAACGGTAGGAATTTTACCGTGGATTTAATCTGCTTACCACTATCCCAGTTGGATCCAATTTTGGGGATGGACTGGTTGTCGGCGAATCATGTAATGCTTAATTGTGCCGATAAGACCGTGATATTCGGAAATCTAGATGAGATTTCTGATGAGGTTAATGACATGAAACCGTTATCGGCAAAGGAAGTCAGAACTTCCTGTAAGGAGGGAGGAGCCGTGTTTATGTTGTTGGCATCCTTGGAGGGTATTGAGAAACCTAAGGTTGAGGATATTCCAATAGTTCGTGAGTTTCCTGAGGTATTTCCTGGTGATATTCCGGAGTTACCTCTAGTAAGAGAAGTAGAATTCTCTATTGATTTGGTACCTGGAACGGGATCCATCTCTATAGCTCTTTAAAGGATGGCACCGTTAGAATTGACTGAGTTGAAAAAGCAGGTTGAGGACTTATGCGGTTGTGTACTGACTACCAGCAATTGAATAAGGTTACTATTAAGAACAAGTATCCATTGCCTCAGATTGATGACTTGATGGATCAGCTGAGAGGGGCGGTAGTGTTTTCAAAGATCGATCTTCGGTCGGGTTACCACCAACTTTGTGTGAAATCGGAAGACATTCCTAAGACTGCCTTTAGGACAAGGTATGGACATTTCGAATATTTGGTCATGCCTTTTGGCGTAACGAATGCCCCAGCAATATTTACCGACTACATGAATCGGATTTTCCATCCGTATTTGGATTCATTCGTAGTGGTATTTATTGATGGCATTTTGGTTTACTCTAAAAGTCGGGAGGAACACGCAGAGCACCTGAAGATTGTCCTAGAAATCTTGAGTAAGAACCAGTTGTACACTAAATTGTCTAAATGTGATTTCTGGTTGGAATCGGTGAACTTTCTCGGACATGTAATATCCAAGGAAGGGGTAGCTGTCGATCCTTCAAAGGTTGAAGAGGTTATGGAATGGGTAGTACACAGGTCGGTTACCGAAATCCGGAGTTTTCTGGGTTTGGCTGGCTATTATCGGAAATTCATTGAAGGATTTTCGAAGTTGGCACTACCATTGACTAAGCTCACTAGGAAAGGAGAATCGTATGTGTGGAAACTTCGTTGTGAAGAAAGCTTTCAGGAGTTGAAATGAAGGTTGACTACTGCACCAGTGTTAGTTCTTCCTTGTACCGATAAGGATTTCAGTGTTTATTGTGATGCTTCCAAGCAAGGTTTGGGTTGTGTTCTGATGCAGGAAGGGAAGGTTGTTGCCTATGCTTCTCTTCAGTTGAGAACGCACGAGCAAAACAACCCTACTCATGATTTAGAATTGGCTGCAGTGGTCTTTGCTTTAAAAATCTGGAGACACCATCTCTATGGCATAAGGTTTGTGGTGTACAGTGACCACAAGAGTTTGAAATATATGTTTGATCAAAAGGAGCTGAATATGAGGCAATGGAGATGGATGGAGTTCCTAAAGGATTATGATTTTGGGTTGCAGTACCATCCGGGAAAGGCCAATGTAGTGGCCAATGCGCTAAGTCGGAAATCTTTACACATGTCGGCTTTGATGGTTAGGGAAGAGAAACTGATTGAAGAGTTCAGGGACATGAACTTGGATGTTCAGATAAAGCCTCATGGTATGATTTTGGGGATGCTGAAGGTCACCAACGAACTGTTTGATCAAATCCGAGTAATGCAATTTGAGGATATCGAGATAATGGCAAAACGGGATTTGATACTAAGTGGCAAGGAAACTGTTTTCGCATCAGACCCTAGTGGGATAATGCGTTACAAAGGGAAGGTGTGTGTGTACCTCGTGATGAGGAATTACGGAAGAGTATTTTGCAGGAGTCCCATAAGAGTAAGATGAGTTTTCACCCGGGGACAACGAAAATGTATCAAGACTTGAAGAAGTTATTTTGGTGGTCTGGATTAAAGAGAGACGTGGCTTCGTATGTCTCGAGTTGTTTGGTATGTCAGAAAGCCAAGATTGAGCATCAGCGACCAACGGGAGAGTTACAATCCCTAGAAATTCCCGTTTGGAAGTGGGACAGTATCTCCATGGATTTTGTGTCTGGTTTTCCGAAGACTCAGAAAGGGTACGACTCGATATGGGTAATAGTAGATCGGTTGACTAAGTCTGCTCATTTCTTACCGATGAACATGAGATACTCCCTAGAACGATTGGCAGAGCTGTATATCCGAGAAATTGTTCGTTTGCATGGGATACCATCAAGAATTGTGTCGGATAGGGATCCCCGTTTCACTTCAAACTTTTGGACCAGTTTGCAGTCCGCATTGGGAACTAAGTTGAAGTTGAGTTCAGCATATCATCCACAGACGGATGGTCAATCGGAAAGAACAATACAATCATTGGAGGTCCTTCTAAGGGCTTGGGTCTTGGAACAACCAGGGAGTTGGGATGGCATGTTACCTCTGATTGAATTTACCTACAACAATAGCTTCCATTCGAGTCTTGGAATGGCACCTTATGAGGCGTTGTATGGTAGGAAGTGACGAACTCCAGTGAGTTGGTTTGAGACTAGGGAGAACTTGATATTGGGCCCCGAACTAGTCCAAGAGACGACGAATAAGATCAAGAAAATCCTGGAGAACATGAGGATCTCCCATAGTCGGCAGAAAATCTATTACGATAAAAGGCGGAAACCTCTTGAGTTTAATGAGGGAGATCATGTTTACATTAGAGTAGTCCCGACTACCGGAGTAGGTAGAGTGTTGAAGTCTCGTAAGCTGACTCCGCGATTTATTGGGTCGTATCAAATACTAAAGAGGATTGGGCCGGTAGCGTATCGTATTGCTTTATGATCGAGGCCGTACTCGATACAAATAATATAACAATAAAGTTAGTACTAGGAAGTGACTTCTAGGTCGTTTCCCAAAGATTATCTTTCACACAATGGTTCAAACACCTTACACGCACACACACAATGGGGGGTTTTAGTGGTTGTTATGCTATGAAATTAAGCTAAAACAGAACACAAACAAAAAACAGAATAGTAAAGAGGCTAAATCCCTTTGGTTTCCTTGTTCACAACTCAATCCTCGGTTTCAATATATTAAAATCAGATTCTCAGTGTTCCTTTGTTGAGAGTCCATTAACTAAGCGATGATCAACTCACAGTTAAATTGCTAAACCTCTAACTAAGCAAAATTGGCATAAGCAACAAACAGTTAACAATGTCACATGAATCAAAGCATCAATTTCAGATTCTACACATTAAATTCCTAATCTGTTCATAACTCTAATGTTTAAGCTTCAAACTAAGCGAATTCAACATAAACATAGAGCATTTACAGATTCACATAAACTAAGCGATATTGTGCTAGAGAACTAATTAACTAAGCGAAAATCAGTTCACAAACCTACAACAAAATCATAGAATTAAGCAAACCACAATCTGAAATAGGATAGAAGATTCAAACATAAAGAAACCGAAATTGCTTTAAACGAATAAAGAGAAACCGAAATGCATTAAGCACTAAACCTCAAGAGTGTGATACATTACCAAAGGAATTTAGCACTAAACCTCTAGCCTTCCATGGATGAAGAAGCAAAACCGAATTTGGAGGAGGAAGAAGATGAAAAACGAAAACCTAAAAGAACCCAAAAGGGGGAAAACGAAAATGTAATGTAAAGTTGTTTGTGAAAACGAAATTCTAAGCTTATTAAAGGGTAAAACCGAAATGGGCCCTAAACAATGGGCCCAAAACCTAAAACGGAATTAAAAATCCTATAACTAAACACAATCTTCACTTTAGCACACATCTTCCACTTGTAATGCCCAAAATGTCCTTTGTAAGGACCCAAATTCTACCCTTGAAATTTTTTCTCATTTTAATTCAAATTCCATGCAATCACTCATAACTCACATTACCAATTTAATATCCTTACTTCAAAATCTATTTCCCTCCTCACACTCAATCCCTAAATCAATAATGACGTACATAATCATTTTACTTAGAAGTCTTCATGAATCATTCCTTGAACTAATCTTTTAACCTATTATATTATCATACGATTTATATTGCGGAAAAACATAATTCATTCATATCATTCCCTAGGAGTACTAAGACCTCAAAGGTTCTGATCCTCCAAAATAACATTACGCATGGTTACAAATATCCAACTAATAGTTAGCCATGATTACAAACATTTAAATCCACAAGTAATCATTTAGAATACGAAACATAAATAGTGAATCCAACGTCTAAAGCTCCTAAAGCTCCCGACCTAGCATACTGCATTCATCTATTTACCTGCAATGGGATTATCAATGACAAAAGTACAAAACACACAAAGGAGTAAGTTGTTAATTCAATAAACGTCATTATAAGATAATCCACATTAAAAAAGGTTAGTAAACCATTTTCGAAATTCATTTTGTCTTGCTGCATAACTTGAGCCAAAGTCGCTACACCCCTTAGGGTTAGCTAAAAGCGATTTCTCATCTCTTTTACCAAGAAAACATGCTGCATAAACTCGGGCCGAAGTGTTGCTTCATAAACTCGAGCCGAAGTCGCTACACCGCTTAGGGTTAGCTAAAAACAAGTTCTCAACTCTTTTATAAAGAAAAACATGCCGCATAAACTCGGGCGGAAGTGTTGCTACATAAACTCGAGCCGAAGTCGCTACACCCCTTAGGGTTAGCTAAAAACAAATTTTCATCTCTTTTATAAAGAAAACATGCCGCGTAAACTCGGGCTGAAGTGTTGCTACATAAACTCGAGCCGAAGTCGCTACACCCCTTAGGGTTAGCTAAAAACAAATTCTCATCTCTTTTATAAAGAAAACATGCCGCGTAAACTCGGGCTGAAGTGTTGCTACATAAACTCGAGCCGAAGTGTTGCCTCGTAAACTCGGGACGAAGTGTTGCCTCGTAAACTCGGGCCGAAGTGTTGCCTCGTAAACTCGGGACGAAGTGTTGCCTCGTAAACTCGGGCCGAAGTGTTGCCTCGTAAACTCGGGCCGAAGTGTTGCCTCGTAAACTCGGGCCGAAGTCGCTAACCATTTATGGTCGGCTAAAAATATATTTTCTTTTCATTGAATTCACCATCAATCATTTCCCGTAAATTCACACCATCTTTAGTATAAACACACCCATATATGTTTATACTAATTACGTGATTCACAATATAATTATTGCATGACCAGAAAACGCACACGTTTTCTATCTTCCGTAAATCTACGCCTACTTTAGTATAAACACACCCATATATGTTTATACTAAATGCGCAATTTACAACCTATTCATTTCATAACCAGAAAATACCCACATTTTCCTTTTCCGTAAATCTACGCCATCTTTAATATAAACACACCCATATATGTTTATACTAAATGCGTAATTTACAACTTAATCTTTGCATAACCAGAAAATACACATTTTCTATTTCAAATGCAAAATTAAAGACTTATCCTTACCTCGGTGAGTGTTGGGTTTGGTTCTTGGCAACTTCTCAAGTTCCGCCGACACCGCCTCCAACTTTAGGATCTTTCCTCATCCCACCATATAACACAATGTTAGTCATTTCTTCCAAATATCACATAAACAACTTATATTGCATTATTTAATCATACAAGATATTCATCACATGTTCGATGTTTCTAAACTACTTTCATCATAAGTATTCAACCATCTAAAACATGTAGCCTAAGGCCTTAATTAAGAGTTATCCCTTCTAACCAAAGGGAAACCAAGGAAAGTAGTCAAGCCTCAACCAGTTCCATCCTCAAATAACCCAATGGCGTACGAATATCTGCTTCGAAAGGACCAAGAGAGTCTTTATTTACGCTATTCTTCGCATCTCGAGAGAAGCAGTCGATTAGTGAGCATCCCCTCTGCATAAGGAAAGCCTTAAGGCTTGGTTGCGGGGGAGAAGGACTAAGGATCAGTCTAATGGGACCTAGAGGAAGGAGATAGAAGCTATGCATATTCATCTCATATTCCAACATTTGGAGTTAAACTCATCTTCTACCTCTAGCATTTTACTCACTCTCTCTTTTTACCCCATTTTTACTTTAGGGTTTTGGGGTTTTCATGACTCAACCCACAACCCTTTCCATTCTTGAAATATTAACTCTAAACCAAGAGTTTACAAGGTAAAAATAACATAAAACGAACCATAACTCCAAAGGATGAGTTTCCTTGGTTTCTCACATTTGGAGAAGAGATCCAACATACCCAAAATGAGTTTAAGAGAGAAGAAGAGAGTTAGAATCAAGTGTTTTACCTCTTCTCATGCTCTTGGGTGAGTATCAAAACTCCTTGCCCTTGGAAAAGCTCTCTTCTCTCACCCCCTTCAAAGTTTTTAACCTTAAAATGTGTTTGGATTTCTGTTTTAAAGAGGTGTCGTCGGGTTGTAATCGATTACCAACATGGTGTAATCGATTACAACGTGAAAAATGCGCATATCTAATGCTTTCAATACGATGTAATCGATTACCAGGAGTGTGTAATCGATTACACTGTGTCAGATGCACATATGTGATGCTTTTAATACTATGTAATCGATTACCAGGAGTGTGTAATCGATTACATTGTGTCAGATGCACATATCTGATGCTTTTAATACGATGTAATCGATTACCAGGAGTGTGTAATCGATTACACTGTGTCAGATGCACAGGTCTGATTAGTTCATCAGCATGTAATCGATTACCAGGAGTGTGTAATCGATTAAACTGTGTCAACAGCCTAAAATTTGCCATTTCTCACCCAAGCGAGACAACTCTCGCTCAAGCGAGGCTTCCAGGACTGTTACTATAATCTTGAAGACTCAAATTTAGGGTGTTACATCCTGGTGCCAAATATGTCCTGAAAATGGAATTAGATTTAATTAGGCTAAATAATCCCAAATTAACTCATTTTAGGAATAATAGTCCAATAAAGCCTAAAACACTAAACAATGCCAAATAAAGTCAATTAGACACCAAGAATCATTAACAATGGTAAAATAAGGTTATTAATAGTGTGTAATATTTGACTCATCACTTTACCTCCGTTGTTGTCGAATCTCCACAATGTGTTTTATGTGTCTCAGTTGAGGAAATATGTTTGGGATCCATCTCATGTGGTTGATTCAGACCAGATAGAGTTGAAGGATAACTTGACTTTTGCGACGTTGCCTATGAGAATCATGGATACAAGTGTTAAAAGATTGAGAGGCAAAGAGATTCCTTTGGTGAAAGTGTTGTGGAGCCGAGTAGACGAAGGGGATGTTACTTGGGAGGTGGAACGTGATATGAGGGATGATTACCCTCATTTGTTCGAATCGAGGTATGTTTAATTTTCGGGGACGGAAATTTTTATAAGAGGGGGAGGATTGTAACACCCTAAATTTGAGTCTTTAAAATTATAGTATCAGTCCTGGGATTCTCGCTTGAGCGAGGGAGTCTCGCCTGGGCGAGAAAGGCTCACATGGGAGGGTGAAATCTTGGACTATACTGGAGGATTCTCGCCTTAGCGAGAATTGTCTCGCCTTGGCGAGAAATGACATTTTGGGACTGTTGAGACTGTGAGATTCTCGCTTGAGCGAGAATCCCTCGCTTGAGCGAGAATCCCTCGCTTGAGCGAGAGGGTCAGATCTGAATTTTTAAAATAGGCGGGATTTTCTCGCTTAAGCGAGAAAGGGCTCGCTTAAGGGAGAACCCGACGAGACAACATTTAATGAGAAACCCCAAACACATTTTAGGGTTAAGAAAAGAAGAGAGGTGAGAGAAGAGAGCTTTTCCAGGGGCAAGAAGCTTCAATATTCATCTAATAGCTTGAGAAGAGGTAAAAACTCTTGATTCTAACTTTCTTCTTCTCTTTAAAACCTATTGTTGGGTATGTTGGATCTCTTCTCAAAATGAAGAAAACCATGGAAACTCATCCTTTTGAGTTATGGTTCATTTTATTTTGTTTCTCTCTTGCAACTCTTGCTTCAGAGTTAGTATTTCAAGAATGGAAAGGGTTGTGGGTTGATTCATGGAAACCCCAAAACCCTAAAGAGAAAATGTGGTTAAAATGGGTAAAATGCTAGAGGTAGAAGATGAGTTTACTTACTAATGATGAAATAGGAGATGATTATGTATGTTTTGGATGGTTGTAAACTTATGATGAGAGTAGTTTAGCAACATTGAAAATATGATGAATATCTTGAATGGTTAAATAATGCAATATACGTTGTTTATGTCATATTTGGAATAAATGACTAACATTGTGTTATATGGTGGGAATGAGGAAAGATCATAGAGTTGGCGGTGGTGTCGGTGGAACTTGTGAAGTTGCCAAGAACCAAACCCAACACTCACCGAGGTAAGGATAAGTCATTAATTGTGCATTTAGAATGGAAAATGTGTGTATTTTCTGGTTATGCAATGATTGAGTTGTGAACTACGCGTTTAGTACAAACATATATGGGTGTGTTTATACTAAAGCGGATGTAGATTCACGGGAAGCGAGAAATGGTGATATCAAAGAAAGGAAATGTATTTTTAGCCGACCATGAATGGTTAGCGAATCTGGCTTGAGTATATAAGCGAAACTCTGGCTTGAGTATATAAGCGAAACTCTGGGTTGAGTATATAAGCGAAACTCTGGCTTGAGTTTATAAGCGAAACTCTGGCTTGAGTATATAAGCGAAACTCTGGTTTGAGTATATAAGCGAAACTCTGGCTTGAGTATATAAGCAAAACACTGGCTTGAGCATATAAGCAAAACTCCGTCTCGAGTATATGTAGCATGTTTTCTTTTAAAGGAAATGAGAATCTTCTTTTAGCTAACCTTGAGGGATGTAGCGACTTTGGCTCATGTGATGTAGCAAAGAAAATGAATTTCAAAATGGTTTACTAACCCTTTTCTAATGTGGATTAGCTTATATTGAAGTTATTGAATTAATGACTTACTCCTTTGTGTGTTTTGTGTTTTTGTCAATGATAATTCCATTGCAGATAAACAGGTGATATGAGGGGGACTCATTTTTGGGAGCTTTAGGAACTTTATGTTTTGGTTTCATTTATTTGCACTATTTTGTATGTAACACCCTAAATTTTAAATCATTAAAATTATAGTATCAGTCCTGAGATCCTCGCTTGAGCGAGAGATTCTCGCTTGAGTGAGAGAGAGACTCACCTAGGAGGGTGAAATATTGGGCTATACTGGAGGATCCTCGCTTGAGCGAGAGATTCTCGCCTGGGCAAGAGATGCTCACCAGGGGGAGTGAAATCCTGGAGTATACTGGAAGATTCTCGCCTGAGCGAGAGTTGTCTCGCCTAGGCGAGAAATATCATTTTGGGGCTATTGACACTGTGAGATTCTCGCTTGAGCGAGAATCCCTCGCTTGAGCGAGAGGGTCAGATCTGAGTTTTTAAAATAGGCGGGATTTTCTCGCTTGAGCGAGAAAGGGCTCGCTTAAGCGAGAACCCAACGCTGTTACATTAAATAGGGGACCCCAAACACATTTATGAGGGTTAACCTAAAGAGAAGTGAGAGAAGAGAGCATTTTCAAGAGCAAGAAGGCTTTTGAGTCATTTAGAAGCTTGAGAAGAGGTAGATCTCTTGATTCTAACTCTCTTCTTCCCTTTAAAACTTGTTTTGAGGTATGTTGGATCTCTTCTCAACATGAGAGAAACCATGGAAACTCACCCTTTTGAGTTATGGTTCATTTTATGTGATTTTATCTTGTAAACTCTTGGTATAGAGTTAATATTTCGAGAAAGGAGAGGGTTAGAGGGTTGATTCATGAAAAACCCTAAAACCCTAAAAATGGAAATGAGTAAAATGCTAGAGGTAGAAGATGAGTTTACTTTCTAATAATGAAGTATGAGATGAATATGTAGGTTTTAGATGTTGTAAACTTATGATGAATATCCTGTACGATTAAATGATGTAGTATAAGTTGGTTATGAAATATTTGGAATAAATGACTAACATTTTGTTGTATGGTGGGAATGAGGAAAGATCCTTGAGTTGGCGGCGGTGTCGGTGGAACTAGTGCAGTTACCAAGAACCCAAACCAACACTAACCAAGGTAAGGATAAGTCTTTAATTTGCGCATTTGAAATGGAAAATGTGTGTATTTTCTGGTTGTGCAAGGATTAATTGGTGAATCACATATTTATTATAAACATATATGGGTATGTTTGTAATAAGGATTGCGTTGATTCACTGGGTGTGATTGATAGTGAAATCAATGAAAAGGAAACATATTTTTTTAGCCGACCATAAATGGCTAGCGACTTCGGCCCGAGTTTATGTGGCAACACTTCGGCTCGAGTTTATGTAGCAACACTTCGGCTCAAGTTTATGTAGCAACACTTCGGCTCGAGTTTACGTAGCAACACTTCGACCCGAGTTTATGTGGCAGCACTTCGGCTCGAGTTTATGTAGCAACACTTCGGCTCAAGTTTATGTAGCAACACTTCGGCCCGAGTTTATGCGGCATGTTTTCTTATAAAAGAGATGAGAAATTGTTTTTAGCTAACCCTAAGGGGTGTAGCGACTTCGGCTCGAGTTTATGTAGCAACACTTCGGCCCGAGTTTATGTGGCATGTTTTATTGGTAAAAAAGATGAGAAATCTCTTTTAGCTAACCTTAAAGGGTGTAGTGACTTTGGATCAAGTGATGTAGCACGAAAAATGAATTTCAAAGTGATTTACTAACTTTTTCTATATGTGGATTATCTTATAATGACGTTTATTGAATTAATGACTCACTCCTTTATGTGTTTGTGTTTCGTCATTGATAATCTCGTTGCAGATGAACATGTAACCTGAGGTGGTCTTATTTTTGGAAGCTTAGGAACTTTATATTTTTGGACTTCAATTATTCACACCATTTTGTACATGAGTGCTTATTGAATTACTTGGAATATTTTGTAACTATGGATATATGACTTATACGATTGATTGTAATTCCGCATGTATGTAGCTATGGGTATTTTGGAAACTCATAGCTAGTTGTATGCGGTAGACACTAGGGTTTAATTGAATGAATTATGTTTTTCCGGAATATAAATTGTATGGTAATATCTTAAGTAAAAAAGTGTTTTAAGGAGTGATAATTGAGAAATCAAAGTAGTATGATGACTGTATGCATGAAAGGATTAAAATAAAAGAAAAATTTTCAAGGGTAGAATTTGGGTCCTTACAATATGGTATCAAAGCATAGTTAGTCCTGCGACCTAGGGTATGGCCTTACTTGCTTCCTTGTAACTTCAAAATGATTGGACTATGTGGTTTAAGTGAACTGTTGTGTGGTTATTTGTTGATTTGTTTGGTTAAACCTGGTTTATTGACAAATGAGAATCGAGATAAACAGGTACCCATTACTAAAATTTATGGAAGAGGACGAGGAAGAGGGTCGGTTCAGAATGAATTGTTGGCCCAAATTGCGGCAGTACTGGCAAACGTGAACGAGAACTTGCAACACCTGAATCAGAATACGACACCAAGTCCAAGTTCGCAGCCTTTGGTTCCACCATGTCCGGCTGAGTATCGAGGTTTGGATGAGTTCTGTAGGAGGAACCCCAGTTCGTTTCAAGGGGGGTTCGCTCCTGATGCAACCATCGAGTGGATTCAGAGATTGGAAAGGATTTTCAAGGGCATGAGCTGTTCTGATGCTCAGAAGTTGGCGTATGCCACCTATTTGCTAGAGAACGAGGATGAAAGTTGGTGGGAATTCACTCGGCGCCAAATGGAGGCGGAGGGGCAAGTAATTTTGTGGTGTACTTTTAGGGAGAAATTCCTTCGAAAGTATTTTCCTGCTGATCTGAGGAGTTAGAAGGAAATGGAATTCTTGAGGTTAGAACAAGGAAACCTGTCTGTGGGGGATTATGCGGCCAAATTTGAAGAATTGGCCCGATTTTGCCCTTACTCTGAATTGGAGGCGGACGAAAGGTCCAAGTGCTCGAAGTTTGAATCGGGTTTGAAGCCCAAACTGAAAACAATGTCTAGGCATCAAGAGATCACTGATTTTTCTACACTGGTCAACAAGTGTAGAATGGTTGAGGATGACATGAAAGCGGACGAAGTGGTGGCGTCAAGATCACTTCCTCCCAAGAATTTTGGGCCCCAAAGGAATTTTGTGCAAGAGAAGGGTAAGAGTAAGGCGTTTCCAGAAGAAGAAGGGAAGCCTTATTCCTCGCCTATGAGTAATAGAGGATATGCTCCGCATGGGTCAAGAACTCATGCCAATGCTGGAGGGTCGCAGCAAAACCCTCCATCTTGGTGTAACAAATGCGGCCGAAAACACTTTGGTGATTCTTGCCCCGGAACCACACTTAGCTGCTTTTACTGCAAGGAGAGTGGGCATCTTAAGAGGCATTGTCCAAAATTACGGTAGAGTATGAATGTTGTTAGTGCTGAACGACCTCGATCCACCGGCAGAGTTTTCACCATGAGTGGTGCAGAGGCTTCAGGTGCATATGGCCTGATAAGAGGTAATTGCATGGTGGCAGATATTCCCCTTTTAGTGTTGTTTGATTCGGGAGCGACACACTCCTTTGTATCTATTGAATGCGTGGATAGGCTGAATTTTCAAACAGAGTCGTTTCCTTTCGACTTGGTCGTATCCACCTCAACTGATGTGCCTGTGGTCTTGTCGACAGTGGTGTCTTGATGTCCTGTAGTGGTAAACGGTAAAACTTTTACCGTGGATTTAATCTGCTTACCGCTATCCCAGTTGGATATAATTTTGGGGATGGACTGGTTGTCTGCGAATCATGTAATGCTTAATTGTGCTGATAAGACCGTGGTATTCGGGAATCTAGATGAGAGTTCTGATGAGGTTAATGCCATGAAACCATTATCGGAAAAGGAAGTCAGGACTTCCTGTAAGGAGGGAGGAGCCATTTTTATGTTGTTGGCATCCTTGGAGGGTATTGAGAAACATAAGGTGCAGGATATTCCGATAGTTCATGAGTTTCCTGAGGTATTTCCTGGTGATATTCCGGAGTTACCTCCAGTGAGAGAAGTTGAATTCTCTATTGACTTGGTACCTGGAACGGGACCCATCTCTATAGCTCCTTATAGGATGGCACCGTTAGAATTGGCTGAGTTGAAAAAGCAGGTTGAGGACTTGTTGGCAAAGAAGTTCATTCGTCCTAGCGTCTCGCCATGGGGTGCGCCTGTTTTGTTGGTTAAGAAAAAGGATGGTAGTATGCGGTTGTGTACCGACTATCGGTAGTTGAACAAGGTCACTATTAAGAACAAGTATTCGTTGCCTCAGATCGATGACTTGATGGATCAGTTGAGGGGAGCAGTAGTATTTTCAAAAATTGACCTTCGTTCGGGTTACCACCAACTTCGGGTATGGTTGGAAGACATTCCTAAAACTGCTTTTAGGACAAGGTATGGACATTTTGAATATTTGGTCATGCCTTTTGGTGTAACAAATGCCCCAGCAATATTTACCGACTACATGAATTGGATTTTTCATCCGTATTTGGATTCATTCTTAGTGGTATTTATTGATGACATTTTGGTTTACTCTAAAAGCCAAGAGGAGCATGTTAAGCACCTGAGGGTTGTGCTAGAGCTTCTTAGTAAAAATCGGTTGTATGCAAAGCTGTCAAAGTGTGATTTCTAGTTGGAATCGGTAAACTTTCTTTGACATGTGATATCCAAGGAAGGAGTGGCAGTAGATCCTTCAAAGGTTGAAGCGGTTATGGAATGGGTGGTGCCCAAGTCAATCACTGAGATCAGGATCTTTCTGGGTTTGGCTGGGTATTATCGGAAATTCATTGAAGGATATTCGAAGTTGGCACTACCATTGACTAAGCTCACTCGGAAAGGAGAACCGTATGTGTGGACACTTCGTTGTGAAGAAAGCTTTCAGGAGTTGAAACGAAGGTTGACTACGGTACTAGTGTTGGTTCTTCCTTGTACCGATAAGGATTTCAGTGTTTATTGTGATGCTTCCAAGCAAGGTTTGGGTTGTGTCCTGATGCAAGAAGGGAAAGTTGTTGTTTATGCTTCTCGTCAGTTAAGAACGCACAAACATAACTACCCTACTCATGATTTAGAATTGGCCGTAGTGGTCTTTGCTTTAAAAATCTGGAGACACCATCTCTATGGCGTAAGATTTGAGGTGTACAATGACCACAAGAGTTTGTAGTACCTATTTGACCAAGAGGAATTGAATATGAGACAGAGACGATGGATAGAATTCCTCAACGATTACGATTTTGGATTGCAGCACCATTCGGGAAAGGCCAATGTAGTGGCTGATGCGCTAAGTCGGAAATCTTTACACATGTCGGCTTTGATGGTTAGGGAAGGGAAACCAATTGAAGAGTTCAGAGATATGAACTTGGATGTTCAGATAAAGCCTCATAATATGATTTTGAGAATGTTGAAGGTCAACAATAAACTGTTTGAGCAAATCCGAGTATTGCAAGTTGAGGATATCGAGATAATGGCCAAACGAGATTTAATGCTAAGTGGCAAGGAAACTGATTACGCATCAGACCCTAGTGGAATGCTGCGTTATAAAGGGAGAGTATGTGTGCTTCGTGATGAGGAATTACGGAAGAGTATTTTAGAAGAATCTCATAAGGGCAAGATGAGCTTTCACCCGGGAACTACCAAGATGTACCAAGATTTGAAGAAATTGTTCTGGTGGTCAGGGTTGAAGAGGGATGTAGCTTCATATGTCTCGAGTTGTTTGGTATGTCAGAAAGCCAAGATTGAGCATCAGCGACCAACAGGAGAGTTACAATCCCTAGAAATTCCCGTTTGGAAGTGGGACAGTATCTCCATGGATTTTGTGTCGGGTTTTCCGAAGACTAAGAAAGGGTACGACTCGATATGGGTAATAGTGGATCGGTTGACTAAGTCTGCTCATTTCTTGCCGATGAACATGAGGTACTCCCTAGAACGATTGGCGGAACTGTATATCTGGGAAGTTGTTCGGTTGCATGGTGTAACACCCCAAATTTTAAGTCTTTAAAATTATAGTATCAGTCCTCGGATCCTCGCTTGAGCGAGAGGTACTCGCTTGAGCGAGAAAGGTTCACCTGGGAGGGTGAAATCTTGGGCTATACTTGGCAATTTTGGGTAATATAATCGATTACACAGTCCTGGTAATCGATTACATGATGAAAAGCATCAGATATGTACATCTGACACAATGTAATCGATTACACCATGTTAGTAATCGATTACATCACGATAATGCCTCTGTAATTTACACTGTGTAATCGATTACACACATCTGGTAATCGATTACATAGTATTAATGTAATCGATTACACCATGTTGGTAATCGATTACATCGCGACGATGCCACTGTAATTTACACTGTGTAATCGATTACACTATACTTGTAATCGATTACCTTATCGCTGTGACTATAAAAGTGAAAAAAAAGGGATCTAGAAACCCTAATCTTCATTTTCTTTCTACCCCTTTCTCTCCCAACGGTGGCTCCACCCAAATGGACCATTTTTACCTCCACTAAGCCTCAAAACTCATCAAAACCTTCCTCTTGCTTCATGGTGACACATTTGGAAAAGCTTGGAGGTGAAAAAGCAACAATGGAGGTTGGAGGAGATGAAGGGAGATGTGGCTCTTTTGTGGAGCAACGGAGCTTACGCAACCTAAGGTGAGGGAGAAGACCATTTGGTCTTAGAGTATTTCATCAGAGTCATCATCTCCGATTTCCCTCAAGAATCGGAGCATATTAATGGATAGAAACTCTCTTGGGAGTTTGTGGTCCATGTGAGAGTCTATATTTTACATGAGGATGTATTAGCCATAAAAGTGGAGATATATGTGTGGGGAAAACTGTTTATTTGAATAAAACTCTATATGCTCATTTATGGTAATACACCGTCATTAAAGATAGTTCTAACGTTAATGTGTATATGATGAAGAATATGTTATGCGTGGATTGTTTATGGTAATGGTTATGTGGTGTGATAATGATGATGTGTGAGATATTTATGGTCATAAGCATAAATGAGTATGTTGTGAGTAGTTGATTGTTATAAACATGTATGGGTGTGTTGTAACAATGAATGTGTGATGAGCTGTGAATGTGTTAAAATGGATAAAGGAATGTTTGTGACAGTGAAGATGTTGTATGTTATCTATGGTGATAAGATAATGAGATGCCTTGTGTTAATTGTGTATGACATGGATGTGAGTGTAATGTGGAAACTCGACCTGCCCGATGTGGTATGGATGAAAACTCGACCTGCCCTAAGTTGTATAGATAATAACTCGACCTGCCCGATGTGGTATGGATGATAACTCGACCTGCCCTAAGTGGTATGGATAATAACTCGACCTGCCCGATGTGGTATGGATAATAACTCGACCTGCCCGATGTGGTATGGATGGTAACTCGACCTGCCCGATGTGGTATGGATGGTAACTCGACCTGCCCGATGTGGTATGGATAATAATTCGACCTGCCCGATGTGGTATGGATGGTAACTCGACCTGCCCGAAGTGGTATGGATAATAACTCGACCTGCCCGATGTGGTATGGATAATAACTCGACCTGCCCGATGTGGTATGGATGGTAACTCGACCTGCCCGATGTGGTATGGATGGTAACTCGACCTGCCCGATGTGGTATGGATGGTAACTCGACCTGCCCTATGTGGTATGGATGGTAACTCGACCTGCCCGATGTGGTATGGAAAATGAAATCGATGAATACGATTGAGTGTGAATACAAACTATGAGAAGTGAGTATGTCACCAAGAGAGTCATATGCATGCTATAGGATATATAGCATGGGATATATATTCTATAGGGTGAATATGAGTGATAATATGGATGGCGTTACGAATGAAAGTAATATACATGCTATAGGAATATATTATGGGATATAGGTCCTATAGGGTGAATATGAATGATGAGAAATGAGTATATTTGGACGAATAAGATATGCACACTATAGAACACATATAGTATGGGATGTATGTGTACTATAGGGTGAATATGGATAATATGTGATAAATAAATATGCACACTATAGAACACATATAGTATGGGATGTATGTGTACTATAGGGTGAATATGGATAATATGTGATGTATAAGTATGCACACTATAGAACACATATAGTATGGGATATATGTGTAATATAGGGTGAATATGGATATTATGGTTGATTGATATAAGCTTATCATGATTGATGTTAGATGTGTGTGGTTTTTAATACTTTAATGTTATTACTCCATGTAAATCCACGCTACGGTCGCCGTAGTTGGTTCTTACTCCCTCTGTCTTTCCTTGTATGTGTTGTATATTTGGGTTCAGGTTGTGGAGGTAGCGCATTGGACGCTTGCGGAGAAGAGTACATGATAGAGTAGTGGATAATATGTAATTGATATGTTATATGATAAATATTTGTAATATGAAGAACATGTTAAAGTGAAATTCATGTATAAACAACTTTCTTGTAAGTGTATAATGAAGTGGATCTAATTTTTGTATTCAAGGTAAATTTTGAGAAAATGTAATTGTATAAAGGATGTATTTGAACGGAAGTGTAATGACATGCTTTTGAAATGAAGGGTGTTTGGAATATTTCCGCCTTGTAGATTTATAAACGTATTCACTCAAGTTTCCAAACTGTTCGAGTAATGTCTTTCAAAAGTAATCACTTCACTTTCACGAATAAGGATTTTAAAAGAGAATTTTCGAGTTTTGAAAATCGGGTCCTTACAATATGGTATCAGAGCATATGTCAACTCTGCGGCCTAGGGTATGACCTAACATGCTTCTTTGTGAAATTTGTGTGAGTTAACTACTTGACTTATGTGCATTATCATTGACTATGTGGTAACTGCTGATTTGAAAGATGATTGTTGAATTTCCTACGATAAGTGTTTGGTTGTGAATTTATCGTTGGATGTTTTGTTGTGAGTTATCAATGAAGTGCTTGTTGAAAATTTCTTGTTGTGAATTTCGTAGAAGATTTCTTGTTGTAAAACTTTTGTTGAAATTATTGTGTGAGACCCTTGTTGGGGATTCTTGCTGAAAACTCTTGATGAAAATTACTGGTTGTGAACATCTCATTGGAATAGTTTATGGCGAGTTTGTAATTGTGATTTCCGGCTAGATTTCTTGGTCTGAGATTCATATGTTGAGAGTTCCTAGTTATGGACCTCTTGTTTGAATTTTGGTCAACCTTTTGATGTGAACTTTCTTTTCTCACTAAGATTAAGATAACTGAAAATGAATGATTAAATTGACTTTCTGGGATGTTAACCTAACTGTTTCTATGATTGTAATAACATAAGATTAAGGTAATGTAAGGATAAGTCTTTAATTTATGCATTATGTGGAAAATGTGTGGACATTCTGTTACGGATGATGGATAAGATGTGAATCATTTAATCATTATGAACATATATGGGTATGTTGATAATGATTAGAGGTGCATTTACGAAATCATTTATTGGGGGAGTCCCAATGGAAATAAGACTCGGAATCATTTATTGGGGGAGTCCCAATGGAAATAAGACTCGAAATCATTTATTGGGGGAGTCCCAATTGAAATAAGACTCGGAATCATTTATTGGGGGAGTCCCAATGGAAATAAGACTCAGAATCATTTATTGGGGGAGTCCTAATGGAAATAAGACTCGGAATCATTTATTGGGGGAGTCCCAATGGAAATAAGACTCGGAATCATTTATTGGGGGAGTCCCAATGGAAATAAGACTCGGAATCATTTATTTGGGGAGTCCCAATGGAAATAAGACTCGGAATCATTTATTGGGGGAGTCCCAATGCAAATAAGACTCGAAATCATTTATTGGGGGAGTCCCAATGGAAATAAGACTCGAAACTATTTATTGGGGGAGTCCCAATGGAAATAAGACTCGAAACTTATTGGGGGAGTACCAATGGAAATAAGACTCGAAATATAATGACATAAATGGTAAATCACTTAGTCACTACAAATATATATGGGTAAGTTTGTAGTGATGATGAGTGTATTTATGGTTTATGTATTGGTGGAGTGCCAATGAAAATAAAACTCATTTTAGCCGACCAGAATGGGTTAGCGACTCTAGCTCGAGTGTATGTAGCAAGTTTTCAGAAGAAAAAGGGAACTTGTTTTAGCTAACCTTAAGTGGTGTAGCGACTTTGGCTCAAGTTATGCAGCAAAGAAAATGAATTTCAAAATGGTTTAATAACCTTGTTCCATTGTGGAATTGCCTACCCGGATTGGTAGTGGATCATTGTTGAGTTGCCTACCCGGTGCGGTAATGGATCATTGTTGAGTTGCCTACCCGGAGTGGTAGTGGACCATTGTTGAGTTGCCTACCATAAGAGGTAGTGGATTATCTTTTGTGCATGAAACTTCTGGTCTGTGATGATTGACCGTTTGTAATTGAACATTTGCAATACACGATATAGTGGTAATGAAGTGTACTATTCGACTAAGCATTGATTAAGTTTCATGTTGAAATCGAATTTTTAAAAAACTTCATCTTGGATGAATGTGATGTGTTAAAACTCTTGTGAGGTAATTATGAGCATGTGTTTCTCGATATGATGTAGACTTGAGCACGAGGTGCATGTCCATCATTGTATTTTGGGTATCCATATAAAACTCAAGTTTTTGGATTGGATATTCGTAAATGGCAAAAATCAATGTTAACAACGTATGCGATTTGAGTGGGTCTACGACCTTGTATGCCTAGCTGAAATTTATGAACTAGCAAATCGTCTTAAACCACATTCGTTGTAGTAGGAGTGTTGGGTTGAGTTGGATGTTGACTTGGTGATTTTGATTGGTATGTGAAAGACTCTAAGAGTCTTGTTTGTCTAAATGCTGCTTGGATGAATATCATGTTTCTGTGATTGTAGCAAGTATAAATTGAAATGCTAGTGGAGAATTTTGAGGGAACCGTAGTTATTTGCACGTATGCAATGAAATGAAGTTGTTTCCATCGAGTGGATGTCGATCTAGGTACTACATTTTTGGGTACGAGCCAGTACATCTTGGTGAGCGATGAGTATGGAGTCTCACTTCGAACTGGATTCGAGAGTGTTGTTGCGATTCGGACCATATAGGTTAATCGTTTTGAACGATTGCTGTAGTGATGGATCAGGGAGATCTATTGTGATGGTAGAAATATTTGATGCAATTAGACGATTACTGGATAGTTTGATTGTGTACAATGGATGAGACACTAAGAGTCCTATTGTGTAAGTATTTTGTGGATCGAGTAAAATGAAATTGTGTTAGATTCTCGAGTGGAGATGAAACTAGCTAGTGTATGATGAATCTTAAAAGATGCATTTAGATAGATATGGGATAAGGAGTTCCCCATTCGCTGAAGTTCGAGAGTGTTATCGGGATTCTTAACGTATGTTAGGATTGATAGATGGATAGGTGCTAGATACCTATGGTTCTTGACGAATATAGGAAAAATCTTTAGTCTGAATTACGGTTTAGTTCTCATGGCATTCGACTTATTAGAGGCTGAGATCTTAATAGTTGGACAGTGATGAGTTAGTTCATGAATTGGTTGAAGTGATATCACGGTTTAGTGGTGTATGCCCTTAGTGACCGACTAAGTAATCTTAATGGATTTGAGAATCGAGTATGATTTTGGTCGAGTATCCTTGTGCCTAAGATCTAGGTGATGATATTAATTTCCGAGGTATGCTTGATTTTCGAGGACGAAAATTCTTTTAAGAGGGGGAGGATTGTAACACCCCAAATTTTAAGTCTTTAAAATTATAGTATCAGTCCTCGGATCCTCGCTTGAGCGAGAGGTACTCGCTTGAGCGAGAGGTACTCGCTTGAGCGAGAAAGGTTCACTTGGGAGGGTGAAATCTTGGGCTATACTTGGCAATTTTGGGTAATATAATCGATTACACAATCCTGGTAATCAATTACATGATGAAAAGCATCAGATATGTACATCTGACACAATGTAATCGATTACACCATGTTGGTAATCGATTACATCACGACAATGCCTCTGTAATTTACACTGTGTAATCGATTACACACATCTGGTAATCGATTACACACATCTGGTAATCGATTACATAGTATTAATTTAATCGATTACACCATGTTGGTAATCGATTACATCACGACGATGCCTCTGTAATTTACACTGTGTAATCGATTACACTATACTTGTAATCGATTACACTTATCGCTATGACTATAAAAGTGAAAAAAAAGGGATTTAGAAACCCTAATCTTCATTTTCTTTCTACCCCTTTCTCTCCAAACGGTGGCTCCACCCAAATGTACCATTTTTACCTCCACCAAGCCTCAAAACTCAACAAAACCTTCCTCTTGCTTCATGGTGACACATTTGGAAAATCTTGGAGGTGAAAAAGCAACAATGGAGGTTGGAGGAGATGAAGGGAGATGTGGCTCTTTTGCGGAGCAACGGAGCTTACGCAACCTAAGGTGAGGGAGAAGACCATTTGGTCTTAGAGTATTTCAATAGAGTCGTCATCTCCGATTTCCCTCAAGAATCGGAGCATATTAACGGATAAAAACTCTCTTGGGAGTTTGTGATCCATGTGAGAGTCTTTATCTTACATGAGGATGTACTAGCCATAAAAGTGGAGATATATGTGTGGGGAAAACCGTTTATTTGAATAAAACTCTATATGCTCATTTATGGTAATACACCGTCATTAAAGATGGTTCTAACGTTAATGTGTATATGATGAAGAATATGTTATGCGTGGATTGTTTATGGTAATGGTTATGTGGTGTGATAATGATGATGTGTGACATATTTATGGTCATAAGCATAAATGAGTATGTTGTGAGTAGTTGATTGTTATAAACATGTATGGGTGTGTTGTAACAATGAATGTGTGATGAGCTATGAATGTGTTAAAATGGATAAAGGTATGTTTGTGACACAGAAGATGTTGTATGTTATCTATGGTGATAAGATAATGAGATGCCTTGTGTTAATTGTGTATGACATGGATGTGAGTGTAATGTGGAAACTCGACCTGCCCGATGTGGTATGGATGAAAACTCGACCTGCCCTAAGTGGTATGGATAATAACTCGACCTGCCCGATGTGGTATGGATGATAACTCGACCTGCCCTAAGTGGTATGGATAATAACTCGACCTGCCCGATGTGGTATGGATAATAACTCGACCTGCCCGATGTGGTATGGATGGTAACTCGACCTGCCCGATGTGGTATGGATGGTAACTCGACCTGCCCGATGTGGTATGGATAATAACTCCACCTGCCCGATGTGGTATGGATGGTAACTCGACCTGCACGAAGTGGTATGGATATTAACTCGACCTGCCCGATGTGGTATGGATAATAACTCGACCTGCCCGATGTGGTATGGATGGTAACTCGACCTGCCCGATGTGGTATGGATGGTAACTCGACCTGCCCGATGTGGTATGGATGGTAACTCGACCTGCTCGATGTGGTATGGATGGTAACTCGACCTGCCCTATGTGGTATGGATGGTAACTCGACCTGCCCGATGTGGTATGGAAAATGAAATCGATGAATACGATTGAGTGTGAATACGAACTATGAGAAGTGAGTATGTCACCAAGAGAGTCATATGCATGCTATAGGATATATATCTATGGGTCCTTGAAAGTTTTTATTTTATTTTAATCCTTTCATGCCTACAGTCATCATACTATTTTGATTTCTCGATTATCACTCCTTAAAACACTTTTTAACATAAGATATTACCATACAATTTATATTGCGGAAAAACATATTTCATTCAATTAAACCCTAGTGTCTACCACATACAACTAGCTATGGGTTTCAAAAATACCCATATCTACGTATATGCGGAGTTACAATCAATCGTATAAGTCATATATCCATAGTTATAAAATATTCCAAGTAATTCAATAAGCACTCATCTACAAAATAGTGCTAATAATTGAAATCCAAAAATATAAAGCTCCTAAGCTTCCAAAAATAAGACCACCTCAGGTTACCGGTTCATGTGCAATGGGATTATCAATGACAAAACACAAAAACATAAAGGAGTAAGTCATTAATTTAATAAACGTCATTATAAGATAATCCACATTTAGAAAAGTTAGTAAATCACTTTGAAATTCCTTTTACGTGCTACATCACTTGAGCCAAAGGCACTACACCCCTTAGGGTTAGCTAAAAACAATTTCTCATTTCTTTAATAAGAAAACATGCCACATAAACTCAGGCCGAAGTGTTGCTACATAAACTCGAGCCGAAGTGTTGCCACATAAACTCGGGCCGAAGTGTTGCCACATAAACTCAGGCCGAAGTGTTCCCTCATAAACTCGGGCCGAAGTGTTGCCACATAAACTCGGGGCGAAGTGTTGCCACATAAACTCGAGCCGAAGTGTTGCCACATAAACTCGGGCCGAAGTGTTGCTACGTAAACTCGAGCCGAAGTCCCTAACCATTTCTGGTCTGCTAAAAATACGTTTCCTTTTTATTGATTTCACTATCAATCGTACCCAGTGAATCCACACAATCCTTATTACAAACATACCCATATATGTTTATAATAAATACGCGATTCACCAATTAATCCTTGCACAACCAGAAAATACACACATTTTCCATTTCAAATGCACAAATTAAAGACTTATCCTTACCTTGGTGAGTGTTGGGTTGGGTTCTTGGTAACTGCACTAGTTCCACCGATACCGCCGCCAACTCTAGGATCTTTCCTCATTCCCACCATACAACACAATGTCTGTCATTTATTCCAAATATTTCATAAACAACTTATATTGCATCATTTAACCATACAAGATATTCATCATATTTTCAATGTTGCTAAACTACTTTTATCATAAGGTTACAACATCTAAAACATACATATTCATCTCATATTTCATCATTAGAAAATAAACTCATCTTCTAACTCTAGCATTTTACCCATTTTCATTTTTAGGGTTTTGGGGTTTTCATGTATGAACCCACAAACCCCTCTCCTTTCTTGAAATACTAACTCTATACCAAGAGTTTACAAGATAAAATCACATAAAACGAACCATAACTCAAAAGGGTGAGTTTCCATGGTTTCTCTCATGTTGAGAAGAGATCCAACATACCTCAAAACAAGTTTCAAAGGGAAGAAGAGAGTTAGAATCAAGAGATCTACCTCTTCTCAAGCTTCTAAATGACTCAAAAGCCTTCTTGCTCTTGAAAATGCTCTCTTCTCTCACTTCTCTTTAGGTTAACCCTCATAAATGTGTTTGGGGTCCCCTATTTAATGTAACAGCGTTGGGTTCTCGCTTAAGCGAGCCCTTTCTCGCTCAAGCGAGAAAATCCCGCCTATTTTAAAAACTCAGATCTGACCCTCTCGCTCAAGCGAGGGATTCTCGCTCAAGCGAGAATCTCACAGTGCCAACAGCCCCACAATGATATTTCTCGCCCAGGCGAGAATCTTCCAGTATACTCCAGGATTTCACCCTCCCAGGTGAGCCTCTCTCGCCCAGGCGAGAATCTCTCGCTCAAGCGAGGATCCTCCAGTATAGCTAAGTATTTCACCCTCCTATGTGAGTCTCTCTCTCACTCAAGCGAGAATCTCTCGCTCAGGCGAGGATCTTAGGACTGATACTATAATTTTAAAGACTTAAAATTTAGGGTGTTACAAAGTTACTCTCAAAATCTGATCCTACTACAAGATGGCCTCAAGATCATTCCTAGGAGAAGGCTCCAACATTAACAGACCTCCAAGCTTTGTTGGAGAGTGTTACGACTTCTGGAAAATCAGAATGAGGATTTTTATAGAGTCACAAGACTTGGATATTTGGAATACGATCGAAGAAGGACCATATGAACCCTTCACCATAGTCAACAGAACAAGGAAAGTAAAGTCAAAATCTTCATGGAATGATGAAGATAAGAAAAAGGTGCAATACGATCTTAAAGCGAAAAACATCCTCATTTCATCACTTGGCAATGATGAACTTTTCAAAATATCAAATTGCAAATCGACCAAAGAAATATGGGATGCTCTAGAGACTATGCATGAAGGAATGGAGGAAGATAAAAGGTCAATGCTCAACAATACTTGTTCTACATCTGAACCGGAAAATGACGAACAAGTTCATCTCTCGCTATTAGTATCTCATCATTCTGATGATGAAGAGATAAGTAAATCTAAACCTTTTTCTTCTTCTGAATTACAATTAGCATTTAATGAAATGCATGATGAATATGTCAAACTTAGAAAATTATTTCTATAACAGAAAACTGAATTAGAAATGTTTAGAAATAAATCATCATCATCTTCTTTATGTCAAAAATGCATTACTATTGAAAATAAAGTTTCAACATTAAGTTTTGAACTTAATGATTCAAACAAGAGTAGCAAACATTTGGAAAAGATAATAAAGGACCAAAGACATATTAAAGACCGAAGAGGTCTAGGCTATTCTAAAAGCTAAGATTCTAAGAAGCAAAATGTCTCAACGAAAACAATCTTTCAAAAACAGTGTATCCATGCATCCATTCATAGTAAAGATAAAAATAGGATACATAAGCATCAACTCATATGTTCTTACTGTAAAAACCATGGGCACACACCAAATACTTGTTCTATTAGAAAATATGGTGTTCCCCTAGGACATTATAGATGGGTTGAGAAAGGGACTAACCATGAAGGACCCAATAAAAATTGGGTACCTAATATAACTTAACCTGTTTTGCAGGTTGATTTGAGCGCCACCCGCAATTTATGGTACTTGGATAGCGGTTGCTCAAAACATATGACGGGCGATAAAAGTAAGTTCTCTGTCCTTACTCCAAGGGACAAAGGTTATGTCACATATGGTGACAACAACAAAGGAAGAATTCTTGGAGTCGGTAGAATCGGCAATCCACCTTCAACAACCATAGAAGAAGTGCTATATGTGGAAGGACTTAAGCACAATCTTCTAAGCATGTCAACTTTGCGACAAGGGCTTCCATGTATCATTCTACCCAGATAAGTGCATCATTGAAAGTAAGGAATTTCTAAACTCTAAACTTGTTGGTAAAAGAATTAATAACATTTACATGATAGATATAGATTAATCTCTTCCTATAACATGTTTAGTTGTAAATGACATTCATGATGCATGGCTTTGGCATAGGAGAATTGCTCATATACATATGGACCATTTGAATAAGCTAATCAAGAAAGATTTGGTTGTTGGTTTACCCAAGATGAAGTTTGTTAAAGACAAACTATGTGGTGGATGTCAAATGGGTAAACAAACAAAAACCTCTTTCAATCCAAAGCATATGGTTTCTTCGAATAGACCATTGCAGTTACTACATGTAAGGACCCGATTTTCATAAATCGAAAATTCTCTTTTAAAATCCTTATTCGTGAAAGTGAAGTGATTACTTTTGAAAGACATTACTCGAACAGTTTGGAAACTTGAGAGAATACGTTTATAAATTTGCAAGGCGGAAATATTCCAAACACCCTTCATTTCAAAAGCATGTCATTACACTTCCGTTCAAATACATCCTTTATACAATTACACTTTCTCAAAATTACCCTATAGTACACATATATCCGATACTATATGTGTTCTATAGTGTGCATACTTATTCATCGCATTTTATCCATATTCACCCTATAGTACACATACATCCCATACTATATGTGTTCTATAGTGTGCATACTTATTCATCGCATTTTATCCATATTCACCCTATAGTACACATACATCCCATACTATATGTGTTCTATAGTGTGCATATTTATTTATCGCGTATTATCCATATTCATCCTAAAGGATATACATCCCATAATATATATCCTATGGCATGCATATGATTTTCATTCCGAGTATACACTTTTCACATCCTTCACATTCCATAATAATTTACCCTTGATCTCATTCAACAATTCTACACCGTACAAATAATCACCATACCCCATCGGGCAGGTCGAGTAATCCCCATACCACCTCGGGCAGGTCGAGTTTCCACATTACACTCACATACATGTCATACACAGTCAACACAAGGCATCTCATTATTTTATCACCATAAATAACATACAACACCTTCATTGTCACAAACATACCTTTATCCATTTTAACACATTCACAGCTCATCACACATTCATTGTTACAACACACTTATACATGTTTATAACAATCAACCACCCACAACATACTCATTTTGATAAACATACTCATATCCATTTTGACACATTCACAACTCATCACACATTCATTGGTACAATCCACCCATACATGTTTATAACAATCAACCACTTACAACATACTCATTTATGCTTTTGACCATAAATATCTCACACACCATCATTATCACACAACATAACCATTATCATAAACAAACCACGCATAACATATTCTTCATGAGCATATAGCGTTTTACTCAAATAAACGGTTTTCCCCACACATATATCTCCACTTTTATGGCTAATACATCCTCATGTAAAATATAGACTCTCACATGGACCACAAACTCCCAAGAGAGTTTCTATCCGTTAATATGCTCCGATTCTTGAGGGAAATCGGAGATGATGAATCTAATGAAATACTCTAAGACCACAATGGTCTTCTCCCTCTCCTTAGGTTGCGTAAGCTCCGTTGCTCCGCAAAACAGCCACATCTTCCTTCATCTCCTCCAACCTCCATTGTTGCTTTTTCACCTCCAAGCTTTTCCAAATGTGTCACCATGAAGCAAGAGGAAGGTTTTGATGAGTTTTGAGGCTTAGTGGAGGTAAAAATGGTCCATTTGGGTGGAGCCACCGTTGGGAGAGAAAGGGGTAGAAAGAAAATGAAGATTAGGGTTTCTAGATCCCTCTTTTTCACTTTTATAGTCACAGCGATGAGTGTAATCGATTACATCAGTTAAACGACTTGATGTAATCGATTACCAACATGTTGTAATCGATTACAATATGAAAAATTACACATGTCTTATCAGATATCAGCAGGTAATCAATTACCAGGACCATGTAATCGATTACATCATGAAAAATTACACATGTCTGATCAACTATCAGAATGTAATCGATTACCAGTACCATGTAACCGATTACATCACGAAAAATTACACATATCTGATCAGATATCAGTATGTAATCGATTACCAGGATTGTATAATCGATTACACTGTTTTAGAGTGCCCAAAATTGTCATTTCTCGCCCAAACAACTCTCTCTCAGGCGAGACTTCCAGGACTGATACTATAATTTTGAAGACTCAAATTTAGGGTGTTACAATCCTCCCCCTCTTATAAGAATTTTCGTCCCCGAAAATTAAACATACCTCGGAAATTAATATCATCACCTAGATCTTAGGCACAAGGATACTCCACCAAAATCATACTCGATTCTCAAATCCATTAAGATTACTTAGTCGGTCACTAAGGGCATACACTACTAAACCGTGATATCACTTCAACCAATTCATGAACTAACTCATCACTGTCCAACTATTAAGATCTCAGCCTCTAATAACTCGAATGCCATGAGAACTAAACCGTAATTCAAACTAAGGATTTTTTTTTCCCTATATTCGTCAAGAACCATAGGTATCTAGCACCTATCCATCTATCAATCCTAACATACGTTAAGAATCCCGATAACACTCTCGAACTTCGGCGAATGGGGAACTCCTTATCCCATATCTATCTAAATGCATCTTTTAACATCCATCATACACTAGCTAGTTTCATCTCCACTCGAGAATCTAGCACAATTTCATTTTACTCGATCCACAAAATACTTACACAATAGGACTCTTAGTGTCTCATCCATTGTACATAATCAAACTATCCAGTAATCGTCTAATTTCATCAAATATTTCTACCATCACAATAGATCTCCCTGATCCATCACTACAACAATCGTTCAAAACGATTAACCTATATGGTCCGAATCGCAACAACACTCTCGAACCCAGTTCGAAGTGAGACTCCATACTCATCGCTCACCAAGATGTACTGGCTCGCACCCAAAAATGCTGTACCTAGATCAACATCCACTCGATGGAAACAACATCATTTCATTCCATACGTGCAAATAACTACGGTTCACTCAAAATTCTCCACTAATATTTCAATTTATACTTGCTACAATCACAGAAACATGATATTCATCCAAGCAACATTTAGACAAACAAGACTCTTGGAGTCTTTCACATACCAATCAAAATCACCAAGTCAACATCCAACTCAACCCAACATTCCTACTACAACGAATGTGGTTTAAGACGATTTGCTAGTTCATAAATTTCAGCTAGGCATACAAGGTCGTAGACCCACTCAAATCGCATACGTCGTTACCATTGATTTTTTCCATGTACGAATATCCAATCCAAAAACTTGAGTTTTATATGGATACCCAAAATACAATGATGGACATGCACCTCGTGCTCAAGTCTACATCATATCGAGAAACACATGCTCATAATTACCTCACAAGAGTTTTAACACATCACATTCATCCAAGATGAAGTTTTTAAAAAATTCGGATTTCAACATGAAACTTAATCAATGCTTAGTCGAATAGTACACTTCATTCGAAAAACAATTTTCGAAAATAGATTAGATGTAAGTTTCATGGAAGTCCTCTTGTGGAAGCAGGGGTTTTCCTAATCATTTCAAAATATCTTAAAATCCTTTTTCTCATGCGACACCGACTGCCCAAATCAAAATTTTCAAAAGCTGGTTATTTCTGAAGTTACATTTCATCCAGGACATGAGAGTACCCACAGTACACTCACAGAAACATGCTTACACCATAACACTGCAATCATGCATAACAATTACTGACGCACATGAAATAGAAACAATTTTTGAAAGCACAATATCAAAGTAGTTAATTTGAGTTCAATACCACTATATTGTGCATTGCAAATGTTCAATTACAAACGGTCAATCATCACAGACCAGAAGTTTCATGCACAAAAGATAATCCACTACCTCTTAGGGTAGGCAATCCAACCATGGTCCACTACCACTCCGGGTAGGCAACTCAACAATGATCCACTACCACTCCGAGTAGGCAATTCAGCAATGATCCACTACCGCTCCGGGTAGGCAATTTTCCTCAATGATCCACTACCACTCGGGTAGGTAATTTTCCTCAATGATCCACTACCACTCGGGTAGGAAATTTTCCTCAATGATCCACTACCACGTCGGGTAGGTAATTTTCCTCAATGATCCACTACCACGTCGGGTAGGTAATTTTCCTCAATGATCCACTACCACTTGGGTAGGTAATTTTCCTCAATGATCCACTACCACTCGGGTAGGTAATTTTCCTCAATGATCCACTACCACTTCGGGTAGGTAATTTTCCTCAATGATCCACTACCACGTCGGGTAGGTAATTTTTCCTCAATGATCCACTACCACGTCGGGTAGGTAATTTTCCTCAATGATCCACTACCACTCGGGTAGGTAATTTTCCTCAATGATCCACTACCACATCGGGTAGGTAATTTTCCTCAATGATCCACTACCACGTCGGGTAGGTAATTTTCCTCAATGATCCACTACCACTGGGGTAGGTAATTTTCCTCAATGATCCACTACCACTCGGGTAGGTAATTTTCCTCAATGATCCACTACCACTTCGGGTAGGTAATTTTCCTCAATGATCCACTACCACGTCGGGTAGGTAATTTTTCCTCAATGATCCACTACCACGTCGGGTAGGTAATTTTCCTCAATGATCCACTACCACTTGGGTAGGTAATTTTCCTCAATGATCCACTACCACTCCGGGTAGGTAATTTTCCTCAATGATCCACTACCACGTCGGGTAGGTAATTTTCCTCAATGATCCACTACCACGTCGGGTAGGTAATTTTCCTCAATGATCCACTACCACTTGGGTAGGTAATTATCCTCAATGATCCACTACTACTCGGGTAGGTAATTTGACAACGGTCCACTACCGCTCCGGGTAGGCAATTTAACAATGGAACAAGGTTGTTAAACCATTTTGAAATTCATTTTTTCTTTGCTGCATAACTTGAGCCAAAGTCGCTACACCATTTAAGGTTAGCTAAAAACGAGTTTTATTTCCATTGATTTCACCATAAATCGTTTTCCCGCAAATCGACGCCCACTTTAGTATAAACACACCCATATATGTTTATACTAAATGCGTAATTCACAACTCCATCCTTAGATAACCAGAAAATACACACATTTTCCATTTCCGTAAATCTACGCTCACTTTAGTATAAACACACCCATATATGTTTATACTAAATGCGTAATTCACAATTCAATCATTCATTTTCAATTATCTTAATCTTAGTGATAAAAGAAATTCCACACCAAGAAATCCAACCGGAAATCAAAATCACAAACTCTCCATAAACAATTTCAACAAGATTCTCACAACCAAAAACTTTTAGCAAGAATTTCACCAGAGAATCCCCAACAAGGGTCTCACACAATAAATTCAACCAAACTTTTACAACAAGGAGTTTTCAACAAACACTTCATCAATAACTCACAACAAGACATCCAACGATAAATTCACAACCAAACACTTATCATCATCTTTCAAATCAGCAGTTACCACAGTCAACAACAATGCACATAAGTCAAGTAGTTAACTCACACAAATTTCACAAAGAAGCATGTAAGGTCATACCCTAGGCCGCAAAGTTGACATATGCTCTGATACCATATTGTAAGGACCCGATTTTCATAACTCGAAAATTCTCTTTTAAAATCCTTATTCGTGAAAGTGAAGTGATTACTTTTGAAAGACATTACTCGAACAGTTTGGAAACTTGAGAGAATACGTTTATAAATTTGCAAGGCGGAAATATTCCAAACACCCTTCATTTCAAAAGCATGTCATTACACTTCCGTTCAAATACATCCTTTATACAATTACACTTTCTCAAAATTACCTTGAATACAAACATTAGATCCACTTCAATATACACTTACAAGAAAGTTGTTTATACATGAATTCACTTTAACATGTTCTTCATACTACAAATATTTATCATATAACATATCAATTACATATTATCCGCTACTCTATCATGTACTCTTCTCCGCAAGCGTCCAATGCGCTACCTCCACAACCTGAACCCAAATATACAACACATACAAGGAAAGACAGAGGGAGTAAGAACCAACTACGGCGACCATAGCGTGGATTTACATGGAGTAATGACATTAAAGTATTAAAACCACACACATCTAACATCATCATGATATGTATATATCAATCAACACATATTATCCATATTCACCCTATAGTACACATATATCCCATACTATATGTGTTCTATAGTGTGCATAGTTATTCATCGCATTTTATTCATATTCACCCTATAGTACACATACATCCCATACTATATGTGTTCTATAGTGTGCATACTTATTCATCGCATTTTATCCATATTCACCCTATAGTACACATACATCCCATACTATATGTGTTCTATAGTGTGCATATTTATTAATCGCGTATTATCCATATTCATCCTATAGGGTATACATCCCATAATATATATCCTATGGCATTCATATGATTTTCATTCCGAGTATACACTTTTCACATCCTTCACATTCCATAATAAATTTACCCTTGATCTCATTCAACAATTCTGCACCGTACAAATAATCACCATACCCCATCGGGCAGGTCGAGTAATCCCCATACCAACTCGGGCAGGTCGAGTTTCCACATTACACTCACATCCATGTCATACACAGTCAAAACAAGTCATCTCATTATTGTATCACCATAAATAACATACAACACCTTCATTGTCACAAACATACCTTTATCCATTTTAACACATTCACAGCTCATCACACATTCATTGTTACAACACACTTATACATGTTTATAACAATCAACCACCCACAACATACTCATTTTGATAAACATACTCATATCCATTTTGACACATTCACAACTCATCACACATTCATTGGTACAATCCACCCATACATGTTTATAACAATCAACCACTTACAACATACTCATTTATGCTTATGACCATGAATATCTCACACACCATCATTATCACACAACATAACCATTATCATAAACAAACCACGCATAACATATTCTTCATCATATACACATTAACGTTAGAACCATCTTTAATGACGGTGTATTACCATAAATGAGCATATAGCATTTTACTCAAATAAACGGTTTTCCCCACACATATATCTCCACTTTTATGGCTAATACATCCTCATGTAAAATATAGACTCTCACATGGACCACAAACTCCCAAGAGAGTTTCTATCCGTTAATATGCTCCGATTCTTGTGGGAAATCGGAGATGATGACTCTAATGAAATACTCTAAGACCACAATGGTCTTCTCCCTCACCTTAGGTTGCGTAAGCTCCGTTGCTCCGCAAAAGAGCCACATCTCCCTTCATCTCCTCCAACCTCCATTGTTGCTTTTTCACCTCCAAGCTTTTCCAAATGTGTCACCATGAAGCAAGAGGAAGGTTTTGATGAGTTTTGAGGCTTAGTGGAGGTAAAAATGGTCTATTTGGGTGGAGCCACCGTTGGGAGAGAAAGGGGTAGAAAGAAAATGAAGATTAGGGTTTCTAGATCCCTTTTTTTTCACTTTTATAGTCAGAGCGATGAGTGTAATCGATTACCATATGGTGTAATCGATTACATCAGTTAAACGACTTGATGTAATCGATTACCAACATGTTGTAATCGATTACAATATGAAAAATTACACATGTCTGATCAGATATCAGCAGGTAATCGATTACCAGGACCATGTAATCGATTACATCATGAAAAATTACACATGTCTGATCAGCTATCAGAATGTAATCGATTACCAGTACCATGTAACCGATTACATCACGAAAAATTACACATATCTGATCAGATATCAGCATGTAATCGATTACCAGGATTGTATAATCGATTACACTGTTTCAGAGTGCCCAAAATTGGCATTTCTCGCCCAGACAACTCTCTCTCAGGCGAGACTTCCAGGACTGATACTATAATTTTGAAGACTCAAATTTAGGGTGTTACACTACACATGGACTTATTTGGCCCTTCAAGGACAAAGAGTCTTGGTGGTAACTACTATGCTCTTGTTATCGTAGATGATTTTTCACGCTACACTTGGACTCTATTCTTAGTACATAATAATGAGGCATTCAAAACCTTTAGCACTTACGCTAAAAGAGTCCAAAACGAAAAGTCACTTAAAATCGTTGCTATAAGAAGTGATCATGGGGGAGAGTTTCAAAATGCTTCTTTTAAGGAATTTTGTGAAGATCTTGGGATTAATCACAACTTTTCTGCTCCTAGAACACCACAACAAAATGGTGTTGTAGAGAGAAAGAATCGGACTTTGGAAGAACTCGCTAGAACAATGTTGATTGAAACTAAACTCCCAAAGTACTTTTGGGCTGATGCGGTAAACACCGCTTGTTATGTTTCAAATAGAGTTCTAATAAGACCTATTCTAAAGAAAACTCCCTATGAACTCTTCAGAGGAAGAAAACCAAACATTTCACACTTGCATGTATTTGGTTGTAAATGTTTCATCTTGAATAATGGCAAAGAAAATTTAGGCAAGTTTGATGCAAAGGCAGATGAAGGAATCTTCCTAGGCTATTCTCTCACGAGTAAAGCTTATAGAGTCTTTAACAAAAGAACTCTAGCCATGGAAGAATCTGTCCATGTCTCCTTTGATGAAACCAATCCTCTAATCAAGGAAAGGTTGACCATTGATGAAGAATATTTGCCTAACTCTACTTTTAGTGAAAATGCTATTATTGAAACTACACCTAATATAGAGCATGTGGAAGTGGATGATAATCCTTCCATACAAGAAGAGCATATTCACTCTGATTTACCCAAAGAGTGGAGATCTCATCGAAATCATCCTATAGACAACATTATTAGCGATATTAACAAAGGTGTTACCACTCGCTTAATGTTAGAAAATGCTTGTCTAAACATGGCCTTTTTTTCTCCAATAGAACCATCTAAGATTGATGAAGCAATCGAGGATGAACACTGGATTCTTGCTCTACAAGAAGAACTTAACCAGTTTGAGAGAAACGAAGTTTGGGAACTTGTTCCTAGACCAAAGAATAGGCATGTAATAGGAACTCGTTGGGTATTTCGCAATAGATCAGATGAAAATGGTATAATCATTAGAAACAAGGCTAGACTAGTAGCCCAAGGATACAACCAAGAGGAAGGTATAGACTTTGATGAAACCTTCGCTCTGGTTGCTAGACTTGAAGCGATTAGACTACTACTTGAATATGCATGCTCTTTGAATTTTCATCTTTACCAAATGGATGTAAAGAGTGCATTCCTTAACGGGTATATACAAGAGGAAGTATTTGTAGAAAAACCTCCTGGTTTTGAGGACTACAAACATCCCTCTCATGTATACAAGTTAAAGAAAGCCCTCTATGGCTTAAAGCAAGCTCCACGTGCTTGGTATGACCGTCTAACCAACTTTCTAACAGAAAAAGGTTTTACAAAAGGCAAGGTAGATACTACACTATTTATTAAGAAGATAAATCATCATACTTTACTTGTTCAAATTTATGTTGATGATATTATTTTCGGTTCTACTAATGAAAGTTTGTGTAGTGAATTTGACAATATGATGCAAGGAGAATTTGAGATGTCTATGATGGGAAAGTTAAATTACTTTCTTGGACTCCAAATTAAGCAACTTAGCAATGGAATCTTTGTAAGTCAGTCCAAGTATTGCAAAGACTTGTTGAAAAGATTTGAGATGGATGACTGCAAGCAGATTGCTACTCCTATGGGATCAAGTACATACATCGATGCTGATGATGCTGGAAAATATATAGAAATATCTAAGTATCGAGGTATGATCAGATCTCTTTTATATCTTACTGCCAGTAGACCTGATATTATGTTTAGTGTATGTCTTTGTGCGTGATATCAATCTAAACCCAAAGAGTCACATCTAGTTGCTGTTAAGAGAATCATGAAGTATCTCAAAGGCAAAACCGATGTTGGACTGTGGTATCCCAAGGGAAGTGTATGCGAATTGGTTGGCTTCTCGGATTCAGACTTTGCAGGATGCAAGTCTGAGAGAAAAAGTGCAAGTGGTACTTGCCACATTCTAGGGAATGCTTTAGTTTCTTGGTCCTGTAAGAAACAAGCTTGTGTTGCCTTAAGCACCGCTGAAGCAGAATATATTGTTGTTGGTAATTGTTATGCACAAGTGTTGTGGCTCAAACAACAATTACGGGATTATGGCTTAAACTTAGGCTGCACACCCTTGAAATGTGACAATACTAGTGCTATTAATCTCACCAAAAATCCGATTATGCACTCAAGAACCAAACACATTGATATAAAGCATCATTTCCTTAGGGACCATGTCCAAAAGAAGGATGTGTTGGTAGAGTTCATTGATACTCATAACCAACTAGCAGACATATTTACTAAACCATTAGCAAAAGAGCCTTTTTATAAGATTAGACGAGAATTAGGCATTCTCGATGAAGCTTACTTGTCCTAACATGTTGAAATGTTTATATGTATGCTTCATTGTTTATATCCAATGCCTACTTGATCTTAAATTATGTCTTTTATGCTTTAATTTTCAAGTTTTTAGAGCCAAAAATCATTTTTAACATCAGTGGGAAAACAGTATGTTACAGTAATCGATTACTGTAATGGTGTAATCGATTACAGAGAGAAACTGTTTGAAAAATTTTGAATTTTTGAAAGTGGGTAATCGATTACTTACTTAGTGTAATTGATTACTCTGTGCAGTTATATACATGAATTGCTTCATTTTTCAGAAATTCTCCATTTTTTCTCTCTCCTGTAACTCGAGTTCTCCCTCTCTAAACCCTCTCAATCTCTAAAAACCTCATTTCTACTCCGTTTTAATTGATTTTTGTTGCAAATAACATCACATTTTCAATTCTAAACACTTCTACACCTTCTATTTTGTGATTTGTGGCCTTAATCAAAAAACCCCAAATTTCCAAATTCAAAAACCCTAAACCTTCAAACACCAACAATGGCTTCATCTTCAAAAAGACCACGTTCTTCAAAGTCTAAGCAAGGAGAATCAAATTCCAAGTCCAACCCGTTGAACTTGACGAGGGTTCTCGCTAATGATACTCAAAGGAAGGTCTTTGAGGAAAACTTCCATGGACGCGCCATCTTCACTCCTAAGTACGGTAACATTGGGAACTTTGAGTTTGAAGATTTTCTTTTTCCTTATCTTTTGCGGCAACAAAAACTTTTTGACTTTTGCTGCGAAGCGAACGATATTTATCCTGAGCTTGTTCGCGTATTTTACTACAACATGAACTTTAGGAAAAATCTTATGACTTCCCATGTTAAGGGAAAGGACATTATTTTGGATATGAAAACCTTTAGTTCTATTTGCTGTGATATACTGATGATGGGCGACATTACTAGGTTCGGCCTAGTATGTGAATGGGATGATTACGATCGCAAGAAATTCTATCTTTCTATTTGTAGAATTTCTAAGGAGGAAATAGAAAAGCGAAAGCAATAAAGCCTTGGCGAGACTGTTAAGAACAGAGATATCCTCTCTGCTGGATATCTCACGCTGGAAGATCGTTTGATACATTATTTTCTTTCCTATGTCATTTTGCCAAAATTTTCAAACCATTCGCAAATAAGTGACATAGAGCTCCAATTGATGTATCCTATCAAGTTTAACATCAAAATTAATTGGACTAAGATGATAATGAATCAAATGTGGCATGTTCGCGGCTCCCAAAGTCCGTTGCCTTACGCCATCTTCATTACCAAAATCCTAGAGCATTTCGGCGTACCTCTAAAAGGTGAGACCAAAGTGGCCCTCAATCTTCGTGAAAGCAAGGTTGATATTGAGGTTGTCCACAAGATGGGATTCGTTATAGATCCTGTTACTCGTCGAACCTACAAGCATCGTACTGACCGTCAACCTGCTCCTACCAACAAACCAGAACCTACTACTACACCTAATCATCCTGAGTCTCTTGCTCAATCTTCTGCATCTGCTGCTATGCCCACTAATCAGATGATTATGGATGAATTGGTTTCTCTTCGAGGCTACATCACCACAAGGATGGATGCTTTCGATACTCAGAGTCACCAAATCCATTACGAACTTTATCGTCTTTCATCGAGGCTAAGCAACATGGATGTTGATGAATATAGTTCCGAGCCCGAGTCTTAGATTACTTTGTCTAGGTTTCTGATTTTGTAAGGTCTATTGCTGTGCATTTTCCATGAGCTTTTGAACATTGTTTGGATTTTATTTTATTTTCTGCTATTCTGGATTTTGTATGAACATCTTTATTTTCGTAGTTATGCAATGATGTTTATGTTTCATTGATCGAGGCCGTACTCGATACAAATAATATAACAATAAAGTATAGTACTAGGAAGTGACTCCTAGGTCGTTTCCCAAGGATTATCTTTCAGGGAATAGTTCAAGCACCTTGTACTCACACACACAAAGGGGGGTTTTGTTGTTTTTATGGTATGAATCTAAAACTAAAACAGAAATAGTAATTAACAGAAAAGTGAAACGGCTAAACCCCTTTGGTTTCCTTAATCACAACTCAATCCTCGGTTTCACAGTATCAAAATCATATTCTAATCGTTGAATCCCTAATTTGTTCATAATCAAGTAACTAAGCGATAATCAACTCATAAACAAATTCACGCGAACTAAGCATTCATGCACTAGAGAAATGATTGACTAAGCGAAAATCAGTTCACAAATCTATTCCTAAGGCATGGAATTAAGCAAAGCCACATCCAGAAATTGAATAGAAGAAATTAACAATTAAGAAATCGAAATTGCATTAATAACCAAACCTCAAGAGTTGTGATACATTACGAAATGAGTTTAGTCCAGAAATTTAGCCTTCCATGGAAGGATTAAGCAAAACCGAAAATGGAGAAGAGCAAAAATGAAAATGCATAAACCCTAGGAGAGCAAAAGAGGGAAAACGGGAATAACAATGTTCTAAGGCAAAAAAGTAATGTAATGTTAAAGTGTGTCCTTCAAAACCGAAAATCATGTGTTTAAATGGTGTAAAACGGAAATGGGCCCTAAACAATGGGCCCAAAAAACAAACGGAAATAAAAATCCTAATACAATATACAATCTTCACTTTTTGCACACATCATTCACTTGTAATGTCCAAAATGTCCTTGGTACCAAATATGACCTGAAAATGGAATTAGATTTAATTAGACTAAATAATCCCAAATTAACTCATTTTAGGAATAATAGTCCAATAAAACCCAAAACACTAAACCATGCCAAGCAAAGTCAATTAGACACCAAGAATCATTAACAATGGTATATTAAGGTTATGAATAGTGTGTAATATATGACTCATCAAATACCCCCACAATTAACCTTTTGCACTCCTGGGCAAAATCAAGAAATAATAATATGCTAACCAGTGCACCAAAGTGAGTCATGTAAGTAGATTATTAAAAACTAGAAAATGAAAAATCCTAAAGATGACATACTTCACATTGAATTCTATGAAATGCAAAGAGATGGGCAAAATCAAGCACACAAGAGTAACAAGATCAAAGAATCAAGATATCCATGAAGATCATCCAAACAATTCAAGCATGCAAAGAAACCTATGAAATCAAGAGGTGAGTCACAACAATGATAGATCCTCACAAGATATGCTCTCTAAAGTGTTTACACTCATGTGTCTTAGGTTGTAAGTATTTACACTCAAGGCACTTCATGAAACAAACACAACCATATGCTTGACAAGTTTCTAACATCAACATCATAAACACATGCACAAAGTGATCAAAAGGACTTTTCAAGTTTGTAATGGGGCCAAGGACAAGGTGGGATAAATTATGGATATGTAGCTTAAAACCAAGGGAATAGAGGAGCAATGGGGAATAAGTTAAAAGTAAGACAAAATCAACCCAAAATAAGTAAATCATCCTCTAATTCCAATCCTCTCAATCCTCTTTGCCACACTAAACTTTTATTCAAATGTTTTTTCATTTTTTTTCTTCTTTTGTTTTGTTTCTCTTTTTGTTGTTTTTTTTCAATGACACCACACTTATGTACACAATTACATCCACCAATGAGTCATAACCAAGAATTATAAACAATGAAGAACAATGCACCCTTACTTAATACCCATTCCCAAAACAATTCCAAAGCTCCAAAATTCCCTAAGGTTAGGATAATCATGGTTTTTCACTTATAGGCTTGTAATGAGCTATATGACAAAGAAATGGTAAAAAGGCTCAAAAGGGCTAGCAAATGATAATTTCATTCAAGGTAGGCTATATGGCATGTGGCTTATTCAAAAGAAATGCCTAAATCACTTCAAATTGTGCAATATGTGAATCAAGTATCAACAAGAAACATGTCAAGTTCTAGAGTGCAAGTAATCAAGAGTGCAACAATCACACATGAAAGAATACTAGATGGCATACAACAATCCATCCAAAATTAAGGCTCAAAATCTCACAAGGGACAAGTCTATCACAATTGCTTCAACCTCTCAATTCTCAAAATTAACTTAGCACACAGAAAATGCATAGATTCACAACACAATATATCAAGAATCAACTAAAAGAAAGCATGAGAGAAAATGCCCAAAATCTAAGAATCAAAGAAAAGCATGCATCAACAAAAATCTACATTAGTCTCCCCCCCCCCCACACTTAAACGACACATTGTCCCAATGGAGCATAGTCAGAATATCCATACAGTTATATCAGCAAATGTAATTGGACAAGTGCAATAAAAGTAAAGAAGGAGAGAAAGAAAAACTCCCTGATTCATGGAGGGAGGAAAACAAGGTTCAACCAAAGAAACTTCCTCCACAATTTCATCCACAACGGAAGGGTTTGTGAGGAAAGGCTTGAGGCGATGCCCATTGACCTTGAAGATCTTATTTGTAGATTCACTTGAGATTTCTACTGCACCATAAGAAACACATTAGTTACAACAAAAGGACCAATCCACCTAGAACGAAGCTTACCACTCATGAGACCAAGCCTAGAGTTATACAACAACACTTTTTGGCCAACCACAAATTCCTTTCTAGAAATCAAGCTATCAATGAATCTTTTGGTCTTCTCTTTATAGAACTTAGAGTTCTCATAGGCTTCTAAGCGGATCTCATCAAGTTCACTGAGTTGGAGCTTCCTTTCTTCACCAGCTTGATCAAGAGCCAAGTTGCAAGTCTTCACAGCCCAATAAGCACGATGCTCAATCTCCACAGGAAGATGACATGTAACGTCCCAAAATCTACCCTTGAAAATTTTTTCATTTATTTTAATCCTTCCTTGCCTACAGTCGTCACTTTAGTTAAAAACTATCAAGAATCATTCTTTGAAAATACACTTTACCCTATCATATTATCATACAGATTTATGTTGCGGAAAAACATAATTCATTCAACTAAAATTTACCACATGCAACCAGTCATGGGTTTTTCAGAGTTATAAGTCCATAACCATATTATCCTAATCAGATTACATTCATCTCAAAACATTTATCAAATCAACTACAATGTCAGAATACAATCCAGACTTTCAAGTTAAAAACACAAAGATTCCTGGTGAGCTCCCTCCTCAAAATCCTTCATTCACCTACAATGGGATTATCATAACAACACACAAAACAAAGGGAGTAAGTCATTAGTTCAAAACTAACATCACATGATAATCCACATTTCAATACGATTAAGCTTTAATATAATTTATAAACACAAAAACACTATTGTAAGCATTCATATCTTCTGTCTTTCTTTTCCACTTCATTCATATTCGTCCTATAGCATATATATCCCGTAATATATATTCTATAGCACGTGTATTACGTTCTTTCGAAATATCGGACTCCTCATTATTCATATCCACCCTATAGGACCTATATCCCATAATATATTCCTATAGCATGTATATTACTTTCATTCGTAACGCCATCCCTTTTATCACTCATATTCAGTCTATAGAATATATATCCCATACTATATATCCTATAGTATGCATATGACTCTCTTGGTGACATACTCACTTCTCATCATTCATATTCACCCTATAGAATATATATTCTATACTATATATCCTATAGCATGCATATGACTCTCTTGGTGACATCCACATTACTCATAGTTCGTATTCACACTCAATCGTATTCATCGATTTCATTTTCCATACCACATCGGGCAGGTCGAGTTACCATCCATACCACATAGGGCAGGTCGAGTTATTACCCCATACCACATCGGGCAGGTCGAATTCACAGTAATCACTACCATTCCCGGTAAGACACAATAACAGTCCGCTTCCACTCCGGGTAGGACACAATAACAGTCCGCTACCATTCCCAGTAGGACACAATAACAGTCCGCTACCACTCCAGGTAGGACACAATAACAGTCCGCTACCACTCTGGGTAAAGCACAATAACATTCCACTACCACTCCGGGTAGGACACAATAAACAGTTCACTACCACTCCAGGTAGGACACAATAAACAGTTCACTACCACGTCGGGTAGGACACAATAAACAATTCACTACCACTTCGGGTAGGACACAATAAACAGTTCACTACCACTCCGGGTAGGACACATTAAACAATTCACTACCACTTCGGGTAGGACACAATAAACAGTTCACTACCACTCCGGGTAGGACACAATAAACAGTTCATTACCACTCCGGGTAGGACACAATAAACAGTTCACTACCACTCCAGGTAGGACACAATAAATAATTCACTACCACTTAGGGTAGGACAAAATAAACAGTTCACTACCACTCCGGGTAGGACACAATAAACAGTTCACTACCACTTCGGGTAGGACACAATAAACAGTTCACTACCACTATGGGTAGGACACAATAAACAATTCACTACCACTTCGGGTAGGACACAATAAACAATTCACTACCACTTCGGGTAGGATAATAACAATAAACTTACCAACACGTTATCTCTTTCACATACCTCATTCACATCGGTGGGTATGATTTAGAAACACTTATCCCTTACCTCGGTGAGTGTTGGGTTTGGTTCTTGGCAACTTCTCGAGTTCCACCGACACCGCCTCCAACCTTAGGATCTTTCCTCATCCCACCATATAACACAATGTTAGTCATTTATTCCAAATATCACATAAACAACTTATATTGCATCATTTAATTATACAAAATATTCATCATCAATATTCAACCATCTAAAACATGCATAACATCTCATATTTCAATATTTGGGGTTAAACTCATCTTCTACCTCTAGCATTTTACTCATTCTCTCCTTCTACCCCATTTTTACTTTAGGGTTTTGGGGTTTTCATGACTCAACCCACAACCCTTTCCATTTCTTGAAATACTAACTCTAAACCAAGAGTTTACAAGATAGAAACAACATAAAACGAACCATAACTCGAAAAGATGAGTTTCCATGGTTTCCATTATTTTGAAAATGAATCCAACATACACACTTCTGGTAATCGATTACAAGTATAGTGTAATCGATTACAAGTATAGTGTAATCGATTACACAGTGTAAATTACAGAGGCATTGTCGTGATGTAATCGAATACCAACATGGTGTAATCGATTACACAGTGTCAGATGTACATATCTGATGCTTTTCATCATGTAATCGATTACCAGGACTGTGTAATCGATTATATTACCCAAAATTGCCAAGTATAGCCCAGGATTTCACCCTCCCAGGTGAACCTTTCTCGCTCAAGCGAGTACCTCTCGCTCAAGCGAGGATCCGAGGACTGATACTATAATTTTGAAGACTTAAAATTTGGGGTGTTACATGACATGCTTTACCAAAGACAACCCGATAAGGAGACATCCCTATGGGTGCCTTGTAAGCAGTTCGATGTGCCCAAAGAGCATCCTCAAGTCTGTTGCTCCAATCTTTCCTGTTAGGCTGCACCATCTTCTCCAAAATCTTCTTTATCTCTCTGTTTGAAATTTCAGCTTGCCCATTTGTTTAGGGGTGATATGGTGTGGAAACTCTATGAACAACCCCGTACTTCTTGAGCATAGCTTGCATGGATCTATTGCAGAAGTGTGTGCCTTGGTCGCTAACAATAGCTCTGGGTATGCCAAACCTGCAAAAATGTGAGACCTAACAAAATCCATAACAACCCGAGTATCATTAGTCTTGGTGGCTTTAGCTTCCACCCATTTAGAAACATAATCAACAGCAAGCAGAATATAAGTAAAACCAAAATAAACAGGAAATGGACCCATGAAATCAGTACCCCAAACATCAAAAACCTCACAGAACAACATAGGTTGTTGAGGCATCTCTTGTCTCCAAGAAATGGTACCACCTGTTCTCTGACACTGCTAACAAGTACTACAGATCCTCCACGCATATTTGAAGATGGTGGGCCAATACAATCCACAATCAAGTACCTTCCTTGCTGTTCTTTGGGTACCAAGATGTCCCCCAATTGCAGAGGCATGACAAAACTGAAGGACTAACTCAATCTCATGATCTGGAATGCATCTTCTAATCACATGGTCATTACAAAATCTCCACAAATAGGGGTCATCCCAAAAATAAAATTTAACATCACTTTTAAGTTTATCATTTTGAGCTCTAGATGCTAGTGGAGGAAAAACAGATGCAACCAAATAATTAACAATATTAGCAAACCAAGGATTGGGGGAAGAAACAGAGATATGCAAAAGTTGTTCATCAGGAAAATCATCCCGAATGGGCATCATATCAACAGCTCTGTCTATTCTACTCAAGTTATCAGCAACCAAATTTTGTGCTCCGCTCCTATCACAAATCTTCAAATCAAACTTTTGGAGCAATAGCATACATCTAATCAACCTTGGCTTAGACTCAACTTTCTTCAACAAGAACTTTAGTGCTGCATGGTCAGTGAAAACAACAATTCTAGAACCAAGCAAATAAGATCTAAATTTATCCAGAGCAAATACAATAGCTAAGAGCTCTTTTTCAGTGGTGGTATAATTTGCTTGTGCAACATCTAAAGTCCTAGAAGCATAATAAATCACCCTAGGCAACTTGTCTACTTTTTGTGCAAGGACAGCCCCCAATGCATAATTAGAAGCATCACACATTAGCTCAAAAGGGACTGTCCAATCAGGTGCCTGGATGATAGGAGTGGTGGTCAAATCTCTCTTGAGGCAGTCAAAGGCCTCTTTACATCTTTAATCAAAATCAAACACCACATCCTTTTGCAACAGATTGGATAGTGGAAGGGCCTTCTTGCTAAAATCTTTAATGAACCTGCGATAGAAACCTGCATGACCAAGAAAAGAACGAACCTCTCGCACGCAAGAGGGATAAGGCAATAGTGAAATAACATCTATCTTGGCAGGATCTACCTCTATGCCCTTATTAGAGATCACATGGCCTAGAACTATGCCTTGCTCTACCATGAAATGACACTTCTCATAATTTAGAACAAGGTTAGTTTATATGCATTTATGCAAAAAATCTATTCAGACTATCCTAGCATGCATCAAATGAAGATCCATATACAGTAAAATCATCCATAAACACCTCTATGCAACTTTCCAAAAATTCACTAAAAAGGCTAACCATACACCGCTGGAATGTACCAGGGCGTTGCATAGGCCAAAGGGAATCCTCCTATAGGCAAAAGTGCCAAAGGGGCAGGTGAATGTGGTGTTCTCCAGATCCTTAGGAGCAATATGGATTTGAAAGTATCCAGAAAAACCATCAAGAAAACAATAGTGAGATTAAGGAAAATGATCCTTTCTTGTTGCTTGATTTAGCCTCCTATAGTCAATGCAAACTCTCCAACTGTTCTGCACTCTAGTAGGAATTAGCTCATCCCTCTCATTTCTCACCACTGTAATTCCTGTCTTTTTAGGAACTACCGGAACTGGACTCACCCAATTGCTATCAGAAATGGGATATATAATCCCAGCTTGTAGAAGCTTGGTGACCTCTTTCTTCACAACATCAAGAATCACTGGACTGAGTCTCCTTTGTGGTTGCCTCACTGGTTTAGCTCCATCCTCCAAGAGTATTCTATGCATGCACATGGATGGGCTAATACCAGGAATGTCAGCTAAGGTCCAACCAATGGACTTTTTATGCTTTTTCAGCACTTGTAGCAACTTCTCCTCTTGGTCAACATCAAGGGAGGTAGAAACAATGACAGGGAGCTTTTCATCATCCTCTAAGTATGCATACTTGAGGTTATCAGGTAAAGGTTTCAGCTCCAATATAGGTGCCTGAAAAACAGATGGAACCAAAGTAGCAGGCATAGATTCTGCAGCCTGCACTTGAACAATTGGGATAGTGCAATATAACTCTATATCATGTGGATCAACAATAATATCCAAAAAGCCATCATTGCAAGAACTACACAGTTCGTAATCAGTGCATGCATGACAAGTGTGTGAGGCTATCAATGATAAAGAATCAGAATCATGAATAAAATCAGAGATATTCTCATTAATCAACTCATCAAGCAAATCAACATGAAATACAGAATGGTCCTCAGATGGATGCTTCATAGCATCAAAAATATTAAACTGGACCACAATATCATCAAATTCCATGGAAAGTGTGCCAGTATGGACATCAATCTTGGTTCGGGTTGTTCTTAAAAATGGTCTCCCTAAAATAATAGGAACTGTGTTACGGGAGGATCCCTATTCCATATCTAGTATGAAAAATCAGTAGGGAATATAAGTTCACCAACCCGAACCAAGACATCCTCTACCAGGCCAGCAGGATAAGAACATAGGATGCATATGTCACCTTCTCGACGTCATAACGGCCCATAGCTCTGATTATTCGCTCCCAGTATTGGACCCATTCGTTGGCCGCATTAGGAGCGAATCCTCTTTCGAACTGATTGGGATTGCGCCTACAAAACTCATCTAATACCCGTTACTTTACCGGTCCTTGAGATTCCAAGGGGTGTGGGTTTGGGCTCGGAGCCGCATTCTGGTTCAGATGTTGCAGGTTCTCATTCATGTTCTGCAACACCGCCACTATCTGAACCAACAACTCATTCTGCCCCGATCCTCTTCTTCGTCCAGCCATCTTCTTAACTTTTACCTATTCTCATTCACTTATCAGTAAACCGGGTTTTAACCAGACAAGGATCACATAATCACACAATAGTTGACATAAATCAAATAGTTAAATCACATAAATGTCACAAAGAAGCACGTAAAGCCATACCCTAGGCCACAGAATTAACTATGCTCTGATACCATATTGTAAGGACCCAAGTTCTACCTTAAAAAATTTTCGCTCATTCTAACTTAATTACACCAAGTTCTCCAACTAAAGCTTGATACTACAATCCTATTAACATTTAATCCTTACATATCATTCCTTTTATAAAATTACGTTAAACATGCATTTTCTACTTCGCACATACACTACCATCAATTAGCCGAAAATCATAATGCACATTTATAAGTTAAGAATTGTCAACATATGTTAAGTTATGGGTTACCACATTAAAATACCGATAAATACAATTAACAAGAAATACATGTTCGAATAGTACACAAAAAGGGTGCAATTATAAAATCATGTTCCCTAAGCTCCTAGAACTCCTACTCAAGGCATTCCTTAAGCGTCCTCTTACCAGCAATGGGATTATCAATGACAAATACACAGAAACATAAAAAGGAGTAAGTCATGAATTCAATAAATATCATTATACGATAATCCACATTTTAAATAGAGTTAGTTAAACAATTTAAAACGTCAAACATAAATTCATTACACATCATCACCATCTCATACTACCTCATTCCACTACTCTTTCGTCCATACTCTTCATTGTCAAACCTTGTTATCTTACTAATTATTGCAATTCCACATAGTTATAATATCATATATATATATATATATACATACCTTCACAATACCACTTAGGGCAAGACATTAATTCAATACCACTTAGGGCAAGACATTCAATTCAATACCACTTAGGGCAAGATATTCAACAATACCACATAGGGCAAGACTTTCAATTCATTACCACTTAGGGCAAGACATTCAACAATACCACACATGGCAAGACATTCATCATTTATAACTTCCCACGTCTTATTCTTCTCGAGTCGTTCACATATAAACATATATCTTATTCTTCTCATTTGTTATAAGTTGGAATACAATGCTTATCCTTACCTTGGTTGGTGTTGGGGTTGGTTTTTGGCTACTTTATTTGTTCCTCCTTCACCTCCTCCAACCTCAGGATCTTTCCTCATTCCCAACACATAATAACAGAGTCAATCATTTATTGACATAAACACATAAACGAATCATATTGCATATCTAACAATAAACGATGTTCATATTTTCAATGATTCCCAAAACCATGTCCTTTAAGGATTTCAAACATGTAAAACAACCACATTCACTCGTAATCAACATTAAAACCCATGAACCACATTTCTAACCTAACATTTCTCCCTTTTCAACATAATTTTCATTTCAGGTTTTGGGGTTTTCATGAATCAACCCCCAAGTCATTCTCATTTTTTGAATACTAACTATAAACCAAAAGTGTACAAGATAAAATCTAAATAAAATGAACCACAACCCCAAAGAGAGGGTTTCCATGGATTTTCATGTCAAGAGAAGAGATCCCATATACCCCAAAACAAGTTTCAAAATGAGAAGGAGAGATTGAATCCAAAGATTTACCTCTTCTCAAGCTTCTCTAGTTGATTCCCACGAATAGTTGCTCTCAAAATCGCCTCCTTCTCTCTTTTCTCTCAAAACTTCTAACCCTAAATGTGTTTGGGGTTCTATTTTAGGATTCAGCATATCAGGTTCTCGCTCAAGCGAGGAAATCCCTCATTTTTAAAATTCAACCACTAACGCTCTCGCTCAAGCGAGCCTACTCTCCCTCAAGCGAGAATTTGATAGCCTCTACTGGCTCTAGAGTGCCCCTCTCGCCCAGGCGAGAATTTCAGTGAAAATCATGGGAACAACTCTATTCCCCTCGCTTGAGCGAGGCCCTCTCGCTCAAGCGAGAATCTGACAGTAAGCCCCAGTCTTCAGGACTGTTACAACATTTAAGAAATACAAAAATCCAGGGTGTTACAGCATATATAAAGGATGTCGAACCAGAGAATATCATTCAAGAAACAATGCTATAACATTGAGCATGAAGTACATGTATGTAAACCTCTACCTATAACATTGAGCGCAACAATATATGGTATGATTTAACAGCGCTTATCTGGGTGTTGTTGCATATCAACTTTTAAAAGTGCTCATAATAATAATTGTTGTTGTATGTCATATGTGACGACCCGATTTTCTACCCTTGAAATTTTTTTTCATTCATTTTAATCATTTTGCATGCATTTTCCTACACTTACTATCATACTTTCAAATTCCATAATCACCTACACTTGATTTGACAGAAAAACATAATTCATATTCGTAATGTCTCACGGATAATGCGACCCCATAAGTATATTTCTCCGAAATAACCATACACCCAGTTACAAATATCCAACTAATAGTTAGCCATGATTACAAACATTTAAATCCACAAGTAATCATTTAGAATACGAAACATAAATAGTGAATTCAACGTCTAAAGCTCCCGACCTAGCATACTGCATTCATCTATTTACCTGCAATGGGATTATCAATGACAAAAGTACAAAACACACAAAGGAGTAAGTCGTTAATTCAATAAACGTCATTATAAGATAATCCACATTAGAAAAAGGGTTAGTAAACCATTTCCGAAATTCATTTTGTCTTGCTGCATTACTTGAGCCAAAGTCACTACACCCCTCAGGGTTAGCTAAAAGCAGATTCTCATCCTTTTTACCAATAAAACACGCCTCATAAACTCGGGCCGAAGTGTTGCTACATAAACTCGAGCCGAAGTCGCTACACTCCTTAGGGTTAGCTAAAAACAAATTCCCATTTCTTTTATAAAGAAAACATGTCGCGTATACTCGGGCTGAAGTGTTGCTACATAAACTCGAGCCGAAGTCGCTACACCCCTTAGGGTTAGCTAAAAAACAAATTCTCATCTCTTTTATAAAGAAAACATGCCGCGTAAACTCGGGCTGAAGTGTTGCTACATAAACTCGAGCCGAAGTCGCTACACCCCTTAGGGTTAGCTAAAAACAAATTCTCATCTCTTTTATAAAGAAAACATGCCGCGTAAACTCGGGCTGAAGTGTTGCTACATAAACTCGAGCCGAAGTCGCTACACCCCTTAGGGTTAGCTAAAAACAAATTCTCATCTCTTTTATAAAGAAAACATGCCGCGTAAACTAGGCGAGACAACTCTCGCTCAGGCGAGAATCCTCCAGTATAGTCCAGGATTTCACCCTCCCAGGTGATCCTTTCTCGCTCAGGCGAGAATCTCTCGATCAAGCGAGGCTTCCAGGACTGATACTATAATTTTAAAGATTAAAATTTGGGGTGTTACAATCCTCCCCCTCTTATAAGAATTTTCGTCCCCGAAAATTAAACATACCTCGGAAAATAAAATCATCACCTAGACCTTAGGCACAAGAATAATCAACCAAAAATCACAATTCGATTCTCTAATCCATTAAGATTACTTAATCAGTCACTAAGGGCATACACCTCTAAACCATGATATCACCAAACCAATTCATGAACTAACTCCTCAATGTCCAAATGTTAAGATCTCAGCCTTTAATAACTCGAGTGCCATGGGAACTAATCCATAATTCAGACTAAAGATTTTTCCTATATCCATCAAGAACCATAGATCTCTAGCACCTAAGCATCTATCAATCCTAACATACGTTAAGAATTCCGATAACACTCTCGAACTTCAGCGAATGGGGAACTCCTGATCCCATACCTATCTAAATGCATCTTTTAACATCCATCATACACTAGCTAGTTTCATCTCCACTCGAGACTCTAGCACAATTTCATTTTACTAGATCCACAAAATACTTACAAAATAGAATTCTTAGTGTCTCATCCATTGTACACAATCAAACTATCCAGTAATTGTCTAATTACATAAAATATTTCTACCATCAAATCTTATCGTCTAAAGAAATTACTGATTTCTAGCCTCCACTGAAACCATAAAACCATTGATTCACACCAAAACTAGGTATTCTGTTACCAATCGGCAAGCACAAGTCGACCAACACTCAAACCTACAACTTGCGTTCGGTTTGGTCACCCCAATTCCGTTAGTAAATATAAACTTATTAACCCACTCGCATTATGTCCAGAAATACATGGGCGTCTCATATCACTAAACTTTTAACAACCTCATACTTATTCCGATATGGTTGCTAAAATTTCGGAATTCTCCAACATGATACTAAATCATTACTTAGGCACAAGCTAAGCTTTCCCAAAAATTATTTTCGAAAGCGGTTTGAATCCACGACTCATGGCAACCACGTCGCGAAACAAGGTTCGCACGCTCATTTCGACACAACCCAAAACTTCTTCCCTCTTATGGTTACACCACACCCATACACCGCAATTACTGACGTTCACGAAACAACAACAACTTTTGCCGGTACACATTCAACGCAGACAATTTCGGATCACCACCACTATTTCATGCGTTGCCAATGTCCTACCGCAAAAGAACCGGTCATTCGAGACCAAAAGTTTCACGTCTATTCCATTGCATTCATCACATTGGCGGGGTAAGTAACTTAACTAGCCTCTTTTCTCGACTATCATTATAAGTCTTACCCTTTTGCACCCATATACATATCAATGCAACTAGATCTTAATTCTTCACCTCAACAAGTACACACAGTTAAACATAACACAATTTGCTGATCGCTAGTCCATTTCCAGGATTAAATCCAATTGGGACATCATCGCGCATATCAACACTATAGTAAAGGTTCTACCATTTACCCAAACCATACATTGAGACATTCCCGATCCAAAATAAGTTTTTGAGGTTCAACATCCCCACACATAGCTTGGTGTTCAATACCAATATACATTTGTTACGGCGAGTACTCATCTTTAACAAAAAAAAAATTCATAGACCAGAAGCTTCATACACAAGAATCAAAAATAACTTTTTCATACTTAATCGATTTTAGGGTACCAACCATAGGTCACCTCAAAATGATAATACATCTGATTAGTCAACGTCCATGTAAACACATTAGTCGCAAGGACCTTTAGGTAATTTATCCAACCTCTATTTCATTTTCGAAATATGAGTTTCACCTCTTAGCGTGCACATACACACTAAGGCCAACAAAGGGAATTAACCTTTAACAACTCATAAGAGAAAACAAGCATCCCCGACTTAAACATTTTTCTTGTCAGTATACTTATTATAAAAGTCAATCATTCATAGACGAAAGTCCACTTTCCAAGACAAAATAAATAGTTCTTTCAAATCTTAACATCTCGAAATACTAACGAGTTCTTAAATACCCTCTTGTGACATTTACAGAATGAATACTGATCCCTTTTTCGAAGGAGGGTCCTGACTTTCTTATCCGACATTGGCCCCATACCACTGGCCTGGTCAGAGACCTTGCACAGATCCCCAACCGCTACAACCCTATCAGCGCTATTCAATCATAACATGATTTGCCGACAATCAGTCCATCCCCAGAATTATATCTAGCTGGGATAACGACAAGCAGACTGAGTCTATGGTAAATATCACACCTTTTACCACAACCAGACTCTAGAACATAAACGTCGACACCACCACCAGCACAAAGATTGGGGTCGACGCGACCAAGTCAGAAGTAATGACTCAGTTTACAATCTCAGCCGGTTTTCACATTTAACATATATGAGGGAGTGTGTCGCTCCCGAATCAACAACACTAAACAAGGAATACCTGTCACCATGCGTTTACCTCTCGCCGGATCATCAACACCCGATGTCCCTGCGCCACTTGGGGTAACCATCCGACCGTGGTCCCTTGCCTCCCCAGCATGCATGACATTAGGTCTCCGATCCAGCTTGGGACAATACCTTTTAATATGCCCAAACTCCTTGCAGTGGAAACATCCATTCCCTTTTCTCGGGCACGTACTTCCATAGTGAAATCCACCGCACTTGTAACACTAGTCAGTAAGCTAATTTTAATTCACTCAAGTCAGGAAATCACATAGTCTCATAACAAGTCGCATGTCATCATACCAAAGCCACATGCTTTAAACATTCAATAAACAAAATCTCAACTAGTCAAATTTTTACACATGTTACAAAGAAGCAAGTAAGGCCATGCCCTAGGTCGCAGAATTAACTATGCTCTGATACCATGTTGTGACGACCCGATTTTCTACCCTTGAAATTTTTTTTCATTCATTTTAATCATTTTGCATGCATTTTCCTACACTTACTATCATACTTTCAAATTCCATAATCACCTACACTTGATTTGACAGAAAAACATTATTCATATTCGTAATGTCTCACGGATAATGAGTCCCCATAAGTATAGTTCTCCGAAATAACCATACACCCAGTTACAAATATCCAACTAATAGTTAGCCATGATTACAAACATTTAAATCCACAAGTAATCATTTAGAATACGAAACATAAATAGTGAATCCAACGTCTAAAGCTCCTAAAGCTCCCGACCTAGCATACTGCATTCATCTATTTACCTGCAATGGGATTATCAATGACAAAAGTACAAAACACACAAAGAAGTAAGTCGTTAATTCAATAAATGTCATTATAAGATAATCCACATTAGAAAAAGGGTTAGTAAACCATTTCCGAAATTCATTTTGTCTTGCTGCATTACTTGAGCCAAAGTCACTACACCCCTCAGGGTTAGCTAAAAGCAGATTCTCATCCTTTTTACCAATAAAACACGCCTCATAAACTCGGGCCGAAGTGTTGCTACATAAACTCGAGCCGAAGTCGCTACACCCCTTAGGGTTAGCTAAAAACAAATTCTCATCTCTTTTATAAAGAAAACATGCCGCGTAAACTCGGGCTGAAGTGTTGCTACATAAACTCGAGCCGAAGTCGCTACACCCCTTAGGGTTAGCTAAAAACAAATTCTCATCTCTTTTATAAAGAAAACATGCCGCATAAACTCGGGCTGAAGTGTTGCTACATAAACTCGAGCCGAAGTCGCTACACCCCTTAGGGTTAGCTAAAAACAAATTCTCATCTCTTTTATAAAGAAAACATGCCGCGTAAACTCGGGCTGAAGTGTTGCTACATAAACTCGAGCCGAAGTGTTTCCTCGTAAACTCGGGCCGAAGTGTTGCCTCGTAAACTCGGGCCGAAGTGTTGCTACATAAACTCGAGCCGAAGTCCCTACACCCCTTAGGGTTAGCTAAAAACAAATTCTCATCTCTTTTATAAAGAAAATATGCCGCATAAACTCGGGCTGAAGTGTTGCCTCGTAAACTCGAGTCGAAGTGTTGCCTCGTAAACTCAGGCCGAAGTGTTGCTACATAAACTCGAGCCGAAGTCGCTACACCCCTTAGGGTTAGCTAAAAACAAATTCTCATCTCTTTTATAAAGAAAATATGCCGCGTAAACTCGGGCTGAAGTGTTGCCTCGTAAACTCGGGCCGAAGTCGCTAACCATTTATGGTCGGCTAAAAATATATTTTATTTTCATTGAATTCACCATCAATCATTTCCCGTAAATCCATGCCATCTTTAGTATAAACACACCCATATATGTTTATATTAACTACGCGATTCACAATATAATTATTGCATGACCAGAAAACGCACACGTTTTCCATCTTCCGTAAATCTACGCCTACTTTAGTATAAACACACCCATATATGTTTATACTAAATGCGCAATTTACAACTTATTCATTTCATAACCAGAAAATACCCAAATTTTCCTTTTCCGTAAATCTACGCCATCTTTAATATAAACACACCCATATATGTTTATACTAAATGCGTAATTTACAACTTAATCTTTGCATAACCAGAAAATACACATTTTCTATTTCAAATGCAAAATTAAAGACTTATCCTTACCTCGGTGAGTATTGGGGTTCGGTTCTTGGCAACTTCTCTAGTTCTACCGACACCACCTCCAACCTTAGGATCTTTCCTCATCCCACCACATACACAATGTTAGTCATTTATTCCAAATATCACATAAATAACTTATATTGCATCATTTAATCATACAAAATATTCATCATCAATATTCAACCATCTAAAACATGCCTAACATCTCATATTTCAATATTTGGGGGTAAACTCATCTTCTACCTCTAGCATTTTACTCATTCTCTCATTTTACCACATTTTCACTATGTGCGGTGAAAACCGTTTATTTAAGTAAAACGCTATATGCTCATTTATGGTAATACACCGTCATGAAAGATGGTTCTAATGTTAATGTGTTATATGATGAAGAATATGTTGTGTGTGGTTTGTTTATGATAATGGTGTGTTATGGATGGTTGATTTATTACAAACATATATGGGTGTATTTGTAATAAGGATTGTGAGATGTGTGATTAATAACAAAAGTAGAAATGGTTATGTTGTGTGATAATGATTGTGTGTGAGTTATTTATTGTCATAAACATATATGAGTGTGTATGTAACAATGAATGTGTGATTAGTTGTTAATGTGTTAAAATGAGATGGGTATGTTTGTAGTAAGAATTGTTTGATGAGTTGTTGATTTGTAAAAGTGGAGATGAGTATGTTTATCAAAATGAATATGTTGTTAGTCGTTTTATTGTTATAAACATATATGGGTATGTTTGCGACAATGAAGGTGTTGTGTGTTATTTCATGGTGATGGAACAATGTGATGCCTTGTGTTTTATTGGGTGTATGACATTGAGTTGATATTTTGCGCTAGGATGAACATGAGATGTGAGGATAATGTTAAATATAGACCTATCCGATGTGGTAGTAGAACAACTCGATCTATCCCAGGTGGTAGAATAATAACTCGATCTACCCGATGTGGTATGTGTGACACCATAGATTTTAAAGTCATTAAATTATAGTATCAGTCCTAGGAGTCTCGCTTGAGCTAGATAATTGTTGCCTGGGCGAGAGAGGCTCACCTGGGAGAGTGAAATCCTGGGTTATACTGAAGGATTCTCGCTTGAGCGAGAATGGTCTCTCTTGAGCGAGGGTGGTCTCACCTGGGTGAGAAAAGTGGCATTCAGGACCTGTCAAGGCTGTGAGATTCTCGCCTGAGCGAGAGGAACCTCGCTTGAGCGAGAGATGTCTCGCCTGAGCGAGAATTGCATCGCTTGAGCGAGAGCGTCAGATCTGAAATTTTAAAAAGGAGGGATTTTCTCGCCTGAGCGAGAATGGGCTCGCTTGAGCGAGAACCCGACGATTTGTCTTTAAAATAGAAACCCCAAACACATTTTAGGGTTAGAACTTTGAAGAGAAGAGAGAGAGGAGAGCTTTTCACGAGAAAAGAGCCTTAGGAATCATCTTAGAACTTGAGAAGAGGTAAACCTCTTGCTTCTAACTCTTCTTCTTCCTCTTTAACTTGTTTTGGGTATGTTGGACCTCTTCTCAAAGTATGAGAAACCGTTGAAACTCATCCTTCAGAGTTATGGTTCGTTTTATGTTGTTTTTCTCTTGTAAACTCTTGATTTAGAGTTGGTATTTGATGAATGGAAAGGTTTTGTGGGTTATTCATGAAAACCCTAAAAACCCCCAAAATGAGAATAAGAGTAAAAAGGGAAATGAATGAAATGTTAAATGTGGATGATGAGTTTGTGCTTTGATGTTGATATATGAGATGAACATGTATGTTTAGATGTTGGAAACTTGTATTGAAGTAGTTTTGGAAATCTTGAAAATATGTGAATCCCTTGTATGTGTGATGATGAAATTGAAAGTGTGCATGTCAAGAGGAACACTTTGGAAAGCTCTCTTTATGTGTCTTGGTTTTGATGAGGACAACTTGTGCGTATAAAAGCTTGAAGATCATCAACAAATCAACGTGCTTAAGTCTTCTGATTGGTACTTAGCTTAGACTAGATTAGTTTAGGTTGAGTCTAAGGCTTAAGTCACCTAATACATATCTCATTTGCATAAATCTTTTAAATCATTTTCATCTTGAGATATGTCATTCATAATATGTTTATGCATCACATAAATACATGTATATGTGCATTCTAGGCATAAACTAAGTGTTAAACATGTATGAATTAAAGTGCATAACGTATTTGAGTTTTTACACATGAAAATATGCTATTAATCGATTACAGCTTAGGTTAATCGATTAATCTAACTGTTTGCACAGTTTAATCGATTACGACATAGGTTAATCGATTAATCTAACAATTTTGTACAGTTTAATCGATTAAGGCTGTCGTTAATCGATTAACTGGGCTATAAAATCAATTCTTTATAAACTGCGTTTTTCAGAATTGATCTGATAAGTTGCATGTTAAATTTTTAGAGAGTTAGAGCATTTTTCGTGTTAATTGTTGCATCTAGTTGTAAATGCATTTGTGAGTTTAGAAAAGAGAGAATTCTATGCTTTAGGATTGAGTGCATTACATGATACATTTCTCATCTGTTCATATCACATGTTCTTGCATTTTATTGATAATTCTTGATTAGATGTTTACATTCTATGCATTCTGTTTTTCAAATTAATACATTTTCATACTGCATGACCTTGTATTAGGTGATTAGAGTAAAGTCTTGTATTGTTAGATATAAGCCTTGTAATAGCTTAAGTTTACTCTATTTCGTTTTGATTGAAAAAGTGTTGTAATATTGGGAATCTCAAGGTGTCGTATCACCAAGAGATTGAGTGTATCTTCACTGAGTGTTAGACTTAGGGATAAGGAAAGAACAGAGGTTCTTGGCTGGGGCTACGCCGAAAGAAAGGTTTTCTTTGTCGGTAGGAAGGGAGTCAAACCATAGAATAGGATCTTTATTATCTTGTAAGTGTCTAAGTGTTGTAATTGGATAGTGTGTATGTAATAACATTGATTCAATTATAGTGAAGAAAAATCTCCCAAATCAGCCGGGAGGCCTGGATGTAGTTTGCGGTGGACAAGCAAACGAACCAGGATACAATTCGTGTTGCAGGATTTTTCTATCCCTTTCTCTCTTTATTGCATTTGATCGATTAATTTGTATAGTAGATTTAATTGATAATACGTTTCTGTACTATACTGATTACACTTTGATAATTCTGTAAGCTCTGTATACTCGCTTCGTTATCGATTAATTGTCGTGCAAGAAATCGTATCTGCATTAGCTTACTGTCACGGTTTAATCGATTAAGTGTAGTGTGTTAATCGATTACCCTGTTTTGTTAATCGATTAAGAGGACTGTGTTGATTGTGTTAATCGATTACCCTGTTTCGTTAATCGATTAATTAGGTGTATTTCAGCATTAAGTGTTGTTTTTCAAAAAGCGGAAATTCTAACTGCTACACCTATTCAACCCCCCCCCCCCTTCTAGGTGTATTGTAACCACTGATACCTAACAGAAATACGAGTTGTTGATGTGTTATTTTGAATAAATGACTGACATTGTTGTTATTGGTGGGAATGAGGAAAGATCATAAGGTTGGAGGAAATTGCTGAGGAGACTTTTAAAGTTATTCGGAACCAACCCCCAACGCTCACCAAGGTAAGGGATAAGTGTCTCTAACTCATACTAGCTGATGTGAATGAGGTATGTTGAAGAGGTAATGTATTTGTAAGAATATTGTTGTTACCCTACCTGAAGGGGTAGTGGATTATTATTGTTACTCTACCCGAAGTAGTGGTGGTTTATTGTTGTTACCCTACCCGAAATGGTAGTGCTCTATTGTTGATGTCCTAACCAGAGTGGTTGTGTGTTATGTGGAATGAATAATGAACTCGACCTGCCGGATATGGTATGGGGGGGGGGGATAAACTCGACCTGCCAGATGTGGTATTGGGAATAAACTCGATCTGCCCGATCTGGTATGGGGAATAAATTCGACCTGCCCGATGTAGTACGGGGAATAAACTCGACCTGCCCGATGTGGTACGGGGAATAAACTCGATCTACCCGATGTGGTATGGGGAATAAACTCGACCTGCCCGTTGTGGTATGGGGAATGAACTTGATAAATACGATATAGGGTGAATAAGAATAATGAAAATGAGGATGTTAAGAATAAAAGTAATATGCATGCTATAGGATATATATTATGGGATATATATACTATAGGGTGGATATGAATGATGAAAATGAGGATGTTAAGAATAAAAGTAATATGCATGCTATAGGATATATATTATGGGATATATATACTATAGGGTGAATATGAACGATGAGAAATGAGGATGTTTAGAATGAAAGTAATATGCATGCTATAGGATATATATTATGGGATATATATACTATAGGGTGAATATGAATGATGAAAATGAAGATGTTAAGAATGAAAGTAATATACATGCTATAGGATGTACATTATGGGATATATGTACTATAGGGTGGATATGAATAATGAGAATGACGATGTTTAGAATGAATGTAATATGCATGCTATAGAATATATATTATGGGATATATATACTATAGAATGAATATGAATAACGTGGAAATGAAAGAAAGAAGATATGAATGTTTACATTTTACGTATTTGTGGTTATAATTTTTATTAATGCTTAATCGTATTTAAAATGTGGATTATCCTGTAATGTTAGTTTTGAACTAATGACTTACTCCCTTGTTTTTGTGTGTTGTTTATGATAATCCCATTGTAGGTAAATGAAGGATTTGAGGAGGAAGCTCACTTAGGAATCTTATGTGTTTATTAACTTGAATGTCTTTAGCGTTACTTTGACATTGTAGTTGGCTAGATAATATTTTGAAATGAATGTATTTCTGATTAGGACAATACTAGAGATATGTAGTTATGGACATTATGACTCTTGGAAACCCATAACTGGTTGTATGTGGTAATTGCTAATTGAATGAATTATGTTTTTCTACAATATGAATTGTATGATAATATAATTGGTTAAAAGAATAGTTTCAAGGAATGATTCATGAGGGTTTTAAGTAAGATGATGAATGTATGTAAGGGAGGATTAAAATAAATGAAAAAATTTCAAGGGTAGAATTTGGGTTCTTACGATATGGTATCAGCGCATAGTTAATTCTACGGCCTAGGGTATGGCCTTACTTGCTTCTTTGTAACATGTTTATGATTTGACTAGTTGATATTGTGTGAATTGAATGTTTAAAGCATGTAGTTTTGGTGTAGTGACATGTAAGGTGCTATGAGACTATGTGATAACCTGACTTGTGTGTGAGTTAAAGTTGTATACTGACTATCAATGAGCGCAGGTTAAGACATGGCTGGACGGGGAACGAGTCAGAACGTTCCAAATGATTTGTTGGTTCAGATGGTGGCTACACTACAACAGATGAACGAGAACTTGCGTAATCTGAATCAGAATCCTGCACCAAGTCCGAGTTCGCAACCCCTAGTCCCACCTGGACTGGTAGAGTACCAAGGTCTGGATGAGTTTTGCAGAAGGAACCCCAGTCAGTTCCATGAGGGATTTGCTCTTGATGCTGCCATTGAGTGGATTCAGGGAATGGAGCGGATCTTCCGGGCCATGAACTGTTCGGAGGCTCAGAAGTTGGCCTATGCCACTTACATGCTAGTGACGGAGGCCGAGAACTAGTGGGAGTTTACTAGATGCCAAATGGAGACAGAGGGACAATTGATTTCCTGGAGTACATTCAAGAAGAAATTCCTTCACAAATACTTCCCTGCTGATCTGAAAAGGAAGAAGAAAATGGAATTCTTGAAGTTGGAACGGGGAAATATATCGGTTGGGGAATATGCTGCTAAATTTGAGGAATTGGCTCGGTTTTGTCCCAACTCTGAGTTGGAAGTGGACGGACGATCCAAGTGCTCTAAATTTGAATCGGGCTTGAGACCCAAGCTAAAAAGGATGTTCGGACATCAGGAGATTGCTGACTTTGCTACTTTTGTCAACAAGTGCAGAATGTACGAGGGTAATCTGAAGGCGGTTGAGGTGGTGATGCCCGAAACAAATTTTTCCCGGGACTATGGACCCCAACGCAACCATAGGCAAGGAAGAGGTAAAGAGAGTGTATAAGATGACCGGAAACCTTATGCGGCAATTACTGTACATCGTGATCGAAGTTTCCAAAGGTCTAGTCCACTTACCATTCCTACTGAAGGGGTTTCTACTCCCATGTGCAACAAGTGCGGTAGACTCCATTATGGGATTACATGCCCGGGAAAAGGGAATGGATGTTTCCACTGCAAGGAGTCGCGGCACATTAAAAGGTTTTGTCCCAAGCTAGATCAGAGACTTAGTGTCATTCGGGCTGAAGGGGCAAGGAACCATGTTGGCAGGTATTTCTTTTAGTGTTGTTTAATTCGGGAGCGACACACTCCCTATATTTGTTGAATGTGTGAACCGACTGAGATTGTACACAAAGTCGTGGTTTTCGACTTAGTTGTGTCCACCCCACAAGTGTACTGGTGGTGGGTATCGATACTGGTGTCTCAGTGTATGGTTGGGGTAAAGGGTAGAACCTTTACCATAGTGTTGATACTCGCAATGATGTCCCAACTGGATTTAATCATGACGATGGATTGGCGGTCAGCAAATCGTGTTATGTCTAACTATGTGATAATTGTTGATGTGAAAGATTATTTTTGAATATCTTAGTGAGGATTTAAGATATAGTTTGCATTGATCTGTGTATGTATGCTAAGAGGTAAAACTTATATTGCCCAGTAAGGAAGAAGGCTAGTTAAGTTACTTACCCGTCAATGTGATGAATGCATTCGAATAGACTTGAAAATTTTGGTCTATGATGATCAGTCCTTTTGCAGTAGAACATTGGCAATGTACGATATAGTGGGGGTGTACACCAATTATCTGCTTGGAATGTTGTACCAAAAAAAGTTGTTTCCATTTCATGGGCGTCAGTAATCGCTATGCATGATTGTAGTATAATCGTATGAGAGAAAGGGTTTTGAGTTATGTCGAAATGATTATGTAAACTTTGTTTTCACGACATGGTTGCCATGAATCGTGGGTTCGAACCATTTTGAAAATCATTCTTGGGTGAAACGTAGCTTGTGGCTAAGCATTGAATTAGTATCATGTTGGAGGATCCCAGAATTTTAGCAACAGTATCTTGATAATTAGGAGGTTGTTAAAAATTTAGTGATCTGATTATGACCATGTATTTCTAGACGTACTGCAAGTGGGGTACTAAATTTATATTCGCTAGTGTAATTGGGGTATCCATTTCTAGCGCATGTTATGGAACTGAGTGTTTGTCAACTTGCACTTATCGATTGGTAACAGAGTGCCTAGTTTTGGGTGAATCAATGGTTTGTGTGTCCAATTGAGGATAGGGTTCGGTAATTTCTTTCTACTGTAAAGTAGGATGGCAGAAACATTTGACGTAATTGGATCATTACTGGATAGTTTGATTGTGTACGAGGGGAGGGACTCTAAAAGTCTTAGTTGTTTAGATGTTTTTGTTGAATGACTACCTGGATTTTATGTGGTAGTGCATGCAATATTGGGAATGCTAAGGTAAATTTTGGACAAATAGTGGTTTTGTCAAATGAGTGGAATGAAATTATGCTATTTTCTTGAGTGGAGGTGAAACTGGCTAGTGAATGATGGATGTTAAATGATGCATTGGGGTGGATGAGGGGTAAGGAGTTCCCCATTGGCTTAGTTTCGGGAGTGTTATCAGGATTCTTAACGTGTGTGAGAATTGTTAGCTGGATAGGTCAGGTCCTAAGGACCTATGGTTCTGGGCGAATACTGGGAAATCTTTAGTCTGGTTACAGTTTAGTTTCCCTAGTTATTCAAATTGTTCAAGGTTGGGAGTGTAGTGTTTGGACCTTGAGGATATTGTCCATGAATTGCCCTTGTGATATCACGGTTTAGTGATGTGTGCCCTTGGTGGTCGTTTAAGTAATCTTAATGGATTAGATGATCGAGTATGATTTTGGTTGAGTATTTCTTATGCCTAAGGTCTAGACGATGATATTATTTTCCGAGGATAGCCTAATAAAATTTTCGGGGACTAAACTTCCTATAAGAGGGGGAGGATTGTGACACCCTAGATTTTAAAGTAATTAAATTATAGTATCAGTCTTGGGAGTCTCGCTTGAGCGAGATAATTGTCGCCTGGGCGAGAGAGGCTCACCTGGGAGAGTAAAATCATGGGCTATACTGAAGGATTCTCGCTTGGGCAAGAATGGTCTCGCTTGAGTGAGGGTGGTCTCGCCCGAGCGAGAGTTGTCTCGCCTGGGCGAGAAAAGTGGCATTCAGGACCTGTCGAGGCTGTGAGATTCTCGCCTGATCGAGAGTAACCTCGCTTGAGCGAAAGATGTCTCGCGTGAGCGAGAATTGCCTCGCTTAACCGAGAGCGTCAAATCTGAAATTTTAAAAAGGCGGGATTTTCTCGCCTGAGCGAGAATGGGCTCGCTTGAGCGAGAACCCGACGATTTCACTTTAAAATAGAAACCCCAAACACATTTTATGGTTAGAACTTAGAAGATAAGAGAGAGGGAAGAGCTTTTCAAGAGCAAAGAGCCTTAGGAATCATCTTAGAGCTTGAGAAGAGGTAAGCCTCTTGCTTCTAACTCTTCTTCTTCCTCTCTAACTTGTTTTGGGTATGTTGGACCTCTTCTCAAAGTATGAGAAACCATGGAAACTCATCCTTTAGAGTTATGCTTCGTTTTATGTTGTTTTTCTCTGGTAAACTCTTGTTTAGAGTTGGTATTTGATGAATGGAAAGGTTTTGTGGGTTATTCATGAAAACCTCAAAAACCCCCAAAATGAGAATATGAGTAAAAAGGGAAATGAATTAAATTTTAAATGTGGATGATGAGTTTGTGCTTTGATGTTGATATATGAGATGAACATGTATGTTTAGATGTTGGAAACTTGTATTGAAGTAGTTTTGGAAATCTTGAAAATATGTGAATCCCTTGTATGTGTGATGATGAAATACGAGTTGTTGATGTGTTATTTTGAATAAATGACTGACATTGTTGTTATTGGTGGGAATGAGGAAAGATCCTAAGGTTGGAGGAAATTGCTGAGGAGACTTTTAAAGTTACTCGGAACCGACCCCCAATGCTCACCAAGGTAAGGGATAAGTGTCTCTAACTCATTAGCTGATGTGAATGAGGTATGTGAAAGAGGTAATGTATTTGTAAGAATACTGTTGTTACCCTACCCGAAGGGGTAGTGGATTATTATTGTTACTCTACCCGAGGTAATGGTAGTTTATTGTTGTTACCCTACCCGAAATGGTAGTGGTCTATTGTTGATGTCCTAACCGGAGTGGTTGTGTGTTATGTGGAATGAATAATGAACTCGACCTACCCGATGTGGCATGGGGGGAATAAACTCGACCTGCCCGATGTGGTATGGGGAATAAACTCGACCTGTTCGATGTGGTGTGGGGAATAAACTCGACCTGCCCGATGTGGTACGGGGAATAAACTCGACCTGCCCGATGTGGTACGAGGAATAAACTCGACCTGCCCGATGTGGTATGGGGAATAAACTCGACCTGCCCGTTGTGGTATGGGGAATGAACTCGATGAATACGTTATAGGGTGAATAAGAATAATGAAAATGAGGATGTTAAGAATAAAAGTAATATGCATGCTATAGGATATATATTATGGGATATATATACTATAGGGTGAATATGAATGATGAGAAATGAGGATGTTAGAATGAAAGTAATATGCATGCTATAGGATATATATTATGGGATATATATACTATAGGGTGGATATGAATGATGAAAATGAGGATGTTAAGAATAAAAGTATATGCATGCTATAGAATATATATTATGGGATATATATACTATAGGGTGAATATGAATGATGAGAAATGAGGATGTTTAGAATGAAAGTAATATGCATGCTATAGGATATATATTATGGGATATATATACTATAGGGTGGATATGAATGATGAAAATGAAGATGTTAAGAATGAAAGTAATATACATGCTATAGGATGTATATTATGGGATATATGTACTATAGGGTGGATATGAATAATGAGAATGACGATGTTTAGAATGAACGTAATATGCATGTTATAGAATATATATTATGGGATATATATACTATAGAATGAATATGAATAACGTGGAAATGAAAGAAAGAAGATATGAATGTTTACATTTTACGTATTTGTGGTTATAATTTATATTAATGTTTAATCGTATTTAAAATGTGGATTATCATGTAATGTTAGTTTTGAACTAATGACTTACTCCCTTGTTTTTGTGTGTTGTTTATGATAATCCCATTGTAGGTAAATGATGGATTTGAGGAGGAAGCTCACTTAGGAATCTTATGTGTTTATTAACTTGAATGCCTTTAGCGTTACTTTGACATTGTAGTTGACTAGATAATATTTTGAAATGAATGTAATTCTGATTAGGACAATACTGGAGATATGTAGTTATGGACATTATGACTCTTGGAAACCCATAACTGGTTGTATGTGGTAATTGCTAATTGAATGAATTATGTTTTTCTGCAATTTGAATTGTATGATAATATAATAGGTTAAAAGAGTAGTTTCAAGGAATGATTCATGAGGGTTTTAAGTAAGATGATGAATGTATGTAAGGGAGGATTAAAGTAAATGAAAAATTGTCAAGGGTAGAATTTGGGTCCTTACAGTATGGGAATTAACTAGAGCTACCGATGCGGTAGAGGATTATCTTTGTGGGGAGACATGTCGGATGTGGTCAAAGAGTGAATATCATTAATGAGAAATGAGTATGTTTGAAATGAAATAGATATGCATGCTATAGAATATATATTATGGGATATATATACTATAGGATGAATATGAATGATGAGAAATGAGTATGTTTAAAATAAATATGCATGCTATAGAATATATTTTATGGGATATATATACTATAGGATAAATATGAATGAGGAGAAATGAGTATGTTTGGATGTAAGAAATATGCACACTACAGAACATATGTATTATGGGATATATGTTTACTATAGGGTGAATATGGATAATATGTGTTGATTTGTATATGTTTAATATGATTGATGATAGACGTGTATAGGTTGAATACTTTAATGTCATTACTCCATGTAAATCCACGCTACGGTCGCCGTAGTTGGTTCTTACTCCCTCTGTCTTTCCTTGTATGTGTTGTGTATTTGAGTTCAGGTTGTGGCGGTAGCACATTGGACGTTTGTGGAGAAGAGTACATGGTAGGGTAGTGTTTTATGTAATTGACATGTTATATGAAAACGTTTGTAATATGAGAACCTTGTTGGTTTAATTCTTTTGTAAAATGGAACTTCTCCTAAACTGTATAATGAAGTTGATTTAATATTTGTAATTAAAAGTGTACTTTGTTAAAGGGTAATTGTTTAGATTATGTATTTGAAAGGAAGTGCAAATGACATGCTTTTGAAATGAAAGGTATTTGGAATATTTCCGCCTTGTAATTTATACATGCATTCACTCAAGTTTCCAAACCGTTCAAGTAATGTCTTTCAAAAGTAATCACTTCACTTTTATGAATAAGGTTTTAAAAAGAATTTTTTTTTGGATTATAAAAATCTGGGTCTTACATTTACCGTGGATTTAATCTGCTTACCACTGTCCCAGTTATATTTAATTTTGGGAATGGACTGGTTGTCAACAAATCATGTTATGCTTAACTGTGCTGATAAGACTGTGGTGTTTGGAGATCTGTGTGAGATTTCTCACTAGGCTAGTTGTACAGAGCCATTGTTGGCTAAGGGAGTCAGGACTTCCCTTAAGGAAGGGGGATCAGTGCTTGTTCTGTTGGCATCACTAGAGGGTATTGAGAAACCCCACATTGATGATATTTTGATAGTCCGTGAGTTCTCTGAGGTATTTCCAAGTGATATCCCTGAATTACCTCCGGTTAGAGATGTTGAATTCTCCATTGACTTAGTATCGGGAGCGAGACCCATCTCTATATCTCTTTATAGGATGGCACCATTAGAGCTGGCTGAGTTGAAAATGCAGGTTGAGGATTTGTTGGCAAAGAAATTCATTCGTCCTAGTGTCTCACCGTGGGGTGCAACGGTTTTTTTGGTTAAGAAAAAAGATGGGAGTATAAGGTTGTGCACCGATTACTGACAGTTGAACAAGGTTACTATCAAGAACAAGTATTCGTTGCCTAGAATTGATGACCTGATGGATCAGTTGAGAGGAGCAGTTTTGTTTTCAAAGATTGACCTTCAGTTGGGTTATCACCAACTTCGAGTTAAGTTGGAGGATATTCCTAAAACTGCTTTTAGAGCGAGGTATGGGCATTTTGAGTATTTACTGATGCCTTTTGGTGTGACGAATGCTCCAGCAATATTTACTGACTACATGGATCAGATTTTTTATCCGTATTTGGATTCATTTGTAGTGGTATTTATTGATGACATTCTGGTTTACTCCAAGAGCTGATAGAAACTTGCGAAACATATTAGGGTGGTTCTGGATCTTGTTGAGAGAAATCAATTGTATGTGAAGTTATCAAAATATGATTTCTGGTTAGAATCAGTGAGCTTCCTTGGACATGTGATATCCTGGGAAGGGGTGGCAATAGACCTTTCTAAAGTTGAGGCAGTGATGGAATTGGCGGTACCCAAGTCAGTTACCGAGATCAGTAGTTTTCTGGGCTTGGCCGGTTATTATCGGAAGTTCATAGAGGGGGTTTCAAAGTTGGCATTACCTCTAACTAAACTTACCAGAAAAGGGGAACCGTATGGGTGGACAATCCGTTGTGAAGAAAGTTTTCAAGAGTTAAAGCGGAGGACACCAGTGTTGGTTCTTCCTTGTACTGATCGAGATTTCGGTGTATATTGTGATGCTTCTAAGCAAGGTTTAGGTTGTGTTTTGATGCAGGACGGGAAGGTTGTTTCCTATGCTTCCCGGCAATTAAGGACGCATGAGCAAAACTACCTTACACATGATTTGGAACTAGCCGTAGTGGTCTTTCCGTTGAAAATCTGGAGACACCATCTTTATGGTGTAAGATTTGAGGTGTACAACGACCACAAGAGTTTGAACTATTTGTTTAATCAAAAGGAACTGAACATGAGACAAAGAAGGTGGATGGAGTTCCTTAAGGACTGTGATTTTGGATTGCAGTATCATCCGGGAAAAGCAAATGTGGTAGCTGATGCTTTAACTCGGAAGTCCTTATATATGTCCGCTTTGATGGTTCGTGAAGAGAAACTATTTAAAAAGTTCAGGGATATGAACTTGGTAGTTCAAGTAAGACCCCATAGTATGATTTTGGGAATGTTCAAGGTTACAAATGAGTTGTTTGATCAGATCAGAATAAGGCAAGTTGAAGATCGTGGGTTGAAGGTCAAACGAGAATTGATGGCTAAGGGGAAGGAAACTGATGTTGAGTCGGACTCTAGTCGAATGTTGAGATACAAGGGAAGGGTGTGTGTGCCTCATGAAGTGAAATTGCAAAAGAGTATTCTGGAGGAGTCACACAAGAGTAAAATGAGATTTCACCCGGGGACAACAAAAATGTATCAAGATTTGAAATAGCTGTTTTGGTGGTCTGGTTTAAAGAAGGATGTGGCTTTATATGTCTCGATTTGTCTGATCTGTCATAAAACAAAAATTGAACATCAGAGACCAGGGGAAAATTGCAGCCACTAGAAATTCCCGTTTGGAAGTGGGACAACATCTCAATGTACTTTGTATCGGGTTTTCCAACGACTCAGAGAGGGTACAACTCGATATGGGTAATAGTTGACCGTTTGACCAAGTCTTCTCATTTCTTGCCGATGAACATGAAATATTCCTTAGAACGATTAGCTGAGTTGTATATCAAGGATATAGTTCGATTTCATGGGATACCGTTGAGCTTGTGTCAGATAGGGATCCCCGTTTCACTTCAAACTTTTGGACTAGTTTGCAGTCTGCTTTGGGGACTAAGTTAAAAATGAGTCCAGCTTATCATTCACAAACGAATGGTCAATCGAAAAGGACCATACAGTCATTGGAGGACCTTTTGAGAGCTTGTGTTTTGGAACAGCCTAGGATTTGGGATAGCATGTTACCATTGATTGAGTTCACCCACAACAATAGTTTCCATACTAGTATAGGGATGACCCCTTACGAAGCCTTGTATGGGATAAAATGTAGGACTCCCGTGATTTGGTTTGAAAATAGGTAGAACATAGTATTGGGACCTGAGTTGGTCCGAGAAACAACGGAGAAGATAAAAAAGATCTGGGAGAATCTGAGAATAGCACAAAGTCGGCAGAAAAGCTATTACGATATGTAAGGACTGGAATTTTACACTTGAAATTTTTTCCTTATTTTAATCCATTCACCTACATTCTTCCTATAACTTGGAATCACAAATCAAAGAACTTTATATTAATCCCGTTTTTCTGGTTTATGATCATTCGATAACATAATATCCATACACTCATTCATTTAACAGAAAAACATAATTCATATTAATGTCTCCCAGTAACTACATCATACAACTAGCTATAGGTTTCCAAAATACCCAGAGCTACAAATATCCTGTGTTACAATGCTTGGAGTTAAAATTATCCAAAATAGCATTTAGTCTGTCATAATACAAAACGTACAAAATAGAGGAATTCAAATTTTAAGCTCCTAAGGCATCAAGCCAATCATACTCAATTAACCTGTTTACCTGCAATAGGATTATCAACAACAAATACACACAACATACAAAGGAGTAAGTCATTAATTCAATAAATATCATTATAAGATAATCCACATTCTAAAGGGGTTAGTAAACCATTTTAAATTCATTTTCGCTACATAACTTGAGCCAAAGTATCGCTACATAACTTGAGCCAAAGTATCGCTACATAACTTGAGCCAAAGTATCGCTACATAACTTGAGACAAAGTATCGCTACATAACTTGAGCCAAAGTATCGCTACATTACTTTAGACAAAATCACTAACCAATCATGGTCAGCAAAAAATAAGTTTTCTTTTCATTGATTCACCATCAACTCATAAACAGCAATTCCACACATTCTTTCAATACAATATGCTAGTTAAAGACTTATCCTTACCTTGGTGAGTGTTGGGTTTGATCCTTAGTAACTTTGCAAGTTCCTCCGACACCGCCTCCAACTTTAGGATCTTTCCTCATTCCCACCACATAACAACAATGTTAGTCATTTATTCAAAATAACACATAAACAACTCATATTTCATCTTTAACCATACAAGAGATTCACACATTTTCAATGTTTCCAAAACTACTTTCATTAAGAGTTTCCAAACATCTAAAACATACATATTCATCTTATATTCTAAATTAGAACATATACTCATCTTCTACATCTAACATTTCACCCATTTCCCTCTTTACTCATATTCTCATTTTGGGGATTTTGGGGTTTTCATGAATCAACCCACAAATCATCCCCATCTTTGATTTCCAACTCTAAACCAAGAGTTTACAAGAGAAAAACAACATAAAACGAACAGCAACACTAAATAGAGAGTGTCCATGGTAATGATTCAAAGAGAAGAAGGAGAGTTAGAATCAAGAGATTTACCTCTTCTCAAGGCTCTAGATGATTCCCAAGAGTCATTGCTCATGAAAATGCTCTCTTCTCTCTATTCTCTCCAAAGTTCTAACCCTAAAAGTGTTTGGTGTTCCCTTTTTAATGTAACAGCGTCGGGTTCTCGCTCAAGCGAGCCCATTCTCGCTCAAGCGAGCCCATTCTCGCTCAAGCGAGCCCATTCTCACTCAAGCGAGAGGATCCCGCCTATTTTAAAAACTCAGATATGGTGCTCTCACTCAAGCGAGGGAACACCCAATATACCCCAGAATTTCACTACACTTAGGCCAAGATGTTATTTTACGCCTTCACGACCAAGATGTTATTCTACGCCTTCAAGACCAAGATGTTATTCTATGCCTTCACGGCCAAGATGTTATTAATCCACCATATACTCATATCCTCCATTCAATAATGGAATTCCAGCATACACACAATATATATATATAACTTACACAATGAAATAATGTACTTCTCCCTTACCTGGATAGAAGCTAGAGTTTTACTTCATTAATTTTGTTGGATTGTCTTTGCCTCCTCCAACCTTAGGATCTTTTAACATATCCCCATGACAATAAAAATAAATATCTAAGTTATTATTCATATCATGCAACTCAACCACTTCACAACAACACATAACATCATTAATGAAATGAGTTCATATTTCTATTCATGTACAACTATAGCTCTAATACACATAAATCATTCAAATCATCATATGTTCATCTTCAATAAACCTCATACACTTCTAAACCCCCTTTTAACCACATTCACCATTTATTTTCAACACTATTTCGTTTTCACCCCAACGGTTCTAAAAAAGAAACCCTATGTTAACCCATTTTCGAAAATAGCTTCAAAACTCACATTTGCAAGAGTATAAACTAGCTATAACAAAAATATAACTCAAAAGGAGAGAATGAACGATTTCTACCATGAGAGAAGAAATCCTTATGAACATTGAGAGGTTCTAATGTAAGAGAGAGAGAGATAAAATCAAGGTGTTTACCTCTTCTCAAGCTCTTTTCTCCTCTTCTACATGACTAGGGGTCGGGAGTTGTCTTCTCACTTTCTATTTCACTTGAAAAGTATCCCAAATGACATTTAGGACTTCTATTTTAGGATTATGATTTTCAGGTCCTCGCTCAGGTGAGAAGGGTTCGCTTGGGCGAGAATCCCTTGTCTTTTAAAATTGCAAACACTGATGCTCTCGCTCAAGCGAGGGAGCCTCGCTCAAGCGAGAATCCATCAGCCTTCACAGTCTCCCTCTCGCTCAAGCGAGCCTACTCTTGCTCAGGCGAGAATCACTAAGCATCCCCAACTCTCTCTCGCTTAACGGAGAATACCCTTGCTCAGGCAAGAATCCTAGAAAAATCCTAGGATCAACTCTGATCCTCTCGCTTGGGCGAGACCCTCTCGCTCAAGCGAGAAACGTCCAGTAAACCCTAGACTTCCTGAATTTCACTGCACTTGGGAAAAAGAGAAAGTAGGGTGTTACAGATCATGATAAGGAGGAGCATCATCTTGGTGGAGTGTGGTAGTCATAACAATAGGAGTAGGCACATGCTTTGATCTAAAGATAATATCAAGAGCATATTTTTTCTCACAAAGAGATATTCCATTTGTTGTTCTAGAAACTTATAACCCAAGAAATTACTTTAAGACACCTAACTCCTTGATACCAAACCTCCTATCTAAATAGTATTTCACATTTTCAACTTATGTCTTGTCATTTCCAGCCAAGAAAAAATCATTTACATACACTAAAAGGGCAGTAAAGGATGTATCCTTGTAACTCTCAAACATTTTTGGTTTGGTGGCATATCACACCTTATGGTATAGTCATGTAGATAGTTTCAGTTACATCCTCACTTAGAAATGTATTATTAACATCTAGTTGATGTATAATCCAATTCTGAGAGGAGGCTATTGCTAACATGATCCTTATTGTTTTTAGCTTAAAAACAGGGGCAAATGTTTGTGTGAAATCAATCCCTTTTATTTGGTTGTACCCCTATGCCACTAGGAATGGCAATGGGTCGGGTCGGGGTCGGGTTTGTGCTTATCCAACCCCAAACCCAAACCCTAAATCTAAAACCCGAATCCAAATTAAGCGGAGTTAGAAACAATGATATCATCCCCGAACACGTCGGGTTTCGGGTAACCCGAACCCGGAAAAAAAACCCGAACGAAACATATATTTTTATATATATATGAAATTTATATATAATATATATATATATATATGAAATTTATATATATATAGCTTATATATATATATATTTTGGAAATTTTTATATATATAGCTTTAATATATGTCTTTATGTGTAATTTTATAATTTTATATATATTAATCGGGTTCGGGCTGGGTTCGGGGTAGGGTATTAGAAATACCAAACCCGAACCTGAAATTTGAATTCGGGTAAAACCCGAACCCATTCATATCGGGTTTTCCCCATTAAATTCGGGTTGGGTTCTCGTGGGTTCGGTTTTCGTTGTCATCTCTATATGCCACTATCCTAGTTTTGTATCTCTCAATGGAACCATCTAACTTAAAATTTACCTTATACACCCACTTACACTCAATAGGTCTCTTATTAGGAGGTAAGTCAACTATGACTAAGAGTGATAGCTTGTTTGTAGGTTTTTGGTTCATTCTTGGTAGTAATAGAGAGGTCATGGTTGAGGTGAGTGTAAGAAGACTTATCATATGTTACGACATAGGATAGTGGGCGATAGATTCCTTTTGGTTCTACCCTTTTATGGAAATTGATCATGCTACAATGAAAATATTTTAAGTATCTAGGTAGCTACCTCATCTTGTGCATTAATTAATGACCTCCTTCCACAAGAATATTGGCACTTTGGTATGTACCATCTCTTTTAGGATTCATAGTGGTGGGATGAGAGTAATTGGTACTATCTCTCCCAGGAATGTTGATGTCAAGGAAATAATCTTATAAGTTGGTGATTGGAGTGCTAGGTTCGCTAAGTTCCCTAGTAACATAAGGGAAAACATGCTCACAGAATATGACATGCCTTGATAGAAATATTTCTCTAGTCCTTAGGTCAAGAAGAACATATCCCTTTGTCCGAGGAATATGCATTATCTAGTTTTAATCCAGTTAGATAGCTTCTTGAACAACTTAAGACCAAAAAACACTTGATAAATTTGATTGAAAAAGGAGAATTCTAGTGTTCAACAAGTACCTATTTTTCTTTCTATGACAGAGTTCTTTTGTGGAGTTTCCACATAAAAAGTCTGATTTATAATCCCAAGGTCATTGTATAATTTTTGCATATTAAACTCAACTTCATTATTAGTCCTTATAGACTTGATGGATTTAACAAATTGGGTTTGAGTCAATATTAGTAACAATCTAGTATATATCCATGTATGCCTTGAGTGGTCATCTATAATGGTGAGGAAATACCTATGTCTATGAATAGAGGGATGAGATAAAGGACTCCATATATCCATGTGAACTAAATCAAACTTGCATTGGATTCTATTCATATTGTTTGGGAAGGGTAATTGAGATTGTTTTCCCAAGTGGCAATAATCACAAACAATATCAGAATTGTATTTCACATAAGCATATCTCATAGAGATAGAGTTCAATACAAGAGTAGAAGGATGTCCAAATATAAAATTCCATAAATTAAAAGTAGGTGCAGCACATATGCCATTTACATTGTGTTCATTTGAAATCTTATTTTCAATAAAATTCATTATCACATACAAGTTATTTGTCACTTCAGCATGTCCAATTATCTTCAAGGTAATCAGATCATGAATTATATAATGTGAATCATCAAATGTTAGCTTGCATTGCATAGAATTGGTCAGTCTAAGAGCATATATCAAATTGAAGGTAAATAGATCCATTGGGCAAATTATTTGTTAATGACCTTATAGCATAGGAGGCAATGAAACTGTTTAGATCAAAGTACACATGATTTGTAGCACCGATATCAAGGACCCAAGTTGAAAGATTGTTGACTGTTACTTCCTAATTATCTTTGCTATGACTGTCTTGGGATGGGTCAGGTTGTGTGATACTAAGTTAGTTCAAATTTTGATTTGTGGTCCCTGTTGCACCACTTTATAAAAGTGAGGCAAGTTGTGCATACGGCATAAGACCGAAATTGTAGGTGTTGATGTTATTGTTTTGTAGTTCTGTTGCAAGTTAGATGGAAAACCATGCACGAAATAGCATGTAACCACATTATGTATTTCAAACCTCTGTCAAAATCAGATGCGCTAATCTTAGTCAGGTTCTATGCGCCTTGGTCATGATGTCTCGGTCAAGAACCAGGTCACGGGACAATTTGTCTCGATCATCCTAGACAAGCTCCTTAGTAGTGGAATAGCTTGTCTCGGTCATGGGCCAACCTGTCTCAATCACGAGCCAACTTGTCTCGGTCATGCACTAACTTGGTTCGGTCACGCGCCAATTTGTCTCGGTTATCCTAGATATCCTCCTCGATCACGATACTTGACCTTGGCATATCTTCCTTAATCATGACGCTTGGCTTCGACATATCTTTCTCAATCATGATGTTTGGTGTGGGATGATCTGACTTAATATGGTGGCTTGAATTTGTTGATATGTTTCATAAAAATTATTGAAGGAACATTAATTTTTGAGATTTAATTTTAGTAACGTTACAGCTTGTAAAATGATTGATGTATTTTTTATTGAGTACATGAAAAGAAACAAAATAAAGGACACTAATTCCATACAAGAGAAAATAGTAATATTGTATAAGTTTTTGTAATTCATTCACAACGTAATTAAACAAATGTGAAATACAAGTCTGGTTATTAATAAAAAAATACTAATATATTTGATTTATTGTCTTATAAATTATTAATATACAAAGTATGTTTTTTCTTGGTTTAATATAAATTTTGACTTCTCCCCATTTCCTGTTGAATTTATTATTACATAAAAATTACTAAAATGTCTATTATGTGAGAGCTTAATTCATTTCATGGGCTACAAATCAATCAAATGGACAATGACTACTTCATGCTATCTTGCTAAGGATGACAAAGGCAAGGCTATTGAGGTAACTAAATATTGTGGTACTATTGGCTCTTTACTTTAATTTACATCAAGTAGAATCGATATTTTGTTTAAAGTTTGCATGTGTGGTAAATATCAAGCTAATCCTAAAGAATTATGAAATATTTGAAAGGAACCTTAAGCATGAGATTATGGTATCCTAGGTATGCATTGTTGATCTTAATAGATTTTTCGGATTCGGATTTTGCTGGATATAAAATGGATAGGAAGAGTACTAGTGGGAATGTCACATATTATGTAGCTCACTAGTATCATGGTATAGTAAAAAGGAAGCATATGTTTCTTTTTCAACCGCTGAAGTGTAATACATTGTCGTTGGTGTGTGTTGTGCTTAACTTTTACGGATGAAGCAACAACTATTAGATTTTGGTTTTGTGCTTGATAATATACCTATTAGATGTGATAAGACTAGTGCCATAGATATGTCTAAGAATCATGTTCTCATGCTCACACCAAGAATATAGAAAATAGGCATCATTTCTTAAGTGATCATGTTCAAAAAGGTGATTGTGTGATTGAATTTGTTGAAACTTCAAAACAGCTAGCCGATATTTTCACTAAGTCTCTTCCTAGAGATAATTAAGAGGAAACCAAGGAAATCTTGATGAATCATATATTTGTTTGTTATATCTAAGGTTGTTTTAAAATTCAAAATCTTTTTTAACTTCATTCATTGCCTATATTGTTTGCTTGAATGCATACCATAATTGCTTACCTAAATTCATATATGATTAAGTATCCCTATGTGTGATTAATAAGTGTATGGAATAGGTTTTTCTAGTTAGATCTCAGCCTTCCCTAAGCAAGCTTTGAAATGTGTTAAATGTTGTTAACGAACTGTGATTAGTCGATTATCACTTTAGTTAATCAATTACATAGGCTTATTTTTAAGTATCTTAATCGATTAAGCAACCCTTAATCGATTACATGGGAACAATTTTTAATCTTTTAGTCAATTATACCAGCCCTTAATCAGTTATTTGGACAAAAATTTCAATTCATTACTCGATTAACACTGCATTTTATCGATTAAACAATGGTCATGTGATAGTGTTCAATAAGAATTTCAATCTTTCTCTAGAAATCTTCTTCAACCTCAAATATTTTTTCCTGTTAAATTCAAGACCCTATTACCTAATTTCTTCTACTCATTACTGTAACGACCCGATTTTCTACCATTGAAATTTTTTTATTCATTTTAATCATTTTGCATGCATTTTCCTACACTTACTATCATACTTTCAAATTCCATAATCACCTACACTTGATTTGACAGAAAAACATAATTCATATTCGTAATGTCTCACGGATAATGAGACCCCATAAGTATAGTTCTCCGAAATAACCATACACCCAGTTACAAATATCCAACTAATAGTTAGCCATGATTACAAACATTTAAATCCACAAGTAATCATTTAGAATACGAAACATAAATAGTGAATCCAACGTCTAAAGCTCCTAAAGCTCCCGACCTAGCATACTGCATTCATCTATTTACCTGCAATGGGATTATCAATGACAAAAGTACAAAACACACAAAGGAGTAAGTCATTAATTCAATAAACGTCATTATAAGATAATCCACATTAGAAAAAGGGTTAGTAAACCATTTCCGAAATTCATTTTGTCTTGCTGCATTACTTGAGCCAAAGTCACTACACCCCTCAGGGTTAGCTAAAAGCAGATTCTCATCCTTTTTACCAATAAAACACGCCTCATAAACTCAGACCGAAGTGTTGCTACATAAACTCGAGCCGAAGTCGCTACACCTCTTAGGGTTAGCTAAAAACAAATTCTTGTAACGACCCGATTTTTACCCTTGAAAATTTTTCATTTATTTTAATCATTTCTTACATACAGTCGTCACCTTCATTGAAAACTCTCAAGTATCATTTTCGAAAATACTCTTTACCCTATTTTCTTATCATACAAATTTATGTTGCGGAAAAACATAATTCATTCAAATAGCATTTACCACATACAACCAGTTATGGGTCTCCCAAGGTTATAAAGCCCATAACTACACATATCCGTATTGATCTAAACGGATTTACAGTCATCCCATAATACTATTAAATCAACTACAACGTCACTTAGCAATACAGACAAGCGAGTAATTAAACACAAAAGCTTCCCAATTGAGCTTCATCCTCAAAGTCCTTCATTTACCTACAATGGGATTATCATAAACGACACACAAAACAAAAGGGAGTAAGTCATTAGTTTAAAAACTAACATCACATGATAATCCACATTTCAAATACGATTAAACTTTAATATAAATTATAAACGCAATTACGTAAATGCAAACATTCATCTCTTCTTTCGTTCATTTCTACGTTATCCATATTCATCCTATAGAATACATATCCCATAATATATATTCTATAGCATGCATGTTATGTTCATTCGAAGCATCGTTCTTCTCATTATTCATATCCACACTATAGTATATATATATCCCAAACTATATATCCTATAGCATGTATATTACTTTTATCCTTAACGTCTTCATTTCCAACATTCATATTCACCCTATAGTATATATATCCCATAATATATATCCTATAGCATGCATATGACTTTCGCTCTTAACGTCCTTGTTTCTCATATGTCGTATTCATCATTAATCGTATTCACCGAGTTCTTTCACACTATAATCTCCTACCACCTCGGGTAGATCAAATTACATCTCCATACCACATCGGGCAGGTCTAGTTCATCATCCATACCACATCGGGCAGGTCTAGTTCATCATCCATACCACATCGGGCAGGTCTAGTTCATCATCCATACCACATCGGGCAGGTCTAGTTCATCATCCATACCACATCGGGCAGGTCTAGTTATACTCCATACCACATCGGGTAGGTCTAGTATTATATTCCATACCACATCGGGTAGGTCTAGTGTTATGCTCCATACCACATCGGGTAGGTCTAGTTATACTCCATACCACATCGGGTAGGTCTAGTATTATACTCCATACCACATCGGGTAGGTCTAGTGTTATGCTCCATACCACATCTGGTAGGTCTAGTGTTATGCTCCATACCACATCGGGTAGGTCTAGTGTTATACTCCATACCACAACGGGTAGGTCTAGTTATACTCCATACCACATCGGGTAGGTCTAGTATTATACTCCATACCACATCGGGTAGGTCTAGTGTTATGCTCCATACCACATCGGGTAGGTCTAGTGTTATACTCCATACCACATCGGGTAGGTCTAGTTCACAATTCTTCACTACCATTCCCGGTAGGATAACAATAACAGTCTACTACCACTCCGGGTAGGACACAACAACAGTCTGCTACCACTCCGGGTAGGACACGATAACAGTCCGCTACCATTTAAGGTAGGACACAATAACAGTCTACTACCACTCCGGGTAGGACACAACAAACAGTTCACTACCACTCCGGGTAGGACACAATAACAGTCAACCACTACCTCTTCGAGTAGGGTAACAACAATAAACCACTCCCTTTTCGGGTAGGGTAACAACAATCAAACTTACAACACATTACCTCTTTCACATACCTCGTTCACATCAGTGAGTATGAATTAGAGCCATTTATCCCTTACCTCGGTGAGCGTTGGAGATCAGTTTCGAGTAACTTTAAAAGTCTACTCCGCGATTTCCTCCAACCTTAGGATCTTTCCTCATTTCCACCAATAACAACAATGTTAGTCATTTATTCCAAATATCACATAAACAACTTATTTTGCATCATTTAATCATACAAAATATTCATCATCAATATTCAACCATCTAAAACATGCATAACATCTCATATAACAACATTAAAGCACTACTCATTATCCACATCTAGCATTTCATCTCTTTCTCTTTATACTCATATTCTCATTTTGGGGGTTTTTGGGGTTTTTCATGAATAACCCATAAAACTTTCCATTCATCAAATACCAACTCTAAACCAAGAGTTTACAAGATAAAAATAACATAAAACGAACCATAACTCTAAAGAATGAGTTTCCATGGTTTCTCATGTTTTGAAAATAAATCCAACATACCCAAAACAAGTTAGAGAGGAAGAAGAAGAGTTAGTAACAAGAGGTTTACCTCTTCTCAAGCTCCAAGATGAGTCCTAAGGCTCCTTGCTCTTGAAAAACTCTTCTTTCTCTCTTCTCTTCGAAGTTCTAACTCAAAAATGTGTTTAGGTTTCTGTTTTAAAGAGGTGTCGTCGGGTTGTAATCGATTACCAACATGGTGTAATCGATTACAACGTGAAAAATACGCATATCTGATGCTTTTAATACGATGTAATCGATTACCAGAAGTGTGTAATCGATTACCAGAAGTGTGTAATCGATTACCAGAAGTGTGTAATCGATTACCAGCAGAGTGTAATCGATTACCAGCAGAGTGTAATCGATTACCAGCAGAGTGTAATCGATTACCAGCAGAGTGAAATCGATTACCAGCAGTGTGTAATCGATTACCAGAAGTGTGTAATCGATTACACTGTGTCAGATGCACATATCTGATGCTTTTAATACGATGTAATCGATTACCAGAAGTGTGTAATCGATTACACTGTGTCAACAGCCCAAAATTGCCATTTCTCGCCCAGGCGAGACAACTCTCGCTCAAGCGAAGCTTCCAGGACTGTTACTATAATTTTAAAGATTAAAATTTGGGGTGTTACAATCCTCCCCCTCTTATAAGAATTTTCGTCCCCGAAAATTAAACATACCTTGGAAAATAAAATCATCACCTAGACCTTAGGCACAAGAATATTCAACCAAAATCACAATTCGATTCTCTAATCCATTAAGATTACTTAATCAGTCACCAAGGGCATACACCACTAAACCATGATATCACCAAACCAATTCATGAACTAACTCCTCAATGTCCAAATATTAAGATCCTAGCCTCGAACAACATTGAATACCATGAGAACTAAACCATAATTCAAACTAAAGATCTTTTCTACATTTTTCAAGAACCATAGGTATCCATCACATATCCATCTATCAATCCTAACATACGTTAAGAATCCTGATAACACTCTCGAATTTCAGCGAATGGGGAACCCCTTATCCCATATCTATCTAAATGCATCTTTTAACATCCATCATACACTAGCTAGTCTCATCTCCACTCGAGACTCTAGCACAATTTCATTTTACTAGATCCACAAAATACTTACACAATAGAATTATTAGTGTCTCATCCATTGTACACAATCAAACTATTCAGTAATTGTCTAATTACATAAAATATTTCTACCATCAAATCTTATCGTCTAAAGAAATTACCGATTTCTAGTCTCCACTGAAACCATAAAACCATTGATTCACACCAAAACTAGGTATTCTATTACCAATCGGCAAGCACAAGTCGACCAACACTCAAACCTACAACTTGCGTTTGGTTTGGTCACCCCAATTCCGTTAGTAAATATAAACTTATTAACTCACTCGCATTATGTCTAGAAATACATGGGCGTCTCATATCACTAAACTTTTAACAACCTCATACTTATTCCGACATGGTTGCTAAAATTTCGGAATTCTCCAACATGATACTAAATCATTACTTAGGCACAAGCTAAGTTTTCCCAAAAATGATTTTCGAAAGCGGTTTGAATCCACGACTCATGGCAACCACGTCGTGAAACAAGGTTCGCACGCTCATTTCGATACAACCCAAAACTTCTTCTCTCCTATGGTTACACCACACCCATACACCGCAATTACTGACGTTCACGAAACAACAACAACTTTTGCCGGTACACATTCAACGCAGACAATTTCGGATCACCACCACTATTTCATACGTTGCCAATGTCCTACCGCAAAAGAACCGGTCATTCGAGACCAAAAGTTTCACGTCTAATAAAATGTATTCCTCACATCGACGGGGTAAGTAACTCGACTAGCCTCTTTCCTCGACTATCAGTATAAATTTTACCCCCTTAGCATACACATACATATCAATGCATACTAAATTTAAATATTCACCTCAACAATTACACACAGTTAAACATAACACGATTTGCTGACCGCTAGTCCATTTCCAGGATTAAATCCAACTGGACGTCATTGCGCATACCAACACTATAGTAAAGGTTTTACCATTTACCCCAACCGTACACTGAGACATCCACACCAACATCCACCACCGATACACGGGGTTGGTGGGTACAACTAAGTCGAAAACAACAATTTGGTGTACAATCTCAGTAGGTTCACGCATTCAGCAAATATAGGGAGTGTGTCGCTCCCGAATTAAACAACACTAAAAGTGATACCTGTCACCATGCGTTTACCTCTCGCCGGATCATCAACACCCGATGTCCCTGCGCCACTTGGGGTAACCATCCAACCGTGGTCCCATGCCTCCCCAGCATGCATGACATTAGGTCTCCGATCCAGCTTGGGACAGAGGAGCCTGGACCTGGAGCCACGCTTCGATCCAAATTTCGTAAGTTTCCATTCATGCCCTGAAGCACCTCTAACATCTGTGCCAAGAGATCATCGAAAGTATTCTGGCTCGTTTCACTTCCTCTTTCAGCCATGCGTACCTACACTCACGTACCTGTCAGTAGACTAATTTTATAACCAGACAAGCATCACATAAACACACAACTGTCAATGCTAACTAAGCAGTTCAAGCACATAAAGATCACAAAGAAGCATGTAAGGCCATATCCTAGGCCGCAAGATTAACTATGCTCTGATACCATATTGTAACGACCCGATTTTTACCCTTGAAAATTTTTCATTTATTTTAATCATTTCTTACATACAGTCGTCACCTTCATTGAAAACTCTCAAGTATCATTTTCGAAAATACTCTTTACCCTATTTTCTTATCATACAAATTTATGTTGCGGAAAAACATAATTCATTCAAATAGCATTTACCACATACAACCAGTTATGGGTCTCCCAAGGTTATAAAGCCCATAACTACACATATCCGTATTGATCTAAACGGATTTACAGTCATCCCATAATACTATTAAATCAACTACAACGTCACTTAGCAATACAGACAAGCGAGTAATTAAACACAAAAGCTTCCCAATTGAGCTTCATCCTCAAAGTCCTTCATTTACCTACAATGGGATTATCATAAACGACACACAAAACAAAAGGGAGTAAGTCATTAGTTTAAAAACTAACATCACATGATAATCCACATTTCAAATACGATTAAACTTTAATATAAATTATACACGCAATTACGTAAATGCAAACATTCATCTCTTCTTTCGTTCATTTCTACGTTATCCATATTCATCCTATAGAATACATATCCCATAATATATATTCTATAGCATGCATGTTATGTTCATTCGAAGCATCGTTCTTCTCATTATTCATATCCACACTATAGTATATATATATCCCAAACTATATATCCTATAGCATGTATATTACTTTTATCCTTAACGTCTTCATTTCCAACATTCATATTCACCCTATAGTATATATATCCCATAATATATATCCTATAGCATGCATATGACTTTCGCTCTTAACGTCCTTGTTTCTCATATGTCGTATTCATCATTAATCGTATTCACCGAGTTCTTTCACACTATAATCTCCTACCACCTCGGGTAGATCAAATTACATCTCCATACCACATCGGGCAGGTCTAGTTCATCATCCATACCACATCGGGCAGGTCTAGTTCATCATCCATACCACATCGGGCAGGTCTAGTTCATCATCCATACCACATCGGGCAGGTCTAGTTCATCATCCATACCACATCGGGCAGGCCTAGTTATACTCCATACCACATCGGGTAGGTCTAGTATTATATTCCATACCACATCGGGTAGGTCTAGTGTTATGCTCCATACCACATCGGGTAGGTCTAGTGTTATACTCCATACCACATCGGGTAGGTCTAGTTATACTCCATACCACATCGGGTAGGTCTAGTATTATACTCCATACCACATCGGGTAGGTCTAGTGTTATGCTCCATACCACATCGGGTAGGTCTAGTGTTATGCTCCATACCACATCGGGTAGGTCTAGTGTTATACTCCATACCACAACGGGTAGGTCTAGTTATACTCCATACCACATCGGGTAGGTCTAGTATTATACTCCATACCACATCGGGTAGGTCTAGTGTTATGCTCCATACCACATCGGGTAGGTCTAGTGTTATACTCCATACCACATCGGGTAGGTCTAGTTATACTCCATACCACATCGGGTAGGTCTAGTATTATACTCCATACCACAACGGGTAGGTCTAGTGTTATGCTCCATACCACATCGGGTAGGTCTAGTGTTATACTCCATACCACATCGGGTAGGTCTAGTTCACAATTCTTCACTACCATTCCCGGTAGGATAACAATAACAGTCTACTACCACTCCGGGTAGGACACAACAACAGTCCGCTACCACTCCGGGTAGGACACGATAACAGTCCGCTACCATTTAAGGTAGGACACAATAACAGTCTACTACCACTCCGGGTAGGACACAACAAACAGTTCACTACCACTCCGGGTAGGACACAATAACAGTCAACCACTACCTCTTCGAGTAGGGTAACAACAATAAACCACTCCCTTTTCGGGTAGGGTAACAACAATCAAACTTACAACACATTACCTCTTTCACATACCTCGTTCACATCAGTGAGTATGAATTAGAGCCATTTATCCCTTACCTCGGTGAGCGTTGGAGATCAGTTTCGAGTAACTTTAAAAGTCTACTCCGCGATTTCCTCCAACCTTAGGATCTTTCCTCATTTCCACCAATAACAACAATGTTAGTCATTTATTCCAAATATCACATAAACAACTTATTTTGCATCATTTAATCATACAAAATATTCATCATCAATATTCAACCATCTAAAACATGCATAACATCTCATATAACAACATTAAAGCACTACTCATTATCCACATCTAGCATTTCATCTCTTTCTCTTTATACTCATATTCTCATTTTGGGGGTTTTTGGGGTTTTTCATGAATAACCCATAAAACTTTCCATTCATCAAATACCAACTCTAAACCAAGAGTTTACAAGATAAAAATAACATAAAACGAACCATAACTCTAAAGAATGAGTTTCCATGGTTTCTCATGTTTTGAAAATAAATCCAACATACCCAAAACAAGTTAGAGAGGAAGAAGAAGAGTTAGTAACAAGAGGTTTACCTCTTCTCAAGCTCCAAGATGAGTCCTAAGGCTCCTTGCTCTTGAAAAACTCTTCTTTCTCTCTTCTCTTCGAAGTTCTAACTCAAAAATGTGTTTAGGTTTCTGTTTTAAAGAGGTGTCGTCGGGTTGTAATCGATTACCAACATGGTGTAATCGATTACAACGTGAAAAATACGTATATCTGATGCTTTTAATACGATGTAATCGATTACCAGAAGTGTGTAATCGATTACCAGAAGTGTGTAATCGATTACCAGAAGTGTGTAATCGATTACCAGCAGAGTGTAATCGATTACCAGCAGAGTGTAATCGATTACCAGCAGAGTGAAATCGATTACCAGCAGAGTGAAATCGATTACCAGCAGTGTGTAATCGATTACCAGAAGTGTGTAATCGATTACACTGTGTCAGATGCACATATCTGATGCTTTTAATACGATGTAATCGATTACCAGAAGTGTGTAATCGATTACACTGTGTCAACAACCCAAAATTGCCATTTCTCGCCCAGGCGAGACAACTCTCGCTCAAGCGAAGCTTCCAGGACTGTTACTATAATTTTAAAGATTAAAATTTGGGGTGATACAATTCTCATCTCTTTTATAAAGAAAACATGTCGCGTAAACTCGGGCCGAAGTGTTGCTACATAAACTCGAGCCGAAGTCGCTACACCCCTTAGGGTAAGCTAAAAACAAATTCTCATCTCTTTTATAAAGAAAACATGCCGCGTAAACTCGGGCCGAAGTGTTGCTACATAAACTCGAGCCGAAGTGTTGCCTCATAAACTCGGGCCGAAGTGTTGCCTCATAAACTCGGGCCAAAGTGTTGCTACATAAACTCGAGCCGAAGTGTTGCCTCATAAACTCGGGCCGAAGTGTTGCCTCATAAACTCGGGCCGAAGTGTTGCCTCATAAACTCGGGCCGAAGTCGCTAACCATTTATGGTCGGCTAAAAATATATTTTCTTTTCATTAAATTCACCATCAATCATTTCCCGTAAATCCACGCCATCTTTAGTATAAACACACCCATATATGTTTATACTAACTACGTGATTCACAATATAGTTATTGCATGACCAGAAAACGCACACGTTTTCCATCTTCCGTAAATCTACGCCTACTTTAGTATAAACACACCCATATATGTTTATACTAATTGTGCAATTTACAACTTATTCATTTCATAACCAGAAAATACCCACATTTTCCTTTTCCGTAAATCTACGCCATCTTTAATATAAACACACCCATATATGTTTATACTAAATGCGTAATTTACAACTTAATCTTTGCATAACCAGAAAATACACATTTTCTATTTCAAATGCAAAATTAAAGACTTATCCTTACCTTGGTGCGTGTTGGGTTGGGTTCTTGGTAACTGCGCTAGTTCCACCGTCACCGCCGCCAACTCTAGGATCTTTCCCATTCCCACCATACAATCACAATGTTAGTCATTTATTCCAAATATCACATAAACAACTTATATTGCATTATTTAACCATACAAGATATTCATCATATTTTCAACATTAGAACGTAAACTCATCTTCTACCTTTAGCATTTTACCCATTTTCCACTTTAACCACATTATCCCTTTAGGGTTTTGGGGTTTTCATGAATCAACCCACAAACCTTTTCCATTCTCGAAATACTAACTCTAAAGTAAGAGTTTACAAGAAAAAAACACATAAAACGAACCATAACTCCAAAGGATGAGTTTCCATGGTTTCTCACATTTGGAGAAGAGATCCAACATACCCAAAATGAGTTTAAGAGAGAAGAAGAGAGTTAGAATCAAGAGTTTTACCTCTTCTCAAGCTCTTAGGTGAGTATCAAAACTCCTTGCCCTTGGAAAAGCTCTCTTCTCTCACCTCCCTTCAAAGTTTTTAACCTTAAAATGTGTTTGGGTTTCTGTTTTAAAGAGGTGTCGTCGGGTTGTAATCGATTACCAACATGGTGTAATCGATTACAACGTGAAAAATGCGCATATCTGATGCTTTTAATACGATGTAATCGATTACCAGGAGTGTGTAATCGATTACACTATGTCAGATGCACATATCTGATGCTTTTAATACGATGTAATCGATTACCAGAAATGTGTAATCGATTACCAGCAATGTGTAATCGATTACCAGCAATGTGTAATCGATTACCAGAAATGTGTAATCGATTACCAGAAATGTGTAATCGATTACCAGCAATGTGTAATCGATTACCAGAAATGTGTAATCGATTACCAGAAATGTGTAATGACCCAAATTTTACCCATGAAATTTTTTCATTTATTTTATTCTTTTCACATATATTTTTCCTATATCTTAAATTAACAAGTGCAACATTCCTCATTTCAAGCCCACTCCCCCTTTCATATTCTGTACTTAAACACTACTCACATACAGGTTCATTTAACAGAAAATCATAATTCATATAAATGTATACGGGTAACAACCGTATACAACTAGCTATGGGTTTCCAAAATACTCATAGCTACAAATATCCAGAGTTACAATTATCCAAAAATTATAAGGATCATAGTTACAAATACTTAAATCAGCAAATATTCAATCATGATACAAAAAGATGCAAATAGAGAAAATCCAAATTTAAAAGCTCCCACGGCTCCAAATCCGGCGTACTTAACTCCTCCAATTACCTGCAATGGTATTATCAATGGCAACACACAAACGTACAAAGGAGTAAGTCATTTAATTCAGTAATTATCATACGATATAATCCACATTTAAACAGAGTTAGATAACAAATTAAGCATTTCAATATAAACCATTGAATTTCATATTATATCTTACTACGTCATACGACCATCTTACTTTGCCATTCTTCCATGTCTAACCTTGTTAGTCCTCTTCTTCATTTCCATGTTACATAGCCATTTCCCACTTACACATAATTCCACAATACCACTTAGGCAAGACATTCGATTCAATACTACATAGGCAAGACATTCAATTTAATACCGCTTGGGCAAGACATTCAATTCAATACCACTAAGGCAAGACATTCAATTCATTACCATTAAGGCAAGACATTCAATTCAATACCACTTGGGCAAGACATTCAATCCATTACCACTAAGGCAAGACATTCAATTCAATTACCACTAAGGCAAGTCATTCAATTCAATACCACTAAGGCAAGACATTCAATTCAATATCACTAAGGCAAGTCATTCAATCCATTACTACTAAGGTAAGACATACAACTTTCTTTGATACATTCCACATCATATTCCTTTTGATTCAATCACATAGAACCGCATATCTCATAATGCATATCTCGAAATAAAATGCTTATCCTTACCTTGGTGAGCGTTGGGTATTGTCCTTGTTAACCTTACAAGTTCCACCGACACCGCCTCCAACCTTAGGATATTTCCTCATTACGACCATAAGGCAACAATGTTAGTCATTTATTTCAAATAACCCATAAACACTATATAGCATCTTTAACCGTACAAAATATTTAAGACATTTTCAATATTTACAAACTACTTTCATTACAAGTTTACCAACATTTAAGACATACATATTCAACTCATATTTCAACATTAGAATGCATACTCATCTTCTACATCTAACACTTTACCCATTTTCATGAATGGGTACCCACAAACCCTTTCCATTCTTGAAATACCAACTCTAAACCAAGAGTTTACAAAAGAAAAATAACATAAAACGAACCATAACTCAAAAGGATGAGTTTCCATGGTTTCTCACATTTTGAGAAGAGATCCAACATACCCATAACAAGTTTCAAAGGGAAGAAGAGAGTTAGAATCAAGAGTTTTACCTCTTCTCAAGCTTCTATATGAGTATCAAGGCTCATTGCTCTTGAAAATGCTCTCTTCTCTCTCTTCTCTTCAATTTCTAACCCTAAAATGTGTTTGGGGTTCCCTATTTAATGTAACAGCATCGGGTTCTCGCTCAAGCGAGCCCATTCTCGCTCAACCGAGAAAATCCCGCCCATTTTAAAAACTCAGATCTGACCCTCTCGCTCAAGCGAGGGATTCTCGCTCAAGCGAGGGATTCTCGCTCAAGCGAGGGATTCTCGCTCAAGCGAGAGTCTCACAGTCTTGACAGACCCATAATGTCACTTCTCGCCTAGGCGAGGAAACTCTCGCTCAGGCGAGACAGCTCTCGTTCAAGCGAGGATCCTCTCGCTCAAGCGAGAATCCTTCAGTATAGCCCAGTATTTCACTCACCCAGGTGAGCCTCTCTCGCTCAGGCAACACTTTTCTCACCCAAGTGAGACTCCCAGGGCTGACACTATAATTTAAAGACTTTAAATTTAGGGTGTCACATGAAGCATTATAATATTCCAAAAGATATAACAGTATAAAATGCATAAAGTGAGAGGGAGCTAATTTTCAAGCCCAAAGCAAATCTCGAAACAAGGTGATTGTCATTCAAGAGAGGTTGCAAGATAGGCAATTGGTTTGTCATCATCAAAAATGGGGAGATTATGTATGCAAGCATGCAAGAACATGATTTTGATGAAGACAAAGGCTAAATCTTAAAGACAAAGACAAATCAACTACAACAACATGAAAAATCATATTCAAGCGTCAATAAATGATCAACAAGGCTAGAGTAATCTTTTTATTTTAGGACTTAAGATGCTTTGAATGAATAGAGTCTAAGTTGGGTAAACCTTATGATAAATCTCACATAATTAGAGTATGAACATAATGCATAAGAGATTTTCATATATAACATGATTTTGGTCAAATTGAAGGAAAATATATCCATTGGGCAGATTATTTGTTATTGACCTTATATCATAGAAGGCAATGAAATTGTTTAGATCCATTGAAGGAAAATAGATCCATTGGGCAAATTATTTGATATTGACCTTATAGCATAGAAGGCAATGAAACTGTGTAGATCAAGGTACGCACGATTTGTAGCACCTATATCAAGGACCCAAGTTGAAAGATTGTTGACTGTTACTTCCTAATTCTCCACTACAACATATTTTGTAATTAGTGGAGGTTTTTTTGTAGAAGTTATTGAAACCTCCCCAAATAAATCAAATGAGTGGGTTGGGAGATTAACTAAATATATAGTGGAGGTTTTTATTTAATCTGTCCGAGGTTTTCAACCTCCGAATTTGAAGAGAAAAAAAAAACAGTATATCCACTACTTCTCCATTACAAGAAACTCTTTCTCTTCCCATGAGACTCTCACATCCAAGTAAACCTCCTCTCTTCTCCAAACCCTCATTTCCAATCCGACTTCTTCCTCCATAGCTAGGAACGTTCCATTTCTTAAGCTTCTCCCTTGCTTTCCCTTTCTCATTTCTTCTCTAAACAGATTCGAGATCACATTTTCATTTTTCTTCTATGTCTCAGATCTCGTATTTTCTTCTCACGAGCCATCATCGTTGAGCGTTGTCTAGGTCAGGTTGTTGCAGTTTGAGCAATCATCTCATATTTCCTTCTCACGAGCAATCATCATTGCCATTGTTCAGCGTAGTTGCATTAACTAGGTTAGCATCTCAAATTGTAAAGATCATTTTGTATTTCCTAGAATCTATCAACTTCACCATCATATTTCAGTTCCTCACTTTTCACAGTTTTCTCTCTTCTAAGATTAGGAATTTTAGGTTAGGTTCGTTAGCAGTTTGAATCGCAAAGTTATCACAGGTAAGTTGAATTTTAAGAATATATTTTCATTTTCCAATGCTTTAGAACTAAAATTTTGCATTATTGTAGGGTTTAATTAAGTGATTTTAGGAATTGCAGAATTTAAGAAGATAAAAACAAAAAATTAATTTTATGAATAGTTCTTTGTGATGCCCTTTAAGATTGGTATATGGCCAATGTGTTTTTGTTGTATCGGTAGCTCGCAACAATGACACGAAAGAATCCTATCTACTGACATTGGAATACCTAGGGTGGATTAGGAAACTGACTGCAACTCTCTTTACTAATTTTATAAAATTGTCATGGCTGAAACTCGACAGGAACAACTATCTATAATTCTATACCCTTTCCTAATTCCAGTTGTGATCTGTAAATTTTGGTACTGATGTTATTTGATGTAATGACATATATGTATTTCTCCCCAATAGGGTACGAATGTTATTTCTAATACATGTGTTGTTTGGAGGTCCATGTGATGAATTGTGCAAAGATGTTTTTTTTCTTCTAATGCTAGTGTTTATGGTGTCGCAGTGGTGGTTATCATAAACCAAATAGCAATAACTTTTACTACTGTCTGTTTTATGTATGTTTCTTGAATTCAATGTCGTCTTTGAATTATTTTAAACATCATTTCAGTTAGTGACATCTTATATGTTTTCCCTGTAGATCCGTCCTTTCTAGAGACATTACTTCCAAAACACACAAGGACTTATTTTTGTGGTTGACAGTAACCAGAGGGACTGTACTGTTGAAGCTAGAGATGAACTGCATAAGATGTTGAATGAGGTAATAAAGTAGTTCCCTAATGAGTGAATATGACATGCTTGTTTCAGTTTATTGGATTTCCCAGCTTAATTATGTGATATTTTTGGGTCCTTATATAATCTAACATTCGCAGGATGAGTTGAGAGACGTTGTGCTCCTAGTTTTCGCAAACAAGAAAAATCTCCAAATGCTATGAATGCTGCTGAGATAACTGATAAGCTTGACTTTCATTCTCTTCGTCAGCGTCACTGATAACTCTCAACATTCTGTTCCTCTCCTTACTTATCTACCTACTATCCATTTATTCACCTATATGCTCTATACATGTAGGTATATCCAGAGCACTTGAGCCACATTTGGTGAAGGGATTTATGAAGGATTGGACTGGCTCTCAAACAACATTGCAAACAAGGTTAGTACACAATTATTTGGAAAGTGGGCAACTTAAATTACCTGCCAGTTTTAACCATGCAATTTATGTTATTTTTATTTTTGTGATTGCAGGGCTAGAGATTTACAGACAAGGGTGCAAGAAATTGAGTTTACTATAGCCACTACCATCTCATGTGTTTTTGGCCCTGCATAGATTATCATTGCATGGTGAGTCTTTTCTTCAAACAATATTTTGCCTTATTTCACACTGTCTTAGTCTTTAGAGGTGTAGTTTTACTTTATTAGTACTGGCACTATGAGTTTACACAGTGGGGGGAAATTAGATGAAGGACAAAACTCTATGATACGTGCATTCATTATTTTACTAGTGCATGTGAAAATTTTGAGAGATAAAGAAAAAGAGAGCATATAAATGGATCTTTGTTATTGTTTGTGTGACAAGGTAGGCTCCACTAAATGTGCAACCTTGACCATTTCCCATGTTTTTCTCTATTCTATATTTAGCTGCAACTTTTTTCCTTTTTGATTTTATTTTTGCAGATTGTAATTTTATTTTTCCTTATTTTTCCTCCTCAGACTTTTCAGTGATCATTAATATCTGTTAACTCTCAATCATCAGTTTGGTTTTCTGCTTAATCCTGGTATGTTATTCTCTCTGTTTCCTTCACTACAAAAAACCTTGTATCTAGTGGAGATTTTTTGTGGAGGTTATTTAAACCTCTACAAATAAATCAAATGAGGTAGATTGAGCATTTAACTAGGTAAATAGTGGAGGTTTTTATTTAATCTATGGAGGTTTTCAACCTCCACTATATTTATGGTGATGCTCATCAAGATCAACCTTATATCTTCTTCTTTCCATCATCTCACTTCCTCTCACACACTCTCATTGTTTATCTCCCACTCTCATGGTTTCTCTCTCCCACTCTCATGCTCCTTGAAACATTTTCTCTCATTCAATCAGGTAATAAAACATGAATTTGTTGTATTACCATGGAAGAAAATCTTCTTCAAAGATATTGGAAACTTCACCAACCAAGTCAAAGCTTCTTCATAGGTTTGATTCTCTTCAATTTTGAGTAAAAATCTCTAAATTAGTTGATTCTTATACAATAATCATTAATCCTAAATCTCTAATTTCATTTTTCTAATTTTTTTATTGTTTTCCCCAAATATGTTGAAATCCCTAATTTTTTCACTTTTCTTAATCCTAAATGTTAGATTGATGTTTAGATTAAATTGACATTAATCCTAAATATGTTGAAAACGTATTAGTTGTGGATAGTGATGCATTGTGATTTTAGGATCAATGCTATTAGTATGATTAAGCTTAGTGAAGTGAGAAAAGGTAAAGTAATTTATGAATTGCGATGTTTATGAATTAATAGAATAATGAATGGCCTAATAATTTCCCCGCTGCTTCAGGTAGGAGACAAAGCGCAAAAAGGCCATGTTTCATTGGTGCGATGTTTACATGCTTCATTTCTCTAACTGAAATATGACTCCATCGGGTTGATACTTCCCCAAGTTTCTGCAAACTAAAGAGCTTGCCACTGGATGTGGAGGCAGAGGTAAAGTCACACTGACATGAAAAGTTTGTTGAGTAGTGTTCCTTGTTGTGTAATTGCTTTTGTTTTTTGGTGTTACAACTACACAAACAATTTTTTAATTTAAATTTTCCTTAGATGCATACATATAGTCATAATAATATGTCGAAATTGGTGTAAATCCAATTCATTCTTAGTTTCTTACACCAACGAAGAACTTTAACATATCAATCCTGGATTGTTTTCTAGTCGATCACATGATATCAATTTTTTATAGTAAAATGTGACTTTAAAAACAAGTAAAATGCATACTGCTTTGATTTTCAAGGTCAATGTGAAAACCAGGTATAATTCTATGGTTGAATTGGTTAAGATCATGTTTTGACGATTCTTTGTTTGATTAAATGGTGTAATTGTGCTAATTCTTTGTTTTTATATAAATTTGACTTCATTACGACCATTCTTTTGATGCAGCATATCGCAAATCATGTTGGCAACGAGAAGTTAGTTTTGCCTATTCCTGCTTTCAATGTCATTAATGGTGGATCACATGTAGGAAACAAACTTGTTATGCAGGTATGTCTTCAAAGACTTTGCATCTTATGATTGTGTTTGTTTGAGAGAGTGAGAGATGATGCACATTGAGTTTCTGATACATGTGTATATGCAGGAATTTATGATCACTTAATTTAGAATCAAATAACTTGGATAAAGGCTTTTGTTTGTGCTTAAGACTTTGAATAATTTCCAGAATTGGAAAGATATGAAAGTTGATATCAAATCCTAACACTTATGAATGAATGAGTGAAATTATGAGAACTTTGTGACTTTGTGAGTATGTGATCATGAAAGTTGTATTCAGAATTGTTGTTGAAAAACAAGTCATAAAACATCTATTTATAGTGTTTAATTCGTGCACATGAACCAGTATGAGTTTGTGAAAAGTTAAGAGCTACATCAGTTCAATCAAAACAGAACTAGTATATTGTTCTGATAAGTGTAATCGATTACCATATGGTGTAATCGATTACACCAGTTAAAAATTTAAAATACAAACTCAACGGCTTGATGTAATCGATTACCAAACATGGTGTAATCGATTACAATGTAAAAAATGCACATATTTGATGCTTTTAATATGTTGTAATCGATTACGAGTATAGTGTAATCGATTACATCATGTAAAATGCACAGGTCTGATTAGTTTATCAGCATGTAATCGATTACCAGAATGGTGTAATCGATTACATTGTTTAAAAACAGAACACTTATGCTTCAGTGCAAAAGATCTTAGTTTTATGCATGAGTTTTTCAGAATTTAGCCTTTAACGTATAGTTAAGAGATTTTAAGTTTAGGTATCGTTTTACCTAGAAGACTTAGACTACATATATGAGATTCTTTGACTTTTGATTTGCTAGTCTTCTTTTTGCATTTGATGACATAGTGAGCATCATCAAAACCTTAGCCATAGGTTGGGAAAGATCACCATCTTCACAAGGTAGTAGATTAGCTTCCCATCAGTTGTATTGTAGAGGATCTTTTTTCTCCTTCTTTAACTAACTTCCTTATGTGGATGTTAGTTAAAGTTAGTTACTTATTTTTGAACTATGTATTTAAATTTACTTTTCTACTTGGTGATAATTCAATACAACCATAATAATTTTCCCCTCATTTTCTGTGTCTATCCAATCTCTTCTTTTCTTCCTCATGATTTCCATCATGATAATTTTGTTTCTAGTTTGATTTTTAAATTCATGTATCATTGAATAAGATTTTAACATCACAGAACTAATGGAAAATTGTCATATTATTTACAATCTTAAAGTTGACATCTTATTTTCTATACACTCACTATCTTCCTATGTTGACACATATGTTCGCCATAACTATGGTCATTACATATATGGATGGACTAGATGTTTGGGACATGACTTAGGATAAGAAGATACATGTGTTATATATATTCTCTGTATATTATATTTTCTTAATGTGTATATTGAATGTTCAGTTATTTAATAGTTTATGATATTAGATTTTATTTTATTATTTCAGGCAAATGATGATGCAAGTATGTCTGATATACCTTTGGGTGCAAGAGGATCATCTAGAGCTAGCAACATTTAGGATATATGTTATGTATTTTCTTTTTAAAGTGTCATATGAGACTGCTTTTAATATTTTGAGATTTTATGGTGTATTTGGATTTATAATGAAATACGAATTATAACTCTTTCAATTATGTTACTCTACATTTAGCAACATTCAGTATTTTGTTTTTGAGACTATTTTTAGTTATTTGCAATGAAAATTTAATATTGTTAAGAGCATTTGGATTTAGTATTGTATATTTGAATAATAATTATAAATTAATGAGAATAAATTTGTTAAATTATGAAATTAATTTGAGGTTAAAATCCTTCAGTGGAGGTCAAAAACCTTCTCAAATAATGGAGGTCAAAAACCTTCTCAAATAGTGAAGGTCAAAAACCTCCTCAAATAGTGGAGGTCAAAAACCTCCTCAAATTGCGGAGGTCAAATAGTGGAGGTCAAAAACCTCCTCAAATAGCGGAGGTCAAAAACCTCCTCAAATTGCGAAGGTCAAATAGTGGAGGACAAAAACCTTCTCAAATAGCGGAGGTTAAAAAACATCCACTAATAAACCACTAAATTTGTCAATACCAGGGGTTCTCTAAAACCTCCGCTAAACGCATCTAGAGGTCATAACTGTGGAGGTTTCTGAAACCTCCGCTACTTATATTGTGGAGGTTAAAAACCTCCACTAATTGCAAAAAAAAACCTCCACTAAATACAAAGTATGTTGTAGTACTTTTTGTTATGTTTTCTTGTTCATAATATGTTGTCCTCTGAAAATTTCTTCTTTCATTCCCCCTCCCACAGAAAAAAATAGAAGGTTTGTAAAGTTCCTATAATCTTTGAGTTTAAATAATTTCATTGGCTCCACTACAGTTTTATGTTATCTTAGAGAGTTATGTATGATTTGGATTTCAAGTGGCATTTGTTGCAATATGAGCTACAATGGTTGGCAGCATTACTTTTACAAAGAAAAAATGTGACCATGTCAAGAAGGGTGATGAGGTTAGGAAATTACAGTTGATTATTGTTTCTCCATTTTTGTTTGGTGTCTTTGTTTCTAATTAGGAAGTTGAGATTTGTTGTATTAAACAGTTTGGATATTTGTCATTTGGTGGAAGCACTGTGATTTGTGTTTTCGAGAAGGTTGGTATTTAGATTTGTTATACTCTTTATCTTTTCTTCTTCTCTCCATCTCTCCAATTATTTCTTATTCTTTTATGATTGAAATCTATTGACCTTAGTTTTATTAAGTATTAGAAGGATTATTAGAAAGTTAAAAATCAATTTTGTTTGACTTTATGGTATGCAGAACTCAATTGCATTTGATGAAGACCTTATAGCTAATAGCAACAGATCATTGGAAACCTTGGTTGAGGTTGAGATTGTCAGTGGTATGGTTGAGGTTGAAGGAATTACAAATGAAGCAATTATAGAAGGAAAAAACAAAGCTACAGAAGGTGAATGATTTTACTTTTGTTTACTAATGGTGTCATGTACATGCTCCTTTGACCATGTAATTCAGATAAAGGAGTGTCTAACTTCTGTCTGATTGCAATGAAGAGTAATGAAACACTTGTTGATTTTACTTTTGCACTGTAATTCACATATTTATTCTAATGTTTCCATATGTGAAAGTTTTTGTTCTATGGCAGATGTGCCTCCCGTACCTCTCACTCCAGATTATGGTGGACCGGTAGTTAGCTATGCTCTGATGGAACATTTCATTCATTCTTTAACTGTTATGTTAGTGTAAGAGAAGGTAACATGTCCACAAGTAGTTTTTCTTTGAGCTTATGTTTGAATGGTTGCAATATGTTTTTACTTGTTAAACCATCCATTTATTTGGTCATAATTGTATAACCATTTTGGTTTATTGTCCAGAGAGCATTCTAAATCTACCTACAACAATTTTATCTAAAGCACTTGGCAGCAATGATGTTTAGGGTAAGAAATACCATCTTCTAGTGAGATTACTTTTAGTTTTTTGAGATTTTATGGAGTATTTGAGTTTATAATAAATGAATTATAACTCTTTCAACTCTGTTATGCTATCTTGGTTATTTACAATAAAATTTTATTATTCCTAAGAACATTTGAGATTTCAATTATGATTGTGTTTATACTCATATTCTCATTTTGGGGGTTTTTCATGAATAACCCATAAAACTTTCCATTCATCAAATACCAACCCTAAACCAAGAGTTTACAAGATAAAAACAACATAAAACGAACCATAACTCTAAAGGATGAGTTTCCATGGTTTCTCATGTTTTGAAAATGAATCCAACATACCCAAAACAAGTTAGAGAGGAAGAAGAAGAGTTAGTAACAGGAGGTTTACCTCTTCTCAAGCTCCAAGATGAGTCCTAAGGCTCCTTGCTCTTGAAAAGCTCTCCTTTCTCTATTCTCTTCGAAATTCTAACCCAAAAATGTGTTTTGGGTTTCTATTTTATAGACACTGCGATAAGTGTAATCGATTACAAGTATAGTGTAATCGATTACACTGTGTAAATTATAGAGGCATCGTCGCTATGTAATCGATTACCAACATGGTGTAATCGATTACATTAATACGATGTAATCGATTACCAGAAGTGTGTAATCGATTACATTAATACGATGTAATCGATTACCAACATGATGTAATCGATTACATTGTGTCAGATGTACATATCTGATGCTTTTAATCATCGTGTCCAGGAAATGCCTAATATAAATTTATACTCATTTATTGTTTAATTAAAACAAATAAGAAATATGTATAACTCATAATAAATATGTATTTCTTAATTTTCAAAAGAATAATAGATATGTATAACTCATAATAAATATGTAGTCCATAATATTGCAGTATGAAAATTGTAAAAACGAGAAGTAAAAAAAACAATTCACAATTTTCTATTTTAATATTAATTTGAATTTTTTACTAAAAAGTAAAGAAAATATATTTTTCTATTTTCACATTTTTTATAATATTACACAATTAAGTATGTAGTTATTCACATTTTGTAACCAGTCTATTTTGACTTTAAAGTATTTTCAAAGCTCCATAAAGTATATAGTTATTGTTGATATTTTAGATTTTTATGATAATTTCATATATTTTTAAGAAGTAAAGAAAATATTAATTCAAATCTTAATACAATTTCAATAAATTTTATTTGCGACTCCTTTATTTTAGACAATGCCTAATATAAATTTATACTCATTTATTGTTTAATTATAAAATAAGTAATAAGAAATATGTATAACTCATAATAAATATGTATTCCTTAATTTTATAAAGAATAAGATATGTATAACTCATAATAGTTATGTAGCCCTTAATATTGCAGTATGAAAATAGTAACAACGAAAAGAAGAATAAAACTATTCTAAATTTTCTACTTTAATAGTAATTTCAATTTTTTTATTAAAAAGTAAAGAGGATATATTTTTTTATTTTCACATTATGTATAAGATGACACAATTATGTATGTAGTTATTCACATTTTGTAATCGGTCAATTTAGACTTTAAAGTATTTTCAAAGCTCAATTAAGTATGTAGTTATTGTTATCATTTTTGATTTTTATGGTAATTTCAATTTTTTTATTAAAAAGTAAAGAAATTATAAAAGTGATCAGTTTCAATTTTTAGGTAATGAATGATTTGATATGATTACACCGACAATTAGAATAATAATATTAGGAAAATGGTTAATTCAAATATTAATACAATTTCAATAAATTTTATTTGTGATTCCTTAATTTCAGTAAATAGAAAGCTTTAGCTCAAGCGATGTAGCAAGCTTTGGCTCAAGCGATGTAGCAAGCTTTGGCTCAAGCGATGTAACAAGCTTTGGCTCAAGCGATGTAGCAAGGTTTGGCTCAAGCGATGTAGCAAGCTTTGGCTCAAGCGATGTAACAAACTTTGGCTCAAGTTATGTAGTACGTTTTTAAAACAAAATAGAAATCAGTTTTTGCTAACCTTAAGGGGTGTAGCGGCTTTGGCTCAAGCAATGTAGAAAACTTTGGCTCAAGTTATGTAGCATGATTTTCAAATGTATAAACAATGGAAATGGTTTTAAGTGTATTTAACTTTATTTTGTTACTTAATCTTATTAAAATGTGTATTTAACATTGACATTTATTTCGTTAACGACTTACTCCTTTGTGTTTTCTGTGTATGGTCAATGTTAATCCCATTGCAGGTAGGTGGAAGATGTAAGGACGTTTGATTAGGAGCTTAGAGGCTTTTAAATTTTTGAAGTTCTTATATTCATTCTTTTGTAATATGACTAACTGTATTTGATACATGAATATTTGTGACTCTGGATATTCGTGGCTATGGGTATTTTGGAATCCCATAGCTAATTGTATGCGATAGTTACTGTAAGGACCCAAATTCTACCTTTGAAATTTTTTCCTTATTTTATTCATCCTTCATACATTTTCCTACGACTTTTAAATAAAGATACTGTAACACCCCAAATTTTAAGTCTTTAAAATTATAGTATCAGTCCTCGGATCCTCGCTTGAGCGAGAAAGGTTCACCTGGGAGGGTGAAATCCTGGGCTATACTTGGCAATTTTGGGTAATATAATCGATTACACAGTCCTGGTAATCGATTACATGATGAAAAGCATCAGATATGTACATCTGACACAATGTAATCGATTACACCATGTTGGTAATCGATTACATCACGACAATGCCTCTATAATTTACACTGTGTAATCGATTACACACTTCTAGTAATCGATTACATCGTATTAATGTAATCGATTACACCATGTTGGTAATCGATTACATCGCGACGATGCCTCTGTAATTTACATTATGTAATCGATTACACTATACTTGTAATTGATTACACTAATCGCCGTGTCTATAAAATAGAAACCCAAAACACATTTTAGGGTTAGAACTTTGAAGAGAAGAGAGAGAAGAGAGCTTTTCAAGAGCAAAGAGCCTTAGGACTCATCTTAGAGCTTGAGAAGAGGTAAACCTCTTGTTCCTAACTCTTCTTCTTCCTCTCTAACTTGTTTTGGGTATGTTGGATTCATTTTCAAAATAATGGAAACCATGGAAACTCATCTTTTCGAGTTTTGGTTCGTTTTATGTTGTTTCTATCTTGTAAATTCTTGGTTTAGAGTTAGTATTTCAAGAAATGGAAAGGTTTGGTGTTTGATTGATGAAAACCCCAAAACCCTAAATTGAAAATGAGGTTAAAGAGGAAAATGAGTAAAATGATAGAGGTAGAAGATGAATAAGCTTTCTGATGTTGTTATATGAGATGAACATGTATGTTTTGATATTTAGAAACTTGAATTGAAGTAGTTTTGGAAATATTGAGAATACATGAATCCCTTGTGTATTTGATGATGAAATACGAGTTATTTATGTGTTATTTTGAATAAATGTCTGACATCATTGTTATTGGTGATAATGAGGAAAGATCCTAAGGTTGGAGGAAATCGTGGAGGAGACTTTTAAAGTTACCCGGAACTGATCTCCAACGCTTACTGAGGTAAGGGATAAGTGTTTCTAAATCATACTCACCGATGTGAATGAAGTATGTGAAAGAGGTAACGTGTTGGTAGTTTATTGTTGTTACCCTACCCGAAGAGGTAGTGGTTTATTGTCGTTACCCCACCCGAAGAGGTAGTGGTTTATTGTTGATACCCTACCCGAAGAGGTAGTGGTTTATTGTAGATACCTTACCCGAAGAGGTATTGGTTTATTGTGTCCTACCCGGAGTGGTAGTGAACGGTTATTGTGTCCTACCCGGAGTGGTAGTGAACTGTTATTGCGTTCTACTGGGAATGGTAGTGTATTATCGTGAACTCGACCTGCCCGATGTGTTATGGATAATAACTCGACCTGCCCTATGTGGTATGGATGGTAACTCGACCTGCCCTATGTGGTATGGATGGTAACTCGACCTGCCCTATGTGGTATGGATGGTAACTCGACCTGCCCGATGTGGTATGGGACGTAACTCGACCTGCCTTATGTGGTATGGATAATAACTCGACCTGCCCTAAGTGGTATGGATAATAACTCGACCTGCCCTATGTGGTATGGATGGTAACTCGACCTACCCTATGTGGTATGGATGGTAACTCGACCTACCCTATGTGGTATGGATGGTAACTCGACCTGCCCGATGTGGTATGGATGGTAACTTGACCTGCCCTATGTGGTATGGATGGTAACACGACCTGCCCTATGTGGTATGGATGGTAACTCGACCTGCCCTATGTGGTATGGATGGTAACTCGACCTGCCCTATGTGGTATGGATGGTAACTCGACTTGCCCTATGTGGTATGGATGGTAACTCGACCTGCCCTATATGGTATGGATGGTAACTCGACCTGCCCGATGTGGTATGGTTGGTAACTCGACCTGCCCTATGTGGTAAGGATAATAACTCGACCTGCCCTAAGTGTTGTGGATTATAACTCGACCTGCCCTATGTGGTATGGATGGTAACTCGACCTGCCCGATGTGGTATGGATGGTAACTTGACCTGCCCTATGTGGTATGGATGGTAACTCGACCTGCCAGATGTGGTATGGATGGTAACTCGACCTGCCCTATGTGGTATGGATGGTAACTCGACTTGCCCTATGTGGTATGGATGGTAACTCGACCTGCCCTATGTGGTATGGATTGTAACTCGACCTTCCCTATGTGGTATGGATGGTAACTCGACCTGCCCAATGTGGTATGGATGGTAACTCGACCTGCCCTATGTGGTATGGATGGTAACTCGACCTGCCCGATGTGGTATGGAAAATGAAATCGATGAATACGATTGAGTGCGAATACGAACTATGAGTAATGTGGATGTCACCAAGAGAGTCATATGCATGCTATAGGATATATAGTATAGAATATATATTCTATAGGGTGAATATGAATGATGAGAAGTGAGTATGTTACCAAGAGAGTCATATGCATGCTATAGGATATATAGTATGGGATATATATTCTATAGAGTGAATATGAGTGATAAAAGGGATGGCGTTACGAATGAAAGTAATATACATGCTATAGGAATATATTATGGGATATAGGTCCTATAGGGTGGATATGAATAATGAGGAGTCCGATTTTTCAAAAGAACGTAATACACGTGCTATAGAATATATATTACGGGATATATATGCTATAGGACGAATATGAATGAAGTGGAAAAGAAAGACAGAAGATATGAATGCTTACAATAGTGTATTTGTGTTTATAAATTATATTAAAGCTTAATCGTATTGAAATGTGGATTATCATGTGATGTTAGTTTTGAACTAATGACTTACTCCCTTTGTTGTGTGTTGTTATGATAATCCCATTGTAGGTGAATGAAGGATTTTGAGGAGGGAGCTCACTAGGAAGCTTTGTGTTTTTAACTTGAAAGTCTGGATTGTATTCTGACATTGTAGTTGATTTGATAAATGTTTTGAGATGAATGTAATCTGATTAAGATAATATGGTTATGGACTTATAACTCTGAAAAACCCATGACTGGTTGCATGTGGTAAATTTTGGTTTAATGAATTATGTTTTTCCGCAACATAAATCTGTATGATAATATGATAGGGTAAAGTGTATTTTCAAAGAATGATTCTTGAGAGTTTTTAACTAAAGTGACGACTGTAGGCAAGGAAGGATTAAAATAAATGAAATTTTTTCAAGGGTAGATTTTGGGACGTTACAGATACTAACAACTCAACTTAAGTCTCATTTCCCTACTCTTATCAATTTCATAACCTCAAAATAACAGACATGTTCGCATAGCCGAAAATCATAATTCATTCATATATCCCGGTAACTACCGCATACAATTAGCTATAAGATTCCAAAATACCCATAGCTACGAATATCCAGAGTTACAAATATTCATGTTCAAAATACAGTTAGTCATATTACAAAAGAATGAATATAAGGACTTCCAAAAAAAAAAGAATTAAAAGCCTCTATGCTCCTAATCCAAAACATCCTTACATCTTCCACCTACCTACAATGGGATTAACATTGACTATACATAGAAACACAAAGAAGTTTGTCGTTAACGTAAAATAATGTCAGTACACGTTAATCCACATTTTAATAAAGTTAAGTAAAAACTTAGAATTAAATGTACTTAAAACCATTTCCTTCGTTTATAATTTTGAAAGCATGCTCCATAACTTGAGCTAAACTTTGCTACATTGCTTGAGTCAAAGCTTGCTACATTGCTTGAGCCAAAGCTTGCTACATTGCTTGAGCCAAAGCTTGCTACATTGCTTGAGCCAAAGCTTGCTACATTGCTTGAGCCAAAGCTTGCTACATTACTTGAGCCAAAGTCGCTAACCAATCATGGTCGGCTAAAACGAGTTTTATTTCCATTGGCACTCCACCAATACATAAACAGTAAATCCACATCATCATCATCACAAACATACCCATATATTCTTATAACAATTAAGTGATTTACAGTTCGTTTCATTATTCCGAGTTTTATTTCCATTGGTGTAACACCCTAAATTTAAGTCTTTAAAATTATAGTATCAGTCCTAGGATTCTCGCTTGAGAGAGAGATTCTCGCCTGGGCGAGAAAGGCTCACCTGGGAGGGTGAAATCCTGGGCTATACTGGAGGATTCTCTCCTGAGCGAGAGTTGTCTCGCCTGGGCGAGAAATGGCATTTTGGGACTGTTGAGACTGTGAGATTCTCGCTTGAGCGAGAGGGTCAGATCTGAGTTTTTGAAATAGGCGGAATTTTCTCGCTTGAGCGAGAAAGGGCTCCCTTAAGCGAGAATCTGACGCTGTTACATTAAATAGGGAACCCCAAACACATTTATGAGGGTTAATCTAGAGAGAAGTGAGAGAAGAGTGCATTTTCAAGAGCAAGGAGGCTCGTGAGTCATTTAGAAGCTTGAGAAGAGGTAAAGCTCTTGATTCTAACTCTCTCCTTCCCTTGGAAAACTTGTTTTAGGTATGTTGGATCTCTTCTCAAAATGAGGGAAACCATGGAAACTCATCCTTTCAAGTTATGGTTTCTATTTATGTTGTTTTTATCTTGAAAACTCTTGGTTTAGAGTTAGTATTTCAACAATGGAAAGGGTTTGAGGGTTGATTAATGAAAACCCCAAAACCCTAAAGTGAAAATGTGGATAAAGTGGAAATTGGGTAAAATGCTAGAGGTAGAAGATGATTGAACCTTCCAATGTTGAAATATGAGATGGATATGTATGTTTTAGATGGTTGTAAACTTATGATGAAAGTAGTTTATAAACATTGAAAATATGATGAATATCTTGTATGGTTGAGTAATGCAATATAAGTTGTTTATGGGATATTTGGAAATAAATGACTGACATTATTGTTATCTGATGGGGATAATGAAAGATCCTAAGGTTGGAGGAGGTAGCAAAGGAACTTGCAAAGTTACCCAAAACCAACCCCGACACGTACTAAGGTAAGGAGAAATTATTAATGGTATATGATAATAGAAAATGTTTGGATTTTCTGATTACGTATATGATCTGTGTATGACTTGGCTGATGTGGTATAGAGAATGACTTATCCTAGGTGACATCATGTATGACTTGCCCTATGTGGTATTGTGAATGACTTGCCCTATGTGGTATTGTCTATGAATTGCCCTATGTGGTATTGCATATGACTTGCCCTATGTGGTATTGTGTATGACTTGCCCTATGTGGTATTGTGTATGACTTGCCCTACGTGGTATTGTGTATGACTTGCCCTATGTGGTATTGTGTATGACTTGCCCTACATGGTATTGTGTATGACTTGCCCTATGTGGTAATGGAAAGGTAAACGTACAAGTGGAAAATAATGATTTGAAATGGTATTGATGAATGAGGTAACAAGGTATGGTAGAGATGAACGGGTAGATCCAAAGTGTGGGATGTGGTAACATGAGATGGACAATGATGATATGTCGATTTTATCTTTTAACGGCAAGACTTCTATCAAAACTTTAAAAGTGTGGATTATCGTTTACTAATATTTATTGAATTGATAACTTACTCCTTTGTTGTTGTGTATATCTGTCATGATAATACAATTGCAGGTAAACGAGGTAGTTGAGGATACTCGGTTCGAGGCATGAGGAGCTTAGAACTCGGAATCCTTATTTTGCTTTTTGTTTGATGTAAACCGTTAAATGGATGATTGTAAATCCAAACTGATTTAGTACTACATTTTTGTAATGCTGGATATTAATAGCTATGGGCATTTTGGAATCCCATAGCTAGTCATATGCGGTACTTACCTATAAGGAAATATATGAATTATGCTTTTCTGCCTTATGGGAAATGGTCCTAGCATATTATGATAATTAAATCTGAAGTATTGAATGTTGTTTAACGGAAGTAGAGTAGAGATGGTAAGAATATCTATATTAAAATGAGAAAAATTTTCAGGGGTAGAAATTGGGTCTTTACAATTGGCAGTCCACCAATACATAAACAGTAAATACACACCATCATCATTACAAACATACCCATATATGCTTATAACAATTAAGTGATATACAATTCATTTCGTTATCCATAATCAGAACCATCCACGCATTTTCCATCACAATGCATAAGTTAAAGACTTATCCTTACCTCGGTGAGTGTTGGGTTTGGTTCCTGGTAACTTCGCAAGTTCCACCGACACCGCCGCCAACTTTAGGATCTCTTCTCAAGCTTCTAAATGACTCACAAGCCTTCTTGCTCTTGAAAAAGCCCTGTTCTCTCACTTCTCTCTAGGTTAACCCTCATAAATGTGTTTGGGGTTCCCTATTTAATGTAACAGAGTCGGGTCCTCGCTTAAGCTTCCAAAAATGAGACCACCTCATGTCACCTGTTTATCTGCAATGGGATTATCAATGACAAAAACACAAACACATAAAGGAGTAAGTCATTAATTCAATAAACATTATTATAAGATAATCCACATTAGAAAAGGTTAGTAAAGCACTTTGAAATTCCTTTTCCGTGCTACATTACTTGAGCCAAAGTCGCTACACCCCTTAGGGTTAGCTAAAAGCAATTTCTCATCTCTTTTACAAAGAAAACATGCCACATAAACTCGAGCTGAAGTGTTGCCACATAAACTCGGGCCGAAGTATTGCCACATAAACTCGGGCCGAAGTGTTGCCACATAAACTCGGGCCGAAGTATTGCCACAAACACTCGGGCCGAAGTGTTGCCACATAAACTCGGGCAGAAGTGTTGCAACATAAACTCGGGCAGAAGTGTTGCCACATAAACTCTGGCCAAAATGTTTCCAGATAAACTCGAGCCGAATTGTTGCTACATAACTCGATCCGAAGTCGCTAACCATTTATGGTCGGCTAAAAATACATTTCCTTTTCATTGATTTCACCATCAATCATATCCAGTGAATCAACCCAATCCTTATTACAAACATACCCGTATATGTTTATAATAAATACGTGATTGACCAATTAATCCTTGCACAACCAGAAAATACACACATTTTCCATTTCAAATACACAAATTAAAGACTTATCCTTACCTTGGTGAGTGTTGGGTTGGGTTCTTGGTAACTGCACTAGTTCCACCGACACCGCCGCCAACTCTAGGATCTTTCCCATTCCCACCATACAACACAATGTTAGTTGTTTATTCGAAATATCACATAAACAACTCATATTGCATTATTTAACCACACAAGATATTTAACACATTTTCCATGTTGCTAAACTACTTTCATCAAAAGTTTACAACATCTAAAGCATATATATTCATCTCATATTTCAACATTAGAAAGCTTATTAATCTTCTACCTCTAGCACTTTACCTATTTTCTTCTTTAACCACATTTTCACTTTAGGGTTTTGGGGTTTTCATGAATCAACCCACAAACCCTCTTCCTTCTTGAAATACTAACTCTATACCAAGAGTTTACAAGATTAAATAACATAAAACGAACCATAACTCAAAAGGGTGAGTTTCCATGGTTTCTCTCATTTTGAGAAGAGATCCAACATACCCAAAACAAGTTTCAAAGGGAAGAAGAGAGTTAGAATCAAGTGATTTACTTCTTCTCAAGCTTCTAAATGACTCACATGCCTACTTGTTCTTGAAAAGGCTCTCTTCTCTCACTTCAATCTAGGTTAACCCTCATAAATGTGTTTGGGGTCCCCTATTTAATGCAACAACGTCGGGTCCTCGTTTAAGCGATCCCTTTCTCGCTCAAACGAGAAAATCCCGCCTATTTTTAAAACTCAGATATGACCCTCTCGCTCAAGCGAGGATCCTCTCGCTCAAGCGAGAATCTTACAGCCTCGACAGGTCCAAAACATCACTTTTCTCGCCTAGGCGAGCCAACCCTCACTCGGGCGAGAATCCTCCAGTATAGCCCAGGAATTCACCCTTCCAGTAGAGCCTTTCTCGCTCAAGCGAGCCAACTCTCACTCAGGCGAGAATCCTACAGTATAGCCCAGGATTTCACCCTCCTAGGTGAGCCTTTCTCGCCCAGGCGAGAATACCTCGCTCAAGCGAGAATCTCAGGACTGATACTATAATTTTTAAAGATGTAAATTAAGGGTGTTACATCTCACCCAGGCGAGGGAACTCTCGCCCAGGTGAGGCATCTCTCGCTCAAGCGAGGATCCTCTTGCTCAAGCGAGGATCTTACAACCTTGACAGCTCCAAAATATCACATTTCCTCGCCCAGGCGAGCCAATCTCTCGCTCAGGCGAGACCACTCTCGCTCAGGCGAGACCACTCTCGCTCAAGCGAGCCAACTCTCGCTCAAGCGAGAATCCTTCCGTAAAGCCCAGGATTTCACCCTCCCAGTTGCGCCTTCCTTTCCTAGGCGAGCCAACTTTCGCTCAGGCGAGACCACTCTCGCTCAAGCGAGCCAACCCTCGCTCAGGCGAGAATCCTTCAGTATAGCCCAAGATTTCACCCTCCCAGGTGAGCCTTTCTCGCCCAGGCAAGAATCCCTCACTCAAGCGAGAATCCCAAGACTGATACTATAATTTTAAAGACTTAAATTTAGGGTGGTACAATCCTCCCCCTTTTATAAGATTTTTCGTCCCCGAAAATTAAACATACCTTGATTCGAACAAATGACGGTAATCCTCCCTCATATCACGTTCCACCTCCCAAGTAGCATCCCCTTCGTCTACTTGGCTCCACAGTACTTTCACCAATGGAATCTCTTTGCCTCTTAGCCTCTTGACACTGGTATTCATGATCCTCACAGGTAACGTCGAAAAAGTTAAGTTATCCTTCAACTCTATCCGATCAGACTCAACCACATGAGATGGGTCTCCAACATACTTCCTTAACTGAGACACATGAAATACATTGTGAAGGTTCGACAATAACAGAGGCAAATCAATCTAATAAGCTACCGGCCCAATCCTTTTCAATACTTGATACGGTCCCATAAATCTCGGAGTCTGCTTGCGAGACTTCAACACTCTACCAATTCCAGTAGCCAGGGCTACTATCATGAAAACATGATCTCACTCATTAAACTCAAGAGGTTTTCGCCTCTTATCGTAATAGCTTTTCTGCCGACTTTGGGCGATCCTCATATTCTCCCGGATTTTCTTCATCTTTTCCGTCGTCTCTTGGACCAGCTCGGGCCCCAATATAAAGTTCTCCCCAGTCTCAAACCAACTCACTGGAGTTCGGCACATCCTACCATACAACGCTTCATAAGGTGCCATTCCAATACTCGAATGGAAGCTATTGTTGTAGGTAAATTCAATCAGAGGCAACATGCCATCCCAACTCCATGGTTGTTCCAAGACACAAGCCCTCAGAAGATCTTCTAATGACTGTACTGTTCTTTCAGATTGACCGTCCGTTTGTGAACGATAAGCTAAACTCAACTTCAACTTAGTTCCCAATGCGGACTGCAAACTAGTCCAAAATTTGGAAGTGAAACTGGGATCCCAATCCGATATAATGCTCGAGAGTATCCCATGCAAACGAACTATTTCCCGGATGTACAGTTCTGCCAATCGCTCCAAAGAATACCTCATGTTCATCGGCAGAAAGTGTGCAGATTTAGTTAACCAATCCACCATCACCCATATCGAATCATACCCTTTCCGAGTCTTTGGAAAACCCGATACAAAAGCGAGAGGATCTCGCCCAAGCGAGAGGATCAGTGTTTTGAAATTGGAAATTCTGGGAGTCTCGCCCATGCGAGGAATGGGTCGCTTGAGCGAGAGAAAACCTGGGCAGGCTGTGAGATTCTCGCTTAAGCGAGAGAATCTCGCCCAGGCGAGAGAGCCCGTGTCTGGAACATTAAAATATAGTGGGTTTCTTGCCCAAGCGAGATATTCTCGCTCGGGCGAGAGTGCCCAGCTATAAAAGAAAAGAAATGGGTTTCACAAACCCTAATCTTCATTTTCTTTTCTCCCCTTTCACTCCCAACGGCGGCTCCCCATAGATTCTGACTCTTTCCACCTCTAAACCTCAAAAAAACATCAAAACCTCTTCCTCTTGCTTCTTAATGGAACATTGGAGAGCTTTGGAGAGGAAAAAGCAACAATGGAGGTTGAAGGAGATGGAGGGAGATTGAGCTCTTTGCGGATCCATGGAGCTTACGCAACCTAAGGAGAGGGAGAAGACCATTGTGGTCTTAGAGTATTTCATTAGAGTCATCATCTCCGATTTCCCTCAAAAATCGGAGCATATTAACAGATAGAAACTCTCTTGGGAGTTTGTGGTCCATGTGAGAGTCTTTATTTTACATGAGGATGTATTAGCCGTAAAAGTGGAGATATATGTGTGGGGAAAACTATTTATTTAAGTAAAACGCTCTATGCTCATTTATGGTAATACACCGTCATTAAATATGGTTCTAACGTTAATGTGTATATGATGAAGGATATGTTATGCGTGGTTTGTTTATGATAATGGTTACGTTGTGTGATAATGATGGTGTGTGAGATATTTATGGTCATAAACATAAATGAGTATGTTGTGAGTGATTGATTGTTATAAACATGTATGGGTGTGTTGTAGCAATGAATGTGTGATTAGTTGTTAATGTGTTAAAATGGATATGAGTATGTTTATCAAAATGAGTATGTTGTGAGTTGTGGATTGTTATAAACCTATATGGGTGTGCATGTAACGATGACTGTGTGATGAGCTGTTAAGGTGTTAAAATGGATAAGGGTATGTTTGTGACAATGAAGGTGTTGTATTACTACGGATCAAGGGTAAATTACTACGGAATGTGAATGATGTGAAAAGTGTATATTCGGAATGAAAATCATATGCATGCCATAAGATATATATTATGGGATATATATCTTATAGGGTGAATATGAACGATGAGAAATGCGTATGTTTGGATGAATAAAATATGCACACTATAGCACATATATATTATGGGATGTATGTGTACAATAGGGTGAATATGGATGATATGAGATGAATAAAATATGCACACTATAGAACATATATGTTATGGGATGTATGTGTACTATAGGGTGAATATGGATAATATGAGATGAATAAAATATGCACACTATAGAACACATATCGTATGAGATATATGTGTACTATATAGGGTGAATATGGATAATATGTGTTGATTGATGTATGTTTATCATGATTGATGTTAGATGTGTGTGGTTTTAATACTTTAATGTTATTACTCCATGTAAATCCACGCTACGGTCGCCGTAGTTGGTTCTTACTCCCTCTGTCTTTCCTTGTATGTGTTATGTATTTGAGTTCAGGTCGTGGCGGTAGCGCATAGGAAGCTTACGGAGGAGAGTACATGTTTGAGTAGTTGCTTTATGTTCTCAATGTTGTAATTGAATAATGCACGTAATATGGAGAGTATGTTAAATGGGATTTTATGTATGAGTGACTCTCTCTTAAATGTATAGTTAGGATATTAAACGATGTAAAAATGGAAGTTTTATGGAGAATGGGTAATTGTATTTAAATTGTGTAAATAAAAGGAAGTGAAATGACATGTTTCAAATGAAGTGAACGATTGATTGTTTCCGCACCTGAAAGAGGAATTGAACTTATATATATATTCAATCAGGTTTTCCAAATCGTTCGAGTAATGTCTTTTAAAAGTAATCACTTCTTTTTCTTGAACAAGGTTTTAAAAAGAATTTTTTGATTACGAAAATCGGGTTCTTACACAGACCACCAAAACAGCTTTTTCAAATCTTGGTACATCTTTGTAGTCCCCGGGTGAAAACTCATTTTACTCTTGTGTGACTCCTCAAAAATATTCTTTCGCAATTCTACATCATTAGGCACACACTCTCCCACAAGGGTCCAATGTGAAATCAGTTTCCTTACCACTCAGCATTAAATCCCGTTTAGCCATTAGCTCACTATCCTCCACTTGCATTACCCGGATTTGATCGAACAGTTCATTTGTGACCTTAAGCATTCATAAAATCATACTTTGAGGCTTTAACTGAACTTCCAAGTTCATATCCCTGAACTCTTCAATCAGTTTCCCTTCTCTAACCATCAAAGCCGACATATGTAAAGACTTCCGACTTAGAGCATCGGCCACCACATTGGCCTTTCCCGGTATTGCAACCCAAAATCATAATCCTTTAGGAATTCCATCCACCTTCGTTGTCTCATATTCAATTCCTTTTGATCAAACAAGTACTTCAAACTTTTGTGGTCGCTGTAAACCTCAAATCTCACGCCATAAAGGTGGTGTCTCCAGGTTTTTAAGGCAAAGACCACAACAGATAATTCCATGTCATGGGTAGGGTAGTTTTGCTCATGCGTCCTCAACTGTCGAGAAGCATAGGCAACAACCTTCCTTTCTTGCATCAACACATAACCCAAACCTTGCTTGGATGCATCGCAATACACACTGAAATCCCGATCAGTACAAGGAAGAACCAACACTGGCACCGTAGTCAACCTTCGTTTCAACTCCTGAAAACTTTCTTCACAACGAAGTGTCCACACATACGGTTTCCTTTTCCTAATGAGTTTTGTCAATGGTAGTGCCAACTTCGAAAATCCCTCAATGAATTTCCGAAAATACCCATGCAAACCCAGAAAGCTTCTGATCTCAGTGACTGACTTGGGCACTGCCCATTCCATAACCGCTTCAACCTTAGAAGGATCTACTGCCACTCCTTCCTTGGATATTACATGTCCAAGAAAGTTTACCGATTCCAACCAGAAATCACATTTTGACAGCTTTGCATACAACCGATTCTTACTAAGAAATTCTAGCACAATCCTCAGGTGCTCAGTATATTCCTCTCGGCTTTTGGAGTAAACCAAAATGTCATCAATAAATTCCACTACGAATGAATCCAAATACGGATGGAAAATTCGATTCATGTAGTCGGTAAATATTGCTGGGGCATTCGTTACACCAAAAGGCATGACCAAATATTCAAAATGTCCATACCTTGTCCTAAAAGTAGTTTTAGGAATATCCTCCGACTTCACACGAAGTTGGTGGTATCCTGACCGAAGATCAATCTTTGAAAACACTATTGCTCCTCTCAACTGATCCATCAAGTCATCAATCCGAGGTAATGGATACTTGTTCTTAATAGTAACTTTGTTCAACTGTCAGTAGTCGGTCAACCGCATATTGTAAGGACCGAAATTCTACCCTTGAAATTTTTTCTCATTTTAATATAGATATTCCTATCATCCCTATTCCTCTTCAGTTAAACAACATTCAATACTTTAAATTCAGTTATCGTAATATACTAGGACACTTTCCCATGAAGTAGAAAAACATAATTCATATATTTCTTTATCGGTAAGTACCGCATATGATTAGCTATGGGATTCCAAAATACCCATAGCTATTAATATCCAGCATTACAAAAATGTAGTACTAAATCAGTAAGGATTTACAATTATCCAATTAACAGTTTACATCAACAAAAAGCAAAATAAGGATTCCGAGTTCTAAGCTCCTCATGCCTCGAACCGAGTATCGTCAACTACCTCGTTTACCTGCAATAGGATTATCATGATAGATATACACAACAACAAAGGAGTAAGTTATCAAATCAATAAATATCAGTAAACGATAATCCACACTTTTAGGGTTTTAATACCAGACTTGACAATAAAAGATAAAATCTACATATCATTTTTATCCGTCTCATGTTACCACATCAAACACTTTAGATTTACCCGTTCATCTCTACCATACCTCGTCACCTCATTCATCAATACCATTTCAAATCATTATTTTCCACTTGTACGTTTACTTTTCCATTACCACTTAGGGCAAGTCATACACAATACCACGTAGGGCAAGTCATACACAATACCACGTAGGGCAAGTCATACACAATACCACCTAGGGCAAGTAATACACAATACCACATAGGGCAAGTCATACACAATACCACATAGGGCAAGTCATCCACAATACCACAGAGGGCAAGTCATACACAATACCACATAGGGCAAGTCATACACAATACCACATAGGGCAAGTCATACACAATACCACATAGGGAAAGTCATACATGATGTCATCTAGGACAGGTCTTTCTCTATACCACATCGGGCAAGTCCATACACAGATCATATACGTAATCAGAAAATCCACAAATTTTCTATTATCATATACCATTAATAACTTCTCCTTACCTCGGTGAGTGTTGGGTTTGGTTCTAGGCAACTTCACAAGTTCTACCGACACCGCCGCCAACTCTAGGATCTTTCCTCATTCCCACTATATAACACAATGTTAGTCATTTATTCCAAATATCACATAAACAACTTATATTGCATTATGTAACCATACAAGATATTTCAGCATATTTTCAATGTTGCTAAACTACTTTTATCATAGGTTTACAACCATCCAAAACATACATAATCATCTCATATTTCATCATTGGAAAGTAAACTCATCTTCTACCTCTAACCTTTTACCCATTTTAACCACATTTTCTCTTTAGGGTTTTGGGGTTTTCATGAATCAACCCATAACCCTTTTCATTCTTGAAATACTAACTCTAGACCAAGAGTTGTAAGAGAGAAACAACTTAAAACAAACCATAACTCAAAAGGATGAGTTTCCATGGTTTCCTTCATTTTTGAGAAGAGATCCAACAAACCCAAAATAGGTTTTAAAGAGAAGAAGAGAGTTAGAATCAAGAGTTTTACCTCTTCTCAAGCTCTTAAATGAGTATCCAAGCTTCTTGTTCTTGAAAAAGCTCTCTTCTTTCACCCTTCTTCTTTTCTAAATCCTAGGTTGTGTTTGGGGGTTTCTCATTTAATACAACTTGTCGGGTTCTCGCTTAAGCGATCCTTTCCTGCTCAAGCAAGAAAATCCCGCCTATTTTTAAAAACTCAGATCTGACCCTCTCGCTCAAGCGAGGGATTCTCGTTCAAGAGAGAATCTCACAGTATCAACAGTCCCAAAAATGCCATTTCTTCTCGCCCATGCGAGATAACTCTCGCTCAGGCGAGAATCCTCCAGTATATCCCAGGTGAGCCTTTTCTCGCCCAAGCGAGAATCTCTCGCTCAAGTGAGGATCCCAGGACTGATACTTATAATTTTAAAGACTCAAATTTAGGGTGTTACAATCCTCCCCCTCTTATAAGAAATTTCGTCCACGAAAATTAAACATACCTCGATTTGAACAAATGAGGGTAATCCTCCCTCATGTCACGTTCCATCTCCCAAGTAGCATCCCCTTCGTCTACTTGGCTGCACAACACTTTCACTAAAGGAATCTCTTTGCCTCTTAGTCCTCTTGATACTGATATCCATGATCCTCACGGGCAATGTCGAAAAGGTCAATTTATCCTTCAACTCTATCTGATCAGATTCTACCACATGAGATGGATCTCCCACATACTTCCTTAACTGAGACACATGAAACACATTATGATGGTTTGACAACAACGGAGGCAAAGCAATCCGATATGCTACCCGGCCCAATCCTTTTCAATACTTGATATGGTCCAATAAATCTCGGAGTCGCTTGCGAGATTTCAACATTCTACCAATTCCGGTAGTCGGGACTATTCTCATGAAACATGATCTCCCTCATTAACACTCAAGAGGTTTCCTCCTCTATCGTAATAGCTTTTCTCTTCCGATTTTCTTGATCTTACCGTAGTCTCTTGGACCAGCTCGGGCCCCAATATCAAGTTTCTCCCCAGTCTCAACCAACTCACTGGAGTTCGGCACTTCCTACCATACAACGCCTCATAAGGTGTCATTCCAATACTCGAATGGAAGCTATTGTTGTAAGTAAATTCAATCAGAGGCAACATGCCATCCCAACTCCCCGGTTGTTCCAAGACACAAGCCCTGAGAAGATCTTCCAACGACTGTATAGTTCTTTCCGATTGACCGTCCGTTTGTGGATGATAAGCTGAACTTAACTTCAACTTAGTACCCAATGCGGACTGCAAACTAGTCCAAAAGTTGGAAGTAAAACGAGGATCCCTATCCGATATAATGCTCGACGGTATCCCATGCAAACGAACTATTTCCCGGATATGCAGTTCCGCCAATTGCTCCAAAGAGTATCTCATGTTCATAGGTAGAAAGTGTGCAGATTTCGTTAACCGATCCACTATCACCCATATCGAATCATATCCTCTCTGAGTTTTAGGGAAGCCCGATACAAAATCCATGGAAATACTATCCCACTTCCACACAGGAATTTCTAGGGATTGTAACTCTCTCGCCGGTCGCTGGTGCTCAATTTTGGCTTTCTGACACACTAAACAACTCGAGACATACGAAGCCACATCCCTCTTCAACCCTGACCACCAAAATAGCTTCTTCAAATCTTGGTATATCTTGGTAGTTCCCGGGTGAAAACTCATCTTGCTCTTATGAGACTCTGCTAAGATACTTTTCCGTAATTCCTCATCACGAGGCACACACACTCTCCCTTTATAACGC